>CM035841.1:44638003-45238003 GCA_020510985.1 Pholidichthys leucotaenia
ACCTACTGTGGCTGGGTAACCAACATTTCCCTCCTCCGTTCCATTTTTGCTGAGCACCAAGCTGGATGGCAGGAAGTTCCACTTTTTACATGGTCTTTGGCATGACTCAGCGGGGATTTGAACCCCAGCTTCCCAGCTGTGGGGTGGATGCTCTACCCCTAGGCCACCACTTCGGTAGTAAATAGTAACAGAAAAACCAGAAAGACTAAATACGCTGACTGGCCAAAAAAGTCTCCACCTTCTAACAAATAGTTCTTATCCTTGCATGTGGTAATTGCAGCAGTGATGAATCTGTTTCAGATTCAACAAGTTGTTTAAAGGGGACAAAGTTATTTTTCCACATGCTAACATGGTTGCCTGAGGTTTAAAAGGGGACACAGGATGAAAACTTTAATTTTTCAGTGGTTTTACACATGAGTTTGTCTATGTGGAGTAGCTATCAACAAAAATAAAATTAAATTAAAAAAAAAAAACAACAACTGTTGTTTTGTTAGGGCCCTCCATGATCTCACGAGGTTTCCTTCAGTGAACATTTCTGATTGTCACCAGATGTGACGTGATGGTGAGCCCGTGCCCAGCACATCAACAGTAGTGTAAAACGTACCATTTACTGTGTAAGTGTTTCTGTTTTATACGTCTCTTCTAGTCGGTCCTACACAAAGCACTGTCCAACTTCTGTTTCTGAACATGTCACTATGGTGTTTCTATACACAAATAACCACATACTACATTGTTTCATGTTGGAGTTGCTAGCAGGGGCTAATGGCTAACTGGCTAGAGCAGACAATTCCTCCACCTGGTAAACTGAACCAAAAGAAAAAACTCATTTGAAGTGCAAACTCCAACTGTATAGTCAGAGATTAAATTATTTTTCCACTGGGTTAGATCAGTCAAGCGGTGATGTATATGTGTTAAGTTTGTCTGAAAACACTGGCTCCTTCACCAGCAATAGCTATCTGCAGCCAGCGGCGGCCAGCCCATAGAGGCCGCCAGGGTGCCGCCCTCCCTGGCTGAAACTTTTCCTTTTCCATTATTTTTTTTAAATTTAAACATACAATGACTGCTCATTTGAAATAATAATGCATTTGGAATTCTTAAGAATAAGCCATATAAAATAAAAAAATCATTTGCATTCATGTTCACATGATGTTCATTGTTCATGTCTTCTCCTCTCACTCCTGGGGAAACTGTCCCATCGCTCTTGCAGTGCAGCAGCCTAGCCAATCATGTAAGGAAATGGGGAAATGATTGACACTTCACCAGCGAGCATGATCAAACGGTGTTTTAGGGCTGTGAAAATATCCGAAACAGTTACTATAGCAGCCAGCTGCCATACAGTTGACTATGGTGAGCACAGAGAAGCAGAGGGCGGGACAGGAGAGCAGGCGGAGGACGGAGAGACGCCAAGTTTGGTTGGTTTGTTTGCTGTGCACATTGCTTCACTGGAAGGATTTATTTGTTTCTTTGTGTTTACTGACTTTGAACTGGAACCCCTTGAAAATGAGAGGCTACATCTCAAGAGGTTTATCCAAATAAATAAAGTTCAACAAGAATTTGGAATTTGGACTGGGTGTTGTTTGACATTAGTGAGTCTTGGTTCAGTGGGGTGATAGTGTCAGCCGATAGCCTGTATAGGCCCAGTGTAACAGGCCACAGTATACCCCTAGTACAGACTATACCCGGGGTTAAAGCGGCCTAGCCTAGATTATACCCCGGGTGTGGGCTATATTAATCATATATTCCATAACCTACATATGTTGAAGCATGTGGGAATGTTTGGTGATTACATACGTAAGGCGACTTCACACCTCAGAAAGGACAAAGACTCTCACCCGCCAGTGTAAGAACAAAGACTTTCCCAGACACTGCGGTGGAGACCGGAGGAGCTGCCCTCACCCCCCAAGGCCATGAGGAGGAGTACGAAGACAATGGGGGAGATTAAGATAATGAGGGATGTCAGCCTTTGATATGCATGTCTTTTGTTATGTGCAAGTATAGGCTGATAGAGCCGAAACTGTTCGGTCTCTTTTTTCCTTCTTCTGCTGCTGCACTAGGATGAGACTTGTTAGAGGAGCTGATAATAAACTTTGGTTTATGAATCACATCGCCTCGTTATTTCAGGCTCCTCTACACTGGTGACCCTTACGCGAGAATGGACCAGAGGCGTTCCCCCGCGATCGACTCATCTGTGGCGACCCAGGCAGACGCCGGCTCCCATGCAGACAGGGGAACAGATGGACGACGTTCCCCCACAGCAGAAGTGATAGAGAGGGCTCAACCGAGCACCAGCGCCGCGGAGAGAGCCGAAGCAAGGCACTCTCACCCTGCGGACACATCAGTGACGGTCTACACAAACGCCATCACCGTCAACCTGCCGGACTTCTGGCAAGAGGACCCCGCCTCGTGGTTTCAGCAAGCTGAAGCCCAGTTTGCCCTTGCGGGCATCACGGCTGATGATACAAAGTTCTATCACATCGTCGCCAAACTCAACGCCGCCACTTCGAGATGTGCGCGGAGCATAATCCAGCGGCCGCCGGCCCAGGACAAATATGAAGAACTGAAAGCGACCATCGTGGCAAATTACGTCCCCTCAGCCGAGGAGAGAGCCGAGAGGATCTTGGCGGTCTACGGCCACAGAGGATGCAGACCCAAGGCCCTCATGGAGGACTTGCTGCAACTTAAAGAAGAGGACAATGACAACTTCCTCTTCCATTTCATATTCCTCAGTACGCTGCCGCCACACATGAGAGGGACGCTGGCCAACATGCGATGCAGCACCCAGCAAGACTTCCGCACGCTAGCTCACGAAGCTCAACGGCTCGTCAACGCCTGCAAGGAGCAGACACCCACAGCAGCATCCGCAGACCTCAACACTGACGTCCGGAGCCACGAGGAGCCACAAATCACTGAGCAGAGCCAGCCCGCGGTGACAGCGACACGCCCAGGACGCAACAGACGGAGCGACGTTTGTTATTGCTACCACCGTTTCGCCGAGAAGGCTTACAAATGCGTTCCCCCCTGCAAATTCACAATTTCCGGAAAACGCCGAAGCCGAAAGCCGTTAACAGCGGCGGTTCTCAGCGAAAAAAGCAAGCTTTTATATGTGACGGACGGACACACCGGCAAGCAGTTCCTTATCGACACGGGAGCTCAACTAAGTTTTGTCATGCCCTCCCAAGCAGACCGGGCCATGGGCACCCGGGGCAATGGAGCGGTGGCAGCCAACGGCTCCATCATCGACACTTTTGGTGAAAAGAGCCTGCACCTCAGCATCCACGGCCGCAACTACAGATGGACATTTGTTGTAGCGGCGGTGAGTTTTAACTTGTTGGGCGCAGATTTTTTGTGTGCACATGGGTTATTAGTTGATCTAGCGAACAGGCGCTTGGTTAATGCACTGTCCTTTGCTTCTATTCCCTGCTCAGCCCGACTTTCTCCACCACCCGTGCAGGCTAGCGTCACCACAGCAGGAGGTAAGTTTGATCAACTCCTCACCCAATTTCCAGCACTCACACTTCCCAAACTCTCAGCCACAGTGGCTAAACACGGGGTTGAACATTTTATTCCCACAACGGGCCCACCCGTATTTGCCAAAGCTCGGCGCTTAGATGCGGCCAAGCTCGCCATAGCTCGGGACGAATTTACCACCCTTGAAAAATTAGGCATTATTAGACGCTCGAAAAGCGCCTGGGCGTCACCGCTTCACATGGTTCCGAAATCCGACGGTTCTTGGAGACTGTGCAGAGATTACCGCAGATTAAACAATGCAACAGCGCATGACCGCTACCCAATTCCTCCCATTCAGGATTTTTCACTGCAGCTGGCGGGTGCGCGCATTTTTTCAAAAATAGACCTGGTCCGCGGTTATCATCAAGTCCCAGTTCGAGCAGAGGACATTCCTAAAACAGCTGTAATAACCCCTTTCAGCCTTTTTGAATTTTTGCGGATGCCTTTCGGCCTCAAAGGCGCGGCTCAAACCTTTCAGCGGATGATGGATGCAGTATTACGCGACCTCCCTTTTGTTTTCGTCTACCTCGACGACATGCTGGTAGCCAGCCCGTCTGAGGAAGAACACGAGCAGCATCTCACTATGGTTTTTCAGAGGCTAGAAGAACATGGGTTAATAATCAATCCAGCCAAATGCAAATTCGGTGTGTCACAAATTGATTTTTTAGGACACAGAGTTTCTCCGAAGGGGGCAGTCCCACTTCCAGACAAAGTTCACGCGATAAAAAGTTTCCCACGGCCACAAACGGTCAAATTGCTGCAAGAATTTTTAGGAATGGTTAATTTTTACAACCGTTTCCTCCCCCACGCAGCTCAGCTCATGCAGCCCCTAAATGACGCGCTCAGAAAACAGAAAGCTTCCAACGCGGTCGAATGGACCCCGGAGCGCGAACGCGCCTTCGCGGAAGTAAAAAGCGCCCTAGCTAATGCCACATTGTTGGTTCACCCCGATCCCTCGGCCCGCATTGCGCTAACCACAGATGCTTCGGACCTGGCTATAGGGGCAGTTGTAGAACAACATGTCAGCGGAATCTGGCAACCTTTGGCATTCTTCAGCAAATCGCTAAACCAAACCGAGCGTAAATACAGCACTTTTGACAGGGAGCTGCTAGCGCTTCATTTATCCATCCGCCATTTCCAGTTCTGGTTAGAAGGGCGGAGTTTCACGGCTTTTGTAGACCACAAACCGCTCACCTTTGCTATGGCTAAAATTTCCGAACCGTGGTCAGGCAGGCACCAAAGACAGCTGGCTGCGATTTCAGAGTTCACCACAGACATTCGACATGTGGCAGGCAAACTTAACGTGGTAGCAGACTGCCTCTTTCGCGCTGTGACATCGTCAGAGCGCGAGGAGACAGATTATACTACCTCAGCCGCGGAACTCTTCACCAACGCGGACACATACGTGGCCCCAATCCATGCAGGGATAGATTATGCAGCCATGGCAGAGGAACAAAGCAGTGACGCGGACGTGCGCGCACTCTTGTCTGGACCAACAGGGTTAAGGTTGGAGGAAAGGGGTTTACGCGACGGCGTGCCCCCCCTAATATGCGATATTTCAACTAGCCGACCTCGCCCGTTAGTCCCAGCTACATGGCGCCGCCGTATTTTCGACTCAATTCACTCCCTTGCGCACCCAGGTGTGCGCACCTCGGTTAAAATGGTCGCCGAAAAGTTTGTGTGGCCTGGCCTGCGCAAAAACGTAAAAGAATGGGCAAAAACTTGCATTTCTTGTCAGCGCGCCAAAATACACAAACACACAAAAGCCCCTCTGGAGCCTTTTCCAATCCCTGCTAGAAGGTTCGACCACGTTCATGTCGACCTCGTGGGGCCACTACCTTCCTCCCAAGGTTTCACACACCTGTTAACAATGATAGACCGCACCACGCGCTGGCCAGAGGCAGTCCCTCTGGCGTCAATCACAGCAGAGGAAGTCGCTCGCGTTTTTTTGACAAACTGGGTGGCACGTTTCGGCGTCCCATCGGACATCACGTCCGATAGGGGGCCTCAATTTGTCTCGGAGCTTTGGTCAGCCATGTCCAGCAGCTTAGGGGCAACAATTCACCACACCACCGCTTATCACCCTCAGGCTAATGGGTTATGCGAGCGTTTTCACAGGTCTTTAAAGGCCGCCCTCAGAGCCTCACTAACGGATACAAATTGGGTAAATAAACTTCCCTGGGTTTTATTGGGGTTGCGTGCTGCGCCTAAAGAGGATCTAGACGCCTCTCCAGCAGAATTAGTTTTTGCACAACCTCTCAGGCTCCCAGGTGAATTTTTACCAGAGAACCCAGAGCCAGGGCATCTTCCAGCCCCGGGGTTTTTAGGCAGCAACGGACCGGACTCAAACCCCGGACCGGCACATCGCTCTTTTCCATGGGTTTTTGTCCCCCAAGCTTTAAAAAACGCTGAATTCGTTTTCGTTAGGCATGAAGCTTTAAAACCAACTTTCCGCCCACCATACGATGGGCCATTCAGAGTGCTGGAACCTGGTGATAAACACTTTGTGCTTGATTTTGGGGATAGAAAAGAAACAGTCAGCATTGACAGACTTAAACCTGCCTTCCTGTTGAGAGACGAGCCTGCACGGTTGGCGAGAGCACCCCAGCGGGGTAGACCCCCAAGAGAAAAGACTCAGCCCCCCTGCAGGGAACAATTAATCACTCTCCTCCCCAAGCTGCAGATTCCTTACAGGAAAGTCCCAGCAGGACGCCCAAGCGGGCCCACAGCAGATTCGGGAGAAGATTAAAACCCAGACAGCACAGGGACTGATGCAAACTACTCAACAGTTGTTCACTTATTGTGCTGTAACAGTTTAAGACTGACTTGTGATTTTACTATGCTGTTATGATTACCACTGAACTCTCTTAGGAGCATGGCTGCTGGAAAGTTTCTTCTGTGGCAAGAGGTGTAGCAGTTAGTATGTCATAGTAATTATCTTAAACTGTGAATTTTTCTATTGTCCTTTTCTTAGTCGTTTGGGGGGGGGCTGTGGGCTATATTAATCATATATTCCATAACCTACATATGTTGAAGCATGTGGGAATGTTTGGTGATTACATATGTAAGGCGACTTCACACCTCAGAAAGGACAAAGACTCTCACCCGCCAGTGTAAGAACAAAGACTTTCCCAGACACTGCGGTGGAGACCGGAGGAGCTGCCCTCACCCCCCAGGGCCATGAGGAGGAGTACGAAGACAATGGGGGAGATTAAGATAATGAGGGATGTCAGCCTTTGATATGCATGTCTTTTGTTATGTGCAAGTATAAGTTGATAGAGCCGAAACTGTTCGGTCTCTTTTTTCCTTCTTCTGCTGCTGCACTAGGATGAGACTTGTTAGAGGAGCTGATAATAAACTATGGTTTATGAATCACATCGCCTCGTTATTTCAAGCTCCTCTACACCGGGTATATTCTGACCTGGACCAGTTCATACCCCCTAGGCCAATTTATACCCCCATGATATCAGCAGTGTTGAGTGATATACACAGGAATTACTTAATTTTTTTTATCCCCTGCTGGTCCCAAAGGGAGGTAGATTGTAGATCCACAGGGGTACTTTTGCTGTGCTGCAGTGTAGAATGTCAAAAGCTGGTCATACAGTTGGTCTTCCATGGTTGTGAAAAGTTCCGCCAGCACATCCAAATCACATGACTGCTTTAGGACGAGGTAGAAGCAAGACACAGCCTTGCAGCATTGCCATTTCAACTTGTGTTGAAAGTGCAGATTTGAAACTCTCTCCCAGTTTTTAAATTGTGTTGATAGAGCAACTAAAACCAGAGTTATGATAAACAATTTCTGTCATGTTTTTCTGAATTTTTTTCATCATGTTTGGTGTACGTTTGGAGGAGCAAAAAACTTTAAACACAGAAAGTGAAACTGAATGTGTGGATTCTAAACGCTCTGTTTGTTTGACGTTGACAGATGATGTAAAACACAAAGATATGGTTTTAATATTATAGTAGAAAAATATTTACCTGTGCGTAAAAGTGGGATGGGCAGGCATGTTATTTATTTCAATATACGTCACTTTACAAAACAGAAAAAAGTGGTCAGACCAGCTGATAATGAAAGGTAACGTAATATAGTGATGTCATGATGTTGTGATGTGTTGTGTTGTAAATATACTGTGTAAATACAATCAAAACCTCTTTACACAAGAGTGGTCTAGTCTGGTCTGGAGGGGTATAGTCTGGCCTAGGCTCTTTTACACCCCCAGGTATACTCTGGTCCAGGCTAGAGTACACCCGTGTTTAATCTGGGTGGGGGTTAATTTGGCCTGTTACACCGGGAAGACGGTGATACTGCTCTGCTTTCCCTTGACTGCTGTGCCATGGATGGAAGGAAGGAGCATGACAGTATGAAGTGTAGTGAGGGAGACGTTGGTGACACGGACGGGACTGAGTGGCAGGAGGAAGGGAAACAGAGGGCTAGTGAGAGTAAAAAGAAAAAGCAGGGGAGTATTTCTGGAGGGACAGAGAGTGAGGGAGCAGATATGAGGAAGAAGTCTAAGGGCGTCTCCCACAATGTTGTTGAGCGGTCTGAGGAAGGTGGGGTAAAAAAGATGGATCCTTTGAAACTGACAAAGCTCATTTGAGATATGATTGGTGACGTTAAGGCTGCATGTCCACCAAACGCTTTTTTTGTCGCCGGACCACCCATAACGTCTTTTTTTCAGCATTTGTGCTCTGGAAAAAACAAGTCTGTGCCCTGTATCTCAGCAACAGCTTGTCATTCACAGCTCAGCATTTCTGCTTTTCCTATGGTCAGACTTTCTACTGATTTTTTTAATAGTATCTAAATAACAATGGACAGGAAACGTATTCTAGCAGCTCTGGAAGTAAAATATGATGACACGGAAAGCAGAAGTCTGAGTAGAGACTGTATCGGCGTCCTATGTCCCGCCCTTCCTTAATTCTGATTGGCTGCTTAGAAAGGTCTGACACTGATGAGCTCAGCTGCAGTCTGAAAAGTTGAACTTTTTTCAACTCTGAGCGCCGCGACAAAAAACGGCCACCGCCAGGAGCGCTTCAGTGCAGAGGGCGCTCAGCGCTGTAGTCGCTGAACTACACAGAGAATGAACAGAAAACTGTCGCCCAGAGGGGAAAAAAACGTGTGGTGGACACGCAGCCTTAATACGCCTGGGTGCTTGTTGATGGCAATTTGTTGGTTCGATGTAGATCTGAGTTTCAGGTAAGAAAGGCCAGAGAGTTAAAGGTGGTTGGAAAAGCCCAAGTCTTAAGTTCTGAGGAAGTTGGAGAACAGAGGTGAAGCGGGAGCAGGGGAGTGATGATATCTGGGGTGTCTCTAAGCGTCAGTATGACAGAGCTGGTGGAAAATCTGAAAAAGACTAACAGATTGGTGAATGGTGCAAAGAGGCTGACCAGAGGTCCCCAGAAGATTGAAACTGTACTGGTTGAGTTTAGTGCTAAAGATGTACCTAAGGAGCTGTTCCTTGGATTTGTTAATACAGTGAGTGAATCTGTCGCAAAAACATTGATGTGTTTCAACTGCCAGGAATTTGGACACGTCACAAATATGTGTAAAAATTAAAAAAAAAATAAAAAAGGGTGCTAGGTGTGGGGGTGTAGGGATTAAACCAAAAAAAAAAAAAAAAAAAATCCTGAGCCTGAACTTTTTTCCGAGGGCAGAGTCACGGGGTGGAGACACACATATACATGTGCACGTGCACACATGTACATTTATCTATCTATAAATTCACGAAATCTGTCTGTGTGTCTGTCTGTCTGTTCCACGCATATCTTTTGAACCGTTTGTCAGACTGGCCTCAGATTTTAAACGTGGTTTCCTGAGGTTACGAGGGTGTGCATCCCTAAGTACGGAGTCACTCAGTCAAAATATGTAAATTTTATCAATAAAAGTTTCAGCCACTGCTCTGTGTCTCTTCATGAGCTGGCTTCAAGAAGTGTGGGCAGGGTTTCAGATTGACTCCGTGCTGATTGGACAATATGTGGCATCACGACCATGCTGATTGGATAATACACACCATCATGACCTGTCAGTCACCATAGTGTTCCCGGGACAAAACAAGGAAATGAAAGTTAGAAAGATAGAAAAAGATAATAGTGAAGACTTCATGCTTAAAAAATTATACCATAAGTTGCCATGATTGTGTAGGTCTAAAGGATAATTCGCCATATGTGGAGAATGAGGTGTGCGAGCAGACTGGGCTGAGCGTTAGCGGGGACTGGCTCTGACAAATCAACACAACATGCCGGGAGAAGCAGCAGCCAGACACTGGCTCAAAGGCACACTAACTGATGGCGATAAAAAAAAGTTATTTAAATAAAAAGAGAAAAAAAGATAATGCATGGAGTGTGCTTTTGCCCTGGGGTTGATTTATCATGGAAAACAGCTGAGCTCTGTGGTCCCATCGATCAGCTGATTGGATCCAGTGTTCTGACATTTTGACATATCTATCAGAACAGCTGATATAGTACATGCAGGACAAACAGGAGAATTGAAATGGCATTTCTCTCTCTCTTCAGTGGTGTGCACAATATAAAAAAGAAAAGGAATAAGGCGGAAAAAACAACAGCAGCAGTCCATGTACAGTAATGCTACCCGTAGTACAAATAGCGACAAAAGATAGACTTAAGGTTAAATGCTTAAAGAATTATACCATAAAGTTGCTATGATTGCGTAGGTCTCATGGATAATTCGGCATGAAGAATACCAGGTGCACCAGGGGGAAGCAGCCGCTGAACCAGTGGATCGCAGTCCTTCGGAGACACACGGGTAAAGCAGCAGCCAATGGGTCTCAAATATTTGTAAACGTGTCCTGTTGTAGTACTGTATGAGTTTATTGGCGATGAACAGAAGAAATTCAATATTACACTGAACTCCATCACTGAACAGTGATATAAACTAAAATAATTATAATGATGACTCAACAACTCCCGTGGAACGTCACCTCTCTGGTGGGGAAGGAGCCTGAGCTGGTGTAAGAGGTTGAGAGATACCACCTAGATATAGTCGGCCTCACCTCAACACACAGCTCCGGTTCTGGAACCAGTCTCCTGGAGAGGGGCTGGAGCTTGGCCTTTTCTGGAGTTGCCCCGGGTGAGAGGCGATGAGCAGGGGTGGGTATTCATGTATCTCCCCACCTTGCTGCCTCTATATTGGAGTTTTCCCCGGTGGATGAAAGGGTTGCTTCCCTGCGCCTTCGGGTTGGGAAACAGGTCCTGACCATCATTTGTGCCTATGCACCAAATGATGTTTCAGAGTACCCACCCTTTTTGGAGTCTGTGACTGGGGTGCTGGAGGGTGCTCCTCTTGGAGACTCCACTGTCCTGCTGGGGGACTTCAATGCTCACGTGGGCAATGACAGTGAAACCTAGTAGCCCTAGCCCACTGTGCGCATGTGGAGAGGAGCAAACTATGGAACACATCATAGAGGCTTGCCCGCTCCAAAGACTGGAAGGAGGATTACACACCCTCCATACAGCAAACCAGGAGGCAACTGCTTGGCTTAAGGACTTTGCATTCGCTAAATAAATAAACAGTGAAACCTGGAGGGGGGTGATTGGGAGGAACGGCCTGCCTGATCTGAACCCGAGTGGTGTTCAGTTATTGGACTTCTGTGCTAACCACAGTCTGTCCATAACAAACACCATGTTCAAGCATAAGGGTGTCCATATGTGCACCTGGCACCAGGACACCCTAGGTCGCAGGTCGATGATTGATTTTGTTATCGTGTCATCAGACTTGCGGCCGTATGTCTTGGACACCCGGGTAAAGAGAGGTGCAGAGCTGTCAACTGATCATCACTTGGTGGTGAGTTGGATCCGATGGCAGGGGAGGAAGCCATTCAGACCTGGTAGACCCAAACGTATAGTGAGGGTGTGCTGGGAACGTCTGGCTGAGGCCCCTGTCCGGGATGTCTTCAACTCCCACCTCCGGAAGAACTTCAACCACATTCCGAGGGAGTCTGGAGACATGGAGTCTGAATGAGCCATGTTCTCCACCTCTGTTGCTGAAGCGGCGGCCCAGAGCTGCAGCCGTAAGGTGGTCGGTGCATCTCGTGGTGGCAACCCTCGAACCAAGTGGTGGACACCAGTGGTGAGGGGGGCCATTAAGCTGAAGAAGGAGTCTTATCAAGCTTGGTTGGCTTGTGGGACTCCCGAAGCAGCTGAGGTGTACCGGCAGGCCAAGCGGAGTGCAGATCGGGTGGTTGCTGAAGCAAAAACCTGGGTATGGGAGGAGTTCGGTGAGGCCATGGAACAAGACTTTCAGTCAGCCTCGAAGAGATTCTGGCAAACTGTCCGGCAGCTCAGGAGGGGAAAGCAGCTCCCTGTCCAAACTGTGTATGGTGCGGATGGGACACTGTTGACTTCGACTGGGGATATCGTCGGGCGGTGGAAGGAATACTTCGAGGATCTCCTCAATCCCACTGATACACCTTCCACAGAGGAAGCAGGGTTTGGGGATGAGGGGGATGACTCGTCTATCACAGGGGCCGAGGTCGCCAAGGTGGTTAAATTGGTGGCTGACTAAATACTTTTTTTCCCCCACTGTATGTTCAGGAGTTTTATTTATATTTCATATTGCCCTTGCAAAAAGTACCGGTATCGAAGAAAAAGTCCCATAAATTAATGGTATCGTATTGAAAGGAAAAATGCTGGTTTCGCCCATGCCTACAATGAATGACTACTACGACCCCTTGTGGACTGGTGACGGCATTACATCAGAATAATAAGAACAGCGGTAGAAGTGAAAACTTTTATTGATAACTGCATATTTTGACTGAGCGACTCCATACTCAGGCATGCACACCCTCATAACCTCAGCAAAACACTTATAAAATCTGAGGTCAGTCTAAGGAACGGTTCAAGAGATATGTGTGGAACCACACACACACACACACACACACAGATTTTGTACATTTATAGATAGATTACTTGTTGCCTTCATTACACGTGGATTGAATATTGGTTGGGGACTGAAATCCATAGAATGTTTAGTATCATTAAATAAATTAAGCAGATTCTCCTCCTTCAGGTGACTATAAAAATGTCACTGTCCTGATTTAGTATGTTTTTATAGCAGCTAATTATACCGGTAGTTTTTATCAGTGTGCCAGCGCGAACATTGGGCTTATCCCTTAAGGCTCTGTCACACCTTGACAATTCAGGCAGCATTTGCAAAACATACAAAAATTGGTATAGAATGCTGGCATATGGCAAAATTTTCACTTTTGGCCAAATGCATCACATTCTCAAAGACCTGGACATATACACAATGTATTAGTAACATACAGTGGAGTCAAAAAGTGTTTGCCCCTTTCCTGATTTCTCATTTTTTTTGTATGGCACGCTTAAATGTTTCAGATCATCAAACAAATTTAAATATTAGACAAAGATAACACAAGTAAACACAAAATGCAGTTTTTAAATTCATCCATCCATGAGACTTCCGGGAAGATGGCGGAGAGACATAACACTTAAACAAAGAGCTCTCCCTAGCCGGATTAAAAATCATCGGTAAATGGCCAACTCGACATAAACGAATCAATAAACTAAGGGATGAAAACACGAAGGAACCGGGCACAAGGACAAAAACAGGGTAAAATTGAAGAATTCCTCTCCAACAACGCAGGAAAAACCGCTGTACGCAAAGCCCAAAAAAACGAGATGTCCACAGCAGTGAAAATGGAGGACGCCAGACTCGACAACATGAACGCTGGCATCGCCAGTTTGGGTGAAGAGTTAAGAGAATTCAAGCGACAGCTACAACAGGATTTAGCGGCTCTTAAGGAGGAACTGAAAAAAGAAATTAAGGAGGAAATCATGGACCTCCGAAGAGAAATGGAGCGTAAATTAACGGAAAACATGGAGGAGCTGCGCTCCCAGCGGGCGTGTATGACAGAAGCGCAGACCCGAATTTCGGAACTAGAAGATTGGAAAAGCGAGGCAAACGAACAACTACAGACCCTGACGACGCAAACGCAGAGGATGCAGGAGAAAATAAACGACTTGGAGAGCAGATCCCGACGAAGCAATATGCGCATCTTTGGAATTCCGGAGGGCATTGAAGGCAACTCGATGACAAAATTCATGGATCAGTTCTTAAAAAAAGAACTGGAAATACCCGGAGAAACGGATCTGCAGATTCAACGGGCGCACAGAACACCGGCACAGAACCCGAAAACAAACTCTCCACCCAGGTCAGTTGTGGTAAACTTTGTGAAATATGACATAAAGGAAAGAATCCTGACGCAAGCATGGAAAAAAAAGATACGAATCGGCGACAAACAGGTATTTTTTGACCATGACTACCCGACAGAAATCGTGCAGCAGCGGAAGAAATATGCCAATATTAAAAAAACGCTGAAAGAGAAAAAAATTAGATTCCAAACGCCGCTAACGAAAATGAGGATTCATTGGGAGGAAGGCACAAGAACCTACAACACGGCCGAAGAGGCAGCGCGGGATATGATAGAGCGGGGCCTTGAGGTGAGCGTGCCGAAGGAGACGGCTGGAGCAGCGGCGGCCCTGAACGCACCACGACAGACGGAGTGGAGACGAGTGAACGGCGGAAGAAGGGGGAGAGACGTAGAGCAGCGGGCCCAGGACAAGCTACAAGGCTTTCAACTGAAAGCCTAGATCATAACAAAGATTAAGAAAGGCACAGAAGAAATGAAGGCCAAGAAGACAAGGTAAAAGAGAAACAGACGGCTAGGAGAGGTTTAAGTGATATTTGTTGGACATTTCTAGACTTATGACTATTACTTTGATAGTAATTAGAAGTCTAGGGAGGGCCCTTCACTCTGTGAAGACAAACCCCCCACCCACCAACAGGGACCAGTGGGCAGAAGAAAGGCCCAAAGTACGGAGGTCGAGTTTTTTTAATGTGTTTTTATATAAATATGTGTTATTTTTGTTGTTAAAGGGGCTAGGAGCACAAGTTAAAAAAATGGAAAAACATGAATATGGGTAAAAATCTTAAGATAATGACACTAAACGTGAATGGTCTGAACTCACCTGTTAAAAGGGAAAGAATAATAAGAAAATTCAAGAAGGAAAAAGCTGAAATTATATTTATGCAAGAGACACATTTGAGCAAGGCAGAACATGTGAAACTAAAGAGATTTGGCTATAAGAACTCCTACTACAGTTCATTTAAGGGAGGAGCAAAAAGGGGGGTTATGATACTAATCTCAAACAAAATACAATTTGAAAGTGAACAGGAAATCCAGGATAAAGAAGGCAGGTATGTAATAATAAAGGGAAGAATAGATGGTATGCAGATCACATTAGTGAACATCTATGCCCCACCAGAAAGTGACAAGGGTTTTTTTCTGTTTGATCTCATAGCAACACACAGTGAAGGAGTCCTAATTTGTGGAGGAGACTTAAATGCTGTCATGGATCATGAAGTTGACACAACAAGTGTTAAGAAGACAAAAAAACATGTAACAAAGTTCATAAGAACCTCACTGGCAGAAATGGGTATGGTAGACATATGGAGGGACCTACACCCACTCGAAAAAGACTATACACATTATTCAGCAGCCCATAAAGTACACTCTAGAATAGATTACTTCCTTATGAATGAAGGTGACAGACACAGGGTGAGAAATTGTTGGATTGGAGGGGCAGAAATATCAGATCATAATCCTATATACATGGAAATATATTTAAACAATAGAAAACGACAAACAACATGGAAACTTAACATAGGACTGTTAAATGATGAGAAAATGAAAGAAAGAATAAAAATAAACAAACGAATATATCCAAGAGAATGACAATGAAGAAGTGGACCCAACAATACTATGGGACGCACTAAAAGCCGTGTTAAGGGGTAAATTAATTGTTGAAACAGGAAAAGCAAATAAGACTAAGCTGGAAGCCTATGAACAAAGATGTGAGAGACTGAGGGAACTAGAACGTAAACATCAAAGCACAAATGATCCAAAAATATATCAAGAAATTAAAGAAGAAAAAACAAAGATAAAAGAAACACAAATGGATGAAATTGAAAGGAAAAATAGATATCTAAAGCAAAAATATTATGAAACGGGGCCAAAAGCCACAAAACTGCTGGCAAAACGGTTAAGAAAACAACAAACAATGAATAATGTATACAAGATTAAAGACCCCACCACAAATAAAACCACAGTTAACCCAGAAAACATCGAAGAAATTTTCCATAATTTCTACCAAGAACTATACTCGCAACCTGAAGAAACAAATACTAAAGATATCAAAAAATTTCTAGACACATTGGACTTGCCATCAATAGGAAATCAACAAAATGAAAAACTAACAGCAGAAATAACAACACAAGAGATCAGAGATGTGATTAAGTCACTTAAAAACGGTAAATCACCAGGTAGTGATGGATACCCATCTGAGTTTTATAAACTGTTTATAGAAGAACTCATGCCACAACTCCTAAAGTCATTTAATTGGACGCTGAACAACAACAAAATACCTCCAACATGGAACGAAGCAATCATTTCAGTTATTTTAAAACCAGGGAAAGATAAAGAACAATGCGGAAACTATAGACCAATCTCTTTATTAAATGTAGATTATAAAATATACACAACAATTATATGTAAACGAATAAAGACATTCTTGACGGAATTGATAGAAGATGATCAAACTGGATTCATAGAGGGACGCCAAACACATGACAATATCAGGAGAACAATACATATAATTAACCAAATACATAAAGAAAAGAAAAGCGCAGTAATAATGAGTTTAGACGCAGAAAAAGCATTTGACAGGGTTAACTGGAAATTCCTATATAGTGTACTGGAGCGCTTTGGATTTAACGAAAAATCAGTACAATGCATAAGGACGCTATATCAAGAACCTGTGGCAAGAATCAAGATAAACGGTAGCTTAACAGACAAAGTAAATATACAAAGATCAACTAGGCAGGGATGCTGCTTATCGCCCACCTTGTTTGCTCTGTTCATAGAACCATTGGCTCAAGCGATACGACAAAATAAGAAATTAAAAGGTGTAACAATAAAGGGGGCGGAACACAAGATTGGGCTATTTGCAGACGATATTATAGTTTACCTTGAACAACCAGATAAATCAATAATGGAAATGATGAACTTGATAGAAAATTTTGGAAAATTATCAGGATACAAGATAAACATAACAAAAACACAAGTACTGACATTCCACTATAACCCTCTAAACCAGATAACTGATAAGATCAAACTAAACTGGAAGCAAAAAGAAATAAAATACCTTGGAGTGAACATACCTAAAGACCTAAGCAAAATATATAAAGCAAACTATGATAGGTTGGAACAAGAAATAAAAAAAGATATTGATAGATGGTCAATCTTAAATATGGATCTGAATTCAAAAATTGAGACAGTCAAAATCAGCATACAACCTAGATTACTTTACCTCTTCCAGGCTATACCAACAGAGATTCCAGATGCCCAATTCTCAAAGTGGGACAGGATGATATCGAGATTTGTTTGGGGAGGTAAAAAACCAAGAGTGAAATATAAAACCCTCCAATTACCAAAAGAGAAAGGAGGCATGGGCCTACCGAGTCTAAAGGAATATTACTACTCAGCACAAATAAGATATATCATATGTTGGTGCGACGAGGGATATGAGGCAAAATGGAAAGAAATGGAAAAGGAAATTGAGGGACTCCCAGTACAAAGCATAATAGGGGATAAAGATGCATATAAGCAAATCAAACAAATAGACCCAATCACTAAATTTACTTTAGAACTGTGGTATAAAATAGTACAAAAATATAATATAAGGGAAGACATAAAACTATTGAAATGGGTAGCATTTGACAGTCAGTTTGAACCGGCAAAACAAGATAGGGGATACAAAAATCTGGTGAACAAGGGAATCACAGCATGGGGCAATATCGGAAAAAAAGATCTCGGGAGCTTTGTAAATATCAGGAGAAAATTTAAATTAGAAAGATCGGAATTTTTCAGATATCTGCAGATGAGAGATTACTATATGAAGAAGATTAGGCATAACCTCCAAACAGATGTGAACGAGATTATACAACTTATTTTAAGCTCATATGCAGGAAATAAAATAAGAATTATTTCAAAACTATATCAGAAACTTATGACAAACAATCATACAAGTAACTATATAAAGGAGAAATGGGAGAAAGAGCTCAATTTAAACATAACAGAAGAAAGCTGGCAGGAAATATGGAAAACACAACACACATCAACAAATTCAAGGGCATGGAGGGAATTTGGATGGAAAAACCTGATTCGCTTTTTCATTACACCACAGATTCAAGGAAAATATACAAATACCCAATCTTTATGCTGGAGGGGATGTGGGGCTCAAAATGCAGACCACTCACATATGTTTTGGAAATGCTACAAAATATCATCATTTTGGAAATCTATGCATGTGACAATACAGAGGATATTAGGATATAATATACCAATGAACTGTAACCTGATGTACTTATGTGATCTTAAAAAAGACAGTGTTATACAGGCTGAGGACAGATATCTAGTTAAAATCTTGTTGATTGCATGTAAAAAAACTATCACAAAAAAATGGCGATCAGAAGTTCTTCCTGACCAAGAACAATGGACTGACATTGTTGAGGACATACGTATGATGGAAAAACTAACATATCGACGAAGAATGCAAGAAGGAATATGGGAGAAAAAATGGCGGAAATGGACACACTACAAAGTGCAACAACGAGGCAGAAATTGAAAGAATAACCAAAGACACTGAAAAAACCAGAAGAATTAAGAGATGGAAACTAAAAACTTGATGCTCCAACATTTGTCCCCCCCCCTTTTATTTTTTATTTTTTTTTATTTTTTATTTTTATTTTGTTTATTTTTTTTTATTTTTCCCTACCCTAACCCCTTTGTTTTTTAAATGTAGAATGTGATCTGAATGCATTATATATGATGAAAAATGAATAAAAATCTAAGTTACAAAAAAAAAAAAAATTCATCCATCCATGCATCTTCTACCGCTTTTCCGGAGGTCTGGGTCGCAGAGGCAGCAGTTCAAGCAGAGAAGCCCAGACTTCCCTCTCAGGCTTCAGCTCTTCAGAGAGGATACCAAGGCGTTCCCAGACCAGCTGGGAGACATAGTCTCTCCACCGATCCCTGGGTCTGCCCCGGGGTCTCCTCCCAGTGGGACGTGCCTGAAACACTTCAAGTGGGAGGCGTCCAGGAGGCATCCTAATCAGATGCCCATACAACCTCAACTGACTCCTTTCAATGTGGAGAAGCAGCGGTTCTACTCTGAGCCTCTCCCGGATGACTGAGCTCCTCACCCCATCTCTGAGGGTGAGTCCAGCAATCCTACGGAGAAAGCTCATTTCAGCCGCTTGTATCCGTGATCTTGTTCTTTCGGTCATTACCCAAAGCTCGTGACCATAGTTGCGAGTAGGAACGTAGATTGACTGGTAAATCGACAGCTTTGCCTTAGAACTAAGCCCCCTCTTCACCACAACAGACCGGTACAACGTTCACATCACTGCAGATGCTGCTCCAATCCGTCTGTCAATCTCTCGCTCCATTTTCCCCTCACTCGTGAACAAGACCCCAAGATACTTAAACTCCTCCACTTGAGGCAGGAGCCTGTCCCCAGTTTTTAAATGAAGGTGTTTATTATTAAGGGTAAAAAAATAAATAAATCAAAACCTACATGGCCCTGTGTGAAAAAGTGATTGCCCCCTAAACTGGTTGTGCCACCCTTAGTAGCAACAACTGCAATCAAGCATTTGCAATAACTGGCAATGAGTCTTTTACAGCACTGTGGAGGAACTTTGGTGCATTCATCTTTGCAGAATAGTTGTAATTCAGCCACATTGGAGGGTTTTCAAGCATGAACCACCTTTTTAAAGTCATGCCACAGCACCTTAATCGGATTCAGGTCAGGACTTTGCCTAGACCACTCCAAAGTCGTCTTTGTTTTTCTTAAGCTATTCAGAGGTGGACTTGCTGGTATGCTTTGGATCACTGTCCTGCTGCAGAACCCAAGTGCGCTTCAGCTTGAGGTCACGAACAGATGGCCGGACATTCTCCTGCAGGATTTTCTGGTAGACAGCAGAATTCATGCTTCCATTTACCACAGAAAGTCTTCCTATTTATGTTGGTATGATGTTCCTTTTCTGAAATGCTGTGTTACTTTTACGCCGGATATAATGGGACACAAACCTTCCAAAACGTTCAACTTTTGTCTCGTCAGTACACAGAGTAATTTTCCCAAAGTCTTGGGGATCATCAAGATGTTTTCTGGCAAAACTGAGATGAGTCCTTATGTTCTTTTTGCTCAGCAGTGGTTTTCGTCTTGGAACTCTGCCATGCAGGCCATTTTTGCCCAGTCTCTTTCTTATAGTGGAGTCATGAACACTGACCTTAACTGAGGCAAGTGAGGCCTTCAGTTCTTTGGATGTTGTTGTGGGGTCTTTTGTGACGTCCCTTTTTGGATCAAAAATGTCATCACATTTTCACAGGAGGCTAAACAGATCTGCAAGTGAGCAGATGCAGGATCTTGACAAATGGACTTATTGATCTGCAAGCAAATGTTGCATTGAGAGAGTTGCGTGGAGTTTCTGAGCCTGCCACCTTCTGGCTAAGGACTGTACCTAAAACCGTTTTCCCTGGACTGACCAAAGTGGCAGTATAGAGAATGGGCACTGATGTCATGCTGCACTGCATTCTGGGCTGTCATCACCATTGTCGTTGTCATGGTTCTTTGTTTACCTAACTGCTAATGGGAACAGACATACAGTGTATCCGGAAAGTATTCACAGCGCTTCACTTTTTCCACATTATGTTATGTTACAGCCTTTTTCCAAAAGGGATTAATTTCATTTTTTCCTCAAAATTCAACACACAACACCCCATAATGACAATGTAAAAAAAAAGTTGGTTTTGAAATTTTTCAAATTTATTAAAAATAAAAAACTAAGAAATCACATGTGCATAAGTATTCACAGCCTTTGCTCAATACTTTGTTGACGCACCTTTGGCAGCAATTACAGCCTCAAGTCTTTTTGAATATGATGCCACAAGCTTGGTACACCTATCTTTAGGCAGTTTCACCCATTCTGCTTTGCAGCACCTCTCAAGCTCCATCAGGTTGCATGGGAAACGTCGGTGCACAGCCATTTTCAGATCTCTCCAGAGATGTTCAATTGGATTCAATTCTGGGCTCCAGCTGAACCACTCAAGGACATTCACAGAGTTGTCCTGAAGTCACTCCTTCGATATCTTGGCTGTGTGCTTAGGGTCACTGTCCTGTTGAAACATGAACCGTCGCCTCAGTCTGAAGTTAAGAGCCCTTTGGAGCAGGTTTTAATCCAGGATGTCTCTGTACATTGCTGCATTCATCTTTCCCTCTATCCTGACTAGTCTCCCAGCTCCTGCTGCTGAAAAACATCCCCACAGCATGATGCTGCTACCAACATTGGAGTGGTTACGAGCGGTACCTGGTTTCCTCCAAACATGACGCCTGGCATTCATGCCAAAGAGTTCAATCTTTGTCTCATCAGACCAGAGAATCTTGGTTCTCATGGTCTGAGAGTCCTACAGGTGCCTTTTGACAAACTCCAGGTGGGCTACCATGTGCCTTTTACTAAGGAGTGGCTTCCATCTGGCCACTGTACCATACAGGCCTGATTGGTGGATAGCTGCAGAGATGGTTGTCCTTCTAGAAGGTTCTCCTCTCTTCACAGAGCAATGCTGGAGCTCTGACAGAGTGACCATCGGGTTCTTGGTCACCTCCCTGACTAACGCCCGTCTCCCCCGATCGCTCAGTTTAGATGGCTGGCCAGCTCTAGGAAGAGTCCTAGTGGTTCTGAACTTCTTCCATTTACAGATGATGGAGGCCACTGTGCTCACTGGGACCTTCAAAGCAGCAGAATTTTTTTTGGTACCCTTCCCCATATTTGTGTCTCAAGACAATCCTGTCTCGGAGGTCTACAAACAATTCCTTTGACTTCATGCTTGGTTTGTGTTCTGACATGCACTGTCAACTGCGGGACCTTATATACAGTATCTCACAAAAGTGAGTACACCCCTCACATTTTTGTAAATATTTTATTATATCTTTTCATGGGACAACACTGAAGATATGACACTTTAATACAATGTAAAGTAGTCAGTGTACAGCAGTGTAAATTTGCTGTCCCCTCAAAAAAAAACCCTCAACACACAGCCATTAATGTCTGAACCACTGGCAACAAAAGTGAGTACACCCCTATTGATAATGTCCAAATTGTGCCCAATTAGCCATTTTCCCTCCCCGGTGTCATATGCCTCGTTAGTGTTATAAGGTCTCAGGACTGAATGGAGAGCAGGTGTGTTAAATTTGGTGTTATCACTCTCACACTCTCTCATACTGGTCACTGGAAGTTCAACGTGGCACCTCATGGCAAAAAACTGCGAGGATCTGAAAAAAAGAATTGCTGCTCTACATAAAGATGGCCTAGGCTATAAGAAGACTGCCAACATGCTGAAACTGAGCTGCAGCACACTGGCTAAGACCACACAGCAGTAACAGGACAGGTTCCACTCAGAACAGGCCTCGCCATGGTCGACCAAAGAATTTGAGTGCACATGTTCAGCATCATATCCAGAGGTTGTCTTTTGAAAACAGACGTATGAGTGCTGCCAGCATTGCTGCAGAGGTTGAAGGGGTGTTGGGGGGGTCAGCTTATCAGTGATCAGACCATACTCCGCACACTGCATCAAATTACTCTGCATGGCTGTCGTCCCAGAAGGAAGCCCCTTTTAAAGATGATGCACAAGGGAGTACTGATTCAGAGAATGCCAGGCAGGAGGATGAACTATCTCTCAGAATGAGAAGAGCGAGCGCTGTGTTTGGAAACTTGAGGGAGAGACTGTGGAACAATTGACATGTGTCTATCAGTGTGAAATGCAAAGTGTACAGAGCGAAAGTACTGGCTACTCTATTGTACAGTGCTGAAACTTGGACTGTCTACAGAGTGCAGGTGAAGAAACTCCATGCGTACATAATGAGACACCTTCGAGCCATAATGAACATCTGATGGAAAGACAAGATAACCATCATAGAAGTGTTGAAACAAGCTGGTCTACCGTCAATGGAGGACATGCTAATACAGATGAACCTGAGATTGCTCGGACATGTTGAGAGGATGGACCACCAGCGTCTCCTTCGGCAGTTACTCTACTCACAGTTATGTGAGGGCAAACGCAATCAGGGTAGACCAAGGTTCAGATTTAAAGACACTGTAAAAAGAAACTTGAAGAAGTTGGAAAAAGACAGGAGTTCCTGGCAGCGGGAGGCTAAGGACAGAGCTGTGTGGAGGAATCTGATCAGACCTAAATGAAACGGTCATTGTCGCCCACGACAGACCGCTATGATGATGATGACAAGAAAGCCCACAAACAGTTTGCTGAAGAAAAGCAGACTAAGGACATGGATTACTGGAACCATGTCCTGTGGTCTGATGAGGCCAAGATAATCTTATTTGATTCAGATGGTGTCAAGCGTGTGTGATGGAAACCAGGTGAAGAATACAAAGACAAGTGTGTCTTGCCTACAGTCAATCATGGTGGTGGGAGTGTCATGGTTTGAGGCTGCATGAGTGCTGGCAGCACTGGGGAGCTACAGTTCAATGAGGGAGCCATGAATGCTAACATGTACTGTGACATACTGAAGGAGAGCATGATTCCCTTCCTTTGGAAACTGGGCCGTAGGGCAGTATTCCAACATGATAACGACTCCAAACACACATCCAAGTTGACCACTGCCTTGCTAAAGAAACTGAGGGTAAAGGTGATGGACTGGGCAAGTATGTCTCTAGACCAGGGGTCACCAACCTTTTTGAAACCAAGAGCTACTTCATGGGTATCGAGTCATGTGAAGGGCACCAGCTTGACACACTCCTCTAAAATAACAAATTGTGTATATATATATATATATATATATATATATATAAATAATTATCAATAACTTAGAGTGGGTAACAGACAAGATCAATATTCAACACTTTATTTTTATTAATCTCAGCAATTGTTCAGATGATCACTTCTACATTTCATTAAAAAAATGTCCAGTTTTCACCAGTCCCTTTTAACCATAAAAAACTAAACCCTTTTAATTCATGAACTATGTTGAACCATGTTTGAAAAAGTTATGCAACATTTAAGAAAAATCAACTTTCATATTAAATAAATCTTATCACATTTTTAACTGAACAAATCTGCTGCAATTCTGCTCAAAATATGTTACATTTAATAAACACACTTTTGTGTGTTCTTCTTCACTGGAATTATATCCATACAGTTCTTGCCAAGAATCATGCTTGAGTAATAACCAGCGCTGTCCTTTCATGAGAAAAAGCTAAACAAGCACTGAGAGTGCTTATATGCACGGTGGCGCAGTGGTTAGTACCACGGCAGCAGTTTACCCTCGGCCGGGGGATCGTGGGGATTGTGGGTTCGATCCCTGCCCCCGGCCAACAGTGATCTGTGTGGAGTTTGCATGTTCTGGTGGTGCATGTTCTGGTTTTTCATGCAAAAACAAAGGTTAGGGAGTTAAGGGGCGCTTGCGCACGCAGCGACCGGCAGCTGGTGGCTTGTCACTGGACTGCAGAACAAATCCACCTACGGGTACAAGATAAGTCAAAAAAAAAAAAAAAAAAAAAAAAAAAGTGGGTACTGAAGTGTCGCTCCACATAGTGGCGCTTCGCCGTCGCCCCGCAAATGAAACACACGCAGCTTCCTTTCACGGTAGTAAAAAAGAACTCTTCCTCCCGCTCACTTTGAAAATGATAAATTTTCTGTCTTTTTTTTGCCATGTTTTTGGCCTAGGAAACAGCACTCCGCCCACCATCTTCACTGCCCGCTAGCTTACGCTCCACAAGCGCGAAGGTTTTGTCATGCGCACGATACTGACCTTTGAACTAGGTCAGAGTTCACCTTAACTTTACGTATAATAAACATATTTTCATTTTTTTTTTTTTTTTAAGACATTGTCATTTTAAAATCTATATAAATGCAAGTGTGATTTTAAAAGATAGCGGCAGAAAAAATTACATCTTAGACGCAGCTCACTTGCGAGTTGTGCTATTTTTAGAACAGGCCTGCGGGCGACTCATGTGGTCCCTGCCCGCGGGCACCGCGTTGGTAACCCCTGGTCTAGACCTAAACTTTACTGAGCATCTGTGAGGCGTCCTCAAACTGAAGGTGGAGGAGTGCAAGATCTCTAACACCATGATGTTGTCATGGAGGAGGGGAAGAGGATTCCAGTGGCAACCTGTTAAGCTCTAGTGAACTCCATGCTCACGAGAGTTAAGGCAGTGCTGGAAAATAATGGTGGCCACACAAAATATTGACACTTTGGGCACAATTTGGACATTTTCACTCAGCATGTACTCACTTTTGTTGCCAGCGGTTTAGACATTAATGGCTGTGTGTTGAGTTATTTTGAGGGGACAGCAAATTTATACTGTTATACAAGCTGTACACTGACTACTTTACATTGTATCAAAGTGTAATACCTTCAGTGTTGTCCCATGAAAAGATAAAAAGATAATAAAATATTTACAAAAATGTGAGGGGTATACTCACTTTTGTGAGATACTATAGACAGGTGTGTGCCTTTCCAAATCATGTCCAGTCAACTCAATTTACCACAGGCGGACTCCAATTTAGCTGTAGAAACATCTCAAGGATGATCAGTGGAAACAGGATACAACTGAGCTCAATTTTGAGCTTCATGGCAAAGGCTGTGAATACGTGTGTCCATGTGATTTCTTAGTTTTTTATTTTAATAAATTTGCAAAAATCTAACTAACTAACCTGCACTTATATAGCGCTTTTCTAGTCACAAAGACCACTCAAGCGCTTTCACTAGTACTAACCCTCCATTCTAAGGGCCTATAGGAAACAGATATCTAGGGACAGTTTAGAACAACCAATTAACCTAACATGCATGTCTTTGGATTGTGGGACGAAACCGGAGCCCCCCGAGTAAACCCATGCAGCACAGGGAGAACATGCAAACTCCACACAGAAAGGCTCCAACCCCTGCCAGCCTGGGGATTCGAACCAGGAACCTTCTAGCTGTAAGGCAACAGTGCTAACCACTGCATCACCGTGCCTAAAAAACTTTTCACATTGTCAATATGGGCTGTTGTGTGTAGAATTTTGAGGAAAAAATTAATTTAATCCCTTTTAGAATAAGGCTGTACCATAACAAAATGTGGAAAAAGTGAAGCACTGTGAATACTTTCAAGATGCACTGTTCATGCAGTGGAAGGGAGCAAACAGGAAATTTCAATTCCTTATTCAGAGAAGCTGAATAAGGAATCAAAGAAGCGCTACCTCCAAAAAATAAAATAAGTGGGATCGAGCCACATGAGCACAAGAAATAGACCATGGATCTCGACCAACTGCCTCACATCATGCTGTCACATGTGTTTGCCTACCATCGTTTGCAGTTTTCTGCACTAGCATGTGTCTCTGCAACTACAGGCATTTCTAAGTCCCAGCAGAGAAATGTTGGATTTATCTTCAAATTTGTCATGTGATGCTTGAGAAGTATATACACATTTCTACACAACTGGACATGAAATACTAATCAAGTGATTCAATTAAGCCGAATTAAGTGTGATTTAATTAAGGCCAATGCTACCGCTGTGGGGGTGCCTGGGGGGCCTCGCGCCATCTCTCTTATTGAGAGATGACAGATAACCGTGGCTGAGGTGCAACCAGAGTGCACGGCGCACAACACAGCTGTCCTGGAGAGGGGACGTCTTTCTGGACTTCTAAATAGTAAGTAATAAATTCTCATGTTTGACAAGTATGATTTAAAACAGACATGCCCAAAGTCCGGCCCGTGTCCAAATTTCCACCGGCCCGAAGCGTCCTGTCATAAAATCAATAATATGTGGCCCGCCAGCACAGTTTCCCACAATACACACATACCAAAAACAGCAATTTTATATTTCACCAGAGGGTGGCAGTAGACCTGTGGCCGCATTCTCGTCGCGTGATCCCTGTGTGAACTTTTACCCCTGTGGTATGTTTTTAGCTCATTTCTAAAATGGCAACTGGAAATAAAAAGAGGAAAGTTGACAGCGAGGGCCGCCGTTTCCAGGACAAGTGGAAATCGGAGTATTTTTTCACTGACATACGAAACAACTGTGTCTGCCTAATTTGCCAAGAGACTGTGGCTGTTTTCAAAGAGTTCAATATTAAGAGGCACTACCAGACGAAACATGCTAACGGCGAACGAACGCGCCGAAAAACTGAAGCAACTGGAAGCTGTTTTGACAGCACAGCAGCGTTTGTTCACAAGAGCCCGTGACACAAATGAAAATTCTACAAAGGCAAGCTACGAAGTGGCAATGCTGATTGCCAAGCACTGCAAACCTTTTACTGCGGGTGAATTCATTAAAGACTGCGTGATGAAAATGGTGGAGAAAATTTGTCCAGAGAAAAAGCAAGAGTTTGCCAATGTCTGCCTGGGTCGTAGCACTGTGGCACGGAGGATTGAAGAAATTGCATCTAACATCAAGGGACAGTTAGAGGCAAAAGGAGTGGAGTTTGACTTTTTTTCGTTAACCTGCGACGAAAGCGCGGATGCATCTGACACCGCTCAGTTACTGATTTTTTTGAGAGGAGTGGACAATGAAATGAACGTGAGTGAAGAGCTCCTTGACCTTCAGAGCCTTCAGGACCAAACCAGAGGAACAGATTTGTTTGCTGCCGTTTGTTCCACCGTGAATGACATGAAACTGCAATGGAATAAAATCACTGGGATTATTACGGACGGCGCACCTGCCATGGTTGGTGAGCAAAGTGGGCTATCAACGCTAGTCTGTAAAAAAGTCAGTGAAGAAGGCGGCAAAGCTATAAAATTCCACTGTATTATTCACCAACAAGTTCTATGTGCCAAACATCTGAAATATGATCACGTTATGAAACCGGTGATAAAGGCTATTAATTATATTCGCTCCAGAGCCCTGTGCCACCGCCAGTTTCAACAGTTTCTACTCGACATCCACGCTGAATATGGAGATGTTGTGTATCACAGTGACATAAGATGGCTCAGTCGGGGATTTGCACTGCAGCGATTCTTCTCTCTCAGAAAGGAAATCGGACTATTCTTGGCACAAAAGGGACAACCGATGCCGGAACTCTGCGATCCTGTTTGGCTGGCTGATTTTGGATTTTTAGTTGACATAACACGACATCTGAACGCGCTGAACACGAGCCTTCAGGGGCAAAATGCAGTGGTGAGCCAACTATATTCATACATAAAAGCTTTTCGGACAAAGCTGCTACTTTTCCAAAGGCACCTGTCACAAACGCAGCCCAATACCACACATTTCCCATCACTGCAGGAAATGATGACCAGTTTTCCAGAAAACAATATCAGTGCGCAAATGAGGAGGTATGCAGAAAACATCTCATCTCTGACTGAGGAGTTTCAACAGCGTTTCAGGGATTTTGCAGCTATTGAAAAGGAGATCACACTTTTTTCCACTCCTTTTTCCGTGGATCCTAATGACGCTCCAGACCACCTGCAGCTGGAGCTTATTGAGCTGCAGTGTGACGCGGAGTGTCACGGTCTCCACCAACAACTGCCTTTCGTCGACTTTTACCGCCAGCTGGACAAAGACAGGTTCCAAGAGATTCGAACATTTGCTAAGAAAATGCTGAGCTTGTTTGGCTCGACATACTTGTGCGAGAAGACGTTCTCGGTTATAAACATTAACAAGAACCGTGTGAGGACAAGACTAAGTGACTCTCACCTGCGTGACGTCTTGCGCATCAAAACCACTGCTTTTGAGCCAGACCTGGCAACCTTACTGCAGTCGAAACACCAGTGTCACCCTTCACATTAATGCAGGTACATTTCTTTTATTCTTCTGAGGAGAATAAATTCCAAAGTCTCAGTGAATTGATTTTTTTGTGATGATCAAACCACAGTTTTGTCAAATTTCTGTCATTTAATTTGACTATACTATTCTTTGTCAAAATGCACTGGGATGTGATTTGTTGAAACAAAATCAATAGATACACGTTTCTAAAAATATTCAGTCAAATTTATTTGTATGTAATTTATTATTATTTTAACCTTTAACTATCCTGGTGGTAATGCAGTTGACAACAGATTCTCATTTGCAATGTCAACCTAGCTGCAGACAGCAAAGTGATATATATATACTGTATATCACGGTATATATATATCACTGCTGCACGGTGGCGCAGTGGTTAGCACCGCGGCAGCACAGTTTACTCTCAGCCGAGGGATCGCGGGGATCATGAGATCGTGGGTTTGATCCCTGCCCCCACCCAACAGTGATCTGTGTGGAGTTTGCATGTTCTCCCCGTGTTTGCGTGGGTTTACTCCGGGATTTCTCCGGTTTCCTCCCACATGTCAAAACATGCAGGTTAGGGAGTTAAGGGGCGCTTGCGCACGCAGCGACTGGCAGCTGGTGGCTTGTCACCGGACTGCAGAACAACTCTACCTATGGGTACAAAATAAGTCCAAAAAAAAAAAAAAAAAAAAAAAAAAAAAATATATATATATATATATATATATATATATATATGGTAATTTACAATGGTAATGGTTCGAGGAATGCCAGGCTGAATGGTCGGCCCCCATACATTTTCACCTGACCAAATCTGGCCGTCTTTGCAAAAGTTTGGACACCCCTGCTTTAAAATGACAAAATGGACAACATTTAGTCAGTCATCTAAGTCAAACAGTAGGCAACAGATATATATTCTAATCCTCAGCTGGAGATCAGAGTCAAATCAGGCTTCTGGATAGAAGTCTGAGGAAGGGCCGGGGGCCCAAAACATTACTGAAAAATAATAAATACTTAATGGGAGCTTTTCGGTCAAATCTGCACGGTGGCGCAGTGGTTTAGCACTGTGGCAGCACAGTTTACCCTCGGCCGGGGGATCGCGGGGATCATGAGATTGTGGGCTCGATCCCAGCCCCCGACCAACAGTGAGCTGTGTGGAGTTTGCATGTTCTCCCCGTGTTGCGTGGGTTTACTCCGGGATTTCTCCGGTTTCCTCCCGCATACCAAAAACATGTAGGTTTAGGGCGCTCGCGCACGCAGCGACTGGCAGCCGGTGGCTTGTCACCAGACTGCAAACCAAATCTACCTACGGGTACAAATAAGTAACAAAAAAAAAAAAAAAATCACAACTTACCTTTTTGAAAATGCCGTGAACGCACGACCATGTGTGCTGGAATATTGCCAAATCTGATGTCTGATTCTGACCGCTGCAATCCATTCCATCCCACGCCTCTTTGTTAGTGCGGAGACCCGATTCTCTCTACTTTTCTTCCAAGTCGAGAAGTTAAAGAAACCACACACCGTTATGAATCTTTTCCCCATGCTCATCATGAGAGCGGTTGTTGCATTTGATAACACAGCAAGACTTCCTTATTCTACTGTTGTGTGGTATTCCGATGAATAATAAAAACACAGTGAAGAAACCCTCTCAAAAACTTCAGTTTAACTGCGTGCGTTGCTCACATCATGACAACTTTTCCCACAGTTCCTTGCAGTTTGTCCATCGGGTGACGTCACGTGCCCATTCTCTCTACACCTTGACCGTGTTTGGTTCCACTTACAGCTGTGAATCAGTATCCTCAGCAGTTAACATCATGAAGACGAAATACCGGTCAAGAATGACCAATGAACATTTACATGCCTGTTTGAGAACGGCACTGACCCCATTCCTCCCAACGCTAAAGCTAATGTCTCCCACTGAAACAGGGAAGCAGAGATAATGCATCCTGAAGGTACATGTGTGAATGTGATTTGTCACATGTGACTTTTTTGAGTTGAAGTAACTGTTAAGCTTAGTTCAGCCTCAAAAGCACTGAATTTCACCTCACTTATTCCTCCAAAGATGTTTTATTTTATGGACACAAAGGAATGCTCTTACAATTAAAAAAAATGAAGGGCTAAGTTCACTTTGTTTTTCATTTTTCTGATTTTTTTTTTCATGTATGTTTACAAATGATGTGTGGTGAAAGTGCCTCCACTTAAAAATAATAATGAAATTTCTGATTGCTTAATTCTGGTATGAAGTAAGGATCTATATTTCAAGGGATATAATGGTTCGGACCTCAGCTGGGCAGGGGGACTGACTTAGACCTCTTGCAATTTTAGTTGGCGACCCCTGTTCTAGATTGTGGTAGAAGTAGATTTTGGTTTCTTCATTTCTGTTTTTTTCTGTGACAAACGTTTCTGTAACATTTTATCTGTTTCATTCTCACAATGAGTCTTTGTTCTCAGAGTGTTTACCTTCATGGTGACTTCCTGTTTTCAGTCGTCTCTTCTTTGGTTTGGGTTCTTCTTCTTCTTTAGTGGATCCTGAGTCTACATGCCGGCTTCCTTCCTCATCTTGGATCTCAGTTCCAGCAGAGTTGTGAGAGAGGAGCTGCCCCCTGTTTGGTTCTGCTTCACTCTGCTGCTTTTCCTCAGAAATTGGAGAAACCATGAAGGTATCGGCCTCCAGCTTCACTACCAGCTGTTCTCCCTCCTGACTGATGCAGAGTTCCTCCTGTTCCTCTTTAACCTGTGGAGGTTCTGGTTCCTCCTGTTCCAAACCTGAATTCTCCTTGTGGTTCCAGAGCTGCTGGTCAGGAGAAAACTTGTTCTCACAGACATGTTGCTCTGGGAAGTCTAGAAGGAAAACAGATCAAAAATCATTCACTAATGGGATTAAAGCAGAGCTCAGTTCTAAGGAAATAAATCTCCACCTCTGTTGGTCTTTTTGAGCTGCTGTGAACAATCAACTTGAGCAGCAATAATCCAGTCAGAAGGAATGACCTGACAGAGCCCTCACTAAATTTCTAACTGCTTCTCTACAGAGAACAGAGGGAGGAGGGATGAAGAACCACAAGAAAGACTAGAGCTGCCATGACTAAAGATTTTCCTGGTCGACAAGCAGTCACAATTTAAGATTCAAGATTCAAAGGCTTTATTATCATGTGCACAGTTAAGAAATGCAACATTTCCTGAGCAATGACATTCTTACGCTGCTCTCCAGATGAATGCCAAGGTAATAAATACACATCAATACTAGTAAAGGTAATAAACACTAGGGGTGGGTTCAAAAGATCAATATATCGATATGGATCGATCCACGTTTGACTGAGCCGATCTCGAGCCACAAAATCTGCGGCTCGATCTTTTAATATAATATTAATATATTTTAATATAATATTTTTATGTTTGTGAACGTCTGCTGAGTATAATCGGGTCGAAACCGGATCAGTGAGCCAGGAACAATGGCCGAGGACCATAATCAACCGACACGCTAACAGAGCTAGCAAGCTAACGAATATGCTAGTTCTTCTTCTGTGGTGTTAAAACGGTTCTCATCCGGCAAGAGTTCCCTGCGGCGCGTGCACACGTCTTTTGAGTTAATAACGTGCGTGTCTCTTAATTTAGCAGCAAAAGTCACCGTTAAGACTGTCCTCAACAGCTTCTTAATATTTTTCATAAAGCGGGGATAAACGGACTTTTACTCCGTGCAACGCTGTGTTGGAATATAAAGTTGATGACTGATAAACAGAAAATGCGCAGAGACTGAAACCCGTGAAGCAGAGGGAGACTTGGAGCTGCTGAGATTGTAAGTATAATATCATCTGTTTGTTTTAACGTTCGTGTCGTCAATTAATAATTTATCTGGCATGATGGTGGTTTCTTTTACAAACTATGGACACAGAGAAAACTGTTGGTTAAGCACTGTGAATAAATGCAGAATTAAGGTATATTTTATGAGATTATGGATTTCTGCCACTTACCAAGGCCAAATGTCACGTAACAGGGTCCTTAAAATGTCTTGAAACTAGATATAAAAGGGAACCGATCCATTCGGGTCTTGGTGCATATGCTTCAGTAACTCCGGAATATTCGTTAATTTAAAACTGCTGCGCTTGGCCTGACGTTCCTACTCACGGCCCCCGGAATCGCCTGGGGAAGAAGGCGGAAGTGACGAAATTGATTGTACCTTAGTTTGATGCTTGGGGTATCCCGATTGATTGTTTATATGGAGACTGGAAGATTGAAGTGAGCAACTAGAAAGAAAAAATTGGATATTTCACCCATACCTTAAAACGGGGCTATAAGGGACAGCTGGGTAATAAGGGACACTTTTCTGGGAAATGTTTTCATACCTGTCAAGTGATACGTTTTCGCCGTATTTTAATACCGTAAAACGCGGCTATAAGGGACGGCGGAGTAATAAGGGACACTTTTCTGGGAAATGTTTTAAATGTAATTCGTGTTGTTATTGTCAAATATTTTAAGGATTCATGGATATTTGACAATAACAACACAACTCAGCGTCCGGCTCAAAATAAAAAAAGCAGAATTCTGGATTTGGAAGGCGATGCCTTTCTGTTTCGCAGCCGCAGGACAGCTGAAAGTGTTAGGCCATCAGCCTAATGACTTCTAACAGTAGTGAGAATAGCTCCCGCTGATCAATTTGCCCGCCCCGGCCATCAGCCTAATGATTGAGTCCACACTTCTAACAGTAGTGATAATAGCTCCCGCTGAGCGATCTGCCCGGGGCGGCCATCAGCCTAATGATTGAGTCCACACTTCTCAATGTAGTGAGAATAGCTCCCGCTGAGCCATCTGCCAGCACCCTAGCTGTGGGTCTCACACACACGACGTGCTCCTCAACACACTCAATAATTTTTTTTCCCGTATATTTTTCTTTTGGGCGTACAGAAATGGCAATACGTCCGTATTTGCTAAAATTGCATTTTCCCCGTCTTAAAATACAGCGAAAACGTCTCTCTTGACATGTATGCGCCTCCATTCTCATATTCATCTGGTAAATTTCTTGACAGCAGCGGCTCTCCTCCACTGTAATAATAATGGCTTCCGAAAAATCAATATTTATGGGGCGCCCTCGACAGACCCCCTTCGGCTTCCCAGTTCTGGAGGCGATTAATGTCCAATTCAATGACATTTTCCACTGGTTCTGCTCTCTGGTCATCGTCGGAACTGTTGTCATCAGACAAAGCATCTGATTCCGTCTCGGACGGCTCGAACCTGTAAGGTTCTATGCCTCTGTCACTGTCTGAACCACTGACAAAAAAAAGACAAAAAAAAAAGACAAAACTAAACTAATTTGTTCACAATCGCTGTCACTTTCCGTCATGATTGTCCAATGTTGATAAGTGTGAATGTGGATAGGCAGGGCAGCCAGGGTACAACTGGTGATGTCAAAAACATGGGCGTGGTCTGGACTGGCTGTCACAAGCCAGTGAGCAAGGCGGGGCCTTCGCCTGGTGTATTTTGTGCAATTATGTAAATACGGGTGGGTGATATGGTCTCCGGTATGAATATTTGGTTCAAGCTATGTGTATTTTATCAAAATTTGTTGTCATTTAGAAAAAAAAATTACGTGACATTTGGCCTTTAAGTAAGAGATGTGAAGAGAATAAATCACAATAAAATCAATAAAGGCTGCAGTACAACAAGCTATTTTTACTCAGTAGAACTAAATTGAAATGAACAAACCTTCTCAGGAAATGAATTGAAACCCTTTTCAAACACTGAAAGTTAATTTGTAGTTAAAATATAAAAAAAAAATAATAAATTATTAAACCCTACTGTGGTGTGGCGATCTAAAAATATGAATGTTAATTTTACTGTGAAATCTATTCTTTTTATCTGCCTTCAGATGTGTGAAGACTGGAAGCTTCATCCTCACTGAGACCTTCTGAAGGTCAGAGGTCGTCAGTGGAGGAGCATCCCTGCTTCATGTGGATTTCAGCACAGAAGAAGACCTTCAAATTCAAGATTCAAGGAGGTGCTGCCATCATTTTCTCCACACTAACATGCATTCAATGCAATTTAGTTGTTGTAATGATAAATTCTTTTATTTCTTTTTTTTAAGTTCTCAGCAAGAACACAATATTGGTCATTTTTTTTTACAATTTTACTGAGCATTTAATTCTAAATAAATCACTGTTTAACAGGAAATTTTTGGCAATCCTGTGCTTTTCTTGTGGTGTTACATAGAATAGCATCACTGTAAACTATGGAAAAAGCAGCTGCTTTAAAATTTGTACTTCCTCACACAACTTTGAGTGCAAAAAAATTCTAAAAGTGTCATAACTTTTTGGAAAAGCTCCCACAAATCCAGGCTTTTTGGGCCACAACAATCACAAAAACAGCTGACAAAATCCTGGAGGGACTGAAATACAGTGAGATTATGAATGCATGGTTCATGCATTGAATTTGTTTACTTACTCTGGGTGGTGAACTTGACACGACACACCCTTTGCACTAAAGAAAGCACCTGTGAGCACTTTATGAAATGATAAGTTAAATAATAAAAAGTGCATTATTGTAACTGATTTTGGGTCAGTTCTATATGTGATAATTTATGTATTAAAGTTAGAAGATTCTTGGTACAATTTGCAGCATTAGGTCTCAAAGATTTTTGTTTCATGGGAAGTAAAATGGCTATTAAAATGGTAATTCCCCAGATCAAATCGGGATCAAATCGATTCAGAATCTCAAGAATCGGAATCAAATCAATTCTGGAAATTAGGGATCGTTCCCAGCCCTAATAAACACACCTTAATACTAAATACTAATAAATACACATTAAATGCAATTATGACAGTTAAACCAGTTAAAACTATAGGAAACAAGAAGAATGAAAATTGAAAATTCACTGGATGACTATAACATGACCCTGAATAAGTAAAAATTCACTCAATGAGTATGACTTGCCTCCGATACGACCCAATAGACTGTACAATGGTAATTGTAATATCAGTGATGACACAAACCTGAGATGGCATGAGACTATGTACAATGTGCAAATGAGCAATGCCAAAGTCTAAGTCCCTTTATTGTCATTCCATTGTTAAAAAACAATACAATGAAATTACGATGCTGCTCCCAAAAACAATCACACTCACAATTCATTCATGAATTGAACATCCTCATAATTACAACAATAAATAATGCCTAAAGCAATAATACCTAAAAAAAATGTAAATAAAATATATACATAGCAATAATGATAGCATACTGAGCAGTAAATAAAATAAGACCATCTTGTACACAAGGTTATTACCCAAAAATAAGATAAGCCTTTATTAGTCCCACAATGGGGAAATTCCAGGATTGCAACACCACAGGGATAGCAACACTCAGAGCAATAATTTAGAAGAAAATAAGAGCAGTGAATATACATATGTACACATAAATATATATACACAGTGCGGAGCATTGTAGCTAGATGGAATAAACAGCATAACAGTCTATTTAGTTACCTCACATAGTATGAATATCTACCCATACATATCGTCACCCTCCATAGCGACTGATATTGTCCTAGTTGTATACTGAAGGGGACCATTTTGTTTAAGTTTGTTGCGTCTTTTACATTCAAAACTATTAGGTAGTGACTTCCGGTCTGGACACCATGGTGATAGCAGCTTAACGCTGAAGCTCTCAGACCCAATCCAGGAAAATATCTTGAAAATCAGATTTAACGGATTTTTGGAAGAGTGAAAATCAAAAGACAAAGTCATCATGCCTAAAGGAAAACAGAAGAAATTGACATTTACCAGGCCAGCGCACGCATCGGCCGAAGAATCTGATCCGGAGGATTTCCATTCAGAAGACGAGGAGCTGAATGAAGCTAACAAAAAGGTTAGCTTGAAAATGGTATATATATATATATATATATATATATACACTGTATATACTGTATATATACATATATATAATGAATTAAGACGATTTCGCCGAGAGTGTTGGGCCGAATTTCATGAATTCAAAGAAGAATTAAAAAGGACAAACAGCAGAGTGGACCAGGCTGAGAACCGAATCTTGGAAGCAGAGGAAAGAATAAAAGCGCTGGAAGATTCCGTGCTGGATCTACACAAAAGGCAGTCAAGACTAGAGGCTAAGCTAACCGACCAAGAAGGAAGACAGAGAAGAGACAACATAAGAATTCACGGTCTGAAAGAAGGAGTCGAGGATGGTTTCAACACAATGGCGGCATGAGTGGAATCCTTACTGAGAGAGAAGCTGGATATTCCCCAATCCACCGACTTGAAGATAGAAAGGGCGCACCGTACATTAGCACCTAGGCCGGCGGCAGAAGCGCCGCCACGCTCGGTGGTGGTGAAGTTTTCCAACTCCAAAATAAAAGAAGAGGTTGTAAGACTGGCTTGGCAGAAAAAAGGATTTATGCACCAAGAGAGAAAAGTTTTCTTGGAACACGATTATGCCCCGGAGGTCCTTAAAAAGCGTCGGGAATACAACGACGCTAAAAAGGTTCTACTGTGGCACATATGTTGGGTACATATTTTCCACAAATGTATTTCTGTATGTTTATTGTGTGCTTCACGTCTCGAGGGACAAAAGGACTGAGTCTGCAGGAGATATCGAGAGGGTGTGAGATTTGGCCTTTGCCTCAGAAGAGAAGCCCTGGAGGGATTTCCGGACCATCAAAGGCTGAGAGACAATGGTGGAGGATCAAAAGGGTTACAGTGTGACTGTATGTTTGCTAAGACACCATGTGACTCGAGTTTCGATGTTCCGGAGTATAAAAGAGCGATGTGATGTTGATCTGTCTCTTTTTCTTGCTTGGAGATTGTTAGAGTATGTGTTCTGTTAAAAATGCTGAACCTGAGAAATAAACTCAGCCTCATCCTTGAGCACATCCTCTACACTGGTGACCCTACGACAAATTATGGCCGGTGATGACTCTCCTGCACCGGAGCAGGAGCCAGCCAGGCTAATGCAGCTACCACAGTCCAGCTACCTGATTTCTGGCAGCATAGCCCGTGCTCCTGGTTTAACACAGTCGAGGCACAGTTCCACCTTCGGGGAATTTCGGCGGACGCCACGAAATTCTACCATGTGGTTGCAAAGCTGGACTGCCACACAGCCCAGCGGGTGGAGAACCTGGTTAACCACCCGCCAGACGACGACAAGTATGGTGCATTGAAAGCTGCTCTCATCCGTGCTTTCACCCCCTCGCTGGGAGAGCGAGCAGAGAAGCTCCTGGCGTTGACTGAGGGCGAGGTCGAGAGGCCTGCAGACCTGATGGCAAAGATGCTGAGTTTGAGAGACGCCGAGGATGATGGCTTTATCTTCGCTCATCTTTTCCTCAGGACACTACCGCCAGCGGTGAGAGTTACCCTGGCCAATTCACAGCTGTTAGCCCACCGAGACTACCACGAGCTGGGCCAGGAGGCGCAGCGACTCGTCGACGCCCATAGGCGACACACGGCCACGACCGCAGCAGCGGAGCTGGGCGCAACACCCGCAGACGGCAGGGGGCCAGAGACTGCAGCATCAGATTCGCTGATGACAGCAGCGGCGGAGGCCAGGAGATGCAGAGCGGGCGACGTTCTTTGCTTTTACCACCGCCGTTTCGCCGAGAGGGCACGCAAGTGCATTCCACCGTGCCAGTTCAAGCGCTCGGGAAACGCCAAGACCGGGAGTCAGTAGCAGCTGCGACTCTCGGTGAAAGGAGCAAGCTGCTCTACCTGATGGACGCGCGGTCAGGGAGGAATTTTCTTGTGGACACAGGCTCCCAGCTGAGTTTCATCACACCTTCCTACACTGACCGGCTGGCACCGTCTAGTGGTCCCCTGGTGTCGGCAGCGAACGGCTCGGCGATTAAGACCTTCGGGGAGAAGACCCTGCTTCTGTCTCTGCACGGCCGAACATTCGAGTGGACTTTCGTCATAGTGGCAGTCAGTTTCAACATGTTAGGTGCTGATTTTTTGTGCTCACATGGTTTATTGGTCTTTTCACTCTATTCCCTGCACAGCCCGGGTGGCCCCGCCTACTGCTCAGGCCAACGTCACAGCTGCAGGTTGGTAAGTTTCACGCACTGCTCACCCAGTTCCCAGCACTCACAGTCCTGACGTTTTCAGCGACAGTGGCTAAGCATGGGGTGGAACATTTTATCACTACCACCGGCCCGCCCGTTTTTGCAAAAGCTCGGCGCTTGGACTCAGTTAAACTGGCCACAGCGTGCGAGGAGTTCGCCAACTTGGAAAAACTGGGCATCATTCGACGTTCTAAAAGCCCCTGGGCTTCACCACTACACATGGTCCCAAAGGCTGATGGTTCGTGGCGACCTTGCGGTGATTTCCGCAGGTTGAATAACGCCTCAGCGCACGACCGCTACCCGATTCCACACATCCAAGATTTTTCGGTTCATTTGGCGGGGGCGCGCATTTTTTCTAAAATAGACTTGGTGCGTGGTTACCATCAGGTCCCAGTGCGCGCTCAAGATATACCCAAAACAGCTTTAATAACTCCTTTCGGGCTTTTTGAGTTTTTGCGCATGCCTTTTGGACTCAAGGGTGCCGCGCAGACGTTCCATCGGATGATGGACGTGGTTCTACGCGACCTCCCTTTCGTGTTTGTCTACTTGGATGACATACTGGTAGCCAGCACATCTGAAGACGAACACGAAAGCCACCTCACAGAGGTTTTTCGGAGGCTGGCAGAGCACGGGTTAATAATTAATCCAGCGAAGTGCCAGTTTGGGGTGGTACAAATTGATTTTTTGGGGCATTGCGTTTCGCCAGAAGGGGCGGTCCCTCTGCCCGATAAAGTACGCGCAATAACAGATTTTCCCCGACCTCAGACGGTCAAAGCGTTATAGGAGTTTTTGGGGATGGTTAATTTTTATAACCATTTCCTCCCAAGTGCAGCGCAGCTCATGCAACCACTGTACGCTGTAGTAAAGAAGCAAAAACCCACAAATAAAATCGAATGGTCTCCGGAGAAGGAGCACGCATTCTCCCAAGTCAAATCAGCCCTGGCAAACGTGGTTTTGTTGGCACACCCAGTCCCAACGGCCCGCATGGCGCTCACCACTGACGCTTCAGATTTAGCGGTGGGGGCGGTCGTTGAACAGTTTGTTGCAGGGGTCTGGCAGCCGCTCGCGTTTTTCAGCAAAACCTTGCGTGATAACGAGCGAAAATACAGCGCGTTCGACAGGGAGCTTTTGGCCCTACACTTGGCCATCCGCCATTTCCAGTTCTGGCTGGAGGGGCGCCGTTTCACCGCGTTTGTGGACCACAAGCCGCTAACGTTTGCGATGGCCAAGATTTCAGAACCTTGGTCAGGCCGGCAGCAAAGACAGCTGGCCGCGATATCGGAGTTCACCACCGATATCCAGCATGTCGCAGGTAAGCATAATGTAGTGGCAGACTGTCTCTCACGTGCTGTAATGGCGCCAGGCCCCGTGGGGGCAGACTTGGCGGCCGTGGCCGCGGGCCAGGGTAGCGGCGCGGAAGCGCACGCAGCCCCTGTCCGCGTAGGTTTAGATTATGCAGCCATGGCCGTGGAGCAGGTTAGCGATGCGGATGTGCGCGCGCTCCAGTCTGGACCAACAGGGTTAAGGCTGGAGCACAGGGTGCTGCAAGTTGGTATGCCCCCCCTAATCTGTGATGTCTCCACGGGGCGGCTGCGCCCCGTAGTACCGGCTGCGTGGCGCCACCGCGTTTTTGACTCGGTCCATTCCCTGGCGTACCCGGGGGTGCGCGCATCGATCAAGATGGTGGGAGAGAAATTTGTTTGGCCGGGGTTGCGCAAACAGGTCAAGGAATGGGCAGCAGCCTGCGTAGCGTGTCAGCGAGCCAAAATACACAAGCACACTAGAGCTCCTTTGGACCCTTTTCACATCCCGGCTAAGCGCTTTGATCATGTGCATGTCGACTTGGTGGGCCCCCTCCCGTTGTCACAGGGGCACACACACCTTTTGACGATGGTGGATCGCACCACGCGTTGGCCAGAAGCGGTTCCTCTGGCATCAACCACAGCGGAGGAAGTGTCGCGCGCGTTTTTAACATCTTGGGTTGCGCGTTTTGGAGCCCCGTCGGACATAACGTCTGACAGAGGTCCTCAATTTGTCTCTGAGCTCTGGTCATCGATGGTCCGCAGCCTAGGGGTGAAGATCCACCGCACTACCGCGTATAACCCCCAGGCTAACGGTTTATGCGAACGTTTTCATAGGTCATTGAAAGCAGCCCCCAACAAATTGGGTTGACAAACTCCCATGGGTTTTATTGGGGTTGCGTTCTGCACCTAAGGAGGATTTGCACGCCTCCCCAGCTGAGTTAGTTTTTGCGCAACCTCTCCGTTTACCCGGTAAATTTCTCCCCGACAATCCTGCGCCAAATTGCCCCCCCCCCCCGCTCAGCTGTTGCAGAGCGACACGGGACCAAACATGCTGCCTGGCCCCGTTCATCACAGTTTCCCATGCGTTTTTGTGCCGAAGGCTTTAAAAAATGCAGAGTTTGTTTTTGTTAGACATGATGCTCATCGCCCAAATTTGCGGCCACCTTATGATGGACCTTTCAGAGTGCTGGAAACAGGTGAGAAGCATTTTTTGCTAGATTTGGGAGATAGGAAGGAGTTGATCTGTATAGACAGACTAAAACCTGCTTTTGTTTTGGCGGATGAGCAAGTGCAGATGGCGAGGGCCCCCCGCCGTGGCAGACCTCCGAGAAGGCATTCTCCAGAACCCCCACAGAGATCAGTTAACAGTTCTAATCCACAGGTGCAGGAAGTCACTGCAGAAGCAGCAAGGCCAGCTTACAGCAGATACGGCAGGAGGTTTAGACCTAGGCAACTGGTGGATTAATATTTGACATGCAGTAATGTTTTTATGTCATGCATCTCTGATTATGTTGTCCCTTATTAGACGTTTGGGGGGGGGTTTATGTGGCACATATGTTGGGTACATATTTTTCACAAATGTATTGCTGTATGTTTATTGTGTGCTTCACGTCTCGAGGGACAAAAGGACCGAGTCTGCAGGAGATATCGAGAGCGTGTGAGATTTGGCCTTTGTCTCAGAAGAGAAGCCCTGGAGGGATTTCCGGACCATCGAAGGGTGAGAGACAATGGTGGAGGATCAAAGGGGTTACAGTGCGACTGTATGTTTGCTAAGACACCATGTGACTTGAGTTTCGATGTTCCGGAGTATAAAAGAGTGATGTGATGTTGATCTGTCTCTTTTTCTTGCTTGGAGATTGTTAGAGTATGTGTTCTGTTAATAAAGCTGAACCTGAGAAATAAACTCAGCCTCATCCTTGAGCACATCCTCTACACTACGAGAGAAAAAATTGCGCTTCCAGACGCCATTTCCAGTGAAGTTAAGGGTTTTCTATGGGGCAGAGACATGTCTCTATAACTCGGCGGAAGAAGCAACCGCAGATATGGCGAGAAGAGGACTCCCGGTAACGGTGTTTAAACCCGCAGCAGACCCGATCGAAAGGATCAAGGCTCAAACGTGGTCCACACAGAGACCCTCAAAACCCACGGGCCAGCAGCGGGAATCCCAGCGTCAGAGCTACAAGGAAAAACTGGCCGTTTACAGGAGGGAATAACGTTTTTTTTTTTGTTTTGTTTTGTTGTTTTTTTTAGTCAGTCTGCACATCCAACCCCCTTCCTACAAGGTAACAAACATTAAAGGAGATGCAGAATCAGTATGTGGTAAAACATTTCACGGTACAGTCATAATATTAGAAACAAATAAGTCTTAAAAAAAAAAAACTTGTTAAAATAGAAATGTAACGATCCACATGTTCTCCCCACACTAGCAAATACTGTATTAACGTGAATGTTTACTGTGATGGTGGTGGAAGGGCGCACACAATTTCATAAGGTATAGGCATAAAAAAAAAAAAAATCATTACAAGTTCGGATTGGGATCTGAAATTCACGTTAAAAACATGAGACAACTTACAGGGGTAAGAGAGGGCACTCAACTCGTAACAGAGTTTGAGGAATTTCCCTCAGAGCCTACACTCCATCAAGGCTCTTCTAAGGTCACTAAAAAGACCTCAGCTCAGGAAGTTCTTTTGTCAGTTTTTTGTTTTAAAGTTTTTTACACTATGTCTTAATGTTTTTTATGTTCTTAATGTTCTTTCAGTTTCTGAGTAGCATAAAAAAGGGCCACCACACTGTTATACTAAATAAGACAACACAATGGAGAAACAGGGTGTAACCAAAATAATCTCATATAATGTAAAGGGGATCCTGAATCCAGCTAAAAGATCCAAGATTCTAGGCAAAATGAAAAAAGACAAAGCAGGAATAATATTTTTACAACAAACCCACCTAACGGACGTGGAGCACCATAAACTCAGTAGACAAGGGTTTAAAATGATCTCTTCATCTTCATATAAGTCAGGGAGGAGGGGAGTAGCGACATTGATCTCAACCAAAATAACATTTGAAAAAAAGTCAGAACACAAAGATAAAGAAGGGAGATGCAGTTTGGTAATTGGGTGGCTAGAGGGAGAAGATATCACCCTGCTGAATGTATATGCACCCCCAGGGGCTAACTGGAAATTTTATTAAAATGTATTTGACCTAATGATAACTAAAGCCCAAGGTTTAGTGATATGTGGTGGAGACTTCAATCTAAGACTGAATCCATACTGGGATGCATCAGGTAATTCTCCACATCAAAATAATACTCAAAGTAGAAAAACTCGGATGCTACTAAAAGAAATGGGAATCTGTGATGTGTGGAGGGAATTCAACCCCAGTGTAAAAGATTATACATTTTACTCAGCACCACATTCATCATACTCAAGGATTGACTATTTTTTTAATGTTTAATAGAGACATTAGAAGAGTAAACACATGTAAAATAGGACTGATGGATCTCTCCGACCACAGTCCGATCTATGGAGTTTTTGCATATGACGTCAGGGGGCGTGCTGCACTGGCCCGTTAGAGTGAGCCGCCATTTTGGATGGCAAGAAACAGCAGCAGCAGGGTGAAATAAACCACATAGCTCATGTGTATCTACAAACTCCGCAAAATGGTGTACTCCTGTTGTTCCCCCTGATAAGGGGATAAGCGGGGAATTAAATGGCCGGTGTGAAATGCAAAAAAAAAAAAAAAAAAAAAAGTTGGATTTTTGAATAATTACCTTCACTGACGTAATCTCTCGCTTTGTCATAACGGGCTGCAAGGTGGAGCAGTGGTTTAGCACTGTGGCAGCACAGTTTTACCCTCGGCCGGGGGATCGCGGGGATCATGAGACCGTGGGTTTAGGGCGCTCACGCACGCAGCGGCCGGTGGCTTGTCACCAGACTGCAAACCAAATCTACCTACGGGTACAAATAAGTAACAAAAAAAACAAAAAACAAAACTTTGTGGTTTGGGGGCGCCTCTCTGCTTGCTACGATGCACACATGAAAGGGGAGAAAACTATTGTACATGTGCATAAAATCAGGTACGTTTTAACGCGGCGCGCCGTGGAGAGCCTTTAAAAAAAAAAAAAAAACACGCAGCGCGCTTCACTCACCTCTGAGTGAGGAGCTGCTGTTGTTTTCCGACTCGTTCACCAGCCAAGACTTCACATCATCCACATCCCTTTCCGCTGACACGTTTTCCGATATTTTTTCCTCCTGCTCCCCTTCGTCTTTGAAAGATATCATCTCATCGTTTGCCCCCAAATCATCCCCGCTGAGCAGATTACTGGCAGTCATTGTTCTGCTAATTGCTCCAGCTGTTACCCCACACCCGTCACCTCCGTTCAACTGAGGCATTTCAGCACACCAGAGGAGCGCACGGGAGCAAGATTAAAAACACTTGTCTGCTGTTATGACTGCTGACAATGACTCCACTGAATGTGACAGACATCGCAGACACAGTTTCAGAGGCCATAGTGTCAGCTGTTGAAGAGGATGATAGGATGTTATTATGTCAGATTGTGACTGTGTGTTCTCCTCACTCATTCTGATCGCTAAACAGTACAAGTTACGCCTGGGTTGTCACAGTGCAACTGCTGCTCTTGCCATCCAAAATGGCGGCACGTACAGCGTGTTTATGTTTACCCCCGCGAGTCACGTGATTTTTACGAGCCTACGCAAAAACTCCATATGGACTTAAGTACCCAAAAATTCACAAATAATCCATTTTCTTGGAGGTTGAATTCAAATGTCCTGAAAGGACCACTGAAAGATGAATTGGAATCAGATATTCTCAGATATTTGGAAGAAAATGATAATGAAGAAGTATCCCCTTTAATACTGTGGGATGCATGCAAAGCTGTAATAAGGGGAAAGATTATCGCAAAACTGGCAATCCAAAAGAAACTGAGAGAAGAAAAACTAACCACATTAGAGTCAGAACTTAAGAACCTAGAAAAAGAGCACAAAGACAACACTCATTCTAATGACTCGCTCAAAATTAAGGAAATTAAAAAAACAAATAAATGAGATCTACACAATAGAAATCCAGAAGAAATTTACATTTCTGAAACAAAAACACTATGAAGCAGGCAGCAAATCGGCAAAATTACTAGCCTATAAATTGAGGAAACAACAAATGGAAAGAGCAATCTACAAAATCAGAGACCCAGTATCAAAGGAAATAAAATTCAGAATTCAGGATATTCTTAAAAGCTTCGAGAACTACTATAAGAACTTGTACTCCCTCAAAAAACATAAAAACTCATCCAAAGCATTCCTAAACACATTAAACCTTCCCCAACTTACTGAGTCTCAAAATAAAACACTACTGTCAGAAATACAACCTAAAGAATTAGAAAAAGCAATTATGAAACTTAAAGCTAACAAATCCCCAGGAGCAGATGGCTATACAGCAGAGTGGTACAAAACCTTTAAACAGCAAATATCTCCTCTCCTCCTGAAAACATTTAACTATGTCCTCCACACAGGGGAAATCCCCCCCTCCTGGAGAGAAGGGGTCATTGCAGTTATACCTAAACCTGAAAAGGATAAACTAGAATGCTCCAACTACAGACCAATCAGTGTATTAAATCAGGACTATAAGCTTTTTACCACTATCCTTGCCAAAAGGTTAAAAAATATGCTGACACACTTAACTCATTTAGACCAAACAGGTTTTATAAGACAAAGACAGACACAAGACAACATTAGACGCACTTTACACATAATTCATCATATAAAAAAATATAACTTAAATGCAGTCATATTGGGATTAGATGCTGAAAAAGCATTCAATTCGGTTGACTGGTCTTTCCTATATAGAATCTTATCCAGTTTCAATTTTCATAACAACTTCATTCAAGGTATTACACTTGGTCTGAAGGAACATAAAATAGCACTCTTTGCTGATGACATTTTAATATACCTGGGGCAGCCGGACACCTCTTTTCCAGAATTAATCTCAGTTTTTTCAGAGTACGGAGATTTATCAGGGTACGAACTAAACATGCATAAAACCCAAGTTTTTTTTTTTTTTTTTTTTTATTTAAGTTTTTGTAAAGGGTATACAGGTCGTTACAGCAATGCATTGTTTACATTTTCATCACATGTTCCCTTATTTTCTGATATCTGACAACATTGGAAGATTAATTCTTACAACACCCCTTTTTTTTTTTTTTAAAGTGAAAGAAAAAGTGAAATTAAAGAGAAAAAAAACAAAAAACAAATAAAAAAACAAACAAACCAGTAAAAAACAAACAAAAAGAAAAAGTAAGTAAATAAAGATAAAAGAGCATCTGAGTAGTGATGGAACAAAGAGCGGAACCATTATTGAAATGGTATTTGTCAAAGATTAGATCTAACGGAAGACATATGCGGTCCAGGGTTGCCAAAAGTTCATGAACCCATCCATGTCCTGTCTCAGTGCGAATGCCAACTTTTCCATCGAGTAAATGTCTTGGATCATGTTAGTCCAATCTTCAGGTGTAGGACAGTCCTTCAACATCCATTTTTTAGTTAGAGCTTTTTTGCTTGCCAATATTAAAACATTGAATAAGTATTTTTCTCCTCGTCTTTCCAGTGAGTTCGGTAGTAAACCCAAATACAAAGTTACAAAAGAAAAGGGAACTGTAATTTTGAATATTTTCCCCAATATTGTCTGTACCTTAGGTCCAATATTGGTGGATAACTGGGCATGACCAAAACACATGAAAATGATTTGCAGTCTTTTCACCACACAAGCGCCAACAGTTCAATCCCTTATGGGTAAATTTGTTTTGTGCAGGTGTTCTGAAAAATCTTGCCAAGTTTTTCCATCCAAATTCTCTCCACTGCAGGGATGAGGTACTTTTCCATTGCTGTTTATTTAGCTTTTCCCATATTTCCAGTTGTAAAGTGAAATTCCCCTCTTTTTCCCATCTCTCTTTTATATAAGATGTGTTGTCTCCTTTTAAGTCTTGAAGACCTTGGTATATTTTAGAAATGTATCTGATCCCTGGGATCCCTTTATATGCCATTAAGAAGACCTTCAGAACACCTGACTGGGCCCTTTCCAAAACCTCCTTTTTAAGTATATTGTTTATGTGGTGTCTAAGCTGGAAGAACCTGTAAAGGTCTTGATTTATTAGGCCTTGTTTTTTCAAATCTTCAAAACTTCTTAAGATTTGCCCTTTAAAAAAATCGTAATATTTTATCAGCCCTTTCTCCTTCCACTTTTTAAATCTGGTGTCTGTTTTATTAGGAGTAAAGTCCTGATCATAGGCAATCCATTGCAGAAGTCGATAGGGCTCTTTAGTTTGATTCTCTCTGACTATCTTAAACCAAATTTTTAGCGGGGTCTCTATCCACGGGTTAGTGTTATTCAAAAGCTTAGGTAAGGCATTGTTCCCTATTATCGCCTGTAGGGGGATGTCACTTGTTATTTGGCATTCGATCTCCTTCCATTGTGCAGTGTAGACTGGGTTACATATCTCTACTAAAGTTTTAATTTGTGCGGCTTTAAAGTAGTCCCTGATATTTGGCAGCGCGAGCCCACCTTTGTCTTTGTTTAGCTGTAGGGTTCTATATCTGATTCTAGGTCTCTTGCCCTGCCATATGAATCTTGAGATCCTTCTGTCCAGCTCCTGCCATGTTTTTTTGGGAGGTTCTACCGGTATTGTTTGGAAAAGGTATAGAAGACGTGGAAGTATATTCATTTTGACTGCTTCAATTCTTTGTGCAGTACCCAAGAATGGTATCATATTCCATCTTGCTAGGTCAGATTTTATTTTTGTCACCAGTGGATCATAGTTTAGTGATATAATTTTGTTGAGTTGTTTCGGGATATTGACCCCCAGATATTTCATAGATTCCGACTCCCAGTTAGTTTTGAGTTTGCTTAGTGAATAATGATTTGGGTCATAGTTGAATGTTAAAACTTGGGTTTTATGTATGTTTAATTTGTACCCCGATAAATCTCCATACTCTGAAAAAACTGAGGTTAGTTCTGGTAAAGAAGTGTTCGGCTGCCCTAGGTATATTAAAATGTCATCAGCAAAGAGTGCTATTTTATGTTCCTTCTGACCAAGTGTAATACCTTGAATTTTTTGGTTTTGTCTTATCCAATGGCTCAGAGGTTCTATGAAGATTGCAAAGAGCAGTGGAGACAGGGGGCAGCCCTGACGACATCCTCTTTCCAGTTCAAAAGATGATGATAAATTACCGTTAATCCTTATTTTAGCTGTTGGTTTTTTTATATAATGCCTGTATAGTTCTAATGAAGTTGTTATGAAAATTGAAACTGGATAAGATTCTATATAGGAAAGACCAGTCAACCGAATCGAATGCTTTTTCAGCATCTAATCCCAATATGACTGCATTTAAGTTATATTTTTTTATATGATGAATTATGTGTAAAGTGCGTCTAATGTTGTCTTGTGTCTGTCTTTGTCTTATAAAACCTGTTTGGTCTAAATGAATTAGGTCTGTCAGTATATTTTCTAACCTTTTGGCAAGGATAATGGTAAAAAGCTTATAGTCCTGATTTAGTACACTGATTGGTCTGTAGTTGGAGCACTCTAGTTTATCCTTTTCAGGTTTAGGTATAACTGCAATGACCCCTTCTCTCCAGGAGGGGGGGATTTCCCCTGTGTGGAGGACATAATTAAATGTTTTCAGGAGGAGAGGAGATAGTTGCTGTTTAAAGGTTTTGTACCACTCTGCTGTATAGCCATCAGCTCCTGGGGATTTGTTAGCTTTAAGTTTCATAATTGCTTTTTCCAATTCTTTAGGATGTATTTCTGACAGTAGTGTTTTATTTTGTGACTCCGTAAGTTGGGGAAGGTTTAATGTGTTTAGGAATGCCTCGGATGCGTTTTTATGTTTTTTGTGGGAGTATAAGTTCTTATAGTAATTCTCAAAGCTTTTAAGAATATCCTGAATTCTGAATTTTATTTCCTTTGATACTGGGTCTCTGATTTTGTAGATTGCTCTTTCTGTTTGATGTTTCCTCAATTTATAGGCTAGCAATTTTGCCGATTTACTGCCTGCTTCATAGTATTTTTGTTTCAGAAATGTAAGTTTCTTCTGGATTTCAATTGTGTACATCTCATTTATTTGGTTTTTAATTTCCTTAATCTTGAGCGAGTCAGTAGAATGAGTGTTGCCTTTGTGTCCTTTTTCTAGGTTCCTAAGTTCTGACTCTAATGTGGATAGTTTTTCTTGTCTTAGTTTCTTTTGGGTTGCCAGTTTTGCAATAATCTTTCCTCTTATTACAGCTTTGCATGCATCCCACAGTATTAAAGGGGATACTTCTCCATTATCGTTATCTTCCAAATATCTGAGAATATCTGATTCCAATTCATCTTTCAATGGTCCTTTCAGGACATTTGAATTTAACCTCCAAGAAAATTTATTATTTGTGTATTTTTGGATATTTAAGTCCATGTAGATCGGACTGTGGTCGGAGAGATCCATCAGTCCTATTTTACATGTTTTTACTCTTCCAATGTATCTATTAAACATAAAAAAATAGTCAATCCTTGAGTAAGATGAACGTGGAGTTGAGTAAAATGTATAGTCTTTTACACTGGGGTTGAGTTCCCTCCACACGTCACAGATTCCCAATTCTTTTAGTAGCATCCGAGTCTTCCTGTTTTGGGTGTTATTTTGATGTGGGGAATTACCAGAAGCATCCCAGTATGGATTCAGTCTAAGATTGAAGTCCCCACCACATATCACTAAACCTTGAGCTTTAGTTATCATTAGGTCGAATACATTTTTATAAAATTTCCAGTTAGCCCCTGGGGGAGCATACACATTCAGCAGGGTGATATCTTCTCCCTCTAGCCGCCCAGTTACCAAACTGTATCTCCCTTCTTTATCTTTGTGTTCTGATTTTTTTTCAAATGTAATTTTGGTTGATATCAATGTCGCTACTCCCCTCCTCCTCCCTGATTTATATGAAGATGAAGAGATCATTTTAAACCCTTGTCTACTGAGTTTATTGTGTTCCACGTCTGTTAGGTGGGTTTCTTGTAAAAATATTATTCCTGCTTTGTCTTTTTTCATTTTGCCTAGAATCTTGGATCTTTTAACTGGATTCAGGATTCCTTTTACATTATATGAAATTATTTTGGTTACACCCTGTTTCTCCATTGTGTTGTTTTGTTTAGTATAACTGTGTGGTGGCCCTCATTTGTGCTACTCAGAAACTGAAAGAACATTAAAAACAAGAAAAACATTAAGAACATAGTGTAAAAAACTTTAAAACAAAAAGCTGTCATAAGAACTTCCTGAGCTGAGTCTTTTTAAAGACCCTGGAAGAGCCTTGATGGAGTGAAGGCCCTGAGGGAAATTCCTCAAACTCTGTTACGTGTTGAGGGCCCTCTCTTACCACTGAAAGTAGTCCCATGCTTTTAACGTGAGTTTCAGAACCCAATCCAAACTTGTAATGATTTTTTTTTTTTCCTTTTATGCCTAAACCCTGTGAAATTGTGTGCACCCTCCCACCCCCATCACGTCAAACATTCACGCAAAAACAGTATTTGTTAGTATGAGGAGAACATGTGGATTATTGTCACATTTCTATTTTAACGTTTTTGTTTTTTTTTGTTTTTGTTTTTTTTTATATTACAAAGACTTATTTGTTTCAAATAATATGATTGTTCCATGAAATGTTTTACCACATGCTGAATATGCATCTCCTTTAATGTTTGTTACCTTGTATGAGGGGGGTTGGATGTGCGGATTGATTCAAGAGAAAGGAAAAAAAAAAAAAAAATGTCGCTATTCCAACCTGAAAACGGATAGTTTATCCGCGACGCTCTGGCGCTGGGTTTCCCGCTGCTGGTCCGTGGATTTTAAGATAAGATAAGATAAGATAAGCCTTTATTAGTCCCACAACGGGGAAATTCCAGGATTGCAACAGCACAGGGATAGCAACACTCAGAGCAACAATCAGAAGGCAAGAAAAAAAAAACAAGCAAGCAAGAGCAGCTAATATACATATGTACATATTACTATAAAATATATATATACACACACACACACACACACACACAGACACACAGTGCAGAGCATTGTAGCTGGATGGAATAAATATATGAATATATGAACACACAGTGCAGAGCATTGTAGCTAGATGGAATAAATATGTAAATATATAAACACCCACAGTACGGAGCATTGCAGCTAGGTGGAATAAATATGCAAGTATATAAACACACACAGTGCGGAGCAATGTAGCTAGATGGAATAATATGTAGATATATAAAAACACAGTGCGGAGCATTGTAGCTAGATGGAATAAATACTGTATATAGATATATAAATATAAACACACCCAGTGCTGAGCATTGTAGCTAGATGGAATAAATATGTAAATATATAAACACACACAGTGCAGAGCATTGTTGCTAGGTGGGATGAAACAGCATAACCGTCTACTTAGTTATCCTACATGGTATGATTATGTGCCCATACATATTCTCACCCTCCATAGCGACCGGTATGTTCCTAGTTGTATGCCGGAGAGGACCATTGTGTAATTCTATTGCATCTTTTGCATTCAAAAAAAAAAAAAAAAAAAAAAAAAAAAAAATCTATTAGTTTGTTACGTCTTTTTGCTATCTCTGCGAGCAGCCCTGCTTAGGTTGTACAGTCTGACAGCCGTTGGTAGGAAGGACCTACGAAACCTCTCGGTTGTGCACCTGGGATGATGTAGTCTGCTGCTAAATGAGCTCCTCAGTGCATCCAGTATGTCCTGCATAGGGTGGAACTCGGACTCCAGCAGAGATGACAGTTTAGCCACCGTCCTTCTCTCTCCTATCTCCTCCATCGGATCAAGGCGCTGCCCCAGGACAGAGCTAGCTTTCTTAATCAGTTTGTTCAGTCTCTTCCTATCGGCTGCAGTAATGCCACTGCCCCAGCAGACCACTCCAAAAGTGATGGCTGATGCCACCACCGTGTCATAGAATGACTTCAGCAGCGCCCCTTGTACACCAAAAGACCTGAGTCTCCTCAGCAGGAACAGCCTGCGCTGTCCCTTCTTGTAGAGTGCGTCAGTATTGTGTGACCAGTCTAGTTTATTGTTCAGATGAATACCCAGGTACTTATAGGATGTCACCATCTCGATGTCTGTTCCCTGTATATTTACTGGTGCTATGAGGGGCTGCCCATGCCTGCGGCAGTCCACCACCAGCTCCTTAGTTTTCCTCGCGTTGATCTGGAGGCAGTTCCGATGGCACCAGTCCACAAAGTCCTGGATAAGCCCTCTGTACTCAGCTTCATCTCCGTTGGAGATGAGACCAACGATCGCAGAGTCATCAGAGAACTTCTGTAGATGGCAATGTGTTGTGTTGTGTGAGAAGTCCGCAGTATAAAGAGTGAACAGGAAGGGAGCCAGCACCGTTTCCTGGGGGGCCCCCGTGCTACTGATGATCGTGTCGGAAACACAGTCCCGGGTTCTCACAAACTGAGGCCGGTTCGTGAGGTAGTCCAGGATCCATGATGACAGGTGCTGGTCCACCCCTGCGCGCAGCAGCTTGTCCTTCAGGATCATCGGTTGGATGGTGTTGAAAGCACTGGAGAAGTCAAAGAACATGATCCTCACCATATTCCCAGGCTTCTCCAGGTGGGACAGAGAACGGTGAAGGAGGAAGATCACCGCATCCTCCACCCCAATGCCATGCTGGTAGGCGAACTGGAGTGGATCCATCGCTGGTTCCACCAGGGGGCGGAGATGAGCAAGGAGCAGTCTCTCCAGGGTCTTCATCAAGTGGGACGTCAAGGCCACCGGTCTGTAGCTGTTCAGGTCTTTGGGGTGGGAAGCTTTTGGTACAGGTACCACACAAGATGTTTTCCACAGCTGTGGTACCCTCCCCAGTTTCAGACTCATGTTGAAGATATACATCACAATCCCACACAGCTGGTCTGCACAGGACTTGAGGAGCTTTGCGCTGATGCCGTCCGGTCCCGACGCCTTCCTCGCCTTTTGAGGGTCTTTGTGTTGTCCATGTTTGCGCTTTGATCTTCTCACTCGGGTCTGCTGCGGGTTTAAATACCGTTACCGGGAGCCCTCTTTTCGCCATGTCAGCTGTTGCTTCTTCCGCCGAATTATAGAGACACGTTTCATCGCCGTAGAAGACCCTTAACTTCGCAGGAAATGGAGTCTGAAAGCGCAATTTCTTCTCTCTTAACACCTTTTTCGCGTCATTGTATTCCCTGCGCTTTTTAAGGACCTCCGGGGCGTAATCGTGTTCCACGTAGACTTTTCTCTCCTGGTGCATAAATCCTTTTTTCTGCCAGGCCAGTCTTACAACCTCTTGTTTTATTTTGAAATTGGAAAATCTTACCAACACCGAACGTGGGGGCGCTTCCGCCGCCGGCCTAGCGGCTAATGAACGATGTGCCTTTTCTATCTTCAAGTCGGTGGTTTGTGGAATATCCAATTTCTCTCTTAGTAAGGATTCCACGCATTCTGCCATTGAGTTAAAACCATTTTCGGTTCCTTCTATCAGACCATGAATTCTTATGTTGTCTCTTCTTTGTTTTCCTTCTTGGTCGGTTAGCTTAGCCTCTATAGCTGCTTGTCTTTTGCGTAGGTCTAGCACAGAATCTTCGAGCACTTTTATTCGATCCTCAGTTTCCAAGATTCGGTTCTCGGCCTGGTCCACTCTGCTGTTTGTCCTTTTCAATTCTTCTCTGAATTCCCGAAATTCGGCCGTAACTTCTCGGCGAAATCGTCGTAGCTCCTCAAATAGTGATTTCAGGCTAACCCTTTTGTTAGCTATCACCAGTTCCTCGTCTTCTGAACGGAGATCTTCCAGTTCAGATTCTCCGGCCGATACGTGTCCTGGCCTGGAGAATTTCAGTTTCTTCTGTTTTCCTTTAGACATGATGATTTTGTCTTTTGATTTTCACTCCTCCAAAAATCCGTTAAGTTTGATTTTCAAGGTGTTATCCTGGATTGGGTCTGAGGGCTTCAGTGTTAAGCTGCAGTCGCCATGGCGTCCAGACCGGAAGTCATAAAACCCAAGTTTTAACATTCAACTATGACCCAAATCAATATTTACTAAGAAAACTCAAAACTAACTGGGAGATGAAATCTATGAAATATCTGGGGGTCAATATCCCGAAACAACTCAACAAAATTATAACACTAAACTATGATCCACTGGTGGCAAAAATAAAATCTGACCTAGCAAGATGGAATAGGATACCATTCTTGGGTACTGCACAAAGAATTGAAGCAGTCAAAAAGAATATACTTCCATGTCTTCTATACCGTTTCCAAACAATACCGGTAGAACCTCCCAAAAAAACATGGCAGGAACTGGACAGAAGGATCTCAAGATTCATGTGGCAGGGCAAGAGACTTAGAATCAGATATAGAACCCTACAGCTAAACAAAGACAAAGGTGGGCTTGCACTGCCAAATATCAGGGACTATTTTAAAGCCGCACAAATTAAAACTTTAGTAGAGATATGTAACCCAGTCTACACTGCACAATGGAAGGAGATGGAATGGCAAACAACAAGTGACATCCCCCTACAGGCGATAATAGGGAACAATGCCTTACCTAAACTTTTGAATAACACTAACCCGTGGATAGAGACCCCGCTAAAAATTTGGTTTAAGATAGTCAGAGAGAATCAAACTAAAGAACCCTATCGATTTCTGCAATGGATTGCCTATTTCTGCAATGGATTGCCTATGATCAAGACTTTACTCCTAATAAAACAGACACTAGATTTAAAAAGTGGAAAGAGAACGGACTGATAAAATATTACGATTTTTTTAAAGGGCAAATTTTAAGAAGTTTTGAAGATTTGAAAAAACAAGGTCTAATAAATCAAGACCTTTACAGGTTCTTTCAGCTTAGACACCACATAAACAATATACTTAAAAAGGAGGATTTGGAAAGGGCCCAGTCAGGTGTTCTGAAGGTCTTCTTAATGGCATATAAAGGGATCCCAGGGATCAGATACATCTCTAAAATATACCAAGGTCTTCAAGACTTAAAAGGAGACAACACATCATATATAAAAGAGAGATGGGAAAAAGAGGGGAATTTCACTTTACAACTGGAAATATGGGAAAAGCTAAATAAACAGCAATGGAAAAGTACCTCTTCCCTGTAGTGGAGAGAATTTGGATGGAAAAATTTGGTAAGATTTTTCAGAACACCTGCACAAAACAAATTTACTCATTAGGGGTTGAATTGTTGGCGCTTGTGTGGTGAAGAGACTGCAAATCATTTTCATGTGTTTTGGTCATGCCCAGTTATCCATCAATATTGGACCAATGTACAGACAATATTGGGGAAAATATTCAAAATAACAGTTCCCTTTTCTTTTGTAACTTTGTATTTGGGTTTACTACTGGATTCATTGGAAAGACGAGGAGAAAAATACTTATTCACTGTTTTAATACTGGCAAGTAAAAAAAGCCCTAACTAAAAAATGGATGTTGAAGGACTGTCCTACACCTGAAGATTGGATTAACGTGATTCAAGACATTTACTCGATGGAAAAGTCGACATTCGCACTGAGACAGGACATGGATGGGTTCTTGAACTTTTGGCAACCCTGGATCGCATATGTGTCTTCCATTAGATCTAATCTTTGACAAATACCATTTCAATAATGGCACCGCTCTTTGTTCCAACGCTACTCAGATGTTCTTTTATTTTTTTTTTTTTTTTTCCTTTTTCTTTTTGTTTGTTTTTTGCTCTTTTGTTTGTTTGCAGGGATGAGAATGGGGTTTTGGAAAAAAAGAGGAAACTTAGCCGGGGGTCTTGGGGGACGCAGGCCCCCAAGACGGATCCAAGGCGGAGCTTTGGTGGGGGGTCTGGGGGGCAACGCCCCCCTGAAGCTAACAAAATCTGGTGTTTTAGAATGCTCAAATGTGGTCTTATATTTAAAGTTAGAAGTAAGTACAAATGCATTTATAGTTTATCTTTTTAATCTGCTGCTGCATCACATGTGTAATCATGTTCAATACTGTTTTGATTCAGTGTCACTTTCCCTGGTACTTTGCATTTCGCTATGAAGTCGGCCATTTTTTCAACCACAAAATAAAGTGAAACACAGTACATATGTATTAAGTTTATGATATCTGAATAGTATGTTGATGTAATAATACTAAATTATATTTTACTACTATCTAATATGTTTAGAACTGACACAGAATTACATTTACATAGTTCTAGAACAGACAAAATAATTTAACCAAGTAAAATAAATTATAAATGTTAACAAAATTCCATCACCAAGTCCATCACCCATTTATTAAAATATACTGACATTCTGCAAGCATTTTGATTTATTAATGTGTGCATTTGTTAGTGTTACTAGGAATATAAAAAAGTTGCATATCAGTATATTTTAACCCCTTGAACTCTTGTGAATTCAGTGGGCGGTCACGTCTCTGCATCTCAGTGCGCATTGAAAAAAAAAAAAAAAAAGCTGTATTTCCGGTCTTCCAGTACAGACACAGCCTTGTTACAACCTCAGAAAAAAGCTGTGTAATATATATTCATTTTTTGTGGTATTTTCACAAAATTTTGACCTGAGCTTGAAAACACTTGGTTCTACATTTCTGTTGTGTTTTCCAGCCAGTATCTGACAGCTGTATGTTATTTGCAAGCATCTGTATCTAAAAAACATCCAGGCGAACTTTCCTGTTACTCAGTGGCAGGAGCACTAAGAGAGATTATGACTGTTTTGCCAAAAAATTCAGAGTATTTTCTTTTAAATGAGACCAACCCCATGAAGATGCTGCAAAGGGTTTTAGAACAGCTTTTGATTTACTTTGGGCATTTTATTTTTAGGCGTTTTTAGGGAAGTTGAAGAGAGTTCAACAGGTTAATATTTGAAAGATAATCTAAGAAAGTAAGTAAAACCTAAAAGATGTTTAATATTTTTATGCAATGACCATAAAGAAATTATGTTTACTAATAAAAGCAAAGATATTTTAGGAAAGGCAACCCATCACCACATGACAAAAAACTTACACATGCATTATGTAACTCCTCCTAGTGAAACAAAAAATGATAAATTATATTCAAAATTCAAATTGTGAGAAAATATGTAATAACATAACAATCGATAATCAGCATTCAAATGCAATTAGTGTTTCAAAACAGGCATGCCATCACAACTTACACATGCTATTTCATAACAAATTCATTACGCGAAAATTCTCAAGTACATTACTTAAACGAGAAAAAAAAAAAATCTTACCTCGGAATGTGTCTTCCGATCACTAATTGCTGTAATCGGGGGTGACTGTGATGAACTTTGATTGACTGGCATCTGAGTTTGACCGTGTCCATCGATCGTTTTGAACGCAGCACCGAGCGAGTAGTTCGATCTCCTTGTAGCCACAATTTTGAGATGTTTCTGTTTTGAACAGTGCTCAACTAAGGCAACACAACCACGAGATCCATAACTCAAGAAATCGTTGCAATAAACACACTGGGCTTTCCCTGGTACTTCGCATTTCGCTATGAAGTCGGCCATTTTTTCAACCACAACTTCGGTATTTTTACCGATCTTTACAGTCATTGACACAGTTTTTTCAAGCCATTCCCAACGAAACTTGTTCTTTATCCCTTTGTCGATTTCTAAAATTCTTGCTTTGTTGTCTTTTGTGAGTTTTAGGTTCACCATTTTGACGAAATCGGGAAAACTCAGTTGATTGAACTGATTGAACCGTCCGCCACTTGCATTTCGCTCCGCGTGTTATCCGGATATGACATAGGAAATCTAACAACATCGCCGATTGGTTGCTTCGATAAGTATCAGCCTATCAGTGGCCTTGTTACATTACATTACTGATCTCGCTGGGTAGCGCGTTCTGGGCGGTGGATTTTCACAGCCGATCGAAAATACGACTCGCCGCCAGACTCCCCCCGCCCCCTAAAATTTTCTCCTCGAATTTAGACGATTCACGAGAATGACCCTAGACATGATCAAATCCGAGGAATTCCTCGGATCCGCGGAGGATTCTCATCCCTAAGTTTGTTTGTTTTTTTGTTTGTTTTTTTCTGTTCTCTGTAATTTCACTTTTTCTTTCACTTAAAAAAAAAGGGGGTGTTGTAATAATTATTCTTCCAATGTTGTCAAATAACAAAAAATAAGGGAACATGTGATGAAAATGTAAACAATGCAGTGCTGTAATGACATGTATACCCTTTACAAAAACTTAAATAAAAAAAAAACAACTATTAGGTAGTAACGTTTTTCTACAATCTCTGCAAGCAACCCTGCTTAGGTTATAAAGTCTGACAGCCATAGGTGGGAAGGACCTGCAAAACCTCTCGGTCGCTCACCTAGGATGATGTAGTCTACTGCTAAATAAGCTCCTCAGTGCGTTCAGTATGTCCTGCATAGGGTGGGACTCGGATTCCAGCAGAAATGACAGCTTAGCCACCATCCTTCTCTCTCCTATCTCTTCCACTGGGTCGAGGCACTGTCCCAGGACACAGCTAGCTTTCTTGATCAGTTTGTTCAGTCTCTTCCTATTGGCTGCTGTGATGCCACTGCCCCAGCAGACCACTCCAAAAGTGATGGTTGATGCCACCACCGAATCGCAGAAGGTCTTCAAGAGCACCCCTTGGACACCAAAAGACCTAAGCCTCCTCAGTAGGAACAGCCTGCGCTGTCCCTTCTTGTAGAGTGCGTCAGTATTGTGTGACCAGTCTACAGGGATGGCAACAGGAAATTCTGATTTCAGCTGAAATCTAATTTGGTCGATTGACTTATGGGGGGGCCGGGGGGGCACAGCCCCCCTGAAGCTGGGAGGTTTTCAGTAAAATACAAGTAATTTAGACTGAAAAAAATGATTAAAAAAATGAAATACGGACTTCCGGTCTGGACGCCATGGCGACTGCAGCTTAACACTGAAGTTCTCAGACCCAATCCAGGATAACACCTTGAAAATCAAACTTAACGGATTTTTGGAGGAGTGAAAATCTAAAGACAAAATCATCATGTCTAAAGGAAAACAGAAGAAACTGAAATTCTCCAGGCCAGGACACGTATCGGCCGGAGAATCCGAACTGGAAGATCTCCGTTCAGAAGACGAGGAACTGGTGATAGCTAACAAAAGGGTTAGCCTGAAATCACTATTTGAGGAGCTACGACGATTTCGCCGAGATGTTACGGCCGAATTTCGGGAATTCAGAGAAGAATTGAAAAGGACAAACAGCAGAGTGGACCAGGCCGAGAACCGAATCTTGGAAACAGAGGATCGAATAAAAGTGCTCGAAGATTCTGTGCTAGACCTACGCAAAAGACAAGCAGCTATAGAGGCTAAGCTAACCGACCAAGAAGGAAAACAAAGAAGAGACAACATAAGAATTCATGGTCTGATAGAAGGAACCGAAAATGGTTTTAACTCAATGGCAGAATGCGTGGAATCCTTACTAAGAGAGAAATTGGATATTCCACAAACCACCGACTTGAAGATAGAAAAGGCACATCGTTCATTAGCCGCTAGGCCGGCGGCGGAAGCGCCCCCACGTTCGGTGTTGGTAAGATTTTCCAATTTCAAAATAAAACAAGAGGTTGTAAGACTGGCCTGGCAGAAAAAAGGATTTATGCACCAGGAGAGAAAAGTCTACGTGGAACACGATTACGCCCCGGAGGTCCTTAAAAAGCGCAGGGAATACAATGACGCGAAAAAGGTGTTAAGAGAGAAGAAATTGCGCTTTCAGACACCATTTCCTGCGAAGTTAAGGGTCTTCTACGGCGATGAAACGCGTCTCTATAATTCGGCGGAAGAAGCAACAGCTGACATGGCGAAAAGAGGGCTCCCGGTAACGGTATTTAAACCCGCAGCAGACCCGAGTCAGAAGATCAAAGCGCAAACATGGACAACACAAAGACCTTCAAAATCCACGGACCAGCAGCGGGAAACCCAGCACCAGAGCGTCGCGGATAAACTATCCGTTTTCAGGTTGGAATAGCGACCTTTTTTTTTTTTTTTTTTTTTTTCTTTTCTCTTGAATCAATCCGCACATCCAACCCCCCTCATACAAGGTAACAAGCATTAAAGGAGATGCATATTCAGCATGTGGTAAAACATTTCATGGAACAATCATATTATTTGAAACAAATAAGTCTTTGTAATAAAAAAAAAAAAAAAAAAAAACTTGTTAAAATAGAAATGTGACAATAATCCACATGTTCTCCTCATACTAACAAATACTGTTTTTGCGTGAATGTTTGATGTGATGGGGGTGGGAGGGTGCACACAATTTCACAGGGTTTAGGCATAAAAGGAAAAAAAAAAAAAAAAAATCATTACAAGTTTGGATTGGGTTCTGAAACTCACGTTAAAAGCATGGGACTACTTTCAGTGGTAAGAGAGGGCCCTCAACACGTAACAGAGTTTGAGGAATTTCCCTCAGAGCCTTCACTCCATCAAGGCTCTTACAGGGTCTTTAAAAAGACCTCAGCTCAGGAAGTTCTTATGACAGCTTTTTGTTTTAAAGTTTTTTACACTACGTTCTTAATGTTTTTCTTGTTTTTAATGTTCTTTCAGTTTCTGAGTAGCACAAAAGAGGGCCACCACACAGTTATACTAAACAAAACAACACAATGGAGAAACAGGGTGTAACCAAAATAATTTCATATAATGTAAAAGGAATCCTGAATCCAGTTAAAAGATCCAAGATTCTAGGCAAAATGAAAAAAGACAAAGCAGGAATAATACTTTTACAAGAAACCCACCTAACAGACGTGGAACACAATAAACTCAGTAGACAAGGGTTTAAAATGATCTCTTCATCTTCATATAAATCAGGGAGGAGGAGGGGAGTAGCGACATTGATATCAACCAAAATTACATTTGAAAAAAAATCAGAACACAAAGATAAAGAAGGGAGATACAGTTTGGTAACTGGGCGGCTAGAGGGAGAAGATATCACCCTGCTGAATGTGTATGCTCCCCCAGGGGCTAACTGGAAATTTTATAAAAATGTATTCGACCTAATGATAACTAAAGCTCAAGGTTTAGTGATATGTGGTGGGGACTTCAATCTTAGACTGAATCCATACTGGGATGCTTCTGGTAATTCCCCACATCAAAATAACACCCAAAACAGGAAGAATCGGATGCTACTAAAAGAATTGGGAATCTGTGACGTGTGGAGGGAACTCAACCCCAGTGTAAAAGACTATACATTTTACTCAACTCCACATTCATCTTACTCAAGGATTGACTATTTTTTTATGTTTAATAGAGACATTGGAAGAGTAAAAACATGTAAAATAGGACTGATGGATCTCTCCGACCACAGTCCGATCTACATGGACTTAAATATCCAAAAATACACAAATAATACATTTTCTTGGAGGTTAAATTCAAATGTCCTGAAAGGACCATTGAAAGATGAATTGGAATCAGATATTCTCAGATATTTGGAAGATAACGATAATGGAGAAGTATCCCCTTTAATACTGTGGGATGCATGTAAAGCTGTAATAAGAGGAAAGATTATTGCAAAACTGGCAACCCAAAAGAAACTAAGACAAGAAAAACTATCCACATTAGAGTCAGAACTTAGGAACCTAGAAAAAGGACACAAAGGCAACACTCATTCTACTGACTCGCTCAAGATTAAGGAAATTAAAAACCAAATAAATGAGATGTACACAATTGAAATCCAGAAGAAACTTACATTTCTGAAACAAAAATACTATGAAGCAGGCAGTAAATCGGCAAAATTGCTAGCCTATAAATTGAGGAAACATCAAACAGAAAGAGCAATCTACAAAATCAGAGACCCAGTATCAAAGGAAATAAAATTCAGAATTCAGGATATTCTTAAAAACTTCGAGAATTACTATAAGAACTTATACTCCCACAAAAAACATAAAAACGCATCCGAGGCATTCCTAAACACATTAAACCTTCCCCAACTTACGGAGTCACAAAATAAAACACTACTGTCAGAAATACATCCTAAAGAATTGGAAAAAGCAATTATGAAACTTAAAGCTAACAAATCCCCAGGAGCTGATGGCTATACAGCAGAGTGGTACAAAACCTTTAAACAGCAACTATCTCCTCTCCTCCTGAAAACATTTAATTATGTCCTCCACACAGGGGAAATCCCCCCCTCCTGGAGAGAAGGGGTCATTGCAGTTATACCTAAACCTGAAAAGGATAAACTAGAGTGCTCCAACTACAGACCAATCAGTGTACTAAATCAGGACTATAAGCTTTTTACCATTATCCTTGCCAAAAGGTTAGAAAATATACTGACAGACCTAATTCATTTAGACCAAACAGGTTTTATAAGACAAAGACAGACACAAGACAACATTCGACGCACTTTACACATAATTCATCATATAAAAAAATATAACTTAAATGCAGTCATATTGGGATTAGATGCTGAAAAAGCATTCGATTCGGTTGACTGGTCTTTTCTATATAGAATCTTATCTAGTTTCAATTTTCATAACAACTTCATTAGAACTATACAGGCATTATATAAAAAACCAACAGCTAAAATAAGGATTAACGGTAATTTATCATCATCTTTTGAACTGGAAAGAGGATGTCGTCAGGGCTGCCCCCTGTCTCCGCTGCTCTTTGCAATCTTCATAGAACCTCTGAGCCAATGGATAAGACAAAACCAAAAAATTCAAGGTATTACACTTGGTCAGAAGGAACATAAAATAGCACTCTTTGCTGATGACATTTTAATATACCTAGGGCAGCCGGACACTTCTTTACCAGAACTAACCTCAGTTTTTTCAGAGTATGGAGATTTATCGGGGTACAAATTAAATATGCATAAAACCCAAGTTTTAACATTCAACTATGACCCAAATCATTATTCACTAAGCAAACTCAAAACTAACTGGGAGTCGGAATCTATGAAATATCTGGGGGTCAATATCCCGAAACAACTCAACAAAATTATATCACTAAACTATGATCCACTGGTGACAAAAATAAAATCTGACCTAGCAAGATGGAATATGATACCATTCTTGGGTACTGCACAAAGAATTGAAGCAGTCAAAATGAATATACTTCCACGTCTTCTATACCTTTTCCAAACAATACCGGTAGAACCTCCCAAAAAAACATGGCAGGAGCTGGACAGAAGGATCTCAAGATTCATATGGCAGGGCAAGAGACTTAGAATCAGATATAGAACCCTACAGCTAAACAAAGACAAAGGTGGGCTCGCGCTGCCAAATATCAGGGACTACTTTAAAGCCGCACAAATTAAAACTTTAGTAGAGATATGTAACCCAGTCTACACTGCACAATGGAAGGAGATCGAATGCCAAATAACAAGTGACATCCCCCTACAGGCGATAATAGGGAACAATGTCTTACCTAAGCTTTTGAATAACACTAACCCGTGGATAGAGACCCCGCTAAAAATTTGGTTTAAGATAGTCAGAGAGAATCAAACTAAAGAGCCCTATCGACTTCTGCAATGGATCGCCTATGATCAAGACTTTACTCCTAATAAAACAGACACCAGATTTAAAAAGTGGAAGGAGAAAGGGCTGATAAAATATTACGATTTTTTTAAAGGGCAAATCTTAAGAAGTTTTGAAGATTTGAAAAAACAAGGCCTAATAAATCAAGACCTTTACAGGTTCTTCCAGCTTAGACACCACATAAACAATATACTTAAAAAGGAGGTTTTGGAAAGGGCTCAGTCAGGTGTTCTGAAGGTCTTCTTAATGGCATATAAAGGGATCCCAGGGATCAGATACATTTCTAAAATATACCAAGGTCTTCAAGACTTAAAAGGAGACAACACATCTTATATAAAAGAGAGATGGGAAAAAGAGGGGAATTTCACTTTACAACTGGAAATATGGGAAAAGCTAAATAAACAGCAATGGAAAAGTACCTCATCCCTGCAGTGGAGAGAATTTGGATGGAAAAACTTGGCAAGATTTTTCAGAACACCTGCACAAAACAAATTTACCCATAAGGGATTGAACTGTTGGCGCTTGTGTGGTGAAAAGACTGCAAATCATTTTCATGTGTTTTGGTCATGCCCAGTTATCCACCAATATTGGACCAAGGTACAGACAATATTGGGGAAAATATTCAAAATTACAGTTCCCTTTTCTTTTGTAACTTTGTATTTGGGTTTACTACCGGACTCACTGGAAAGACGAGGAGAAAAATACTTATTCAATGTTTTAATATTGGCAAGCAAAAAAGCTCTAACTAAAAAATGGATGTTGAAGGACTGTCCTACACCTGAAGATTGGACTAACGTGATCCAAGACATTTACTCGATGGAAAAGTTGACATTCGCACTGAGACAGGACATGGATGTGTTCATGAACTTTTGGCAACCCTGGACCGCATATGTGTCTTCCATTAGATCTAATCTTTGACAAATACCATTTCAATAATGGTTCCGCTCTTTGTTCCAACGCTACTCAGATGCTCTTTTATCTTTATTTACTTACTTTTTCTTTTTGTTTGTTTTTTACTGGTTTGTTTGGTTTTTTTTGTTATTTGTTTTTTGTTTTTTTTTCTCTTTAATTTCACTTTTTCTTTCACTTTAAAAAAAAAAAAAAGGGGGTGTTGTAAGAATTAATCTTCCAATGTTGTCAGATATCAGAAAATAACTAACTAACTACTAACTAACTAACCTGCACTTATATAGCGCTTTTCTAGTCACAAAGACCACTCAAAGCGCTTTCATTAATACTAACCCTCTATTCTAAAGGCCTATAGGAAACAAATATCTAGGGACAATTTAGAACAGCCAATTAACCTAACATGCATGTTTTTTTGGCATGTGGGAGGAAACCGGAGAAATCCCGGAGTAAACCCACGCAACACGGGGAGAACATGCAAACTCCACACAGATCACTGTTGGTCGGGGGCTGGGATCGAACCCAAGATCCCACGATCCCCACAATCCCCCGGCCAAGGGTAAACTGTGCTGCCGCAGTGCTAACCACTGCGCCACCGTTGTAAACACTGCATTGCTGTAACGACCTGTATACCCTTTACAAAAACTTAAATAAAAAAAAAAAAAATAAAAAAATGAAATACTAGACTTAGATAAATCATTAAATTTAATGAAAAGTTAACTTACTTTTTCTTCAATGTTGTCTCACTGTCTTTAGTCCAACATATTTAACAGTTCTATTAGAGTTTTTTACACTATTTACACTGGTCACCAAGTCACTTCTAATGTGAAACTTTCTTCCTTTTGGCAGCAAGCTGTGTCAGTCTCTGAACTTTGAACTTCATCTCCTTTTCTGGTTTCTTCAGAAACTGTCCAAGTGTTTCTGTTACCTCATTGAACTTTGAGCCAATTTTCACCTTTACTGTCACTTCGCTCCCCGAAGCTCCTGGGTTTTTATGATTTTTAAGTACCAGAACTGTGCTTACATGACATAAAACAAACAGCTGAATGCCACTTATTACTGTATAATATTGACTTATGTTCCAAGAAGATAGCATTCCTAAACTAGAAAAGCACTCAGAGCGCATCCCTCCGCCAAGGCTCCTTCCGTTTGTCATGGATCAACTCCAAAATGTAATGGTTTTGTGTGTAGGCCTATAGCCACTTGTGGTGAAAATTGCATCAAAGTCTGTCCATCAGTTTTGGAGTATTGTTGCTAACACAATGTGAGAAGATAAGCGCCTTGGCTGAGGTATGCATTCTCAGATCATCACCAAAATATAATGGGTTCCTCTCTAGCCCAAGAACCACCTCTGGTGAAAATTTTATCCAAATCCATCCAGTAGTTTTTGTGTAATCCTGCTGCACAAATACAAAAAAAGCCCTTGATGGAGGTATGCACTCTCAGATCATCACCAAAATCTAATCATCTGTTCCCCGTGCCATTGCACACAATTTCATGAAAATCCATCCATAACTTTTCCTTGCTAACAAACAGACAGACAGACAGACCAACGCCGATGAAAACATAACCTCCTTGGCGGAGGTAAATATTCCAACAAGCATTATCCATCACATGCTTTAACACTTGATCAAATCAAAATCAGTTAATTTTATCTATTCCATAATAGAAATAAAATTCCAACATACCATTACTTTTTATAATTTCAGCATTCATTTCAGATCACCAGTTTCAATCTCCACTGAGTCTTGACCAGCTCATTTTCCTCCCCCGCGCAGCTCAGCTCAAACAGCCGCTGTACGCTGCACTCAAACGGAAACCAAGTCGACTGGACTCCTGAACGGGAGCAGGCGTTCTGAGGTTAAAACAGCGCTCATTACCCACGTCTCGGACATGGGCATAGCGGCCGTCGTGGAGCAATGCGTTGCCGGTTCTTGGCAGCCGCTCACCTTTTTTTTAAGCAGGTCTTTGCACGACAGTGAGCGTAAATACAGCGTGTTCGACAAAGAGTTAATGGCTCTCTACCTGGCGTACGCCACTTCCGGTTCTGGCTGAAAGGGCACACTTTCACTGCGTCGTGGACCATAAGCCGCTAACGTACTTAACGTACATATAATATACAAATAAAGCGGAATTCGGTGAATTACCGGAAAAATCACATCCCTGAGAACAAGCCGAAATGAATTTTTGACAAAGCATACGAGCCATTTGATTGGTCCAATCGTTTGCAACTATCCAATCGCAGGGCTGTTTACAATACAGCAGTAGCTTGAGTACATCCGGGTTATCGCAAGACTTCGGGGAAGCGCCGAGCGCGTATGTTTTTTTTTTTCAAACTTTATTGAGAACAAGGTAAAGGTACAAAATTATGACATAGATGATGATAAAATCGGCGGAAATCCGCGGATCGGCGGAAAATTGCCATCCCTGAGTCTAGTTTATTGTTCAGATGAACACCCAGGTACTTGTAGGATGTCACTATCACAATGTTTGTTCCCTGGATGTTTATTGGTGCTGTGAGGGGTTGTCCTTGCCTGCGGCAGTCCACCACCAGTTCCTTAGTTTTTCTCGCGTTGATCTGGAGGCAGTTCCGATGGCACCAGTCCACGAAGTCCTGGATAAGTCCTCTGTACTCAGCTTCATCTCCGTTGGAGATGAGGCCGACGATCGCAGAGTCGTCAGAGAACTTCTGTAGATGGCAGTGTGTTGTGTTGTGTGAGAAGTCCACAGTATAAAGGGTGAACAGGAAGGGAGCCAAAACCATTCCCTGGGGGGCCCCCGTACTGCCGATAATTGTGTCGGACACACAATCCTGGATTCTCACAAACTGTGGCCGGTTTGTGAGGTAGTCCAGGATCCACGATGACAGGTGCTGGTCCACCCCTGCGCACAGCAGCTTGTCCCTCAGCATCACCGGTTGGATGGTGTTGAAAGCACTGGAGAAGTCAAAGAACATGATCCTCACCGCATTCCCGGGCTTCTCCAGGTGGGACAGGGAACGGTGAAGGAGGAAGATCACTGCGTCCTCCACCCCAATGCCATGCTGGTAGGTGAACTGGAGTGGATCCATTGCTGGTCCCACCAGGGGGCGGAGGTGAGCAAGGAGCAGTCTCTCCAGGGTCTTTATCAGGTGAGAAGTCAGGGCCACTGCTCTGTAGCTGTTCAGGTCTCTGGGGTGGGAAGTCTTTGGTACGGTAACACACAAGATATTTTCCACAGCTGTGGTACCCTCCCAAGCTTCAGGCTCAGGTTGAAGATGTGTTCCACAATCCCACACAGCTGGTCTGCGCAGGACTTGAGGAGCTTCGCGCTGATGCAGTCCAGACCGGAGGCCTTCCTCACCTTGATCTTCCTCAGCTCTGCCCTCACCTGGGTCTTAGTGAGGGTCAGGTTGGGGGGCTGTGTGCTGGGAGTGGGGAGGTGTTGGTGGGGGTGGGGGGGTGGACAGCAGGTCTTGATGACGGTAGAGGCAGCAGTGGTTGTTGTGCAGGTATGTATTATATGAATCCATTCAAAATTTATACTGCTGTTGGGAAAAAACTATGATTAAACCTGGTAGTCTGGGTTTTATGGGATCTGTACCGCTTCCCTGAGGGGAGCAAGTGAAAGAAATCATGACTTGGATGAGTGCAATCCATAATGATGTCAGTAGCTCTGCTGAGGTACCGAGACCTGGAAATTTCTTCCAAAGAGAGGCGAGAACAACCAGTGACTTTTTGCACAGTCTCAATCACTCTCTGCAAAGCTTTGTGGTCAGCGGCAGAGCAGCCACCATACCAAACCATGATGCCATATGACAAAATGCTCTCAATGGCAGAGCGATAAAATAAAACCAGCAACTGTGCATTCACGCCATTCCTCTTAAGGAGCCTCAGAAAGTGTAAACGTTGTTGAGCCTTCTTTATCGTAGCTATGGCGGTAACTGACCAGGTGAGGTTATGAAAACTTGAAAGCCTCCACCCTCTCCACACACTCCTATTGAGTTTTTGCATATGACATCAGGGGGCATGCCGCACTGGCCCGTTAGAGTGTGCCGCCATATTGGATGGCAAGAAACAGCAGCAGCAGGGTGAAACAAACCACATAGCTCACGTGTACCTACAAACTCGGCAAAATGGTGTACTCCTGTTGTTCCCCCTGATAAGGGGATAAGTGGGGAATTAAATGGCCGGTGTGAAATGCAAAAAAAAAAAAAAAAAAAAAGTTGGATTTTTGAATAATTACCTTCACTGACGTAATCTCTCGCTTTGTCATAATGGGCTGCAAGGTGGAGCAGTGGTTTAGCACTGTGGCAGCACAGTTTACCCTCGGCCGGGGGATCGCGGGGATCATGAGACCATGGGCTCGATCCCAGCCCCCGACCAACAGTGAGCTGTGTGGAGTTTGCATGTTCTCCCCGTGTTGCATGGGTTTACTCCGGGATTTCTCCGGTTTCCTCCCGCATACCAAAAACATGTAGGTTTAGGGCGCTCGCGCACGCAGCGGCCTGTGGCTTGTCACCAGACTGCAAACCAAATCTACCTACAGGTACAAATAAGTAACAAAAAAAAAAAAAAAAAAAAAAAAAACTTTCTGGTTTGGGGCGCCTCTCTGCTTGCTACGATGCACACATGAAAGGGGAGAAAACTATTGTACATGTGCATAAAATCAGGTACGTTTTAACGCAGCGCGCCGTGGAGAGCCTTTAAAAAAAAAAACAAAAAAAACAACAAAAAAAAACACGCAGCGCGCTTCACTCACCTCCGAGTGAGGAGCTGCTGTTGTTTTCCGACTCGTTCACCAGCGAAGACTTCACATCATCCACATCCCTTTCCGTTGACACGTTTTCCGATATCTTTTCCTCCTGCTCCCCTTCGTCTTTGAAAGATATCATTTCATCGTTTGCCCCCAAATCATCCCCGCTGAGCAGATTACTGGCAGTCATTGTTCTGTTAATTGCTCCAGCTGTGCGCTCTGCTTGTCCGTGGGGGTTACTCCACCCCCCCACCCCCCTCCGTTCAACTGAGGCATTTCGGCACACCAGAGGAGCGCACGGGAGCAAGATTAAAAACACTTGTCTGCTGTTATGACTGCTGACAATGACTCCACTGAATCTCGCAGAGACATCGCAGACACAGTGTCAGTTGTTGAAGAGGATGATAGGGATGTTATTATGTCAGACTGTGACTGTGTGTTCTCCTCACTCATTCTGATCGCTAAACAGTACAAGTTACGCCTGGGTTGTCACAGTGCAACTGCTGCTCTTGCCATCCAAGATGGCGGCACCTACAGCGTGTTTATGTTTACCCCCGCGAGTCACGTGAATTTTACGAGCCTACGCAAAAACTCTATAGAGGAGGAGGCTCGCTACTATGCTTCCTGAATTCAATGATGAGTTCTTTTGTTTGTTTTTTTGTATTCAATAGCAGGTTATTATCTGAGTACCATCTTACCAATCTCTGGACCTCATCTCTGTATGCAGACTCATCTCCTTCTGATATGAACCCCACTACTGTTGTATCATCCGCGAACTTCACTATAATGTTTGTGGGATAAACAGGTGTGCAGTCATTTGTGTACAGTGAATACAAAGTGGGGCTCAACACACAGCCCTGTGGCGAGCCTGTGTTAAGCATGATTGTAGAAGAGAAATGGGGTCCAAGACTGACAGTCTGCGTGCGATTTGTTAAAAAGTCCTTAATCCAACTGCAGGTATGAGTAGGCAGACCGAGCTGAGACAATTTACTGATGAGAAAATTGGGAATAATTGTATTAAATGCCGAACTATAGTCCACAGACAACATTCTTACATACAGTAGCTCCCCTTATCTTCTAAGTGTCTGAATACTGAGTGGAGAGCTATAACAACAACATCTTCAGTAGATCTGCTCCGCCTATAGGTAAACTGGTACTGATCAAAGGCTGGGGGGAGACTGGACAAAAGTTGTTTCAATACCATTTTCACAAAGCACTTCATAACAATGGGTGTTAGTCTGAATGATTACCGACCAGTAGCATTAACTATCGATAATGTGTTTTTTGGGCACAGGGATAATGACTGCAGATTTTAGACATTGTGGAACAGAGGCTGCCTTAAGAGACAAATTAAAAATGTCAATCAAAACAGAGTATAGCTGATCTGCACATGCTCTGAGCACCTTTCCTGGCATCCCATAGGGACCAGTAGCCTTTCTCAGATGAACTGCTCTAAGTGTATGTCTCACCTCATGATCCTGAAGGGTGAGCACATCGGAGTTGGTATTCAGTAGCGTCAGTGGATCCAGGCTAGATGAACTTGCCTCAAACCATGCGAAAAAGCAATTCAGTTCTTCTGCCAGTGAGGCGTTGATGTCACTAGAAGTGATGCTGCTGCCGTTATAGTTTGTGATGTGATGAAAGCCTTGCCATACTTGTCTCGAATCATTATCAGAAAAATGGTCCTCAATTTTCCTCTTATAGGCCTGTTTGGCCTCCTTAATGCCTTTCTTCAGATTAGTCCGGGCGGTGCTATACAGATCTGTATCCCCTGACCTGAAGGCTGTGCAGCAATGTGCAAATTTAGCATGCTGTGTAAGAATTCCTGTATGCAAAGCTGTGTCTGGAGTTTTGTTATTTATTCAGGAGTCTGATGGCAGTGCGAAAGAAGGAGTTTTTTAGTCTGGATGTCCTGCATTTCACACTTCTGTACCTCCGCTTCCATCCACTGAAAGCCGGATGCTTCGCTTCCGGCTTTCAGAGAGAGCAGTCGCATTTTTTCTCCCTCCTCCTCCTCTCCTGCCTACCCGACCTAAATCCCAGCTTGCTGCGTCTGAGTGAGTGTCTGTGCCGTTCTCCTTCTCGCTGATCTCAACTCAAAACCCAAACGGAAAATGGATCTTTTAAGTTGGGCTTTAAACGCAATTGACACCACCTTTTCAAACAGAAAATCGGGCCCGGGGGAGCCCAAATGTCCCGCAGGCACTTCAGCTGCGGGTTATGTGAGAGACTCATGGGATAATTGGAGACTCATGTGGCTGTGTGATCTTTCCATCGAAGATGTGGAAGATTTATATCTTTTCGGCTTCATGGTCACAGGATACCTATTGATTGGCCTGGGGGTCTTCCTTGTGTATCGTAAATTTAAAAAACTGGAAGGAGCTAATCAAAAAGCAGACCCGGCTAAGCTTCTCCATCAATTTGACCAGCTTGGAAGAGCGCTGATGGCGGCGAATGCTGAACTGAATCAGAAGGTTGGTTACATCTCGGAGTCGCTGAGTGTTCTTCAAGGAAGGAATTTAAAGCCAGTGAATGTTAATTTGAATTGTGATGCACAGAATCACATGAGAGAAGAAAATTCCACACTCTAAGTGTCTGTGCAGATTCGGCCTTGATCGGCGCCCCTGGACAATTCACTCCTCCAGAGTGGAGATAAGCGGATGTGTGAGCTGGCTCTGCTTAACCCAAACACTGCTGCTGCTGTGCAATAATCAGAACTCTCCAAGGACAGCATTCATGAGACTAACATGGAGTTTTTACCATCTGGCATGAAGAAGAGATTAACTCTGGACATGACTATCTGTGTTTATAAACATGAATATATAACATCTATCGTTGCCTAGGAGACTATTTTTGTTGTACTCCAGTAACTGATACATCCACACTGCACACACACTGATATCATATATTGATATACACACACTGCCTCTCTCTGCTGTCTTTGTTTTTGTGAGGTTTGATTGTCTGCTCTGTGCCATAGAGAGGTTTTTTTTCTATGTAATCATAATTTGGCTTACACAATTATAAGCTGTATTTTGATAAAGTTTTTTTCTCTCCGTCCATTGTGTCATTCCATCCCTTCCCTTATCTCTCCTTATTCCCCACTTTTTTGATTAGGCGCCTTGTTATGGCTGCCGTGTCATTGTGATGCGCTTACATTGTGCGCCAATGTCAAGTCAAATTCCTCGTGTGTTTCTAACATGCTTGGCAATAAAGCTTTACTGATTCTGATTCCGGCCTGAGGGCAGAAGTGTGAACATTCTGTGCTGGGAGTGAATGGGGTCCTGGAGGATGGAGGCAGCTCTCCTTTGGACTCTGCGGTGATAGATGTTCTGCAGAGAGGGGAGTGGAGTTCTGATGATCTTCTCAGCTGTCTTCAACACTCTCTGCAGGCATTTGTGGTCCAAAGCAGTAGTGCTGCCGTACCATGCAGTGATGCAGTTGGTCAAGATGCTCTTGATGATGCAGCTGTAGAAGAAGTTGAGGATCTTGGGGGACATGCCAAACTTCCTCAGCCTCCTCAGAAAGTATAGCCGCTGTTGAGCTCTCTTAACCAGCTCTGTGGTGTTAAGCGCCCACGTAAGGTCCTCGCTGATGCAGATGCCCAGGGATTTAAAGCTGCTCACCCCCTCAAGCTCCCGGACGAACAGCGGCTGATGAGGTCTCCTCCACTTCCTCATGTCCACTATCATCTCCTTCATCTTGTCCGTGTTGAGGGTGAGGTTGTTGTCCTCACACCCTGACACCAGGCTGGCCACCACCCTCCTGTAGGATGCTTCATCACCACCAGTGATGCGTCCTATCACTGCTGTGTCATCCGCAAACTTTAAGATGACATTGTCCTTGTGGGAGGCGACACAGTCATGAATGAAGAGGCTGTAGAGGATGGGGCTGAGAACACAACCCTGTGGGACACCTGTGTTCATGATGATGCTGGCTGAGGTCCTGTTACCCATCCTGACAGACTGAGGCCTGCCAGTCAAAGTCCAGTAGCCAGTCACAGGGGATGGGGTGTAGGACAAGTAAAGAGTTTGCAGGTGAGTTTGTGGAGGATGACTGTGTTGAAGGCAGAGCTGTAGTCGACAAAGAGCATCCTGACATAGGAGTCTTCATCTTCTAGGTAGGAGAGAGAATAATGGAATGCAGAAGCAATCCGGTATGCTGTCCTGAATGAGAGCCAGCACCACTCTCTCGAAGCACTTCATGATGATTGGAGTGAGTGCTACCGGCCTGTAATCATTCAGGCAGGTCGGCGGGCTCTTTTTGTGGAGGGGGACGAAGGTTGTGGTTCTGAAGCAGGAGGGGACTATGTTCTGGTTGAGGGAGAGGTTAAAGATGGTTGTGAAAACATCAGTCAGCTCGGCAGCACATGCTCTAAGAGCCCACCCAGGGATGTTGTCTGGTCCTGCTGCCTTGCAGGGGTTGATATTCCTCAGTGCTTTGTTTACCTGGCCTGATGAGACTTTTAGTGGAGGGGGAGGGGGAGGGTGTGTGTGTCTCCTCTCTGCACAGTAGCTGGAGGTCTCAAAGTGTGTGCAAAAGATGTTGAGATCATCTGCAGGCTGTCTGTGGAGCTAGTGGTGTTGCTGGTGGTTGTCTTGTAGTCTGTGATATGCTGCAGGCCTTGTCACATAAGCCCAGGGTCAGGACTGTAGTAGAGGCTGTCCAACTTTTCTCTGTACTGCCTCTTGGCTGTTGTTATAGCCTTATTCAGTCCATACTTTGCAGCTTTGTACTCGGCCTCATTGCCAGATTTAAATGCAAGAGAGCGAGCACTCAGCATCTGACGTTCCTGACTGTTTATCCAGGGCTTCTGGTTGGGGAACTTCCTGACTTGTATGGTGGGTTCAATGGAATCAACACAAGTACTAATGTACCCAGTCACATGTTCAGCATAATCCTCTATGTTTACAGAAGAGTCCTCCCGGGTGGCTGCAGCTTTAAATACATCCCAGTCTGTCCAGGCAAAACAGTCTTGCAAAGTGCGCTCAGCCTCTGGAGTTCAGCGTTTAATTTGCTCAATAACAGGGTTTGTTTGTTTCAGTCTTTGTCTGTAGGTCGGGTACATGAACAGGGAGATGTGATCTGAGTGTCCGAAGTGGGGTGGGGTGCCGTTCTGTATGCACCATGTATGTTGGTGTAAACATGGTCCAGTGTGTTCTTATCATGGGTGGGAATGTCCATGTGCCGATAATATTTGGCAAGTGCAGGGGGTAAATTGCACTGGTTAAAGTCACCAGCAACAATAAAAAAAGCATCGGGATGGGACGTCTCTAATGCGCTGATGACATCATGGAGTTTGCGGAGCACTGCTGTATTGTCCACTTGCGGGGAAACGTACACAGCAGCCAAAAACACAGCAGTGAATTCCATCAGTAAATAATAGGGATGGCATTTCAGCAGAAAAACTCCACATCAGGCGAACAGTGCTTGTAAACAGTCTGTACATTTCCACACCACAAGTTGTTTATAAACATACGCACACCCCCACCTCTCGTCTTACCTGTGGCTGATGTTCGGTCGGCCTGATGTACGGAGTGGGTCTGTAGCTGAACTGGGCACTCAGGGACTTTGTCAGAGAGCCAGGTCTCACAGAGAATTAGAGCACAGCACCATCTCCCGCTGATCTTCCATCCTTACTCTTAGCTTCTCGAGTTTGCTTTCCAGAGACCGTACGTTGGCTAACAGGAGGCTAGGTAGCGGAGGGTGGCTAGCACAAGCTCTTAGCCTAGCATGGAGCCCCCCCTCTTGCCTTGCTTGCAGCGCCGTTTCTGAAGCGCTCTCTTGGGATCAGCATGCTCATGCGGGCTTGGTACTTCGGGGCCTTCCTGGGGGTGGCGCTGACTGCTATGGGAGCGGACAATGCATTGTAGTTCGGGTGGTATAAAGCCAGTAAATTCCAAATGGCTGCTTATCTTGGCAATGTCCAGCAATGCCTGTCGGTTGTATGTTAGCAGTGCATGACATTTCTGCACTGTAGAAGGGAGGAAGCAAACTTTTAATAAAACACTAAAATAATAAAACATGCAGCAATAAAATCATGCACCAAACCAACCATTAAAAAGAAAAATGAAAAGAAACAGCAAACTCAATTAAGAAACTGGCAAAATGAATAAAACTCCAGAGTAGAGCCAAATAAATAAAAGGAAAGAAGGATAAATTTCTATTAAATTAATCCAGCATTCAACATCTCCAACTCTACATGACTAATGCTCCTGACTGGATAAAACAAAACACAAATTACTTTTACTAGGTACTAAAAGAACTAAAAAGGCTAACAAACAAGTTCTTATAAAACCTGAACACACAAATAAAAAGGCCTGTACATCAGAGAGCCCATAAAAACCAAGAAAAACTGCAAGGTATTATCTCTCTGCACTTTAGTTTTAACAGACAGTTTCTCTATTAGTGTATTAATCACAAAAACAGTCAAAATCCATCACCAACAGGAACCACGTCTCCTCCTCCAGACCTCTGACACCCACATCTCTTCTGTTGTCTGATACTGGATTGCGGGTGCAGCAGTCATTCACTCACAGCAAACAGAGACATGCAGAAAGAGAAAAAATAGTGAAGTAGCAGCTGTTGGAGTCCAGCTCCATCCATGTGAAGTTCTGTGTCTGCAGTGTGGAGGAGAGCTGCAGCCAAATCAGTCCTGGTAATGTCTGCTATTTTGTCCTTCAACAGATTGATTACGATTTCAAAAAGATTTTAGTGCTAAATTAACAAAGGAATAAATTTTGAATCCCGTTCCTGACTACAACAATGCCTATTTGTCATAAATACTTTGGTTGTAGTGAAAGGATGCAGTGAGGAAACGAGCTAGATGACACAGAACTTTATTCTTTTGCTAACAACATATAAACAAAACACGCTTCAGAGCTCTGCTGAGCTACTGCACTATCTGGGTCTCTGTACATTCCTCTTTTTTATTCTTATTTCCACATGTAGAGCCCCAGAGCTTCCAACCATCATACACTGTTGTGTGAACAAAGAGAAATGCAGCACATTAACATAACATATGCGGGTTCTGCACAAATACAGTTCTTCTCTCCAGCATTTACTCCTCTCCCTGGGGGGCGCATAGTCTTTGCTGTCCTGTTTGATACCCCCCGGTGAGACCTCCTTCTACTGTCCATCATTCTCCCCTTCCCCCTGGCTCTGGGTATGAGAGAACTCCCAAACTGTGCCCCCACACAGCCCCCCCCCCCCCGCAACACCCAGAAGGGGTTCTAACCCCCCGGTCCTTTGGGACCAAGCCGGCACTCATAGCGGCTGTAGCGGGGAGTTGCCGATCCAGTAGAACCGTCCTGCTGGTGATGTGTATTGGAGGGCATGTCAGTCTGTGGAGGGAAAGGGGGAGGGTGGAAAAACACCTTGTGCTTCGCCCCAGGTTCCGGCACATTGAACAGTCCGTAGTATGGTGGGCGCAGTGGGGTCCGGTGCGCATCGTGTTTGACGTAACAAAACCGGAATTCTGTAGGCTTTTAGGGACGAAGGCGCGGGAAAAACAATGGTGGGCCAGCCCAGTACGTTAAAAGCCTCTGGGCCCCGCAAAAATTATGTGGGTGGATCAGCTTTGGGTGCAGAATTTTTCAGTAAAAACTCTCCGGTGATCTGCAGCAGCTGAGAAAAAGAAGTTCTGCCAAATCCTCCTTTAAGGTGCGGCGCGCAGCCCTAAAAGAAACTCTGGACAGGCGGTTGACCCAATTTGTGTCCATGAGCGAAATGTCCTGATGGTGGAGCCATTGGCAGCAGTCAAATCCTCCTTAGGTGGGGAGTACAGCCCTAAAAGGACCCAGGGAAGGTGGTCAGCCCAGTTCCCTGAACAAATGTCCTTATGGTGGCTCCGTTAGCGGCTGTCAGATCCTCCTTAGGTGCTGAGTGCAGCCCTAAAAGGAACTCTGGACAGGCGGTCGACCCAATTTGTGTAAAAATTGCGCAGGCGGATCAGCCTCGGTGCGGAGTTTCCCGGTAGATCTCTCCAGAGATAAGCAGCGGCTGAGAAAAAATGAGTTCAGCTGGGAAGGTGGCCAAATCCTCCTAGGTGCGGAGCCCAGCCCTAAGCTGGGGAGGATGTGGGTGGGCTGGGGTTCCTGGAGCAGGCGTGTCGCCTCTTGCGTGGTGCGCGCATCCGGCACCACGACCACGTAGAAGCATTTTGTGTCATCCATAGTTATCCTGCGGAGTGCGAACTGGGCTTCCATCTGTGAAGACCACGCTGCTGGGTCGTGAAGTAAGAAGTTCAGGAACTTGACTGAAACAGCGCATGTGGCACTGGTGCTCGCACTCCTAGCACTCTCCGGGGTTGTGCTTGGCTCGCTTCCCATGGTGCCTTGGGTCTCCAATGTGGAGAAAAGGATGCAGGTGAGCTCGCTCTCCATGGTAGGTCTTCGGTCACCAGTGCTGGGAGAGGAATAGATGCTTCATGGTCGTCAGGGTCACAAGTGTAGTGAAAGGATGCAGGCGAGACAACGAGCTGGATGACACAGAACCTTATTCTTTCGCTAACAACATGTAAACAAAACACGCTTCGGAGCTCTGCTGAGCTACTGCACTATCTGGTTCTCTACACATTCCTCTTTTATATCCTTTTTTCCATACGTAGAGCCCCAGAGCTTCTGACCATCATACACTGTTGTGTAAACAAAGAGAAATGCAGCATATTACCATACGTGGGTTCTGCACAAACACACTTCTTCTCTCCGGCATTTACTCCTCTCCCCGGGGGGCACATAGTCTTTGCTGTCTCATTTGATACCCCCCCGGTGAGACCTCCTCCTACTGTCCCTCATTCTCCCCTTGCCCCTGGCTCTGGGTGTGAGAGAACTCCCAAACTGTGCCCCCACAAGGTAATATTACCTCCGCCAAGGAGGTTATGTTTTCATTGGCGTTGGTTTGTCTGTCTGTCTTTTTTTTTTTTTTTTGTTACTTATTTGTACCCGTAGGTAGACTTGGTTTGCAGTCTGGTGACAAGCCACCGGCTGCTGGTCGCTGCGTGCGCGAGCGCCCTAAACCTACATGTTTTTGGTATGCGGGAGGAAACCGGAGAAATCCCGGAGTAAACCCACGCAACACGGGGAGAACATGCAAACTCCACACAGCTCACTGTTGGTCGGGGGCTGGGATCGAACCCACGATCTCATGATCCCCGCGATCCCCCGAACGAGGGTAAAACTGTGCTGCCACAGTGCTAAACCACTGCGCCACCGTGCAGATGGCGTGTCTGTCTGTTTGTTAGCAAGATAATTCAAAAAGTTATGGACGATTTTCATGAAATTTTCACAGGTTGTCAGAAATGGGGTATCCTACAGATGATTAGATTTTGGTGGTGATCCGAATCACCGTCCACAAGAAAACCGCCATTACGCAAAATGCCATTTTCGTGAATGACTACTGAACCACTAATCCTATCATTGTCAATCCAATTGCTTGTCATATGTTTTCATGGTCAAGGAATCTGAAAACGTACACACACACACTGTATGGGGGGGAACTGTGGCGCTTGGCGGAGGTCTGCGCTCTCCGAGTGCTTTTCTAGTTTTGTGGTGATGTGAAAATGACGAGGCAGAGTTCTCTCTCAAGTCAGCTTTATTCACAACACCATCATCTCAAAGCAGAGAAAGAGATCCACACAGTAAACTCTCGTCCTTAAATATCAGGACTCTTACACTTCACAGGTCACATGTCTCACAAACCACCTTGCATTATAAAGAAAGTCACAATGCATTTTCTCTCCATGAGATCACTTTCACTGTCCCCAATGCAACCCCTTCTTAATCCTTTAATTAAACCCCCCACAGTCTCAAGCCTTGCATACCAAAGCTATGATTCTTGCAGCTTCCTGTAACCACTAAGGGAGCTGCCCTGCCTTTGTTCTGACCTAAAATGAGTCACAAAACAGGTCCAACAGGTCCGGTATGTGTGTCCACCACAGTTTCATTATTTTGGGCTTTTTAAATGTCTGGTTAATATTTAGATTAAACAGCGAACGTGTCTGAACTGGACACAAAACACCGAAATTATTAAATTTCAAGGAATATATTACAATGGGTCTGGAAGATTTGTAAACGTGTCCCGTTACTTAACTTGATGTCACTTGGTCCCATTCGATATCATTTAATGCGCTATTTGTGCCTTTTGTGGAACGTTAGTTACTACAAAAATGGCCATGTGTCGTTAAATATTAAAATAATATGGATTTCGTTGATTTTGGGGGCGTTTGGTGTCCCATAAAAATGATTTCATTTATCTGGATGTTTTCTAGGGAGTTGGGGTCACGGGAGTCCCGTTCGGTCCCGTTCGCTGTTTAGTGCAGCCGTGCGGGACTAGAATGTTCTGAATGAGTCTTTAGGAAATTAGGAATCACTTCATAAATCACTGGATTGAAAATCCATACATGTACAGATTGGATCCCAGGGTCCACATGACGTGTATCCTCCACGGACACGAGAGGCTAACGTTAGCTTAGCATCACAGTTGGCGTTTCCATAGTAACAGGAAGTTCACTAACCTTCTCTCTTCGGCTCCATTTCAGACTTTAAATCCACATCAGCGGATTCTCTGTGTCGGTCCACCTCTGATGCGTCCACAGAACCGGACTCTGGCAAAGATTCTGAATCTGCTGCCCTTCAACAAGCTAGCCGGAAGTAGCACATAAGCTTCATATCCGGTAGGAGTTTCAAAGTAAAAGTCAAAACCATGAATTTTTTTTCTCTTTTCATCAAAGAATCTATCTGTAAATAGAAATTATGTATGTGTAACAAGCAGCACCTAACGCCCGTTTCTTCTTATGTTTGTGGGTTTATTCAGTCTTGTCCAATCCAAATTTATTTAGAAGCACCTTAAAAACAACCAAAGTGGCCCAAGGTGCTGAACAGAAAAGTAGGAAACATAATAAATATATAAAAACACAAGAGCTGAACTACTAAATTAATAAAAAAAAAATACCAAAAAAAGAGTAAAAAAACAACCATACAATAAATAATTTGAGTGGAATAGGCTTTATTGTCATTGTACAGTTGAAAAGTACAATGAAATTGTGGGTACTATGCCAGGCTGGTGCACAGTAAACATATGAAGTATAAAGCAACGTATGAAGTATAGTGCACTGAAACGTGCAGAGTGCAAAAACAGTATAATAAAAATACACTTTTTTATTCATTAAAGTGTCCTCAGTTCTATGTATGTGAGAGTTGTGGGGGGTGGGGCGTGGACTTCTGGCTGTTTACAGTCCGGATGGCCCAGGGGAAGAAACTGTTTGTCAGTCTGGAAGTGTGGGACCTGAATGATTCGAACCATCACCAAGAGGGAAGCAGGTCAGACAGGTGGTGGGCGGGATGTGAGGGATCACCTGTGATGGCCTTTGTCTTCTTGAGAAAGGAGGATCTATGGCAGATGATAAAATAAAGGCGACGTGAGGGTTTTAAGCAGGTTTATTAAATCATACCGCCATCATAGGAACTCCACCCCAGCCCTTGTGAGAGCGGGCTGGTGTGTGTCAGGCTCTCAGCAGAGAGACACAGAGTGTGTGTGTCAGCAGCAGTTGCAGGAAAGAGAGAATGAGTTACAGAATATGTGAGGTATTTATACCCAGTTACAGACAATGCATGAAAGGCATTCACAGCAGTAGGTATGGCATTTGCATTTGAGAGACACAGTAGGGACAGGAAGCATGAACACAATGCATGCATGGCACATTAACATCACAGTACTGAGCCGGGACAAGCCAGAAGGAGCGGGGCTGCCTGTAGACATTAATACACACATTTCACTGTTCTGTTATTTGCTCTAGCCGAGCGCTGTGTCTGTCCCATTCTGTTGTGGGGGTTATCCCAAATCGCCACAGATCTAGAGATTTCGTCCAGGGAGGTCAGAGGGCCACCAATGATTTATTGGGCAGTGTTGACCCTCTGCCAAACCTTCCTGTTCTCAGCCATGGAGCATGTGTACCACACACCAAGTAAGCTGGTGAGCACGCTCTCCACTGACCAGTGGTAGAAGGCCAGCAGCAGCTTCTGATCCAGGTTGTTCTTCCTCAGGACACAGAGGAAGTGTAGCCACTGCTGGGCATTCTTCACCAGGGCCTTGGTGTTTACAGTCCAGGAGAGGTCAGAGGTGATGTGGGTGCCCAGGAACTTGAAGGTGGTGACAGTTTCCACATCGTCACCATTTATGAGGATGTGGTCCTGTCTGTTCTTCCTGAAGTCCATAATGAGTTCTTTGGTTTTATGGACATTCAGTTCTAGGTTGTTTGCTGAGCAACGCATCAACAGAGTCTCTACCTCTGGCCGGTATGCCCTCTCATCATTGTCAATGATGAGCCCAACCAAGATAGTATCATCCACGGACTTCACGATGACGGTGGTTGGGTATGTTGGAAAACAGTCAAGGGTGAACAGGACTTACAGTAGGGGGCTTGGCACACAGCCCTGGGGGGTGCCAGTGCGGAGTGACAGAGTGGAGGAGAGGTGGGGTTGAGTCTGTTTGTGGGTGGTTTGTGAGAAAGTTTTTTTTTATCCAGGAGCAGGTAAGGGGGGATCTGGAGGTGGTACAGTTTGTTGATCAGGATATCCGGGATGATGGCGTTGAATGCTGAGCTGTATTCCACAAAGAGCATCCTCACGTAGCTCTTTGTGTTCTCCAGGTGGCGTAGTCCTCTGTGAAGTGTGGTGGTGATGGTGTCATCTGTGGACCAGTTTGCTCTGTAGGAAAACTGGTGGGAGAGGAAGGAGGGGGGAAGACAGTCCCTGATGTGCTGGGACACCAGTCGCTCAAAACACTTCATGACTACAGACGTGAGTGCCATGGGTCTGCAGTCGTTCAGGCTGACTATTAACTAACAAACTAGAGAGCACTCAGAGAGCGCATACCTCCGCCAAGGCTGCATCCCTCCCTCTGTCCTCCCCTCCGTTCCTTTGTCTGTCCATATTGCCATCCATCTGTACATTGCAAGATAGGGCCTTGGTGGAGGTATGCAGTCACGGATCACCTTCAACATCTAATGAGTTCATCTTTGGGCCAAGAGCCACCTCTGGTTAAACTGTCATCCAAATCCATCTATGAGATTTTGTGGGATCCTGCTTGGGCAGCAATGGCTCAGGAGGTAGAGCAGGCCGTCCAATAACCAGAGGGTTGGTGGTTTGAATCCCACTCTCCCCAGACATCGTGCCGTTGTGTCCCTGGGCAAGACACTTTATCCACTTTGCTTCCAGTGTCCATGACACTGGATATGAACGTGTATAAATGTTCAGTAGTGGTCAGAGAGGCTGTTGGCAGATTGCCATCCATATTTCCGTCAGTCTGCCCCTGGGCAGCTGTGGCTACAGCAGTAGCTCACCACTGCCAGTGTCTGTCTGTGGAGTGAATGAATAATAGACTTATGGCTGTGTTGTGAGACATGTATATGTTGGACACTGCATATGTGATTTAACCTCACGATGAAGGAGAGCCAGCCCCCTGCGGTGCGGAGCCACAGAGCCTGGACCCCCTGCGGAGGACAGGGGACAGAAGACTTCCTGACCACTGAGGCTCGAGAGGAGAGAAGGGGGAGTTATGTAAATAAAAGGCTAATGAATGTGAATAAAGAGACTTTGATATAGATGTGTGATTTCCCCCGCGAGGGAAATGGTTTGATGTGAGAATGTTTAAATGAGAGAACTTTGGTGTGTTCACTCTCTTTGTTCGCTGCTCAGAAATGAGAGCAGACAGTGGAATGGTTACTTGAAATAAACTGAAATTAAAGGCAATTCGGTTTCGTTATTCAAGTCTCCCCACATTGGTGACTGACGACGTTGAGAATGAACGAAGAAATTCTCAGGGTCCCGGACTCACAGCGCTCAGAGCTGGCGAGCGCAGTGGCCGTTAAGCTGCCTGATTTCTGGCAGGATAACCCACGGTCGTGGTTTCTGCAAGCAGAGTCGCAGTTCGCGCTCGCAGGAGTAACGGTGGATGACACTAAGTTCCACCATGTCATCGCTAAACTGGACAACAGCACAGCTCGGTGCGTGCAGAGCTTGGTGGAGCAGCCACCCGCGACCGACAGGTACGGCAAGCTGAAATCCACCCTCATCAAGTTTTTCACCCCCTCGGCTGAAGTGAGGGCGAGGAGGATCCTGTCTTTGCTAGACCAAGGTGGACACAGGCCGAGCGCCCTGATGGAGGAGATGATACAGCTGAGAGGGTTGGACAACGATGATTTCATTTTTCAGTTCATCTTCCTCTCCAACCTCCCGGCGCATGCGAGAAGCACGCTGGCCGGCAAAAAGTGTCACACCCTGGAGGAGTTCCGGGAGCTGGCCCAGGAGGCAGATGGGATCCTGGACGCCTGCGGCGGGCAAGCAACCACAGCGGCAACCCGAGACAGCGGGGAGCCAGAGGCGGCAGAACCAGACTGGCCGACGACGGCGGCAACACGGCCGCGACGAGGTGGAGCCAATAGCCCGGCGGCAGAGGCGCGGACACGACACAGCGGAGGAGAAGATCTCTGCTTCTACCATCGGAGGTTCGCAGAGAAGGCACGCAGGTGTGTGCCGCCCTGCATCTTCAGGAGTTCGGGAAACGGCAAGACCGGGTGTCGCTAGCAGCTTCGACCCTCGGAGAACGCAGCAAGCTGCTCTACATCACGGATGCGCGCTCCGGACGAGAGTTCCTCATCGACACCGGAGCACAAGTGAGCTTCATCACCCCAACATACGCGGACCGGGTGGCTGGACCCCACGGTAGCGGAGCTACAGCGGCAAATGGCTCGAACATCAACACCTACGGGAGAAGGACCTTGCCTTTGTGCTTACATGGCCGCACATATGAATGGACTTTTGTAATAGCGGCGGTGAGTTTCAACATGTTGGGCGCAGATTTTTTGTGTTCGCACAATCTGTTAGTTGATCTTGCTAATAGACGGCTGGTAAATGCACTCTCTTTTTACTCTCTCCCCTGTTCAGCTCGAGTGTCCCCGCCACCAGTACAGACCCACGTCGCTACAGCAGGTGGTAAGTTTCACACACTCCTCACCCACTTTCCAGCGCTCACTGTGCCCACTTTTTCAGCGACGGTCGCGAAGCACGGGGTGAAACACTTTATCCCCACTTCTGGTCCTCCCGTGTTTGCAAAAGCTCGGCGCTTGGATGCAGTTAAGCTCACCATTGCGCGCGAGGAGTTCGCCAGCCTGGAGAGGCTGGGCATCGTTCGTAGGTCGAAGAGCCCATGGGCTTCGCCACTGCACATGGTACCAAAAGCTGATGGCTCCTGGAGACCGTGCGGGGATTACCGCAGGCTAAACAACGCTACGGCGCACGATCGTTATCCCATCCCGCACATTCAGGATTTTTCGGTGCACCTGGCGGGGGCGCGCATTTTTTCAAAGGTTGATCTAGTTCGCGGCTATCACCAAGTCCCGGTCCAACCGGAGGACATTCCTAAAACAGCGGTAATAACCCCGATCAGACTTTTCGAATTTTTACGCATGCCGTTTGGTCTCAAAGGGGCAGCGCAAACATTTCAGCGGATGATGGATGCCGTGTTACGCGATCTCCCTTTCGTGTTTGTGTACCTTGATGACATTTTGGTCGCGAGTACTTCAGAGGACGAACACGAAACACACCTCACAGCAGTTTTTAGGAGGCTGGGAGAGCACGGCTTAATAGTTAACCCAGCCAAGTGCCAGTTCGGCGTCGAGCGGATCGATTTTTTGGGTCACCGCGTCTCCCCGGAGGGAGCGGTTCCGTTACCAGAGAAAGTACGCGCGGTAGCGGATTTTCCCCGTCCACAAACGGTCAAATCACTACAGGAATTCTTGGGGATGGTGAATTTTTATAACCGATTCCTGCCCCACGCAGCTCAAATCATGCAACCGTTATATGCCGCGCTCAAAAAACAAAAACCGACCCAGGCGGTCGAATGGTCCCCGGAGCGGGAGCGCGCGTTCACAGAGGTTAAAAAAGCCTTGGCTGACGCTGCGCTCCTGGCCCACCCAGACCCTGCAGCACGTATCGCGCTGACGACAGACGCTTCAGATTTAGCCATAGGGGCCGTTATTGAGCAACAGGTAGCCGGAGTTTGGCAGCCTTTGGCTTTCTTTAGCAAATCTTTAAGCGCGGCTGAACGAAAATACAGCGCGTTTGACAGAGAACTGTTGGCGCTGCATTTGGCTATTCGTCATTTCCAGTTCTGGCTGGATGGACGGTGCTTCACCGCTTATGTGGACCACAAGCCGCTCACATACGCCATGGCCAAAATTTCAGATCCGTGGTCCGGCAGGCAGCAGAGGCAGCTGGCCGCAATCTCGGAATTTACCACTGACATTAGGCACGTCGCGGGCAAATTCAATGTAGTAGCGGATTGTCTCTCACGCGCGTTCACGACCCCAACACGCGCAGAGGCAGAACGGGCCACCGTGACCGCGCCGCAGGAGAGCGGCACGGTGGCGCGCGCAGCCCCGGTGCACGTGGGTATAGATTACGCAGCCATGGCAGTGGACCAGGGGGCGGACGCAGACGTGCGCGCGCTCCAGTCTGGACCAACAGGGTTGAGGCTGGAGAGCAAGTGTTTACAAACCGGTATGCCCCCCCTGATCTGCGACATGTCGACGGGGCGCCCGCGTCCGATGGTTCCGGCCACGTGGCGCCGCCGTGTTTTTGACTCGGTCCACTCACTGGCGCACCCGGGGGTGCGCGCGTCGGTGAAACTAGTGGCGGAAAAGTTTGTTTGGCCGTGCCTGCGCAAGCACGTGAAGGAATGGGCAAAAACCTGCATTTCCTGTCAACGGGCCAAAATTCACAGGCACACAAGAGCCCCGTTAGAACCGTTCCGCATTCCGGCCAGAAGGTTCGACCATGTGCACGTCGACCTTGTGGGCCCCCTACCGGCATCACAGGGGTTCACGTATCTTTTGACAATGGTGGACCGCATCACACGTTGGCCGGAAGTGGTCCCACTTGCGACGACCACGGCCGCGGAGGTGGCTCGCGTTTTTTTAACGGCTTGGGTGGCGCGCTTCGGGGTTCCGTCGGACATTACGTCCGATAGAGGACCGCAATTCATCTCTGAGCTGTGGTCAGCGATGGCCAACGGCTTAGGAGCCAAAATTCACCGCACTACGGCTTACCACCCTCAGGCTAATGGTTTATGCGAGCGTTTTCATAGGTCTTTGAAGGCAGCACTCAGAGCGTCGCTCACGGATGCAGATTGGGTAAATAAACTTCCATGGGTTTTATTAGGGTTGCGTTCTGCGCCTAAAGAGGACTTAGACGTCTCCCCAGCGGAGCTGGTATTCGCACAAACTCTGAGGCTGCCGGGCGAGTTTTTACCAGAGCACCCAGAGCCCCCACCTCTCTCTGCTCTGGGACCGTTAGTCGGCACGGGGGCAGACACGCTCCCGGGTCCGGTTCATCACGCTTTTCCACGAGTTTTCGTCCCCAAGGCTTTGAAAAATGCCGATTTCGTTTTTGTCAGGCGCGAAGCCCTTAAAGCAACGCTCAAACCACCTTACGAAGGGTCATTTCGAGTGCTGGAGGCAGGTGATAAGCAATTTGTGCTAGATTTTGGAGACAGAAAAGAGACAGTCAGTATTGACAGACTAAAACCTGCTTTTGTCATGAAGGACGTGTCTGTACCGGTCGCAGTGGCGCCTCGACGAGGCAGGCCCCCGCAGAGGGCAATTAATCACTCTCTCCCTCAGTCAACAGAACCGAAGCAGAAAAGCACCGCAGGCAAGGCGGGGCCAACTCACAGCAGATTCGGCAGACGACTGAAGCCCAAGCGGCGCACAGACTGAATGTTGGTGTTGATTATTCAGTAGTGAGTAAGGTGCTATTAAATTTTGGGAATTAGTCTGTTCTTCATCGTTTGGGGGGGTTATATGGCTGTGTTGTGAGACATGTATATGTTGGACACTGCATATGTGATTTAACCTCACGATGAAGGAGAGCCAGCCCCCTGCGGTGTGGAGCCACAGAGCCTGGACCCCCTGCGGAGGACAGGGGACAGAAGACTTCCTGACCACTGAGGCTCGAGAGGAGAGAAGGGGGAGTTATGTAAATAAAAGGCTAATGAATGTGAATAAAGAGACTTTGATATAGATGTGTGATTTCCCCCGCGAGGGAAATGGTTTGATGTGAGAATGTTTAAATGAGAGAACTTTGGTGTGTTCACTCTCTTTGTTCGCTGCTCAGAAATGAGAGCAGACAGTGGAATGGTTACTTGAAATAAACTGAAATTAAAGGCAATTCGGTTTCATTATTCAAGTCTCCCCACAGACTCACCGAAAAACTCTTTGGGTATCCTGAAAGGCACTATATAAATGCAATCCATTATTATTAACAGACAGAGAAACTGCAGCAAAAATAATCAGACTACATTATATGAGTACATAATAATAATAATAATAATAATAATAATAACATGAATGAAGTAATTTTATTGACCATACATTGGGGCTGGGCAATTCCACCTTAAATCAACATCATGGTTTATTGAATTTTTCAGGTCTGTTTTCTTTTTTTCCTCCTCTCTTCTCCCTTACAGTTTACTGACAAGGTTCATAATTATCAAGCAATATTACACAACAGTGTGGTATCATATCATTGCAGTGTGTAGTAAATGAGCATAACAGAACTTACTATGATTTCACAAACCAAGAAATTAAAGGGTACCTGTAGTGAATTTTAATCAATAGCTATTTCAAAGGATCAAATATGATACTAGTGGTTCCGTCCTGCAATTCTCGTCATGATTCCTTCTCAAATACATGTGAGTTTCAAGTCACTGCTCTGTCTGTCAGTCATGGTCAGGAACATCTTGTCTCCTCCATGTGCTGTTTCAGCACGGTAGTGACGCACAGTCGTTGCTTTGTGCAACTGACTGGGCTGCAGTATAGCAGTCAACAAAGTTTTAACATCAGAAGCTGATGTAATTTTTTACAACCATGTACAAGCAAATCTACCCGCATATAATTTAATGCAATAAAATTCTAGTATATCAAGATTTATTCAACGTGTTCTGAAGTTATTTGACTTGGAACTTGCATGCTGGTCAGGTCCCCTTCAGCTGCTGGTCCCCGGAGGTAACTGCAGATCGTGCCATTAATGAAGGTCATTTCCAAGGACGATTTGTGCAGTATATATTCGTGAAGATTTTGCGCTGTTTTCAACTCTGATCTCAACCCACTGAGCATCTGCTGAACGCGTTTACTTGTCCGTGGTAAACACGTTTAGTCATCCACGGTAAAGCCGGAATCAACAAGTGCACGTCACTTCCGGCCGTCAATGGCTGCTCCCCATTGGTTTTGACAGAGCGGTTTTCATAGGATAAAATTATTCAGTATACTGACTCTAGGGGGTGTGGCTTATATTAATCATATATTCCATACCTGCATATGTATAGACATATTAGAATGTTTAGTGATTACATATGTGGAATGACCTCACGCCTCAGAACAGGACAGGAGGTCTCAACCGCCGGCGAGGATCAAAGAACAGACGGAGTCGCAGCGGTGGAGACCGGATCGAACTTCCTGACCACCCAGGGTCAGGTGGAGGAGATGGAGGACAATGGAGGGGGATTATATTAATGCGGGATGTCAGCTTTGATATGCAATGTCTTTTGTTGAATGTGGGTATAAGTATGAAGGTCTGACTGCGCTCGACCTCTTATTCTGCTTCTGCACCGAAATGAGACATGTTAGGGAGGTGAAGCTGATATTAAACTTTGATTTATAAAATCACATCGCTTCTTCATTTCAAGCTCCCTACACTGGTGACCAGACGTGAGGATGGAACAGAGACGTTCTCCCGCGACGAACTCATCGGAGGCGACCCAGGCAAGCACCGGCGCCCATGCAGACAGGGGAACGGATGGAAGATGTTCCCCCACGGCAGAATCCACAGAGAGGGCTCAAGCGAGCACCAGCCCCAACTCCGCCGTGAGGACAGAAGAAAGGCGCTCTCAACCGGCGGACACATCAGGGACGGCCCACACAAGCACCGTCACCATCAAGCTGCCAGAATTCTGGCAAAACGACCCGAGCTCGTGGTTCCAGCAAGCTGAGGCTCAGTTTGCACTGGCGGGCATAACGGCGGACGAGACAAAGTTTTACCACATCGTCGCCAAACTCGACACCGCCACGCATAGATGCGCGCAGAGCGTAATCCAACAACCGCCCGCCCACGACAAATACAGGGAACTAAAGGCGACCATCATTGAGAACTTCGTCCCCTCAGCCGAGGAGAGAGCAGAGAAGATTCTGGCGATCTACGGCCACAGAGGATGCAGACCAAAGGCCCTCATGGAGGACATGCTGCAGCTTAAGGAAGCGGACAACGACAACTTCCTTTTCCAGCATATCTTCCTCAGCACTCTGCTGCCACACATGAGAGAGACACTGACCAATATGTGGTGCAACACCCAGCAGGACTTCCGCGCGCTGGCCCAAGAAGCGCAGCAGCTCGTCAACGCCTGCGGCGATCAGATGGCCACAGCAGCATCTGCAGATTTCAGCGCGGAGGCCCAGAGCAGCGGAGAACCGCAGACAGCGGAGCAGAGCCCGCCCACTATGGCAGCGACGCGACCAAGACGCAGCAAGCGGAACGACCTCCTGCTATTTTCATCAACGCTTTGCCGAGAGGGCACACAAATGCGTGCCCCCCTGCAAATTCAAGAAACGGTTAGCAGCTACGGCTCTCGGCGAGACGAATAAGCTGCTTTATGTGACTGACGGACGCACAGGGAGACGGTTCCTCATCGACACTGGAGCTCAGGTGAGCTTCATCACCCCTTCCCCCGCAGACCGGGCCATGGGACCCCGGGGAAACGGAGCGATGGCAGCCAACGGTGGCGCAGTGGTTTAGCACTGTGGCAGCACAGTTTTACCCTCGGCCGGGGGATCGCGGGGATCATGAGATCGTGGGTTCGATCCCAGCCCCCGACCAACAGTGAGCTGTGTGGAGTTTGCATGTTCTCCCCGTGTTGCGCGGGTTTACTCCGGGATTTCTCCGGTTTCCTCCCGCATACCAAAAACATGTAGGTTTAGGGCGCTCGCGCACGCAGCGACCAGCAGCCGGTGGCTTGTCACCAGACTGCAAACCAAGTCTACCTACGGGTACAAATAAGTAACAAAAAAAAACAAAAAAAAACGGCTCCATCATCGACACTTTCGGTGAAAGGGACCTGCCTCTTCTCATCCACGGCCGCAACTATAGATGGACATTTATTATAGCTGCGGTGAGTTTTAACTTGGTGGGCGCCGACTTTTTGTGTGCACATGGGTTATTAGTCGATCTTGCAAATAGACGCTTGGTTAATGCACTGTCATTTGCTTCTATCCCCTGCTCAGCTCGAGTTTCTCCACCACCCGTGCAAGCCAGCGTCACTACAGCAGGAGGTAAGTTTGACCAACTCCTCACCCAATTTCCAGCACTCACAGTTCCAAAATTTTCAGCAACAGTAGCGAAACACGGGGTTGAACACTTCATTTCCCACAACAGGCCCACCGGTGTTTGCCAAAGCTCGGCGCTTAGACGCGACCAAGCTCGCCATAGCACGGGACGAGTTTGCCAGCCTTGAAAAATTAGGTATTATTAGGTGCTCGAAAAGCCCTTGGGCATCACCACTACACATGGTCCCGAAAACCGACGGTTCTTGGAGACCTTGCGGCGATTACCGCAGATTAAACAATGCGACAGCGCATGACCGCTACCCAAAAAATGACGTGGGCTACATTGACAATTGGAGCTCTTTTTGGGGAAAACCTGGTCTTATGAGACGAGACAGCATTCATCCCACTTTGGATGGTGCTTCTCATTTGTCTAACAATCTGGCATCTTTTTTATCCAAATTTCCAAAACCATGACTACTCAGAGTTGGGACCAGGAAGCAGAGTCGCAGTCTTACATGCCTCTCTGCAGCTCCTCTTCATCCGCCACCCCTCAGCTTAGCCCCTGTCTTCCCCATCAGAGAATCGTTGTCTGCTCCCTCCAAAGTGAATAAAAATATAATGTATAAGCATCCCAAAGTGATAAAGCAAAATATTGGTAAAACTCAAATTAAACATAAAGCCTCTAAATTGAATGAGTTGGCCTCTGTTCCTCCTCATAATTTAAAAATTAAATGTGGTTTGTTAAATATTAGGTCTCTAACTCCCAAGTCTCTGTTAGTCCATGATCTGTTAATTGATCATCAGATTGATTTAATTTCCCTTACAGAGACTTGGTTAGGACAAGAGGATTATGTTGGTTTAAATGAATCAACCCCCTCTGGTTATTTAAACTGTCAAAATCCCAGAAGTTCTGGTCGTGGAGGAGGAGTAGCAACAATTTACCATTCCAAATTACTAGTTAATGTAAAGCAAAAAACATGTTATAATTCCTTTGAGGGCCTGGTCCTCAGTATTGGGCACTTTAGCAATTTCAGGTTAAACCCAATTTTATTTGCCATTGTTTATCGTCCCCCATCAACCTATTCAGAATTTTTATCCGAATTTGCTGATTTCTTAGCTGATTTAGTGCTGAAATCTGATAGAATAATTATAGTAGGGGACTTTAATATACATGTGGATGTAGATAGTGACTGCCTTAATGTGGCTTTTAATTCAATATTAGACTCGATTGGGTTTTCTCAGAAAGTAGGAAATTCTACTCATTACCTCCACCATACGTTGGACCTTGTTCTGACATATGGCATAGAAATAGAAAATCTTGTAGTGTCTCCTCATAACCCTGTACTGTCAGACCATTGTCTGTTAACCTTTGATTTTACTATTTCTGACTATTTGGCTCCTAAAGAAAAATATTATCACAGTAGATGCCTCTCAGATGATGCTGTTTCCAAATTTATGCAGATTGTTTCCTCTATGCCATGTGTCAACACAACGGAAATAAGCTATAGACAGCTTGCTCCTTCTGTAATTGATAACATGGTGGATAGTGTTTCAGCTTCTCTGCATCAGGCTCTAGACTTGGTGGCCCCCTTAAAAAAGAAAAAGTCTAATCAGAGATTTTTAACTCCTTGGTTCAACACAGAAACTCGTAGCTTAAAACAGAAGACTCGTCAATTAGAAAGAAAATGGCGCTCTACTAATTTAGATGAAATCTATTTAGCTTGGAGAAATCATCTTTTAATTTATAAAAAATCTCTTAGAAAAGCTAGAACGAGTTATTACTCTGCATTAATAGAAGAGAACAAGAATAATCCCAGGTTTCTTTTCAGTACTGTAGCCAGGTTGACAAAGAGTCAGGACTCTGTCAATCCTAGCATCCCCTTAGAGCTTACTAGTCAGGACTTTATGAACTTTTTCAATAATAAAATTTCATCCATCAGAGATAAAATCAATCAGATTCTTCCCACAGTTAACTTAAATACTGTAACTACTACAACTCCTTCTATTGATGTCTGTCTTGATGAGTTTACTCCAATCGACCTTTGTGAGTTAGACAAAGTAGTTTCCTCATCCAAACCTTCAACTTGTCTTTTAGATCCTATTCCTACCAGGTTATTTAAAGAAGTCTTCCCACTTATTGGTAGCTTTATTCTTCATATAATCAATTCTTCATTAACTTTAGGCCATGTACCGCAGGCTTTTAAAACGGCTGTAATTAAACCCTTACTCAAAAAGCCAACGCTAGATCCAGGAGCTTTAGCTAACTATAGACCAATCTCTAATCTCCCTTTCATTTCAAAAATCTTAGAAAGAGTTGTTGCTACGCAATTATTTGACCACCTGCAGGGAAATGGTTTACTTGAAGAGTTTCAATCTGGGTTTAGAATCCATCATAGTACTGAAACAGCCTTAGCGAAGGTCACTAACGACCTCCTCATTGCATCTGATAATGGACTAGTTTCTGTACTTGTCCTTTTAGATCTTAGTGCAGCTTTTGATACTATTGATCATAATATTCTACTTGATAGATTAGAACACTATGTTGGACTTAATGGAACTTCGTTGCAGTGGTTTAGATCTTATTTATCTGATAGGTTCCAGTTTGTTCATGTAAATGATGAGTTTTCTTTCAGCTCAAAGCTTAGTCATGGAGTTCCACAGGGATCTGTGCTAGGCCCTACTCTTTTTAGTTTATATATGCTTCCGTTAGGCAACATTATTAGAAAGCACTGTATACATTTTCATTGTTATGCAGATGACACACAATTATACCTGTCAATGAAGCCAGATGATACTAATCAATTAGCCAAGTTAGAAGCCTGTCTTAAGGAAATCAAAGCTTGGATGACTTGTAATTTCCTGCTATTAAATTCAGATAAGACTGAAGTCATTCTTGTTGGTCCAAAAAACCTTAGAAATTCCTTTCCGAATCAAACTTTCAGTTTGGACGCAGTTACTCTTTCTCTTAATAGCTCTGTGAGGAACCTTGGAGTTATTTTTGATCAGGATTTGTCCTTCAATTCACATATTAAATTTGTTTCTAAGACTGCCTTCTATCATTTGCGTAATATTGCCAAGATTAGGAGCATCTTGTCTCAGAGTGATGCTGAGAAGCTGATCCACGCTTTTGTTAGCTCGAGATTAGATTATTGTAATTCTTTATTATCAGGCTGTCCTAAAACATCTTTAAAAAGTCTTCAGCTGATCCAAAATGCTGCAGCAAGAGTTTTAACAGGTACTAGAAAGAGAGATCATATCTCTCCGGTTCTGGCCTCCCTTCATTGGCTTCCCATAGAGTTTAGAATTAAGTTTAAAATCCTTCTTCTCACTTACAAAGCTCTAAACAATCAGGCTCCTTTTTATTTAAAAGATCTGATACTACCGTATTATCCTAACATAGCACTACGCTCCCAAAATAAGATAAGATAAGATAAGCCTTTATTAGTCCCACAACGGGGAAATTCCAGGATTGCAACAGCACAGGGATAGCAACACTCAGAGCAACAATCAGAAGGCAAGAAAAAAAACAAGCAAGCAAGAGCAGCTAATATACATATGTACATATTACTATAAAATATATATATACACACACACACACACAGACCCACAGTGCAGAGCATTGTAGCTGGATGGAATAAATATATGAATATATGAACACACAGTGCAGAGCATTGTAGCTAGATGGAATAAATATGTAAATATATAAACACCCACAGTACGGAGCATTGCAGCTAGGTGGAATAAATATGCAAGTATATAAACACACACAGTGCGGAGCAATGTAGCTAGATGGAATAATATGTAGATATATAAAAACACAGTGCGGAGCATTGTAGCTAGATGGAATAAATATATAGATATATAAATATAAACACACCCAGTGCTGAGCATTGTAGCTAGATGGAATAAATATATAGATATATAAATATAAACACACCCAGTGCAGAGCATTGTAGCTAGATGGAATAAATATGTAAATATATAAACACACACAGTGCAGAGCATTGTTGCTAGGTGGGATGAAACAGCATAACCGTCTATTTAGTTATCCTACATGGTATGATTATGTGCCCATACATATTCTCACCCTCCATAGCGACCGGTATGTTATGTAAAATGCAGGATTACTTGTAATACCTAGAATCTCCAAAAGTACAATGGGAGGCAGAGCCTTCAGTTATCAAGCTCCTCTCCTGTGGAATCAGTTGCCAATCTGGATTCGGGAGTCAGACTCGATCTCTGTTTTTAAGAATAGGGTTAAAACCTACCTTTTTGATCTAGCCTACAATTAGGGAGGGATCATGTGTTTCTGAACCCTCCCTTAGTTATGCTGCTAATAGGTTTAGTCAGCCGGGGGACCTCCAGTAATGCACTGGGCCTCACTCCTTTCCTCACTCTATGAAATATTTTTTTTTTGCTGGTCATTAACATTTGTTTGTTCTCTCCCATAGATTGAGTCCCCATCGTGCTGTTTGCTCTCTACATGTCTGTTCTTTTCTTCTTCTCTATCCCCTCACCCCCCAGCCAGTCGCAGCAGATGACTGCCCCTCCCTGAGCCTGGTTCTGCTGGAGGTTTCTTCCTGTTAAAAGGGAGTTTTTCCTCTCCACCGTCGCCAAGTGCTTGCTCACAGGGGATCGCCTGATTGCTGGGGTCTTTCTGCAACTGTGGGGGTCCCCCCTACAGTTGATAGTGCTATGAGATGACTGTTGTTGTGAAATGGCGCTATATAAATAAAGTTGAATTGAATTGAATTGAATTCAATCCCTCACATCCAAGATTTTTCACTACATCTGGCGGGTGCGCTCATTTTTTCTAAAATAGACCTGGTCCGCGGCTATCACCAAGTCCCCGTTCGAGCGGAAGACATTCCTAAAACGGCTGTAATAACCCCTTTTGGTCTTTTTGAATTTTTGCGAATGCCGTTCGGCCTCAAAGGCGCTGCTCAAACTTTTCAGCGTATGATGGACGCGGTATTACGCGACCTCCCCTTTGTGTTCGTCTACCTCGACGATATACTGGTAGCCAGCCCGTCAGAGGAAGAACACGAACAACACCTCGCTACAGTTTTTCAGAGACTAGAAGAGCACGGGTTAATAATCAACCCAGCCAAATGCCGATTCGGCGTGTTACAAATTGATTTTTTGGGACACAGAGTTTCACCAGAGGGGGCAGTCCCATTGCCAGACAAAGTCCGCGCGATAAAAAATTTTCCACGACCACAAACGGTCAGATTGCTGCAAGAATTTTTGGGAATGGTGAATTTTTACAACCGTTTCCTCCCCCGCGCAGCTCAACTCATGCAGCCCCTGTATGCCGTGCTCAGAAAACAAAAGCCTTCCAACGCGGTTGAATGGACCCCGGAGCGCGAACGCGCCTTCGCAGAAGTAAAAAGTGCTCTAGCGAATGCCACATTGTTGGTTCACCCCAATCCCTCGGCCCGCATAGCATTAACCACAGACGTGTCAGACCTGGCCATAGGGGCAGTCGTGGAACAACATGTTGGCGGAACCTGGCAACCTTTAGCATTTTTTAGCAAATCTTTAAACCAAACCGAGCGTAAATACAGCACTTTTGACAGGGAGCTGCTAGCGCTTCATTTATCCATCCGCCACTTCCAGTTCTGGTTAGAAGGGCGGCGTTTCACGGCTTTTGTAGACCACAAACCGCTCACTTTTGCGATGGCTAAAATTTCAGAACCATGGTCAGGCAGGCAACGAAGACAGCTAGCTGCAATTTCAGAGTTCACCACAGACATTCGACATGTGGCAGGCAAACTTAACGTGGTAGCAGACTGCCTCTCTCGCGCTGTGACATCGCCAGATCACGAGGAGACAGGTTATACTACCTCAGCCGCAGAACTCTTCGCCAACGCGGACGCGTACGTGGCCCCAATTCACGTAGGGATAGATTACGCAGCCATGGCAGAGGAACAAAGCAGTGACGCGGACGTGCGCGCGCTCCTGTCTGGACCAACAGGGTTAAGACTGGAGGAAAGGGGTTTACGTGACGGTGTACCCCCCCTAATCTGCGACGTGTCAACCGGCCGACCTCGCCTGGTAGTCCCAGCTGCATGGCGCCGCCGCATTTTCGACTCGGTTCACTCCCTCGCGCGCCTCGGTTAAAATGGTCGCGGAAAAGTTTGTTTGGCCGGGCCTGCGCAAAAATGTAAAGGAATGGGCAAAAACTTGCATGTCTTGTCAGCGCGCCAAAATACACAAACACACAAAAGCTCCTCTAGAGCCTTTTCGAGTCCCAGCCAGAAGGTTTGACCACGTTCATGTCGACCTCGTGGGACCACTACCTTCGTCTCAAGGGTTCACACAACTGTTAACAATGATAGACTGTACTACGCGCTGGCCGGAGGCGGTCCCTTTGGCGTCAACCACAGCTGCGGAAGTCGCTCGCGTTTTTTTTTTTGTAACTTAGATTTTTATTCATTTTTCATCATATATAATGCATTCAGATCACATTCTACATTTAAAAAACAAAGGGGTTAGGGTAGGGAAAAATAAAAAAAAATAAACAAAATAAAAATTAAAAAATTAAAAAAAATAAAAAATAAAAGGGGGGGGGACAAATGTTGGAGCATCAAGTTTTTAGTTTCCATCTCTTAATTCTTCTGGTTTTTTCAGTGTCTTTGGTTATTCTTTCAATTTCTGCCTCGTTGTTGCACTTTGTAGTGTGTCCATTTCCGCCATTTTTTCTCCCATATTCCTTCTTGCATTCTTCGTCGATATGTTAGTTTTTCCATCATACGTATGTCCTCAACAATGTCAGTCCATTGTTCTTGGTCAGGAAGAACTTCTGATCGCCATTTTTTTGTGATAGTTTTTTTACATGCAATCAACAAGATTTTAACTAGATATCTGTCCTCAGCCTGTATAACATTGTCTTTTTTAAGATCACATAAGTACATCAGGTTACAGTTCATTGGTATATTATATCCTAATATCCTCTGTATTGTCACATGCATAGATTTCCAAAATGATGATATTTTGTAGCATTTCCAAAACATATGTGAGTGGTCTGCATTTTGAGCCCCACATCCCCTCCAGCATAGAGATTGGGTATTTGTATATTTTCCTTGAATCTGTGGTGTAATGAAAAAGCGAATCAGGTTTTTCCATCCAAATTCCCTCCATGCCCTTGAATTTGTTGATGTGTGTTGTGTTTTCCATATTTCCTGCCAGCTTTCTTCTGTTATGTTTAAATTGAGCTCTTTCTCCCATTTCTCCTTTATATAGTTACTTGTATGATTGTTTGTCATAAGTTTCTGATATAGTTTTGAAATAATTCTTATTTTATTTCCTGCATATGAGCTTAAAATAAGTTGTATAATCTCGTTCACATCTGTTTGGAGGTTATGCCTAATCTTCTTCATATAGTAATCTCTCATCTGCAGATATCTGAAAAATTCCGATCTTTCTAATTTAAATTTTCTCCTGATATTTACAAAGCTCCCGAGATCTTTTTTTCCGATATTGCCCCATGCTGTGATTCCCTTGTTCACCAGATTTTTGTATCCCCTATCTTGTTTTGCCAGTTCAAACTGACTGTCAAATGCTACCCATTTCAATAGTTTTATGTCTTCCTTTATATTATACTTTTGTACTATTTTATACCACAGTTCTAAAGTAAATTTAGTGATTGGGTCTATTTGTTTGATTTGCTTATATGCATCTTTATCCCCTATTATGCTTTGTACTGGGAGTCCCTCAATTTCCTTTTCCATTTCTTTCCATTTTGCCTCATATCCCTCGTCGCACCAACATATGATATATCTTATTTGTGCTGAGTAGTAATATTCCTTTAGACTCGGTAGGCCCATGCCTCCTTTCTCTTTTGGTAATTGGAGGGTTTTATATTTCACTCTTGGTTTTTTACCTCCCCAAACAAATCTCGATATCATCCTGTCCCACTTTGAGAATTGGGCATCTGGAATCTCTGTTGGTATAGCCTGGAAGAGGTAAAGTAATCTAGGTTGTATGCTGATTTTGACTGTCTCAATTTTTGAATTCAGATCCATATTTAAGATTGACCATCTATCAATATCTTTTTTTATTTCTTGTTCCAACCTATCATAGTTTGCTTTATATATTTTGCTTAGGTCTTTAGGTATGTTCACTCCAAGGTATTTTATTTCTTTTTGCTTCCAGTTTAGTTTGATCTTATCAGTTATCTGGTTTAGAGGGTTATAGTGGAATGTCAGTATTTGTGTTTTTGTTATGTTTATCTTGTATCCTGATAATTTTCCAAAATTTTCTATCAAGTTCATCATTTCCATTATTGATTTATCTGGTTGTTCAAGGTAAACTATAATATCGTCTGCAAATAGCCCAATCTTGTGTTCCGCCCCCTTTATTGTTACACCTTTTAATTTCTTATTTTGTCGTATCGCTTGAGCCAATGGTTCTATGAACAGAGCAAACAAGGTGGGCGATAAGCAGCATCCCTGCCTAGTTGATCTTTGTATATTTACTTTGTCTGTTAAGCTACCGTTTATCTTGATTCTTGCCACAGGTTCTTGATATAGCGTCCTTATGCATTGTACTGATTTTTCGTTAAATCCAAAGCGCTCCAGTACACTATATAGGAATTTCCAGTTAACCCTGTCAAATGCTTTTTCTGCGTCTAAACTCATTATTACTGCGCTTTTCTTTTCTTTATGTATTTGGTTAATTATATGTATTGTTCTCCTGATATTGTCATGTGTTTGGCGTCCCTCTATGAATCCAGTTTGATCATCTTCTATCAATTCCGTCAAGAATGTCTTTATTCGTTTACATATAATTGTTGTGTATATTTTATAATCTACATTTAATAAAGAGATTGGTCTATAGTTTCCGCATTGTTCTTTATCTTTCCCTGGTTTTAAAATAACTGAAATGATTGCTTCGTTCCATGTTGGAGGTATTTTGTTGTTGTTCAGCGTCCAATTAAATGACTTTAGGAGTTGTGGCATGAGTTCTTCTATAAACAGTTTATAAAACTCAGATGGGTATCCATCACTACCTGGTGATTTACCATTTTTAAGTGACTTAATCACATCTCTGATCTCTTGTGTTGTTATTTCTGCTGTTAGTTTTTCATTTTGTTGATTTCCTATTGATGGCAAGTCCAATGTGTCTAGAAATTTTTTGATATCTTTAGTATTTGTTTCTTCAGGTTGCGAGTATAGTTCTTGGTAGAAATTATGGAAAATTTCTTCGATGTTTTCTGGGTTAACTGTGGTTTTATTTGTGGTGGGGTCTTTAATCTTGTATACATTATTCATTGTTTGTTGTTTTCTTAACCGTTTTGCCAGCAGTTTTGTGGCTTTTGGCCCCGTTTCATAATATTTTTGCTTTAGATATCTATTTTTCCTTTCAATTTCATCCATTTGTGTTTCTTTTATCTTTGTTTTTTCTTCTTTAATTTCTTGATATATTTTTGGATCATTTGTGCTTTGATGTTTACGTTCTAATTCCCTTAGTCTCTCACATCTTTGTTCATACGCTTCCAGTTTAGTCTTATTTGCTTTTCCTGTTTCAACAATTAATTTACCCCTTAACACGGCTTTTAGTGCGTCCCATAGTATTGTTGGGTCCACTTCTTCATTGTCATTCTCTTGGATATATTCGTTTATGTTTATTTTTATTCTTTCTTTCATTTTCTCATCATTTAACAGTCCTACGTTAAGTTTCCATGTTGTTTGTCGTTTTCTATTGTTTAAATATATTTCCATGTATATAGGATTATGATCTGATATTTCTGCCCCTCCAATCCAACAATTTCTCACCCTGTGTCTGTCACCTTCATTCATAAGGAAGTAATCTATTCTAGAGTGTACTTTATGGGCTGCTGAATAATGTGTATAGTCTTTTTCGAGTGGGTGTAGCTCCCTCCATATGTCTACCATACCCATTTCTGCCAGTGAGGTTCTTATGAACTTTGTTACATGTTTTTTTGTCTTCTTAACACTTGTTGTGTCAACTTCATGATCCATGACAGCATTTAAGTCTCCTCCACAAATTAGGACTCCTTCACTGTGTGTTGCTATGAGATCAAACAGATGTTGAAAAAAACCCTTGTCACTTTCTGGTGGGGCATAGATGTTCACTAATGTGATCTGCATACCATCTATTCTTCCCTTTATTATTACATACCTGCCTTCTTTATCCTGGATTTCCTGTTCACTTTCAAATTGTATTTTGTTTGAGATTAGTATCATAACCCCCCTTTTTGCTCCTCCCTTAAATGAACTGTAGTAGGAGTTCTTATAGCCAAATCTCTTTAGTTTCACATGTTCTGCCTTGCTCAAATGTGTCTCTTGCATAAATATAATTTCAGCTTTTTCCTTCTTGAATTTTCTTATTATTCTTTCCCTTTTAACAGGTGAGTTCAGACCATTCACGTTTAGTGTCATTATCTTAAGATTTTTACCCATATTCATGTTTTTCCATTTTTTTAACTTGTGCTCCTAGCCCCTTTAACAACAAAAATAACACATATTTATATAAAAACACATTAAAAAAACTCGACCTCCGTACTTTGGGCCTTTCTTCTGCCCACTGGTCCCTGTTGGTGGGTGGGGGGTTTGTCTTCACAGAGTGAAGGGCCCTCCCTAGACTTCTAATTACTATCAAAGTAATAGTCATAAGTCTAGAAATGTCCAACAAATATCACTTAAACCTCTCCTAGCCGTCTGTTTCTCTTTTACCTTGTCTTCTTGGCCTTCATTTCTTCTGTGCCTTTCTTAATCTTTGTTATGATCTAGGCTTTCAGTTGAAAGCCTTGTAGCTTGTCCTGGGCCCGCTGCTCTACGTCTCTCCCCCTTCTTCCGCCGTTCACTCGTCTCCACTCCGTCTATCGTGGTGCGTTCAGGGCCGCCGCTGCTCCAGCCGTCTCCTTCGGCACGCTCACCTCAAGGCCCCGCTCCATCATATCCCGCGCTGCCTCTTCGGCCGTGTTGTAGGTTCTTGTGCCTTCCTCCCAATGAATCCTCATTTTCGTTAGCGGCGTTTGGAATCTAATTTTTTTCTCTTTCAGCGTTTTTTTAATATTGGCATATTTCTTCCGCTGCTGCACGATTTCTGTCGGGTAGTCATGGTCAAAAAATACCTGTTTGTCGCCGATTCGTATCTTTTTTTTCCATGCTTGCGTCAGGATTCTTTCCTTTATGTCATATTTCACAAAGTTTACCACAACTGACCTGGGTGGAGAGTTTGTTTTCGGGTTCTGTGCCGGTGTTCTGTGCGCCCGTTGAATCTGCAGATCCGTTTCTCCGGGTATTTCCAGTTCTTTTTTTAAGAACTGATCCATGAATTTTGTCATCGAGTTGCCTTCAATGCCCTCCGGAATTCCAAAGATGCGCATATTGCTTCGTCGGGATCTGCTCTCCAAGTCGTTTATTTTCTCCTGCATCCTCTGCGTTTGCGTCGTCAGGGTCTGTAGTTATTCGTTTGCCTCGCTTTTCCAATCTTCTAGTTCCGAAATTCGGGTCTGCGCTTCTGTCATACACGCCCGCTGGGAGCGCAGCTCCTCCATGTTTTCCGTTAATTTACGCTCCATTTCTCTTCGGAGGTCCATGATTTCCTCCTTAATTTCTTTTTTCAGTTCCTCCTTAAGAGCCGCTAAATCCTGTTGTAGCTGTCGCTTGAATTCTCTCAACTCTTCACCCAAACTGGCGATGCCAGCGTTCATGTTGTCGAGTCTGGTGTCCTCCATTTTCACTGCTGTGGACATCTCGTTTTTTTGGGCTTTGCGTACAGCGGTTTTTCCTGCGTTGTTGGAGAGGAATTCTTCAATTTTACCCTGTTTTTGTCCTTGTGCCCGGTTCCTTCGTGTTTTCATCCCTTAGTTTATTGATTCGTTTATGTCGAGTTGGCCATTTACCGATGATTTTTAATCCGGCTAGGGAGAGCTCTTTGTTTAAGTGTTATGTCTCTCCGCCATCTTCCCGGAAGTCGCTCGCGTTTTTTTAAACAAACTGGGTGGCACGTTTCGGCGTCCCATCGGACATCACGTCCGATAGGGGGCCTCAATTTGTCTCAGAGCTGTGGTCAGCCATGGCCAGCAGCTTAGGAGCGACAATTCACCGCACCACCGCTTATCACCCTCAGGCTAATGGGTTATGCGAGCGTTTTCACAGATCTTTAAAGGCCGCCCTCAGGGCCTCACTAACGGATACAGATTGGGTGAATAAACTTCCCTGGGTTTTATTGGGGTTGCGTTCTGCGCCTAAGGAGGATCTAGACGCCTCCCCAGCAGAATTAGTTTTTGCACAACCTCTCAGGCTCCCGGGTGAGTTTTTACCAGAGCATCCAGAGCCTGGGCATCTCCCAGCCCTGAGGCCCTTAAGCAACACCGGACCGGACACGCTCCCCGGACCGGCACATCACTCTTTTCCACGGGTTTTTGTCCCCCAAGCTTTAAAAAATGCCGAGTTCGTTTTTGTTAGACACGAAGCTTTAAAATCAACCCTCCGTCCACCATATGATGGACCATTCAGAGTGCTGGAACCTGGTGATAAGCATTTTGTGCTTGATTTAGGGGACAGAAAAGAAACAGTCAGCATTGACAGACTTAAACCTGCCTTCTTGTTGAGTGACAAGCCTGCACGGGTGGCGAGAGCACCTCGGCGGGGTAGACCCCCCAAGAAAAAAAACTCAGCCCCCCTGCAGGGAACAAATAACCACTCTCCTCCCCAAGCTGCAGATTCCTTACAGGAGGGTCCCACCAGGACGCCCAAGTGGACCTACAACAGATTCGGGAGAAGATTAAAACCCAGACGGCACAGGGACTGATGCAAAATTGACAAAGAGTTGTTAACTATGTTATCAGATTGTGCCGTGACAGTTTTAAGGCTGATTTGTGACATTACTATACTGTTGTTGTTACCACTGAATTTTCTACAGGACCATGACTGCTGGAAAGATTTTTTCCTTGTTTTCCCTGTCAAGATGTTTAACAGTATAATATGTCATAGAGATTATTTTAAACTGTAAACTCAATTTGATTGTCCTTTTCTTAGCCGTTTGGGGGGGGGGCTGTGGCTTATATTAATCATATATTCCATACCTGCATATGTATAGACATATTAGAATGTTTAGTGATTACATATGTGGAATGACCTCACGCCTCAGAACAGGACAAAGAGGTCTCAACCGCCGGCGAGGATCAAAGAACAGACGGAGTCGCAGCGGTGGAGACCGGATCGAACTTCCTGACCACCCAGGGTCAGGTGGAGGAGATGGAGGACAATGGAGGGGGATTATATTAATGCGGGATGTCAGCTTTGATATGCAATGTCTTTTGTTGAGTGTGGGTATAAGTATGAAGGTCTGACTGCGCTCGACCTCTTATTCTGCTTCTGCACCGAGATGAGACATGTTAGGGAGGTGAAGCTGATATTAAACTTTGATTTATAAAATCACATCGCTTCTTCATTTCAAGCTCCCTACACTGGTGACCAGACGTGAGGATGGAACAGAGACGTTCTCCCGCGACGAACTCATCGGAGGCGACCCAGGCAAGCACCGGCGCCCATGCAGACAGGGGAACGGATGGAAGACGTTCCCCCACGGCAGAATCCACAGAGAGGGCTCAAGCGAGCACCAGCCCCAACTCCGCCGTGAGGACAGAAGAAAGGCGTTCTCAACCGGCGGACACATCAGGGACGGCCCACACAAGCACCGTCACCGTCAAGCTGCCAGAATTCTGGCAAAACGACCCGAGCTCGTGGTTCCAGCAAGCTGAGGCTCAGTTTGCACTGGCGGGCATAACGGCGGACGAGACAAAGTTTTACCACATCGTCGCCAAACTCGACACCGCCACGCATAGATGCGCGCAGAGCGTAATCCAACAACCGCCCGCCCACGACAAATACAGGGAACTAAAGGCGACCATCATTGAGAACTTCGTCCCCTCAGCCGAGGAGAGAGCAGAGAAGATTCTGGCGATCTACGGCCACAGAGGATGCAGACCAAAGGCCCTCATGGAGGACATGCTGCAGCTTAAGGAAGCGGACAACGACAACTTCCTTTTCCAGCATATCTTCCTCAGCACTCTGCCGCCACACATGAGAGGGACACTGACCAATATGCGGTGCAACACCCAGCAGGACTTCCGCGCGCTGGCCCAAGAAGCGCAGCAGCTCGTCAACGCCTGCGGCGATCAGATGGCCACAGCAGCATCTGCAGATTTCAGCGCGGAGGCCCAGAGCAGCGGAGAACCGCAGACAGCGGAGCAGAGCCCGTCCACTATGGCAGCGACGCGACCAAGACGCAGCAAGCGGAACGACCTCCTGCTATTTTCATCAACGCTTCGCCGAGAGGGCACACAAATGCGTGCCCTCCTGCAAATTCAAGAAACGGTTAGCAGCTACGGCTCTCGGCGAGACGAATAAGCTGCTTTATGTGACTGACGGACGCACCGGGAGACGGTTCCTCATCGACACTGGAGCTCAGGTGAGCTTCATCACCCCTTCCCCCGCAGACCGGGCCATGGGACCCCGGGGAAACGGAGCGATGGCAGCCAACGGCTCGATCATCGACACTTTCGGTGAAAGAGACCTGCCTCTTCTCATCCACGGCCGCAACTATAGATGGACATTTATTATAGCTGCGGTGAGTTTTAACTTGTTGGGCGCCGACTTTTTGTGTGCACATGGGTTATTAGTCGATCTTGCAAATAGACGCTTGGTTAATGCACTGTCATTTGCTTCTATCCCCTGCTCAGCTCGAGTTTCTCCACCACCCGTGCAAGCCAGCGTCACTACAGCAGGAGGTAAGTTTGACCAACTCCTCACCCAATTTCCAGCACTCACAGTTCCAAAATTTTCAGCAACAGTAGCGAAACATGGGGTTGAACACTTCATTCCCACAACAGGCCCACCGGTGTTTGCCAAAGCTCGGCGCTTAGACGAGACCAAGCTCGCCATAGCACGGGACGAGTTTGCCAGCCTTGAAAAATTAGGCATTATTAGGTGCTCGAAAAGCCCTTGGGCATCACCACTACACATGGTCCCGAAAACCGACGGTTCTTGGAGACCTTGCGGCGATTACCGCAGATTAAACAATGCGACAGCGCATGACCGCTACCCAATCCCTCACATCCAAGATTTTTCACTACATCTGGCGGGTGCGCGCATTTTTTCTAAAATAGACCTGGTCCGCGGCTATCACCAAGTCCCCGTTCGAGCGGAAGACATTCCTAAAACGGCTGTAATAACCCCTTTTGGTCTTTTTGAATTTTTGCGAATGCCGTTCGGCCTCAAAGGCGCTGCTCAAACTTTTCAGCGTATGATGGACGCGGTATTACGCGACCTCCCCTTCGTGTTCGTCTACCTCGACGATATGCTGGTAGCCAGCCCGTCAGAGGAAGAACACGAACAACACCTTGCTACAGTTTTTCAGAGACTAGAAGAGCACGGGTTAATAATCAACCCAGCCAAATGCCGATTCGGCGTGTCACAAATTGATTTTTTGGGACACAGAGTTTCACCAGAGGGGGCAGTCCCATTGCCATGCAAAGTCCGCGCGATAAAAAATTTTCCACGACCACAAACGGTCAGATTGCTGCAAGAATTTTTGGGAATGGTGAATTTTTACAACCGTTTCCTCCCCCGCGCAGCTCAACTCATGCAGCCCCTGTATGCCGTGCTCAGAAAACAAAAGCCTTCCAACGCGGTCGAATGGACCCCGGAGCGCGAACGCACCTTCGCAGAAGTAAAAAGTGCTCTAGCGAATGCCACATTGTTGGTTCACCCCAATCCCTCGGCCCGCATAGCATTAACCACAGACGCGTCAGACCTGGCCATAGGGGCAGTCGTGGAACAACATGTTGGCGGAACCTGGCAACCTTTAGCATTTTTTTAGCAAATCTTTAAACCAAACCGAGCGTAAATACAGCACTTTTGACAGGGAGCTGCTAGCGCTTCATTTATCCATCCGCCACTTCCAGTTCTGGTTAGAAGGGCGGCGTTTCACGGCTTTTGTAGACCACAAACCGCTCACTTTTGCGATGGCTAAAATTTCAGAACCATGGTCAGGCAGGCAACGAAGACAGCTAGCTGCAATTTCAGAGTTCACCACAGACATTCGACATGTGGCAGGCAAACTTAACGTGGCAGCAGACTGCCTCTCTCGCGCTGTGACATCGCCAGATCATGAGGAGACAGGTTATACTACCTCAGCCGCAGAACTCTTCGCCAACGCGGACGCGTACACGGCCCCAATTCACGTAGGGATAGATTACGCAGCCATGGCAGAGGAACAAAGCAGTGACGCGGACGTGCGCGCGCTCCTGTCTGGACCAACAGGGTTAAGACTGGAGGAAAGGGGTTTATGTGACGGTGTACCCCCCCTAATCTGCGACGTGTCAACCGGCCGACCTCGCCTGGTAGTCCCAGCTGCATGGCGCCGCCGCATTTTCGACTCGGTTCACTCCCTCGCGCGCCTCGGTTAAAATGGTCGCGGAAAAGTTTGTTTGGCCGGGCCTGCGCAAAAATGTAAAGGAATGGGCAAAAACTTGCATGTCTTGTCAGCGCGCCAAAATACACAAACACACAAAAGCTCCTCTAGAGCCTTTTCGAGTCCCAGCCAGAAGGTTTGACCACGTTCATGTCGACCTCGTGGGACCACTACCTTCGTCTCAAGGGTTCACACAACTGTTAACAATGATAGACTGTACTACGCGCTGGCCGGAGGCGGTCCCTTTGGCGTCAACCACAGCTGCGGAAGTCGCTCGCGTTTTTTTAACAAACTGGGTGGCACGTTTCGGCGTCCCATCGGACATCACGTCCGATAGGGGGCCTCAATTTGTCTCAGAGCTGTGGTCAGCCATGGCCAGCAGCTTAGGAGCGACAATTCACCGCACCACCGCTTATCACCCTCAGGCTAATGGGTTATGCGAGCGTTTTCACAGATCTTTAAAGGCCGCCCTCAGGGCCTCACTAACGGATACAGATTGGGTGAATAAACTTCCCTGGGTTTTATTGGGGTTGCGTTCTGCGCCTAAGGAGGATCTAGACGCCTCCCCAGCAGAATTAGTTTTTGCACAACCTCTCAGGCTCCCGGGTGAGTTTTTACCAGAGCATCCAGAGCCTGGGCATCTCCCAGCCCTGATGCCCTTAAGCAACACCGGACCGGACACGCTCCCCGGACCGGCACATCACTCTTTTCCACGGGTTTTTGTCCCCCAAGCTTTAAAAAATGCAGAGTTCGTTTTTGTTAGACACGAAGCTTTAAAATCAACCCTCCGTCCACCATACGACGGACCATTCAGAGTGCTGGAACCTGGTGATAAGCATTTTGTGTTTGATTTAGGGGACAGAAAAGAAACAGTCAGCATTGACAGACTTAAACCTGCCTTCTTGTTGAGTGACAAGCCTGCACGGGTGGCGAGAGCACCTCGGCGGGGTAGACCCCCCCAAGAAAAAAAACTCAGCCCCCCTGCAGGGAACAAATAACCACTCTCCTCCCCAAGCTGCAGATTCCTTACAGGAGGGTCCCACCAGGACGCCCAAGCGGACCTACAGCAGATTCGGGAGAAGATTAAAACCCAGACGGCACAGGGACTGATGCAAAATTGACAAAGAGTTGTTAACTATGTTATCAGATTGTGCCGTGACAGTTTTAAGGCTGATTTGTGACATTACTATACTGTTGTTGTTACCACTGAATTTTCTACAGGACCATGACTGCTGGAAAGATTTTTTCCTTGTTTTCCCTGTCAAGATGTTTAACAGTATAATATGTCATAGAGATTATCTTAAACTGTAAACTCAATTTGATTGTCCTTTTCTTAGCCGTTTGGGGGGGGGGGCTGTGACTTATATTAATCATATATTCCATACCTGCATATGTATAGACATATTAGAATGTTTAGTGATTACATATGTGGAATGACCTCACGCCTCAGAACAGGACAAAGAGGTCTCAACCGCCGGCGAGGATCAAAGAACAGACGGAGTCGCAGCGGTGGAGACCGGATCGAACTTCCTGACCACCCAGGGTCAGGAGGAGGAGATGGAGGACAATGGAGGGGGATTATATTAATGCGGGATGTCAGCTTTGATATGCAATGTCTTTTGTTGAGTGTGGGTATAAGTATGAAGGTCTGACTGCGCTCGACCTCTTATTCTGCTTCTGCACCGAGATGAGACATGTTAGGGAGGTGAAGCTGATATTAAACTTTGATTTATAAAATCACATCGCTTCTTCATTTCAAGCTCCCTACAGGGGGGTATTTTTACTGATTAAACACATTTTTGGTTTATAAGTAATATCTAAAGCAGGATTAATGTTGTTATAATGACCAGTACTGGTTTCATTTAAAACATTGTCTAGTGCTGAAATTTACTGTGTTTACATACCGTGTGGGTCATGTGGCTGCAAAGACATCCTTGTCTGCTGTCCAGAGTTATGTCCGTCTTAAATTGCACACTTTGCTTGCTTTTTCTTGGTGTCTTCAGATGAAATAATGTCAGTCATCACATACTATGTGGATGAAGACCACATTGGTTTTCATTCCAAGCCGTTTTATAAGCTACGTTCTGATCCACAGTGTACTTCAACTGTATTCCCTACTCCATTCTCAGGGAATATCAGTTAACTGCCGTTCACAAAATTACTCCATTTGAAACACCCTGTAACCGTCGGCTCCCTCCTCCGTGCATTACCACAGTAACCAGACACATACTGATACTATGGTGGATAATTTACATTTCTTAAAGAAAATATTAATACAAATATATCATTAGTTGATGTACACGATAACCAACATCAATTTAGCATGTTAATAACATGAGCAACAATAGTTGGTTTTACTTGTATTTGAGGTGCAGTGGCTTATGGATAATCTTCTTGTCAACTTCTGGTGAAGCGTGGCCCTATTAGACAGGACGGAAAACCAGAAAAAGGCCATTTTAAAGAAGATTGAGGCATTATGCGTTAAAAGTTGGTCACAAGGTGTTTTAACACAAGTTGGATGTGCTGATCACGAATATAGTGCTTAGCAATTATGATTTTGAGATATAAGCCCTGAAAATTAACTCTGAAATGGCTACCCATACATGATGCTAAAATCAGCAATTTGTGAATGGCATACAGGTATTATCATACTAACAGTTGGAGGAACTACTTGTTCTCAGTAAAAAATGATGTATTACTTGAAAAATTCATAGTTTTGAGCAAGACCCATAAAGCTGTCCCAGTTGACAGGCAGAGGAACCTTTCCATTGTCGATTTGCTTATGAACTGATCTGCTGGACTTTGTCATTCACAAGTGCCTGATCTGATGCTCATCTTGTTGTAATTATCAAAAAGTATATGAACATAATCAAAGTACTGCCAGTTGTCCAAATATCTTGCTGGCCAATCAATGAGCCTGATATTTCTTCTTCACCAAGATTTTTTCTTCCTTGTCAGTGGTGGTTTCGGCTACGGTGCCCCAAACAAGCCGTTGCTGTAACTGATTGACGTTGTCCAGGCAGTTTGGTCCACTGCAGCGTGAATGTAAACCAAACCAAACGAAGGTGTGAAAATTCTCGGCATTCCCCGCCCAGTCAAACCAAGACCCTCGGACTATCCTGGTCTGAATGCAGCCTAAAGTTCTGGACAGAACAGGTGAATTTTACATTCATCTTCAGCACTCTAGCATTACGGCTGTGATATTTTTCAACGACACAGATAAGGTTAAAAGAGAATCAACAGAAAGTGAACCTGTGTTACAGTACAAGACCATGGCCTCTGATAGAGGGATGAATACATACAGGTACTGATAAATGACTGATAGTGATAACAATCATTTATTTAATGTTGCCATCGCTTTGAGCAGTAGGAACCATGTACAATATTTTTAAAACAACATTAATGCAACATGAAACCCACAAAAGACACAATGGAGGAAATAAGTATTGAACTTGTCAGCAGTTTTGCCAGTACATACAGTGGGGCAAAAAAGTATTTAGTCAGCCACCAATTGTGCAAGTTCTCCCACTTAAAAGAAGAGAGGTCTCCAATTTTCATCATAGGTATACATCAACTATGAGAGACAAAATGAGAAAAAAAAAATCCAGAAAATCACACTGAAGGATTTTTAATGAATTAATTGGTAAATTCCTCGGTAAAATAAATATTTGGTCACCTACAAACAAGCAAGATTTCTGGCTCTCACAGACCTGTAACTTCTTCTTTAAGAGGCTCCTCTGTCCTCCACTCATTACCTGTATTAATGGCACCTGTTTGAACTCATTATCAGTATAAAAGACACCTGTCCACAACCTCAAACAGTCAGGCTCCAAACTCCACTATGGCCAAGACCAAAGAGCTGTCAAAGGACACCAGAAACAAAATTGTAGACCTGCACCAGGCTTGGAAGACTGAATCTGCAATAGGTAAGCAGCTTGGTGTGAAAAAGCCTACAAGCCTACAATTAGGGAGGGATCATGTGTTTCTGAACCCTCCCTTAGTTATGCTGCTAATAGGTTTAGTCAGCCGGGGGACCTCCAGTAATGCACTGGGCCTCACTCCTTTCCTCACTCTCAATGAAATATTTTTTTTGCTGGTCATTAACATTTGTTTGTTCTCTCCCATAGATTGAGTCCCCATCATGCTGTTTGCTCTCTACATGTCTGTTCTTTTCTTCTTCTCTATCCCCTCACCCCCCAGCCAGTCGCAGCAGATGACTGCCCCTCCCTGAGCCTGGTTCTGCTGGAGGTTTCTTCCTGTTAAAAGGGAGTTTTTCCTCTCCACCGCCGCCAAGTGCTTGCTCACAGGGGATCGCCTGATTGCTGGGGTCTTTCTGCAACTGTGGGGGTTCCCCCCTACAGTTGATAGTGCTATGAGATGACTGTTGTTGTGAAATGGCGCTATATAAATAAAGTTGAATTGAATTGAATTGAAAAAATCAACTGTGGGAGCAATTATTAGAAAATGGAAGACATACAAGACCACTGATAATCTCCCTCGATCTGGGGCTCCACGCAAGATCTCGCCCTGTACGGTCAAAATGATCACGAGAACGGTGAGCAAAAATCCCAGAACCACACGGGGGACCTAGTGAATGACCTGCAGAGAGCTGGGACCAAAGTAACAAAGGCTACCATCAGTAACACACTACGCCGCCAGGGACTCAAATCCTGCAGTGCCAGACGTGTCCCCCTGCTTAAGCCAGTACACGTCCAGGCCCGTCTGAAGTTTGCTAGAGAGCATTTGGATTATCCAGAAGAGGATTGGGAGGATGTCATATGGTCAGATGAAACAAAAATAGAACTTTTTGGTAAAAACTCAACTTGTCAGGTTTGGAGGAGAAAGAACACCATACCTACTGTGAAGCATGGGGGTGGAAACATCATGCTTTGGGGCTGTTTTTCTGCAAAGGGACCAGGACGACTGATCCGTGTAAAGGAAAGAATGAATGGGGCCATGTATCGTGAGATTTTGAGTGAAAACCTCCTTCCATCAGCAAGGGCATTGAAGATGAAACGTGGCTGGGTCCTTCAGCATGACAATGATCCCAAACACACCGCCCGGGCAATGAAGGAGTGGCTTCATAAGAAGCATTTCAAGGTCCTGGAGTGGCCTAGCCAGTCTCCAGATCTCAACCCCATAGAAAATCTTTGGAGGGAGTTGAAAGTCCGTGTTGCCCAGCGACAGCCCCAAAACATCACTGCTCTAGAGAAGATCTGCATGGAGGAATGGGCCAAAATACCAGCAAGTGTGTGAAAGCCTTGGGAAGACTTACAGAAAATGTTTGACCTCTGTCATTGCCAACAAAGGGTATATAACAAAGTATTGAGATGAACTTTTGTTATTGACCAAATATTTATTTTATTGAGGAATTTACCAATTAATTCATTAAAAATCCTTCATTGTGATTTTCTGGATTTTTTTTTTTCTCATTTTGTCTCTCATAGTTGAGGTATACCTATTATGAAAATTGGAGACCTCTCTCATCTTTTAAGTGGGAGAACTTGCACAATTGGTGGCTGACTAAATACTTTTTTGCCCCACTGTATATTTCTAACGAGGCTACTCCCATGACATTTTCACCAGACTTTGGTATTAAATCGAGTGATACACACATAGAAAGAAATCAAAACATTCAAATCAATGAAAAAAGTTCTGTTTGATAAAGTGGAATGAAAAAGAGAAAAAAGCACTAACACATAAGAAAAAGCAGTATCCTGGGGCATAGTAAGGCAGGGAATCAGCTGAAATCCAGAAGCTGGTAGAAAGTAGTTCTACCTTCTCTCTGTGGAAATTAATATCAGCAAGGAAGGTACTTCATGGGTGGCTATAAAATGTTACCAAGGTGTCATACAAGAAACATCTCATGATGCCAAGAGCTCTAACAAGATCTTCATAACCTGACTGTTGTCAAATACACTGATGGATTTGGTTACAGATGTAAATCAAAACTTCTGAATCTTCCAGTGAGCACCATTAGGGCCATGATCCATAAGTGGAAGGGACATCACTCTACCATCAACGGGCCACGTACAGGAGCTCCTAACAAGATATCTGACCAGGGAGTCAGGATAGTCAGAAGAGTAGCCCAAGAGCTAAGGACAACTGAGAAAGAGCTCCAGAAAGACTTGGAGGCAGAAGGTATAGTTGTGATAGAGAAAACAACAGGTAATGCACTCCACCATCATGAGCTCCATGAACCCTCAAGACTCCATTATTAAAGAAAAGGTACATTAAAACTAGGGGAACGCTTGCTAAGCAGTATTTGGACAAGCCTATGAAATACTGGGAGAATGTAGTGTGGTCAGATGAGATTTGATTGGATTTATTAATGGGATCCTCATTAGCTGATGAATGACATCAGCTACTCTTCCTGGGGTCCCTAAAAACATTAAAATCAATGCATAACTACAATGAATACAAAATCAAAACATAATTACAACATAACCCTTAAAACAGCAAACCAAAATTTAAAAAAAAAATCAAAAATACACAACGCAAACAAAAACAAAAATATATACACTGCATGCACTCCAACAAGCTGCAACAATTCATCAAAAATCCTAAATTAATGCAACATTAAAATATCTTTCCAATAATCTTTTAAAAATGGTCTTACTTTGGGCCTCAACCACGAAAAGTGGCAGACCATTCCACAATGAGATGGCCCTGTGTGGCGGGCTGATTCACCCCCCCACACACACACAACACACAGGACAGTCAGCTCTCTTCTCTTGGGTTTTCCCGCTGCACTACTGAGATGTAATGTGCCATTCATGTATTGTGATATAATGTGTCATTCATGTATAGTGTTCATGCGTCCTGTCCTTACTGTGACCTAGAGGCTGAGATCAATATGTAGATGTGCCTTGTAACCTCTTTGTCCTACACCTGGAGCAAAGGCTAGCAAATCTGCCTATTGTTATGTAGGTCTTTCAAATGCAAATATCTCATGCCTGTTCTGCAGTCCCTTTGATCGTACCAACTGCTGTGAATCTGCTCTTTGATGTATTGTTGTAGTTGGGTATATATGCTGCAACTCTGTAACGCAAACCCTCTCATTCTGATGCTGCAACTGCTGCTGCAGGACACAGACATTGTGTCCTTCTTCTCTGAGAGCCGTTTGGGCTCGCTCCCGGCGCGCATGCACGGCGCCGGGAGCGGAGACCGTGACGGCGGAATGATATAATAAACTTCCTTAAAACCTTCAGCATCGCTGCATGAACCCTCAAGACTCCATTATTAAAGAAAAGGTACATTAAAACTAGGGGAAAGCTTGCTAAGCAGTATTTGGACAAGCCTATGAAATACTGGGAGAATGTAGTGTGGTCAGAAGAGATTTGATTGGATTTATTAATGGGATCCCCATTAGCTGATGAATGACATCAGCTACTCTTCCTGGGGTCCCTAAAAACATTAAAATCAATGCATAACTACAATGAATACAAAATCAAAACATAATTACAACATAACCCTTAAAACAGCAAACCAAAATTTAAAAAAAAAATCAAAAATACACAACACAAACAAAAACAAAAATATATACACTGCATGCACTCCAACAAGCTGTAACAATTCATCAAAAATCCTAAATTAATGCAACATTAAAATATCTTTCCAATAATCTTTTAAAAATGGTCTTACTTTGGGCCTCAACCACGAAAAGTGGCAGACCATTCCACAATGAGATGGCCCTGTACGTTATAGATCAACACACTGCATTAGTCCTGGGTTTCTCTTTCACCAAGTGACCCTGAGAAGCCTGCCCTGTACTCTAACTATGCTGATCTCGAATATAATTGACATGAGAGAACAGACACTTTGGTTGCTTACTGTGACAAATATTTCTAAAAAAAAGTTAAAACGTTACATGCCATCCTTTTATCCACCCTCAGCCATGACAATCATACATGTATATTTTCTATACTCAGCCTCTCACTAGATGGGCAAGCCAGGGCAACTCTTGTCTCTTCATTATGCATTATTTGGAGTTTAGAAATAGATTTCTTTGTTGCACCTGACCAAACTGGCAAGCAATAATCAAGATTAGATAGGACTAGAGCTTGTGTTACCAGCACTCCAGTACGAAAAGTAATAAATGGGTAATATCTTCTGATACGAGATATGCCTTGACCCATTCTCTTAACAATATTATCAATATGGTTTTCCCATGTCAGCTGACCATCAAGTGTGACACCAAGCAGTTTAACTTCTTGAACCTGCTCAATATGTGAGCCTTTAAGTGACAGACAAAGCCGGCAATCACTAACTTGTCTCAACTTCATCATCATCATCTCTGTCAAAGCTGTGCACGTGCAGTGATCTGCTTTATATGCATGCTGAAAATGAGAATTTAAATCATTAAATGAAAAATAGTTCTGTATTTGTTCAAAAACAACTTTTTCCATTAACTTGCTTTGGAAGAATACTGATCAGTCTGTTACTGACAGCTGAGAAAAGTTCTCGTTTATTTTTCTGAAGGGGGAAAACTTTGGCCAATTTCCAGGCCTGAGGAAATAAACCTTCTTTCAGACTCAGATTAAAAATATGACATATTGGCAATGATATAATATTTGAAGCTACTTTGAATAACCTACCATCCAAATTATCCATACTTGCTGGTTTATCAAATCTTAGACTATCAAGCATGTTGTTTACAATGTTTTTACAATGTTGGTTGAAAAGCAAAGACACATTGTTTGTTTTCACATTATTTGAGAAGACATAAAACTTCTACTATGGGAACTCACTCCACTGCTTAGATTATCAATATTGTCTGCAAAGTGAGTACTGAAATGGCTGGCAATGTCCTCTGCGTTGGTTAAAAAATTCCATCTACCTGTAAAAAAGAGGAATAGTCAGTTTTAACTCAACCCAAAACTTGACTTAAAGTTTTCCACACTTTGTTCTATAGTTTGAGATGAATACTGAGGATTTTCAAGTAACGTCACTGATCATGTGCTGTTTGTTTGGGTCACCACATTGGTGAGTAAAGTTTTGTGAGAGTGTGGGAATGTGGAAATGATGAGACAGATTTCTCTCATGGCAGCTTTATTCACATTCACCAACATCTCAAAGAAGAAAGAGGACATTACAGGGAACTCTCGTCCTTAAATACCAGGACTCTCACAGTTCACAAGTCGCATTGCATCACAGGTCACATTGCATTATAATCGCCAGTAACAATGCATCTCCTCTTTAATCCTCTAATATCACCCCCACAGTCTCAAGCCCTGCATACCAAAGCTCACACCCTTGCAGCTTCCTGTTATCTCCAAGGAAGCTCTGTCTTTGTTCTGATCTAAAATGTGAGGCCTTACATCAGTCACAAAGTAGGTCACATACACTACCGTTCAAAAGTTTGGGGTCACCCAGACAATTATTTTGTGTTTTCCATGAAAAGTCACACTTATTTACCACCATGAGTTGTAAAATGAATAGAAAATATAGTCAAGACATTGACAAGGTTGGAAATAATGATTTGTATTTGAAATATTAATTTTTTCCTTCAAACTTTGCTTTCGTCAAAGAATCCTCCATTTGCAGCAATTACAGCATTGCAGAACTAACATGATTGCAAAAGGGTTTTCTAATCATCCATTAGCCTTCTGATGCAATGAGCAAACACATTGTACCATTAGAACACTGGAGTGATAATTGCTGGAAATGGGCCTCTATACACCTATGTAGATATTGCACCAAAAACCAGACATTTGAAGCTAGAATAGTCATTTACCACATTAGGAATGTATAGAGTGTATTTCTGATTAGTTTAAAGTTATCTTCATTGAAAAAAGTGCTTTTCTTTCAAAAATAAGGAAATTTCTAAGTGACCCCAAACTTTTGAACTGTAATGTATGTGTGGCCACACCGCCCCCCAAACATTTTAGAACAAACAAGAGAATAACAACATGCATGCCGTGATAGAATCAATACACATCAGTCTGCATGCTGTCTAGGCTTCAGTCTCCTGCCTTATCTGCTGTAGCCAGGATTCAACATCTCCGCGCTGTCATGCTGGGGGTCTGCCGTCTGGGGGTGGAAACCTTTTGTCAGTCCCTGCGGGTGTTCTGGGGAAACATTACTCTGTGAAGCCCCCCGTGGGGGTCTACCTCGCCGCGGGACCCTTGCCAACAGCACTTGCTCATCCACCACCACAAAAGCGGGTTTGAGTCTGTTAATGCCAACTTTTTCTTTCCTACCCCCCAAATCTAGCAAAAACTGCTTGTCCCCTGTTTCTAACCCTGCATACCAAAGCTCACACCCTCGCAGCTTCCTGTTATCTCCAAGGAAGCTCTGTCTTTGTTCTGATCTAAAATGTGAGGCCTTACATCAGTCACAAAGTAGGTCACATATGTGTGGCCACAAGAGGAACAAAGACAGAAAATGGTTTATCATGGCGTGTGACATTATTTTATCAGAACCTACCACAGTTCCAAAACAATAAAATAACTTGCCTAATCTCCTCTTAAGTTTTGTTGATGTCCCCAGGAATTAAAGAAAAAAAAATCTGTACTTTATCTGTAGATTCTAGATGTTAAATGAAGCTTTCATGACTGTATACTTTGAAAACATGTAATATATATATATTATTTTTTTTTTAATTTATCTTGATATAAACTAAACCAACTGCTGATTTTGCAGTAACACATAATTCACTGTACTCAACACTATCATTACTCTAGAGACTGTGGTTTTACTTGGAAATATTTTTGTTCCTCTAATTTATTCTAAACTTTCAGGTGCAGCTAAAAAATATATCATAAAACTATAACAACAATATTTTTCTTCATAATTGAACATGTCTATAACTCATCACAGATGATACAAAATACATCAGGCCTGTGGTTTGAATTCTGTTGACTATGACTTACAGCTTTTCAAAATTCTTTTACTTTATTGTTTAGAAGTTGTTCAATGCACCCAGATATCATGCAAAAACACTGGACAGTAAATATTTCTTGAGCCATGATAGAAATGTCAAGGAAATATAAATTAAAAAAGATCACAGAATTACAAATGAGGAAGTTTTATAAGTACAGTATGTATTTAAAAAACTTCCACTCACAAAATGGTAAATGTATATGACCACACTACAATTTGTTTTGTTATGTACTGTAACTTATTTCTTGCACATTTTGTCTTATTCTATTTTAACATGTTTTTGTTTCTTTTTAATTTGCTTTTAAATTTGCTTTTAAATTCTTATGTAACTTCCTGTAATGCTTTAATGTTTTTAGGTAAACCACTTTGAAATGAACAAAAAATGTGCTATACAAATAAACTTGCCTTGCTCAAATAAAAGGGCTGAAAAATAAAGGCTGTTCTGAATATCTGACTATCAATGGTGCCTTAAAACAAGATGCTTCAGGTAGATGGTGGCTCGTCAACCTGGGAAGGTAGCCCATCTAGGGGAAGGTAAACCCTGATTTCAAACCTCCACTGTCTTGCGGCATACCCGGTCACGGGAAAGGCTTCGGGAGTCAACCCTGAGGAAAAGTCCAGAGTCGGAGCCCCTAAGGCAGTTCTCTGTTGTGCTCAACATCGTTCTGGCAGGTCCTGCGACAGTGCTGGTGCCAAACTGTAGCAGCCCTGCTGTTCCTTTGGATTCATCAGTGACGTGGAGAGGGGGGACATGCTACATGGGCAACATCTTGTCCTCCATATCTTCCTGCCCGGGCTTGAATCCTACCAACGCCCAACGCTGGAAGGTAGAACACTGGATCACTGGAGAGGACACTCCAGCTTCGCCTTTGGCGTAGACAAAACACGGGGAATGACAGTTACCGGTTATAAGCCACCGCTCAATTGGCGTAGAGCGCGGCGCCAGGGGTTGTTCCTGACGGTGGGAGGGATCATCGGATCTCACTGGACAGCTACCGCCCGCCTCAAGCTGGGCAGCCCCCAGCCAATAAGGTGTTGTCCCGCCACAGCTTGCTTTCCCCATTGGGTGCATGGGGATGAGGAGAAGTCAGAACAGCTGGCTGAGAACCTTCGCACCAGGAACCGCCACAGACCCAGCAGCACAGAGACCACCCACAAGTGCGACCTGTGTGACAGGGACTACCATTCGTGCATCGGCCTGTTAAGCCACAGGCGGTGCTGTTCCAGCATAGTAGACGTTTCGGATTCTCTTCCATGGTCATCATAGACCGACGGAGGCCAACGACCAACGACCAATGTATTAAGTGTGTCAGTTAAAAAAAAAAAAATCTACAGATGCTGCTGGATTACAGAATGTGCGGGTCGGCAGCAACACCTCCAAGACCATCACACTGAGCACAGGGACCCCACAAGGGTGCGTGCTCAGCCTGCTGCCCTTCACCCTGCTGCCCCATGACTGCGTACTAACCTACAGCACCAACCACATCATCAAGTTTGCGGATGACACAATGGTGGTGAGCCTAATCACAAACAATGAAGAGGCCAACTACAGAAATGAGGTGAGCCAACTGGATCAGTGGTGTAAAGACAATGTCTTCCTGAACATGGGAAAAACCAAGGAGGTTGTGATCAATTTTAGGAGAGGACACACACAGTATCCCCCTCTGATTATTGGAGGAGCTGTGAAGAGTGTGAGCAGCACCAAGTTCTTAGGGGTGCACATCTCTGAGGACCTCTCCTGGTCAAACAATACTACATCACTGGCCAAGAAGACAAACTCGCCTCTATTTCCTCCACAAACTGAGGAGAGCATGAGTCCCACCCCCCGTCATGTGCTCATTCTACTGGGGCACCACTGAGAGCATACTCACCAGCTGCATCATGGTGTGGTACAGAAGCTGCACCGCCTTTTACCAGAAGACACTACAACACACAGTAAAAGCAGCCAGCAAGATCACTGGCACCCCTCTGCCCCCCTCTCAGACATCTAACTCACCCGCCTCACCTGCAGAGCCATCAGCATTGAAGTTGAGTCCTCCCACCCCCCACACTCCCCCTTCAGCCCTCTGGCCTTGGGGAAAAGGTACCAGAGCCTCCAGATCCACTCCACAAGATCGCTAAACAGCTTTGTTCACCAGGCCATAAGGACCCTGAACTCTGCCCATCCCCCCCCCCCCCCCCTGAACCAAACACACTCACTCACGCAATAACTACCTCAGCTGTTTGCACAGAAAGACTTTGCACACCAACAGAAATCCATCTGCTGCTGTATGTCTCTGCACCTTACTGCAACCATGTGCACAAATGCCATACATGCTGCTGTCTGTCTGTTATTAAAATATTGATCATGTGCAGTCCAATCTGTCACTACCTGCACCTACACAACTGCATTGAACTTGCATTTAGTTATTATTGTCATGTTCGGGGTCGCCAACCCGTCCATGACTTGTGGCTGTAGGTGTTGATTATGTCTTATTAATTCCAGCTGGCAGATTGAGCCTTGCTCTTTGCTAGTCCTACAGTCATGCTTTCCCCCTCGTACCAGACACTCACTAGCTGTTTGAAATCACCACACGCATACACGCACACACGCGATTCAATCAGCCATGCACCTGTCGCCACACAGCTGTGTCCACTTGCTCTTGTTTAGGGTTTGTGTATTAACAGAGTAGAGTGTTACCAGTTAGTGTGGCAGCTTCAAATGCCTACTTTGGACATCCCGGCTGGTGTCTGTTGGTTTTTCCCCGGACTGTACAGTGTTGTGCCTCAGAGCCTTTCCACTCCAACATGTTTGTAAGTCCTTCCTTTAATAATGCCTTTTCTCTCCGCTCCTAACAAGCCAGGAGCGCGTTTGGCATTTAACCCCAGCCAACGAAGTTGTAGCTGGTTGTCTCACCCATAGTAACAGTGGCTGTTATTTGGACATTTTTGTATGTTTACTCCTTTGTAAATAAAAACGTTACATACTGCACTTTGGGCTCGCTGCCAATTCTTACATTCGCTGCGAAGCTACGCAGCGAACATGACAATTAGGACTCCACTTTTTCTGTATATAGGATTGCTGGGTTTTATCTTTTATCTTCATTTGCACTCAGGGTAGCATGACTGTACATAGACTGCTGTTGTTGTTTGTTTTCATCTGTATTCCTTCTTCTCTTATATATTGCGCACACCACTAAAAGAGAGAGAGAAATGGCATTTCAATTCTTCTGTTTGTCCTTTACGTATAGAAGTACTGACAAATAAAAATTGTTTAATAATATGCAGGACTACTGCTTCTCACCAGTGTGAATTCTCATGTGAGTTTTCAACTGAACATGATACCTAAAACTTTGTCCACATGATCCACAAGAAAATGGCTTCTCACCTGTGTGAATTCTCACGTGAGTTTTCAAATGACCACTTTCATTAAATCTTTGCCCACATGCTTCACAAGTAAATGGCTTCTCACCTGTGTGAATTCTCATGTGTATTTTTAAACGACAACGTGTAGTAAAACTCTGCCCACATGTTTCACAAGAAAATGGCTTTTCACCAGTGTGAATTCTCATGTGAATTTTCAAATGATAAAGTCGATTAAATCTCTGCCCACACGTTTCACAAGAAAACGGCTTCTCACCTGTGTGAATTCTCATGTGAATTTTCAAATGATCAAGTCGATTAAAACTCTGCCCACATGTTTCACAAGAAAATGGCTTCTCACCTGTGTGAATTCTCATATGTATTTTTAAATTACCACAATGAGTAAAACTCTGCCCACATGTTTCACAAGAAAAAGGCTTTTCTCCTGTGTGAATTCTCACGTGAATTTGCAAAGACCCCCGCTGAGTAAAACTCTGCCCACATGTTTCACAAGAAAATGGCTTCTCACCTGTGTGAATTCTCATGTGAGTTTTCAAAGCACCACGTTCATTAAATCTTTGTCCACATGTTTCACAAGAAAATGGCTTCTCACCTGTGTGGATTCTTATGTGAGTTTTCAAGTGACCACATTCATTAAATCTTTGTCCACATGTTTCACAAGAAAATGGCTTCTCACCTGAGTGAATTCTCATGTGCATTCTCAAAGTACCACAATGAGTAAAACTCTTTCCACATATATCACAAGAAAATGGCTTTTCACCTGTGTGAATTCTCATGTGTGTTTTTAAATTACCACAGTGAGTAAAACGCTTCCTACATGTTCCACAAGAAAATGGCTTTTCACCTGTGTGAAGTCTCATGTGTGTTTTTAAATTACCACAGTGAGTAAAACGCTTCCCACATGTTCCACAAGAAAATGGCTTTTCATCTGTGTGGATTGTCATGTGTTTTTTCAAATAACTACAATGAGTAAAACTCTTCCCACATGTTCCGCAAAAAAATGGCTTCTCACCTGTGTGACTTCTCATGTGAGTACTCAAATAACCACGTTGATTAAAACTTTGCCCACATATTTCACAAGAAAATGGCTTCTCACCTGTGTGACTTCTCATATGAGTTTTCAAACTATCAAGTCGAATAAAGCTCTGCCCACATGTTTTACAAGAAAATGGTTTCTCACCTGTGTGAATTCTCATGTGAGTTTTCAAATAACAACGCTGATTAAAACTCTGCCCACATGTTTCACAAGAAAACGGCTTCTCACCTGTGTGAATTCTCATGTGAGTTTTCAAACTACCACGATGATTAAATCTATGCCCACATGTTTCACAAGAAAATGGCTTCTCACCTGTGTGAATTCTAATGTGAGTTTTCAAAGTACCACGTTCATTAAATCTCTGCCCACATGTTTCACAAGAAAATGGCTTCTCGCCTGTGTGAATTCTAATGTGAACTGATAAATTACTCTTATCCCTGAATCTTTTCCTACACATGTTGCAAACATGTGCCTTAACTATGTGATCGTTCTTCTTCTGGGACTCATTTTTACAGTCTTTGTCATTATCAGAACATTTTACAGACTTTGCACCTGTGTCAGTATCACACTGATTCTCTGACATGGAGGAGTTGTTGACATTGTTACGGTCACTTCTGTTTCTGTGAAGTCTCTTCTTTGGCTTTGGCTCTTCATGTTTACTTGATCCTGGGTTTACATTCTTACCTGCTCCCTGGTCTTGGCTCTCAGTGTCAGGAGAGTTGTGAGAGAGGAGCTGCTCACTGTTTGATTCAGTTTCATTCTTGTCATTGTCCTCATCAGAAGGAGTCACCATGAAGGTATCAGTCTCTTGTTTCAGTCCAAAGTCTTCTTCCTCCTGACTGCTACAGAGTTCTTCTTCTTCCTCTTTAACCTGTGCAGCATCTCGTTCCTCCTGGTCCAGACTGGAGTTCCTCTCCTGGTTACAGAGCTGCTGGACAGTGAGAACCTCTTCCTCCTTACAGTTATGTAGCTGTGGAGAATCTGGAGGGACAGAGACACAAAAAATGCTCATCATCATAATCCGTATTTATTTTGATAGGACACAATTAGTCTCACAGTTGGGGTGGGTCCTTTTACAGCTGAAGATGAGTTTTTATGCCGGATGCCCTTTCTGACACACCCCTGCCCATTTTATCCAAGTTTGGGACCAGCGCAGGGAGTAATAATAATAATAAATCGTTTTATTTCTTGGTGCCTTTCAAGTTCACTTTACAAAAGAGCAATAAAACATTCAAAACAGATGCAATAACAAAGCTTAGTTCACAAACTAAAAACAGTGAATTAAAGAGTAGATTATCAAAGAGAATAATCTTGTTTAAACAGATGAATTTTGAGTCTAGATTTAAATAATGAGAGAGTCAACATTGTGGATGTCTGCTGGGAGTGAGTTCCAGAGCCGGGGAACAGAGTGACTGAAGGCTCTATTCCCCCTATTCCCCAGGGCCAGGTTATGAAGGGCTTTGAAGGTGAGGAGCAGTATCTTGAAGTTTATTCTGTCCTTTATTGGGAGCCAGTAAAGATGTTGAAGGGCAGGGGTGATGTGTTCTATGGATGGAGTGCGAGTGATGATCCGGCTGCAGAGTTCTGAAGGAGCTGTAGCTTGTGGAGGGATTTATTTGGGAGACCAAAGAGAAGTGAGTTGGAGTAGTCAATGTGGGAAGTGACAAGACTATGAATGAGGATGGCAGCAGTGTGCGGAGTGAGGGAGGGATGCAGTCGGTTAATGTTACAAATATGAAAATAGGCGGACTGAACAATATTATTGATGTGAGACTGGAATGATAAAGTGCTGTCGAGGATGACACCCAGACTCTTAACCTGAGGGGAAGGGCAAATGGGAAAGTGTTATGAACCGAGCCGGTTTTCTCTTCAGGCTCGGTTCTGACCTTTCTCTGTGTCTCAGGTTATCTGTGTATTTATGTATTGTGTTATCTTTTGAGTTTCTTGTACTTTCTATGTTCCCTAATTTATTTCCGTACCTGTAGCCACTGTGTTCTGGCCGGCAGCTGTGAGGCAGCCTCCTTTGGCCTACACTCGTGTGGGCGCTGTCTGACACTTGCTGGTCCAACCACGCCCGCTCTCTCATGACAACCAGCTGGTTCTACTCCCGGTAATTGCCTTTCTCGTGCTTCGTCCAGGTGCACCCAATCTTCCTTGCCAGCAATGCTTGGACTTAAGCAGCTCTTTGCCAGCCAAGCATTGCTGGACTATTGCACTGTCATCTGTATCTGTTGTGTCACTGTACACTGTGGTCTGCCCACTTCACGTCCCATCGTGTCAGCCACTAAGTGTACCCTGTCGACTTTTGTATTGTCTTACGTTTCTTTTGTGCCACTGTACACTGTGGTCTACCCACTTCACGTCCTACTGTGCAAGCCAGTAGTGTACCCTCTTTACCGTTTTTTTGTATGTCTGCACTTTTGGATCTGTCTTCTTTCCTTAGTAAATGTGTCTGTGGTGTAACCCTGCATGTAAATCCATTCTCCTTCTACTCCTCCATGCGCTGCATAAAAGCGCACAAGGAGAACGTGACAGAAAGTTATTAATTTCAATGGAAAAACTGGGATTTGGTTAAGATGGGGGGGTGTACCAACAAGTAGAATTTCTGTTTTATTGCCATTGAGCTTGAGGAAATTAGAGGTAAACCATGATTTAATTTCAGAAAGGCAATCAGAAAGAGAGGTAGGTGGCAGTATGGAGTTGGGTTTGGAGGAGAGGTAGAGCTGGATGTCATCTGCATAGCAATGGAAATTAATATTGCATTTATGCAAAATGTAACCAAGTGGAAGACTGTAGATAATGAAGAGAAGGGGCCCCAGGGTAGAGCCCTGGGGAACACCTGCAAAAATGGGGAATGGACTCAAGGTGTGGGATTTGATTTGGATGAACTGAGTGCAGCCGGAGGGAGAAGACATGAACCAAGTGAGGGGAGTGTGCATGATACCAATGGAAGCTTGTCTATTTAGGAGGGTGCTATGAGAAATGGTGTCAAAGGCCACGGTGAGATCTAGGAGAATGAGTATGGTGAGTAAGCCAGAGTCTGCAGCCATCAGGAGGTCATTAGTGATTTTGATCAATGCCGTTTTTGTAGTATGGAGGGGGTGGAAACTGGACTGGAATTGTTCATAGAGCTTATTATTACTGAGGTGAGTGTGGAGCTGAGAGGCAATGACTTTTTCAAGAATCTTGGAGATGAAGGGGAGATTAGAGATTGGTCAGAAGTTATTAAAATCAGATGAATCTGCGTCAGGTAAACGTGTAACAGCAGTTGTTTTGAGAGGTGCCGGAACAATTCCAGTATTGAGGGAAGAGTGAATAATGGTGGTAAAGAAAGGAGCCAGTGAAGGAAAGCAGGCTTTAAACGGGGGGGGGGGGGGGGGGTCCAAGCTGACAAGTGAATGATTTGGATTTGTGAATTAGCTGGGATATGTCATTTATGGAGGGGACTGTAAAACTTGAGAAGGGATGAATAACGGAAGGAAAAGAAATTGGGGAATCCACTCCAGAAACTACAGCTCCATCAGACATAATCTGTCGATGGATATTGGAGATTTTGGAAATAAAGAATATCATGAGAGAGTTGCAGAAGCTGAATGAGTGCATATGAGAGGGGAGTGAGTCCGGGGGCGTTGTGGCATTGCTGAGGAGAGAAAAGAGTGCCTTTATTGGAGGAGATTTGATCAGAGTAGTATGTAGAATTAGCTGATGCAATGGAGTCTTTGTAGAGCAAGATATGATTATTGTACATTTCTTTGTGAATGGTTAGTCCAGTTTTCTTGAAAAGGCATTCCAGTTGATGTCCTTTGGCCTTAAGTTCACGTAGGGAGGAAGTATACCAGGGTGCAGAGTGGGAAAAAGAAACAGATCTGTTTCAGTGGAGAAAAGGTGTTAAGAAGATTATGTAGATTATTATTGTAGTGGGAGACTAATTGATCGGGGTAGAGTGGCTTGGTGTACTGGAGAGGCAATTTATTGCAGATGAAAAGGTGTCAAGATTAATATCCCTAATTTTCCTGAAGCCAATGTAATGGGGAGGGTTGGTTTTAAAAATTGGTAAATTTATATTAAAGGAGATGAGCATATGGTCAGAGAAGGGGATAAAATGAGATTTACAGTCAGTGGGAATGACACCAGAACAGCAAACCGAGTCCAACATATGACCTTTACAGTGGGTGGGAAAATTAATACAGTGGTACCTCTACTTACGAACGTCTCTACATACGGAATTTTCAGGTTACGAGACGCCTCAACGGGAAAATATTGCCTCTAGTTACGAACGAAATTTCAGGATACGAAAGGCAAAAAAGTACGCGCTCCTCGCAGCTTCCGTAGTTTACCGAACGTAAACATACCTGTAGCTGCTCTGCCATTGGCTATCGCCTAGCATCTTCCTGGTATCCCATTGGCCACGAAGTTTTTTTTTTTTTCCAAAACTTTATGCGTTTGGTTGATCTCGCCAAAGAATATGGCCGTAATACATCAACGATCAGCACGGTATTAAAACAAAACGAAGCACTTACAAGCCGACAAAAGCAAACGTCCTTGGATCAGAACATGAACCAAAGAAGGCAAACGGTGACGACATCGACGACGATAGCAGTTAATGGGTAAATGAACATAATTTTTATTATTCTCTTTTATTATTCTTTCTCTCATTTTAAACTCTCATTTTATGTTTATTGTGCAGTAATCTAATTGTAACATGTATTTGTTACATGTTTTGATGCGTTTTTACGATTTATAAAAAAATTATGCCCGAATTTTGGGGGCTTGGAACGGATTACGGCATTTACATGTAAAACGCCCCTCTACTTACGAATTTTTCACGTTACGAGAATTCTTCCGGAACGAATTAAATTCGTAAGTAGAGGTACCACTGTATATTGATGGAGTTCAAAACTGTCCAAGCAAGTCGTAAAATCTTTGGCAAGGGTGTCATTATCATTGCCTAAGTGAACATTGAAATCACCAAGAATTACCAAGTTAGGAGATATTATGGGAAAATGAGTGACGAGAGCTGCAAAGTCATTTAAGGAGTCCTTGTTAGGCCTGGGTGGCCTATAAACAGTACAGATAATGGTGGGAATAACGCCAGTGAGTTGTGATGCTGAATATTCAAATGAGTGTCATGTGACTCACTTGACTTGTGCACCTACTGTGGCTGGGTAACCAACATTTCCCTCTTCCGTTCCATTTTTGCTGAGCAGAATCAGAATCAGATTTATTGCCATTGTTCATGTAGTACACAAACTAGGAATTTGTCTCGGTGCCATGCTGCAACATTAAAAACATGATGAGATAAAGAGATAAACTAAAAAACTAAAAGACTAAAAACATGCAATAAGTGTAGAATAATAAGTAATAATAATAATAATAATAATGAGTAATACTAGTCAAGGCAGTTTTAAATAAATTAGCAAGTAGCAGATAATATGGGGTACCACAGTGCAGTCGATAATGCAACAGAAAAACAGTGATGAATGACATGAGTCTGGTTGAGCTGCTGTATATAGTGCACGAGAGTCAATAAGTCACTTAATGTTCAGCAGTCTGATGGCAGAGGGGAAAAAGCTGTTCATGTGCCGGGAGAAGCACCAAGCTGGATGGCAGGAAGTTCCACTTTTTACATGGTCTTTGGCATGACTCGGCGGGGATTTAAACCCCGGCTTCCCGGTTGTGGGGTGGATGCTCTACCCCTAGGCCACCACTCCGGTAGTAAATAGTAACAGAAAAACCAGAAAGACTAAATACGCTGACTGGCCAAAAAAGTCTCCACCTTCTAACAAATAGTTCTTATCCTTGCATGTGGTAATTGCAGCAGTGATGAATCTGTTTCAGATTCAACAAGTTATTTAAAGGGGACAAAGTTATTTTTCCACATGCTAACATGGTTGCCTGAGGTTTAAAAGGGGACACAGGATGAAAACTTTAATTTTTCAGTGGTTTTACACATGAATTTGTCTATCTGGAATGGCTATCAACAAAAAGAAAATTAAATTAAAAAAAAAAACAAAAAACAACTGTTGTTTTGTTAGGGCCCTCCATGATCTCACTAGGTTTCCTTCAGTGAACATTTCTGATTGTCACCAGATGTGACGTGATGGTGAGCCCGTGCCCAGCACATCAACAGTAGTGTAAAATGTACCATTTACTGTATAAGTGATTCTGTTTAATACGTCTCTTCTAGTCGGTCCTACACACAGCACTGTTCAACTTCTGTTTCTGAACATGTCACTATGGTGTGTCTATACACAAATAACCACATACTACATTGTTTCCTGTTGGAGTTGCTAGCAGGGGCTAATGGCTAACTGGCTAGAGCAGACAATTCCTCCACCTGGTAAACTGAACCAAAAGAAAAACTCATTTGAAGTGCAAACTCCAACTGTATAGTCAGAGATTAAATTATTTTTCCACTGGGTTAGATCAGTCAAGCGGTGATGTATATGTGTTAAATTTGTCTGAAAACACTGGCTCCTTCACCAGCAATAGCTATCTGCAGCCAGCGGCGGCCAGCCCATAGAGGCCGCCAGGGTGCCACCCTCCCTGGCTTAAACTTTTCCTTTTCCATTTTTTTTTTAAATTTAAACATACAATGACTGCTCATTTGAAATAATAATGCAGTTGGAATTCTTAAGAATAAGCCATATAAAATAAAAAAATCATTTGCGTTCATGTTCACATGATGTTCATTGTTCATGTCTTCTCCTCTCACTCCTGGGGAAACTGTCCCATCGCTCTTGCAGTGCAGCAGCCTAGCCAATCATGTAAGGAAATGGGGAAATGACTGGCACTTCACCAGTCAGCATGATCAAACAGTGTTTTAGGGCTGTGAAAATATCATCCGAAACAGTTACTATAGCAGCCAGCTGCCATACAGTTGACTATGGTGAGCACAGAGAAGCAGAGGGCGGGACAGGAGAGCAGGCGGAGGACGGAGAGGCGCCAAGTTTGGTTGGTTTGTTTGCTGTGCACATTGCTTCACTGGAAGGATTGACTTTGAACTGGAACCCCTTGAAAATGAGAGGCTACATCTCAAGAGGTTTATCCAAATAAATAAAATTCAACAAGAATTTGGAATTTGGACTGGGTGTTGTTTGACATTAGTGAGTCTTGGTTCAGTGGGGTGATAGTGTCAGCCGATAGCCTGTATAGGCCCAGTGTAACAGGCCACAGTATACCCCTAGTACAGACTATACCCGGGGTTAAAGCGGCCTAGCCTAGATTATACCCTGGGTATATTATGACCTGGACCAGTTCATACCCCCTAGGCCAATTTATACCCCCATGATATCAGCAGTGTTGAGTGATATACACAGGAATTACTTAATTTTTTTATCCCCTGCTGGTCCCAAAGGGAGGTAGATTGTAGATCCATAGGGCTACTTTTGCTGTGCTGCAGTGTAGAATGTCAAAAGCTGGTCATACAGTTGGTCTTCCATGGTTGTGAAAAGTCCCGCCAGCACATCCAAATCACATGACTGCTTTAGGACGAGGTAGAAGCAAGACGCAGCCTTGCAGCATTGCCATTTCAACTTGTGTTGAAAGTGCAGATTTGAAACTCTCTCCCAGTTTTTAAATTGTGTTGATAGGGCAAGTAAAACCAGAGTTATGATAAACAATTTCTGTCATGTTTTTCTGAATTTTTTTCATCATGTTTGGTGTACGTTTGGAGGAGCAAAAAACTTTAAACACAGACTTCCGGTCTGGACGCCATGGCGACTGCAGCTTAATACTGAAGCTCTCAGACCCAATCCAGGATAACACCTTGAAAATCAAACTTAACGGATTTTTGGAGGAGTGAAAATCAAAAGACAAAATCATCATGTCTAAAGGAAAACAGAAGAAACTGAAATTCTCCAGGCCAGGACACGTATCGGCCGGAGAATCTGAACTGGAAGATCTCCGTTCAGAAGACGAGGAACTGGTGATAGCTAACAAAAAGGTTAGCCTGAAATCACTATTTGAGGAGCTACGACGATTTCGCCGAGAAGTTACGGCCGAATTTCGGGAATTCAGAGAAGAATTGAAAAGGACAAACAGCAGAGTGGACCAGGCCGAGAACCGAATCTTGGAAACAGAGGAACGAATAAAAGTGCTCGAAGATTCTGTGCTGGACCTACGCAAAAGACAAGCATCTATAGAGGCTAAGCTAGCCAACCAAGAAGGAAGACAAAGAAGAGACAACATAAGAATTCATGGTCTGATAGAAGGAGCCGAAAATGGTTTTAACTCAATGGCAGAATGCGTGGAATCCTTACTAAGAGAGAAATTGGATATTCCACAAACCACCGACTTGAAGATAGAAAAGGCACATCGTTCATTAGCCGCTAGGCCGGCGGCGGAAGCGCCCCCACGTTCGGTGTTGGTAAGATTTTCCAATTTCAAAATAAAACAAGAGGTTGTAAGACTGGCCTGGCAGAAAAAAAGGATTTATGCACCAGGAGAGAAAAGTCTACGTGGAACACGATTACGCCCCGGAGGTCCTTAAAAAGCGCAGGGAATACAATGACGCGAAAAAGGTGTTAAGAGAGAAGAAATTGCGCTTTCAGACTCCATTTCCTGTGAAGTTAAGGGTCTTCTACGGCGAAGAAACGTGTCTCTATAATTCGGCGGAAGAAGCAACAGCTGACATGGCGAAAAGAGGGCTCCCGGTAACGGTATTTAAACCCGCAGCAGACCCGAGTCAGAAGATCAAAGCGCAAACATGGTCAACACAAAGACCTTCAAAATCCACGGACCAGCAGCGGGAAACCCAGCGCCAGAGCGTCGCGGATAAACTATCCGTTTTCAGGTTGGAATAGCGACCTTTTTTTTTTTTTTTTTTTTTTCCTCTTGAATCAATCCGCACATCCAACCCCCCTCATACAAGGTAACAAACATTAAAGGAGATGCGTATTCAGCATGTGGTAAAACATTTCATGGAACAGTCATAATATTTGAAACAAATAAGTCTTTGTAATAAAAAAAAAAAACTTGTTAAAATAGAAATGTGACAATAATCCACATGTTCTCCTCATACTAACAAATACTGTTTTTGCGTGAATGTTTGATGTGATGGGGGTGGGAGGGTGCACACAATTTCACAGGGTTTAGGCATAAAAGGAAAAAAAAAATCATTACAAGTTTGGATTGGGTTCTGAAACTCACGTTAAAAGCATGGGGCAGCTTACAGAGGTAAGAGAGGGCCCTCAACACGTAACAGAGTTTGAGGAATTTCCCTCAGGGCCTTCACTCCATCAAGGCTCTTCCAGGGTCTTTAAAAAGACCTCAGCTCAGGAAGTTCTTCTGACAGCTTTTTGTTTTAAAGTTTTATACACTATGTTCTTAATGTTTTTCTTGTTTTTAATGTTCTTTCAGTTTCTGAGTAGCACAAATGAGGGCCACCACACAGTTATACTAAACAAAACAACACAATGGAGAAACAGGGTGTAACCAAAATAATTTCATATAATGTAAAAGGAATCCTGAATCCAGTTAAAAGATCCAAGATTCTAGGCAAAATGAAAAAAGACAAAGCAGGAATAATATTTTTACAAGAAACCCACCTAACAGACGTGGAACACAATAAACTCAGTAGACAAGGGTTTAAAATGATCTCTTCATCTTCATATAAGTCAGGGAGGAAGAGGGGAGTAGCGACATTGATATCAACCAAAATTACATTTGAAAAAAAATCAGAACACAAAGATAAAGAAGGGAGATACAGTTTGGTAACTGGGCGGCTAGAGGGAGAAGATATCACCCTGCTGAATGTGTATGCTCCCCCAGGGGCTAACTGGAAATTTTATAAAAATGTATTCGACCTAATGATAACTAAAGCTCAAGGTTTAGTGATATGTGGTGGGGACTTCAATCTTAGACTGAATCCATACTGGGATGCTTCTGGTAATTCTCCACATCAAAATAACACCCAAAACAGGAAGACTCGGATGCTACTAAAAGAAATGGGAATCTGTGACGTGTGGAGGGAACTCAACCCCAGTGTAAAAGACTATACATTTTACTCAACTCCACATTCATCTTACTCAAGGATTGACTATTTTTTTTATGTTTAATAGAGACATTGGAAGAGTAAAAACATGTAAAATAGGACTGATGGATCTCTCTGACCACAGTCCGATCTACATGGACTTAAATATCCAAAAATACACAAATAATACATTTTCTTGGAGGTTAAATTCAAATGTCCTGAAAGGACCATTGAAAGATGAATTGGAATCAGATATTCTCAGATATTTGGAAAATAACGATAATGGAGAAGTATCCCCTTTAATACTGTGGGATGCATGCAAAGCTGTAATAAGAGGAAAGATTATTGCAAAACTGGCAACCCAAAAGAAACTAAGACAAGAAAAACTATCCACATTAGAGTCAGAACTTAGGAACCTAGAAAAAGAACACAAAGGCAACACTCATTCTACTGACTCGCTCAAGATTAAGGAAATTAAAAACCAAATAAATGAGATCTACACAATAGAAATCCAGAAGAAACTTACATTTTTGAAACAAAAATACTATGAAGCAGGCAGTAAATCGGCAAAATTGCTAGCCTATAAATTGAGGAAACATCAAACAGAAAGAGCAATCTACAAAATCAGAGACCCAGTATCAAAGGAAATAAAATTCAGAATTCAGGATATTCTTAAAAGCTTCGAGAATTACTATAAGAACTTATACTCCCACAAAAAACATAAAAACGCATCCGAGGCATTCCTAAACACATTAAACCTTCCCCAACTTACGGAGTCACAAAATAAAACACTACTGTCAGAAATACATCCTAAAGAATTGGAAAAAGCAATTATGAAACTTAAAGCTAACAAATCCCCAGGAGCTGATGGCTATACAGCAGAGTGGTACAAAACCTTTAAACAGCAACTATCTCCTCTCCTCCTGAAAACATTTAATTATGTCCTCCACACAGGGGAAATCCCCCCCTCCTGGAGAGAAGGGGTCATTGCAGTTATACCTAAACCTGAAAAGGATAAACTAGAGTGCTCCAACTACAGACCAATCAGTGTACTAAATCAGGACTATAAGCTTTTTACCATTATCCTTGCCAAAAGGTTAGAAAATATACTGACAGACCTAATTCATTTAGACCAAACAGGTTTTATAAGACAAAGACAGACACAAGACAACATTCGACGCACTTTACACATAATTCATCATATAAAAAAATATAACTTAAATGCAGTCATATTGGGATTAGATGCTGAAAAAGCATTCGATTCGGTTGACTGGTCTTTTCTATATAGAATCTTATCCAGTTTCAATTTTCATAACAACTTCATTAGAACTATACAGGCATTATATAAAAAACCAACAGCTAAAATAAGGATTAACGGTAATTTATCATCATCTTTTGAACTGGAAAGAGGATGTCATCAGGGCTGCCCCCTGTCTCCACTGCTCTTTGCAATCTTCATAGAACCTCTGAGCCAATGGATAAGACAAAATCAAAAAATTCAAGGTATTACACTTGGTCAGAAGGAACATAAAATAGCACTCTTTGCTGATGACATTTTAATATACCTAGGGCAGCCGGACACTTCTTTACCAGAACTAACCTCAGTTTTTTCAGAGCATGGAGATTTATCGGGGTACAAATTAAACATGCATAAAACCCAAGTTTTAACATTCAACTATGACCCAAATCATTATTCACTAAGCAAACTCAAAACTAACTGGGAGTCGGAATCTATGAAATATCTGGGGGTCAATATCCCGAAACAACTCAACAAAATTATATCACTAAACTATGATCCACTGGTGACAAAAATAAAATCTGACCTAGCAAGATGGAATATGATACCATTCTTGGGTACTGCACAAAGAATTGAAGCAGTCAAAATGAATATACTTCCACGTCTTCTATACCTTTTCCAAACAATACCGGTAGAACCTCCCAAAAAAACATGGCAGGAGCTGGACAGAAGGATCTCAAGATTCATATGGCAGGGCAAGAGACCTAGAATCAGATATAGAACCCTACAGCTAAACAAAGACAAAGGTGGGCTCGCGCTGCCAAATATCAGGGACTACTTTAAAGCCGCACAAATTAAAACTTTAGTAGAGATATGTAACCCAGTCTACACTGCACAATGGAAGGAGATCGAATGCCAAATAACAAGTGACATCCCCCTACAGGCGATAATAGGGAACAATGCCTTACCTAAGCTTTTGAATAACACTTATCCGTGGATAGAGACCCCGCTAAAAATTTGGTTTAAGATAGTCAGAGAGAATCAAACTAAAGAGCCCTATCGACTTCTGCAATGGATTGCCTATGATCAGGACTTTACTCCTAATAAAACAGACACCAGATTTAAAAAGTGGAAGGAGAAAGGGCTGATAAAATATTACGATTTTTTTAAAGGGCAAATCTTAAGAAGTTTTGAAGATTTGAAAAAACAAGGCCTAATAAATCAAGACCTTTACAGGTTCTTCCAGCTTAGACACCACATAAACAATATACTTAAAAAGGAGGTTTTGGAAAGGGCTCAGTCAGGTGTTCTGAAGGTCTTCTTAATGGCATATAAAGGGATCCCAGGGATCAGATACATTTCTAAAATATACCAAGGTCTTCAAGACTTAAAAGGAGACAACACATCTTATATAAAAGAGAGATGGGGAAAAAGAGGGGAATTTCACTTTACAACTGGAAATATGGGAAAAGCTAAATAAACAGCAATGGAAAAGTACCTCATCCCTGCAGTGGAGAGAATTTGGATGGAAAAACTTGGTAAGATTTTTCAGAACACCTGCACAAAACAAATTTACCCATAAGGGATTGAACTGTTGGCGCTTGTGTGGTGAAAAGACTGCAAATCATTTTCATGTGTTTTGGTCATGCCCAGTTATCTGGGCATGCTTAGGTTGTCAGACTGTACAACCTAAGCAGGGCTGCTCGCAGAGATAGCAAAAAGACGTAACAAACTAATAGTTTTTTTTGAATGCAAAGGATGCAATAGACTTACACAATGGTCCTCTCCGGCATACAACTAGGAACATACCGGTCGCTATGGAGGGTGAGAATATGTATGGGCACATAATCATACCATGTAGGATAACTAAATAGACGGTTATGCTGTTTCATCCCACCTAGCAACAATGCTCTGCACTGTGTGTGTTTATATATTTACATATTTATTCCATCTAGCTACAATGCTCTGCACTGGGTGTGTTTATATTTATATATCTATATATTTATTCCATCTAGCTACAATGCTCCGCACTGTGTTTTTATATATCTACATATTATTCCATCTAGCTACATTGCTCCGCACTGTGTGTGTTTATATACTTGCATATTTATTCCACCTAGCTGCAATGCTCCGTACTGTGGGTGTTTATATATTTACATATTTATTCCATCTAGCTACAATGCTCTGCACTGTGTGTTCATATATTCATATATTTATTCCATCCAGCTACAATGCTCTGCACTGTGTGTCTGTGTGTGTGTGTATATATATATTTTATAGTAATATGTACATATGTATATTAGCTGCTCTTGCTTGCTTGTTTTTTTTCTTGCCTTCTGATTGTTGCTCTGAGTGTTGCTATCCCTGTGCTGTTGCAATCCTGGAATTTCCCCGTTGTGGGACTAATAAAGGCTTATCTTATCTTATCTTATCTTATCCACCAATATTGGACCAATGTACAGACAATATTGGGGAAAATATTCAAAATAACAGTTCCCTTTTCTTTTGTAACTTTGTATTTGGGTTTACTACCGGACTCACTGGAAAGACGAGGAGAAAAATACTTATTCAATGTTTTAATATTGGCAAGCAAAAAAGCTCTAACTAAAAAATGGATGTTGAAGGACTGTCCTACACCTGAAGATTGGATTAACGTGATCCAAGACATTTACTCGATGGAAAAGTTGACATTCGCACTGAGACAGGACATGGATGGGTTCATGAACTTTTGGCAACCCTGGATCGCATATGTGTCTTCCATTAGATCTAATCTTTGACAAATACCATTTCAATAATGGTTCCGCTCTTTGTTCCAATGCTACTCAGATGCTCTTTTACCTTTATTTACTTACTTTTTCTTTTTGTTTGTTTTTTTTTTTTTTGTTTTTTGTTTTTTTTTTCTCTTTAATTTCACTTTTTCTTTCACTTTAAAAAAAAAAAGGGGTGTTGTAAGAATTAATCTTCCAATGTTGTCAGATATCAGAAAATAAGGGAACATGTGATGAAAATGTAAACAATGCATTGCTGTAACGACCTGTATACCCTTTACAAAAACTTAAATAAAAAAAAAAACAAAAACAAAACTTTAAACACAGAAAGTGAAACTGAATGTGTGGATTCTAAACACTCTGTTTGTTTGACGTTGACAGATGATGTAAAACACTGAGATATTATTTTTTTTTTCCACAATATCTTTATTGAACCTTTTTTTTTTTTTTTAAACAAACATGATACAAACAATCAAACACTAACACTAAAGTACTACAAAAAAAAAATGCACTAAAAAACACCAACAACCACCAACAAAATCAAATCTTCAACAATGCTCCTCTGTTTAGTCTAGACAATCCAACACATAAGTATACATATTATGTTCACCAGTTTGGAATTTACAAGGTCCACACATATCATTCACCTTCTTCTTCAAGAGTTATGTTTAAATTTTTTACATAATCAATAAAAGGTCTCCATATATTCTCAAACACAATTTCCTTTGATTTCAGTATATATGTTATTCTTTCTAATGGAAGGTTTGTTAACATCTGTCTTAACCACTGAGTCACATCTGGTCTATGAGTCTTTTTCCATAATAGTGCAATACATTTTTTGGCATTAAGCAAACTGAGGTCTATGAATGTTCTTTCACTTTTATTAAAATTATGCTTTTCTGGGTACAGACCCAACAAAAACAGTTTAGGATTCAATATGATTTGTTTTGAGATTATTTTTTCAATTGTTACCCTCACCTCTTCCCAAAACATTCTTATTAATCTACATTCCCATACACAATGAAATAGGGTTCCTTTACTTTCCATGCACTTTGTGCATGTATCTGGTATATTTTTGTTATATCTATTTAACTCCTCCGGTGTAACATACATCCGCATTAACCATTTGAAATGTATCAATTTAAGGCGTACATTTATTGATTTGGTTTGAGCTTCTGTACAAGCCAATTCCCATTGTTCCTCTGAAATTTCAGTTTGCAGATCTTCTTTCCAGTAGTTTAATCTTTTCAGTGAATTTTCACTTGAAAATAGTGTCAATGAGTTATAAAACTCTGAAATAATACCCTTTCTTTTACTATCTTTCATCAACATTTTTTCCAAGGATGAATAGATAGGTCGAGTGAGAGCTTTATTTTGATTTGATCGAATAAAGTTTCTAAGTTGAAGATATTTAAAAAAATGTGTTCTATTGAGATTAAATTTGATCCTCAGCTCTTCAAAAGACATGTTTTCTGCACATGGCAAATATAAATCCTGAATCTTTTGTATCCCTTTTAAATTCCATACTTTAAATACAGCGTCCGCTCTCCCTGGTTTAAAATATTGATTACCCCATATTGGACTAAATTGTGACAATAACTGTGGTTCTTTTAAATAGTTTTTAGCTTCACACCATATTTTGATCATATGCTTTACAAATGGATTTTTAACTTGTTTTTGTAATTTTTTTGCCGAATCTGAGTATATGAATATGGGAAGAGGTAAAGGTAAATTGTATGATTCCATTTCAGTCCAGTGAGGGAGATCATTTGATGAAAAATAATATGTCATAGACCTCAGTTGTGCCGACCAATAATACAACATAAAATTTGGACATTTCAGACCTCCACGATCAAATGGTAAATATAATAAAGACAGACGTAATCTAGCCCTCCTGTTGTTCCATATAAATTCCACTAACTTTTTTTTAATTCTTGAGAATAAATCTAAAGGTGGTGGTAAGGGAATGTATTGAAATAAATAAAGTATTTTAGGTAAAATATTACTTTTAAGTATATTAATTCTCCCGATCATCGACATTGGTAGTGACATCCACCTCTGAAGTAACTCATCAATATCTGTCATTAAGGCTTCATAATTGACACTGGCGATTGATTCTAGCTTAGGCACAATTTGGATTCCTAAATATTTGAACTGATTTACAACATTGAATTGATTTACCTCAGGGGCTGGGTAATTTCTCTGGGTCTCATTTAGCATTAATATTGAAGATTTAGTTTTATTTATTTTATATCCTGATATTTCCCCGAAATTCTTTATTAAATTCAACAAGGTCGGAATTGATTTTTTAAGATTCGACATAAACAAAATTATGTCATCAGCATACAGGGAGATTTTATGTTCTGTTGGTCCAACTTTAATTCCATATATTTGTGACTGTAGACGTATCGCCATCGCTAAAGGTTCAATTGCCATAGTAAACAGTAAAGGTGAAAGTGGACAGCCTTGTCGACATCCTCTATTGATTTTTATTGATTTTGAAATATTGTTATTTGTTAGAATTTCTGCAGTAGCATTATTATATATTATCTGAACCCATTTTATGAAATTATTTCCAAGTCCAAACCTTTGTAAGACTTCAAAAAGAAAGGGCCATTCAACTCTATCAAAGGCTTTTTCGGCATCCAGTGATAAGAGAGCTGTATCCGGTGCTTCTTTATTAGAATAAATAATATTAAATAGTCTTCTTACATTATGGAAGCCTTGTCTTCCCTTTATAAAGCCATTCTGATCTCGATTAATAATATTTGGTAAAATTTCTTGTATTCGTCTTGCTAAAATTTTACAGATTATCTTAAGGTCGGCATTTAATAGGCTTATTGGTCTCATATTTTCACATTTATTAGAGGGCTTACCTGGTTTTGGCAACAGTATAATTAAGGCATTATTCATATATGATGGTAAATTACTATTTTGAAATGCTTCTAAAACCATTTCCAAAAAAGGTTTTGTTAATTTATTCTTAAATTTTTTATAAAGGTCAACTGGAAGACCATCTGGTCCTGCACTTTTTCCTGATTTCATATTATCAATGGCTAGTCCAACTTCTTCTTGACTAATTTTAGACTCCAGTATCTCCCTATTTTCATTTGGAATACACGGTATAAATAGTTCATTCAAAAACCCATGTAGTTTTGTTAAGTCAGATTCATTTTTGGTATCATATAATTTTTCATAGTAATCTCTAAAGGCTCTATTAATTTCTGAAGGATCTATAACTACCTGTCCGTTACTTATAATACTGGTAATTGGTGTTTTAGATTCTAATTGTTTAATCTGCCATGCCAATAACTTTCCTGATTTTTCACCTTGTTCATAAAAAGATTGTTTCAATCTTAGAAGACTCGAGGCAGCTCTATTCGCTGATTTTTTGTCATATTCAGCTCTCAAAATCAGTAATTCGTTCTCCAACCTTGGATCTCTTCCTGCATATACTCTTTCTTGAAGAATTTTTATTTTATGTTCCAATTGGACTCTCTCCTCTCGAGTCTTCTTAGATTTTGAACCTGTATAACTAATAATATGTCCAATAATAAAAGCTTTGAAAGCCTCCCACTTTACACATGCTGATGTTTGTGTAGTATTGATATCAAAGAACTCATCTATCTGTTTTTCTATATACTTAACAAATTCCTCATCCTGAAGCCATTTATGCTGAAATTGCCATCTACCTGGTTCCTTTGTCAATTTCTTATCTACATACATTAGACAGCAGGGTGCATGATCAGAGATCACGATGTTATCATAAAAACAGTTTTGAATCTTGGACCTTAATTCTGTGGAGATCAAAAAATAATCTATACGTGAGAATGTCTTGTAGGTATTGGAATAACAAGAGTATGCTTTAACTTGTGGTTTCATTTCTCTCCATATATCTATCAATTTCAATTCTTTCATAAAATGATTAATGGTCATCCTACAACCATTGTGCGTACAGTCCAGTCCTGTTGATCTATCTATACCTGGATTCAATGTACAATTAAAATCCCCTGCTATTATATGTTGCCCTGTAAGTGATGATAAGATAAGAAATAAATTAGCAAAGAACTTTTGATCATCTATATTGGGACCATATAAGTTCACCAAATTTATGTTTTCTAATAGCAAAGATCCTTGAATGATTACATATCTTCCAAATTTGTCTCCAATTACATTTTTCACTTGAAATGGGACTGATTTATGTATGAGAGTCATAACTCCCCTGGCTCGGGATGAAAATGATGAGGTGAAAACATTTCCTTGCCATCTACTCCTAATTCTTTTTACATCTTCCTCTATTAGATGAGTTTCTTGTAAAAACACAATTTTTGAACCCATGTCTTTTATTTTATTCATAACTTGTTTAAGTTTTTTAAAATTTTGTAGACCTCTGCAATTCCATGAAGTTAAATTAAGATTAACGCTTTGATTTATAATCAATAGGGAGTTTGGGATTACCTTGCAGTGTAAACATGCTCAAACAGAAAAGCAAAAAAATGAGTGGTTGAACATTCACCCTACAAACTACACACAAACAAATTCCCCCTTCCCACATTTGTGGCAATCCCCCCAAAAACAAAAGAAAAATTCCGTCTCCCGATATAGCCATCGACCGTTCCACACCCACGAGGATCAGCCAAAGCCACTCCTTCTTCATCCTCCCAATCACCCTAACTCTACTGCTTTTAATAACGTAACATTAACTCTCTTCTGTAATTTTCCAATTTAACTCCAAAATTTTTTTTTAGCAATTTTGTACTTTTTTTTTTTTTAATATGTAATACATTCTATATTTTGTAATCTTGTTATATGCTTCTAATCAGTTAAATGCTCAAATATTCTACCCTATATTCTGTTCATGCTTAGCTCCCACCAGTCTCTTCCTGGATCTTCTTGATGAGCTCCTGCGCCTCCTCGGGGGTCTTGAAGATGCGTGTTCTGCCCTCATATGTGACCAGAAGTCTTGCAGGGTGAATCACTCCATGACGAATCTCAAGGTTGCGCAGTTCTTTGCGGATGGGGTCAAACTGCTTCCTTAATTGTTGGATTCCTGAGGCCAAATCTGGGTAGAACCGCACCTGCTGATCTTGGTATTTAATTTCTCCTTTGGCCCGCACCGCGTTGGAGATCGTCATCCTGTCTCTGTAGCTGAGAAACTTCATAATTAACGTCCTCGGTGCTGCCTTGTTACCTCTCGGTGGGCCAATTCGGTGGGAGCTTTCCAAGACGACTGATGATTTTAGCTCCGCGTTGTTCAGCGCCTCCGGGATCCACCCCTCCAAAAAGGAGCATGAATCACGACCTTCGGCTCCCTCCGGTAAACCCACCAGCCTCAGGTTGTTCCGTCTGGACCGAGATTCCAAGTCCAGAACGCTATTTTCCAGATCTTTATTTTTTTTTTTCCAAAGTGCGCACCTTTATTTGAAGTCCGCTGATTTCATCCTCCGCACTTGAAACACGAAGCTCCGCCTGCGTCACTCGCTCCACGCAGTCACCCAACTCCTTTCTCATTGCATCCAACGCTGCCATAATCCCATCAAGTTTAGCGGAAAAGTCTGCTCTCATTGAGCTAATGGCAGCCAGCACTGCACCTGTGCCGCCATCGTCAGCAGCAGCAGTTACCGCACCACCGCTAGTTTCATCCGCCATATCCGCAGCTTTTTCTACTGCGCCACAAACTTTAAAGTCCGTTAATTTGGACTGCTTCGGCGATTCAATTTTTCCCCCTCCTGATTTCCCAGCCTTAGTCTTCACCGGCATATCCTCACCCAAACGCTGGGAAAAGTTCTGTTCCAAATGAGAGAGTTATTTGCCGAATTTTTATTTCCAGGAGCAGAGCAGAGTGATACGTGTCCTTCTAGGCGGCCGCCATAACCGGAAGTCCACTGAGATATTATTAATTAGATTTAGATTAATTAGATTTTACTGTTATAGTAGAAAAATATTTACCTGTGCATAAAAATGGGATGGGCAGGCGTGTCATTTATTTCAATATACGTCACTTTACAAAACAGAAAAAAGTGGTCAGATCAGCTGATAACGAAAGGTAACGTAATATAGTGATGTCATGACGTTGTGATGTGTTGTGTTGTAAATATACTGTGTAAATACAATCAAAACCTCTTTACACAAGAGTGGTCTAGTCTGGTCTGGAGGGGTATAGTCTGGCCTAGGCTCTTTTACACCCCCAGGTATACTCTGGTCCAGGCTAGAGTACACCCGTGTTTAATCTGGGTGGGGGTTAATTTGGCCTGTTACACTGGGAAGACGGTGATACTGCTCTGCTTTCCCTTGACTGCTGTGCCATGGATGGAAGGAAGGAGCATGACAGTATGAAGTGTAGTGAGGGAGACGTTGGTGACACGGACGGGACTGAGTGGCAGGAGGTAGGGAAACAGAGGGCTAGTGAGAGTAAAAAGAAAAAGCAGGGGAGTATTTCTGGAGGGACAGAGAGTGAGGGAGCAGATATGAGGAAGAAGTCTAAGGATGTCTCCCACAATGTTGTTGAGTGGTCTGAGGAAGGTGGGGTAAAAAAGATGGATCCTTTGAAACTGACAAAGCTCATTTGAGATATGATTGGTGACGTTAAGGCTGCGTGTCCACCAAACACTTTTTTTGTCGCCGGACCACCTATAACGTCTTTTTTTCAGCATTTGTGCTCTGGAAAAAACAAGTCTGTGCCCTGTATCTCAGCAACAGCTTGTCATTCACAGCTCAGCATTTCTGCTTTTCCTATGGTCAGACTTTCTACTGATTTTTTAACAGTCTCTAAATAACAATGGACAGGAAACGTATTCTAGCAGCTCTGGATGTAAAATATGATGACACGGAAAGCAGAAGTCTGAGTAGAGACTGTATCGTCGTCCTATGTCCCGCCCTTCCTTAATTCTGATTGGCTGCTTAGAAAGGTCTGACACTGATGAGCTCATTTGCAATCTGAAAAGTTGAACCTTTTTCAACTCGGAGCGCCGCGATAAAAAACGGCCACCGCCAGGAGCGCTTCAGTGCAGAGGGCGCTCAGCGCTGTAGTTGCTAAACTACAAAGAGAATGAAAAGAAAACTGTCGCCCAGAGGGGAAAAAAACGTGTGGTGGACACGCAGCCTTAATACGCCTGGGTGCTTGTTGATGGCAATTTGTTGGTTCGATGTAGATCTGAGTTTCAGGTAAGAAAGGCCAGAGAGTTAAAGGTGGTTGGAAAAGCCCAAGTCTTAAGTTCTGAGGAAGTTGGAGAACAGAGGTGAAGCGGGAGCAGGGGAGTGATGATATCTGGGGTGTCTCTAAGCGTCAGTATGACAGAGCTGGTGGAAAATCTGAAAAAGACTAACAGATTGGTGAATGGTGCAAAGAGGCTGACCAGAGGTCCCCAGAAGATTGAAACTGTACTGGTTGAGTTTAGTGCTAAAGATGTACCTAAGGAGCTGTTCCTTGGATTTATTAATACAGTGAGTGAATCTGTTGCAAAAACATTGACGTGTTTCAACTGCCAGGAATTTGAACATGTCGCAAATATGTGTAAAAATTTAAAAAAAGAAAAAGGTGTGCTAGGTGTTGGGGTGTAGGGATTAAACAAAAAAAAAAAAATCCTGAGCCTGAACTTTTTTCCGAGGGCAGAGTCACGGGATGGAGACACACATACACAAGTGCACACGCACACATGTACATTTATCTATCTATAAATTCACGAAATCTGTGTGTGTGTTTGTCTGTCTGTTCCATGCATATCTTTTGAACCGTTTGTCAGACTGGCCTCAGATTTTAAACGTGGTTTCCTGAGGTTACGAGGGTGTGCATCCCTAAGTACGGAGTCGCTCAGTCAAAATATGTAAATTTTATCAATAAAAGTTTCAGCCACTGGACTTCCGGTCTGGACGCCATGGTGATAGCAACTTAACGCTGAAACTCCCAGACCCAATCCAAGGAAAACATCTTCAAAATCAGACTTAACGGATTTTTGGAAGAATAAAAATCAAAAGACAAAAACACCATGCCTAACCAAAAGCAGAAGAAACTGACATTCCCCAGGTCAGGACGCGCAGCGGCCGCAGAATCTGAACCGGAGGACCTCCGTTCAGAAGACGAGGAGCTAGGCCTAGCTAACAATAAGGTTAGCTTGAAATCGCTATTTGATGAACTACGACGATTTCGGGCCGAATTTCATGAATTCAGAGAGGAATTAAAAAGGACGAACAGCAGAATGGACCAGGCCGAAAACCGAATCTTGGAAGCTGAAGAAAGAATAAAAGTGCTTGAAGAGTCTATGCTGGATTTACACAAAAAACAGTCACGGCTGGAGGCTAAGCTAACCGACCAAGAAGGAAGACAAAGACGAGACAACGTCAGAATTCACGGTCTGAAAGAAGGAGCTGAAAATAGTTTCAACACAATGGCGGAATGCGTGGAATCCTTATTGAGAGAGAAGTTGGATATTCCACAAACCACCGATTTGAAGATAGAAAAGGCCCATCGTACATTAGCCGCAAAGCCAGCGGCAGAAGCGCCCCCGTGTTCGGTGGTGGTAAGATTCTCCGATTTCAAAATAAAACAAGAGGTTGTAAGACGGGCTTGGCAGAAAAAAGGATTTATGCATCAAGAGAGAAAAGTCTTCGTGGAGCATGATTACGCCCCGGAGGTTCTTAAAAAGCGACGGGAATATAATGACGCCAAAAAGGTTCTACGGGAACAGAATCTACGCTTTCAGACGCCATTTCCTGCGAAGTTAAGGGTCTTTTACGGTGAAGAGTCATGTCTCTATAATTCGGCGGAAGAAGCAACAATTGACATGGCGAGAAGAGGGCTCCCGGTAACGGTGTTTAAACCCGCAGCGAATCTGAGCGAGAAGATCAGAGCTCAAACGTGGTCCACTCAGAGACATTCAAAATCCACGGGCCAGCAGCAGGAAACCCGACCCCAGAGCTACAAAGATAAGCTTTCCAGTTCCAGGAAGGAATAACGACCTTTTTGTTTTGTTTTTTTTTTCTTTTCAGTCATTCTGCACTTCCATCCCCCCTCCTACAAGGTAACAAACATTAAAGGAGATGCAGAATCAGCATGTGGTAAAACCTTTCATGGAGCAGTTATAGCATTAGAAACAAATGTCTTCTTAATTTAAAGGAAAAAAAAAAATCTTGTTAAAATAGAAATGTAACAATAACCCACATGTTCTCCCTACACTAACAAATACTGTATTAGAGTGAATGTTTGCTGTGAAGGGGGTGGGAGGGTGCACACAATCTCATAGGGTATAGGCATAAAAAAAAAAAAAAAATCATTACAAATTCGGATTGGGATCTGAAATTCACGTTAATAACATGGGACAACTTACAGGGGTAAGAGAGGGCCCTCAACACGTAACAGAGTTTGAGGAATTTCCCTCAGAGCCAACACTCCATCAGGGCTCTTACAGGGTCTTTAAAGAGACCCCAGCTCAGGAAGTTTTTTTTGACAGTTTTTTGTTTTAAAGTTTCGTACACTATGTTCTTAATGTTTTTTATGTTCTTAATGTTCTTTCAGTTTCTGAGTAGCAAAAAAGAGGGCCACCACACTGTTATACTAAATAAGAAAATACAATGGAGAAACAGGGTGTAACCAAAATAGCCTCATATAATGTTAAAGGGATCCTGAATCCAGTTAAAAGATCCAAGATTCTACGCAAAATGAAAAAAAACAAAGCAGAAATAATATTTTTACAAGAAACCCACCTAACAGACGTGGAACACACTAAACTCAATAGACAAGGGTTTAAAATGATCTCTTCATCTTCATATAAGTCAGGGAGGAGGAGGGGAGTAGCGACATTGATATCAACCAAAATTACATTTGAAAAAAAATCAGAACACAAAGATAAAGAAGGGAGGTACAGTTTGGTAATTGGGCGGCTAGAGGGAGAAGATATCACCCTGCTGAATGTATATGCACCACCAGGGGCTAAATGGAAATTTTATAAAAATGTATTCGACCTAATGATAACTAAAGCCCAAGGTTTAGTGATATGTGGTGGAGACTTCAATCTAAGACTGAATCCATACTGGGATGCAACAGGTAATTCTTCACATCAAAATAACACTCAAAGTAGGAAAACTCGGATGCTATTAAAAGAAATGGGAATCTGTGATGTATGGAGGGAATTCAACCCCAATGTAAAAGATTATACTTTTTATTCAATGCCACATTCATCTTACTCAAGGATTGATTACTTTTTTATGTTTAATAGAGACATTGGAAGAGTAAAAACATGTAAAATAGGACTGATGGATCTCTCTGACCACAGTCCGATCTATATGGACTTAAACATCCAAAAATACACAAATAATACATTTTCCTGGAGGTTGAATTCAAATGTCCTGAAAGGACCACTGAAAGATGAATTGGAATCAGATATTCTCAGCCCCCCATCCTGACCCTGACCAAGACCCAGGTGAGGACGGAGCTGAGGAAGATCAAGGCGAGGAAGGCGTCGGGACCGGACGGCATCAGCGCAAAGCTCCTCAAGTCTTGTGCAGACCAGCTGTGTGGGATTGTGACGTATATCTTCAACATGAGCCTGAAACTGGGGAGGGTACCACAGCTGTGGAAAACATCTTGTGTGGTACCTGTACCAAAAACTTCCCACCCCAAAGACCTGAACAGCTACAGACCGGTGGCCTTGACGTCCCACTTGATGAAGACCCTGGAGAGACTGCTCCTTGCTCATCTCCGCCCCCTGGTGGAACCAGCGATGGATCCACTCCAGTTCGCCTACCAGCATGGCATTGGGGTGGAGGATGCGGTGATCTTCCTCCTTCACCGTTCTCTGTCCCACCTGGAGAAGCCCGGGAATATGGTGAGGATCATGTTCTTTGACTTCTCCAGTGCTTTCAACACCATCCAACCGATGATCCTGAAGGACAAGCTGCTGCGCGCAGGGGTGGACCAGCACCTGTCATCATGGATCCTGGACTACCTCACGAACCGGCCTCAGTTTGTGAGAACCCGGGACTGTGTTTCCGACACGATCATCAGTAGCACGGGGGCCCCCCAGGGAACGGTGCTGGCTCCCTTCCTGTTCACTCTTTATACTGCGGACTTCTCACACAACACAACACATTGCCATCTACAGAAGTTCTCTGATGACTCTGCGATCGTTGGTCTCATCTCCAACGGAGATGAAGCTGAGTACAGAGGGCTTATCCAGGACTTTGTGGACTGGTGCCATCGGAACTGCCTCCAGATCAACGCGAGGAAAACTAAGGAGCTGGTGGTGGACTGCCGCAGGCATGGGCAGCCCCTCATAGCACCAGTAAATATACAGGGAACAGACATCGAGATGGTGACATCCTATAAGTACCTGGGTATTCATCTAAACAATAAACTAGACTGGTCACACAATACTGACGCACTCTACAAGAAGGGACAGCGCAGGCTGTTCCTGCTGAGGAGACTCAGGTCTTTTGGTGTACAAGGGGCGCTGCTGAAGTCATTCTATGACACGGTGGTGGCATCAGCCATCACTTTTGGAGTGGTCTGCTGGGGCAGTGGCATTACTGCAGCCGATAGGAAGAGACTGAACAAACTGATTAAGAAAGCTAGCTCTGTCCTGGGGCAGCGCCTTGATCCGATGGAGGAGATAGGAGAGAGAAGGACGGTGGCTAAACTGTCATCTCTGCTGGAGTCCGAGTTCCACCCTATGCAGGACATACTGGATGCACTGAGGAGCTCATTTAGCAGCAGACTACATCATCCCAGGTGCACAACCGAGAGGTTTCGTAGGTCCTTCCTACCAACGGCTGTCAGACTGTACAACCTAAGCAGGGCTGCTCGCAGAGATAGCAAAAAGACGTAACAAACTAATAGTTTGTTTTTTTTTGAATGCAAAAGATGCAATAGACTTACACAATGGTCCTCTCCGGCATACAACTAGGAACATACCGGTCGCTATGGAGGGTGAGAATATGTATGGGCACATAATCATACCATGTAGGATAACTAAGTAGACGGTTATGCTGTTTCATCCCACCTAGCAACAATGCTCTGCACTGTGTGTGTTTATATATTTACATATTTATTCCATCTAGCTACAATGCTCAGCACTGGGTGTGTTTATATTTATATATCTATATATTTATTCCATCTAGCTACAATGCTCCGCACTGTGTTTTTATATATCTACATATTATTCCATCTAGCTACATTGCTCCGCACTGTGTGTGTTTATATACTTGCATATTTATTCCACCTAGATGCAATGCTCCGTACTGTGGGTGTTTATATATTTACATATTTATTCCATCTAGTTACAATGCTCTGCACTGTGTTCATATATTCATATATTTATTCCATCCAGCTACAATGCTCTGCACTGTGTGTCTGTGTGTGTGTGTGTATATATATATTTTATAGTAATATGTACATATGTACTGTATATTAGCTGCTCTTGCTTGCTTGTTTTTTTTTCCTCGCCTTCTGATTGTTGCTCTGAGTGTTGCTATCCCTGTGCTGTTGCAATCCTGGAATTTCCCCGTTGTGGGACTAATAAAGGCTTATCTTATCTTATCTTATCTTATCTTATTTGGAAGAAAACGATAATGGAGAAGTATCCCCTTTAATACTGTGGGATGCGTGCAAAGCTGTAATAAGGGGAAAAATTATTGCAAAACTGGCAACCCAAAAGAAACTGAGACAAGAAAAACTGATCACACTAGAGTCAGAACTCAAGAACCCAGAAAAAGAACACAAAGACAACACTCATTCTAATGGCTCGCTCAAGATTAAAGAAATTAAAAATCAAATAAATGAGATCTACACAATAGAAATCCAGAAGAAACTTACATTTCTGAAACAAAAACACTATGAAGCAGGCAGTAAATCGGCAAAATTACTAGCCTATAAATTGAGGAAACAACAAACAGAAAGAGCAATCTACAAAATCAGAGACCCAGTATCAAAGGAAATAAAATTCAGAATTCAGGATATTCTTAAAAGCTTCGAGAATTACTATAAGAACTTATACTCCCACAAAAAACATAAAAACGCATCCGAGACATTCCTAAACACATTAAACCTTCCCCAACTTACGGAATCACAAAATAAAACACTACTGTCAGAAATACAACCTAAAGAATTGGAAAAAGCAATTATGAAACTTAAAGCTAACAAATCCCCAGGAGCAGATGGCTATACAGCAGAATGGTACAAAACCTTTAAACAGCAACTATCTCCTCTCCTCCTGAAAACATTTAACTATGTCCTCCACACAGGGGAAATCCCCCCCTCCTGGAGAGAAGGGGTCATTGCAGTTATACCTAAACCTGAAAAGGATAAACTAGAATGCTCCAACTACAGACCAATCAGTGTATTAAATCAGGACTATAAGCTTTTTACCATTATCCTTGCCAAAAGGTTAGAAAACCTACTGACAGACTTAATTCACTTAGACCAAACAGGTTTTATAAGACAAAGACAGACACAAGACAACATTCGACGTACTTTACACATAATTCATCATATAAAAAAATATAACTTAAATGCAGTCATATTGGGATTAGATGCTGAAAAAGCATTCGATTCGGTTGACTGGTCTTTCCTATATAGAATCTTATCCAGTTTCAATTTTCATAACAGCTTCATTAGAACTATACAGGCATTATATAAAAAACCAACAGCTAAAATAAGGATTAACGGTAATTTATCATCATCTTTTGAGCTGGAAAGAGGATGTCGTCAAGGCTGCCCCCTGTCTCCACTGCTCTTTGCAATCTTCATAGAACCCCTGAGCCAATGGATAAGACAAAATCAAGAAATTCAAGGTATTACACTTGGTCAGAAGGAACATAAAATAGCACTCTTTGCTGATGACATTTTAATATACCTAGGGCAGCCAGACACTTCTTTACCAGAACTAATCTCAGTTTTTTCAGACTATGGAGATTTATCGGGGTACAAATTAAACATGCATAAAACCCAAGTTTTAACATTCAACTATGACCCAAATCATTATTCACTAAGTGAACTCAAAACTAACTGGGAGTTGGAATCTATGAAATATCTGGGGGTCAATATCCCGAAACAACTCAACAAAATTATAACACTAAACTATGATCCACTGGTGACAAAAATAAAATCTGACCTAGCAAGATGGAATATAATACCATTCTTAGGTACTGCACAAAGAATTGAAGCAGTCAAAATGAATATATTTCCACGTCTTCTATACCTTTTCCAAACAATACCGGTAGAACCTCCCAAAAAAACATGGCAGGAGCTGGACAGAAGGATCTCAAGATTCATATGGCAGGGCAAGAGACCTAGAATCACATATAGAACCTTAAAGCTAAACAAAGACAAAGGTGGGCTCATGCTGCCAAATATCAGGGACTATTTTAAAGCCGCACAAATTAAAACTTTAATAGAGATATGTAACCCAGTCTATACTGCACAATGGAAGGAGATCGAATGCCAAATAACAAGTGACATCCCCCTACAGGCGATAATAGGGAACAATGCCTTACCTAAACTCTTGAATAACACTAACCCGTGGATAGAGATCCCGCTAAAAATTTGGTTTAAGATAGTCAGAGAGAATCAAGCTAAAGAGCCCTATCGACTTCTGCAATGGATTGCCTATGATCAAGACTTTACCCCCAATAAAACAGACAATAGATTTAAAGAGTGGAAAGAGAAAGGGCTGATAAAATATTACGATTTTTTTAAGGGGCAAACTTTAAGAAGTTTTGAAGATTTGAAAAAACAAGGTCTAATAAATCAAGATCTTTACAGGTTCTTTCAGCTTAGACACCACATAAACAATATACTTAAAAAGGAGGATTTGGAAAGGGCCCGGTCAGGTGTTCTGAAGGTCTTCTTAATGGCATATAAAGGGATCCCAGGGAACAGATACATTTCTAAAATACACCAAGGTCTTCAAGACTTAAAAGGAGACAACACATCATATATAAAAGAGAGATGGGAAAAAGAGGGGAATTTCACTTTACAATTGGAAATATGGGAAAAGCTAAATAAACAGCAATGGAAAAGTACCTCATCCCTGCAGTGGAGAGAATTTGGATGGAAAAATTTGGTAAGATTTTTCAGAACACCTGCACAAAACAAATTTACCCATAAGGGGTTGAACTGTTGGCTTTTGTGTGGTGAAAAGACTGCAAATCATTTTCATGTGTTTTGGTCATGCCCAGTTATCCACCAATATTGGACCAATGTACAGACAATATTGGGGAAAATATTCAAAATAACAGTTCCCTTTTCTTTTGTAACTTTGTATTTGGGTTTACTACCGGACTCACTGGAAAGACGAGGAGATAAATACTTATTCAATGTTTTAATATTGGCAAGTAAAAAAGCCCTAACTAAAAAATGGATGCTGAAGGACTGTCCTACACCTGAAGATTGGATTAACGTGATTCAAGACATTTACTCGATGGAAAAGTTGACATTCGCACTGAGACAGGACATGGATGGGTTCTTGAACTTTTGGCAACCCTGGATCGCATATGTGTCTTCCATTAGATCTAATCTTTGACAAATACCATTTCAATAATGGTCCCGCTCTTTGTTCCAACGCTACTCAGATGCTCTTTTACTTTTAATTACTTAATTTTCTGTTTGTTTGTTTTTTTGCTGTTCTGTTTGTTTGTTCGTTGTTTTTTTTTTTAATTTTATTCTCTTTAATTTCACTTTTTCTTTCACTTCAAAAAAAAAAAGGGGTGTTGTAATAATTATCCTACCAATGTTGTCAAATAGCAAAAAATAAGGGAACATGTGATGAAAATGTAAACAATGCAATGCTGTAATGACCTGTATACCCTTTACAAAAACTTAAATAAAAAAAAAAAAGTTTCAGCCACTGCTCTGTGTCGCTTCATGAGCTGGCTTCAAGAAGTGTGGGCAGGGTTTCAGATTGACTCCGTGCTGATCGGACAATATGTGGCATCACGACCATGCTGATTGGAAAATACACACCATCATAACCTGTCAGTCACCATAGTGTTAACGGGACAAAACAAGGAAATGAAAGTTAGAAAGATAGAAAAAGATAATAGTGAAGACTTCATGCTTAAAACATTATACCATAAGTTGCCATGATTGTGTAGGTCTAAAGGATAATTCGCCATATGTGGAGAATGAGGTGTGCGAGCAGACTGGGCTGAGCGTTAGCGGGGACCGGCTCTGACAAATCAACACAACATGCTGGGAGAAGCAGCAGCCGGACACTGGCTCAAAGGCACGCTAACTGACGGCGATAAAAAAAGTTATTTAAATAAAAAGAGAAAAAAAGATAATGCATGGAGTGTACTTTTGCCCTGGGGTTGATTTATCATGGAAAACAGCTGAGCTCTGTGGTCCCATCGATCAGCTGATTGGATCCAGTGTTCTGACATTTCGACATATCTATCAGAACAGCTGATATAGTACATGCAGGACAAACAGGAGAATTGAAATGGCATTTCTCTCTCTCTTCAGTGGTGTGCACTATATAAAAAAGAAAAGGAATAAGGCGGAAAAAACAACAACAGCAGTCCATGTACAGTAATGCTACCCATAGTACAAATAGCGACAAAAGATAGACTTAAGGTTTAATGCTTAAAGAATTATACCATAAAGTTGCTATGATTGCGTAGGTCTCATGGATAATTTGGCATGAAGAATACCAGGTGCACCGGGGGAAGCAGCCGCTGAACCAGTGGATCGCAGTCCTTCGGAGACACACGGGTAAAGCAGCAGCCAATGGGTCTCAAATATTTGTAAACGTGTCCTGTTGTAGTACTGTATGAGTTTATTGGCGATGAACAGAAGAAATTCAATATTACACTGAACTCCATCACTGAACAGTGATATAAACTAAAATAATTATAATGATGACTCAACAACTCCCGTGGAACGTCACCTCTCTGGTGGGGAAGGAGCCTGAGCTGGTGTAAGAGGATGAGAGATACCACCTAGATATAGTCGGCCTCACCTCAACACACAGCTCCGGTTCTGGAACCAGTCTCCTGGAGAGGGGCTGGAGCTTGGCCTTTTCTGGAGTTGCCCCGGGCAAGAGGCGACGAGCAGGGGTGGGTATTCATGTATCTCCCCACCTTGCTGCCTCTATATTGGAGTTTTCCCCGGTGAATGAAAGGGTTGCTTCCCTGCGCCTTCGGGTTGGGAAACAGGTCCTGACCATCATTTGTGCCTATGCACCAAATGATGTTTCAGAGTACCCACCCTTTTTGGAGTCTGTGACTGGGGTGCTGGAGGGTGCTCCTCTTGGAGACTCCATTGTCCTACTGGGGGACTTCAATGCTCACGTGGGCAATGACAGTGAAACCTGGAGGGGGGTGATTGGGAGGAACGGCCTGCCCGATCTGAACCCGAGTGGTGTTCAGTTATTGGACTTCTGTGCTAACCACAGTTTGTCCATAACAAACACCATGTTCAAGCACAAGGGTGTCCATATGTGCACCTGGCACCAGGACACCCTAGATCGCAAGTCGATGATTGATTTTGTTATCGTGTCATCAGACCTGCGGCCGTATGTCTTGGACACCCGGGTAAAGAGAGGTGCAGAGCTGTCAACTGATCATCACTTGGTGGTGAGTTGGATCCGATGGCAGGGGAGGAAGCCATTCAGACCTGGTAGACCCAAACGTATAGTGAGGGTGTGCTGGGAACGTCTGGCTGAGGCCCCTGTCCGGGATGTTTTCAACTCCCACCTCCGGAAGAACTTCAGCCACATTCCGAGAGAGTCTGGAGACATGGAGTCTGAATGGGCCATGTTCTCCAACTCTGTTGTTGAAGCGGCGGCCCAGAGCTGCAGCCGTAAGGTGGTCGGTGCATCTCGTGGTGGCAACCCTCGAACCAAGTGGTGGACACCAGTGGTGAGGGGGGCCATTAAGCTGAAGAAGGAGTCCTATCAAGCTTGGTTGGCTTGTGGGACTCCTGAAGCAGCTGAGGTGTACCGGCAGGCCAAGCGGAGTGCAGATCGGGTGGTTGCTGAAGCAAAAACCTGGGTATGGGAGGAGTTCGGTGAGGCCATGGAACAAGACTTTCAGTCGGCCTCGAAGAGATTCTGGCAAACTGTCCGGCAGCTCAGGAGGGGAAAGCAGCTCCCTGTCCACACTGTGTATGGTGCGGATGGGACACTGTTGACTTCGACTGGGGATATCGTCGGGCGGTGGAAGGAATACTTCGAGGATCTCCTCAATCCCACTGATACACCTTCCACAGAGGAAGCAGGGTTTGGGGATGAGGGGGATGACTCGCCTATCACAGGGGCCGAGGTCGCCAAGGTGGTTAAATTGGTGGCTGACTAAATACTTTTTTTCCCCCACTGTATGTTCAGGAGTTTTATTTATATTTCATATTGCCCTTGCAAAAAGTACCGGTATCGAAGAAAAAGTCCCATAAATTAATGGTATCGTATCGAAAGGAAAAATGCTGGTTTCGCCCATGCCTACAATGAATGACTACTACAACCCCTTGTGGACTGGTGACGGCATTACATCAGAATAATAAGAACAGCGGTAGAAGTGAAAACTTTTATTGATAAATGCATATTTTGACTGAGCGACTCCATACTCAGGCATGCACACCATCATAACCTCAGCAAAACACTTATAAAATCTGAGGTCAGTCTAAGGAACGGTTCAAGAGATATGTGTGGAACCACACACACACACACACACACACACACACACACACACACACAGAGATTTCGTACATTTATAGATAGATTACTTGTTGCCTTCATTACACGTGGATTGAATATTGGTTGGGGACTGAAATCCATAGAATGTTTAGTATCATTAAATAAATTAAGCAGCTTCTCCTCCTTCAAGTGACTATAAAAATGTCACTGTCCTGATTTAGTATGTTTTTATAGCAGCTAATTATACCGGTAGTTTTTATCAGTGTGCCAGCGCGAGCATTGGGCTTATCCCTTAAGGCTCTGTCACATCTTGACAATTCAGGCAGCATTTGCAAAACATACAAAAATTGGTATAAAATGCTGGCATATGGCAAAATTTTCACTTTTGGCCAAATGCATCACATTCTCAAAGATCTGGACATATACACAATGTATTAGTAACATACAGTGGTGTCAAAAAGTGTTTGCCCCTTTCCTGATTTCTCTTTTTTTTTTTGTATGGCACGCTTAAATGTTTCAGATCATCAAACAAATTTAAATATTAGACAAAGATAACACAAGTAAACACAAAATGCAGTTTTTAAATTCATCCATCCATCCATCCATCTTCTACCGCTTTTCCGGAGGTCCGGGTCGCAGAAGCAGCAGTTCAAGCAGAGAAGCCCAGACTTCCCTCTCCCCAGCCACCTGCTTCAGCTCTTCAGAGAGGATACCAAGGCGTTCCCAGACCAGCTGGGAGACATAGTCTCTCCACCGAGTCCTGGGTCTGCCCCGGGGTCTCCTCCAAGTGGGACGTGCCTGAAACACCTCAAGTGGGAGGCGTCCAGGAGGCATCCTAATCAGATGCCCATATAACCTCAACTGATTCCTTTCAATGTGGAGAAGCAGCGGTTCTACTCTGAGCCTCTCCCGGATGACTGAGCTCCTCACCCTTTCTCTGAGGGTGAGTCCAGCAATCCTACGGAGAAAGCTCATTTCAGCCGCTTGTATCCGTGATCTTGTTCTTTCGGTCATTACCCAAAGCTCGTGACCATAGGTGCGAGTAGGAACGTAGATTGACTGGTAAATCGACAGCTTTGCCTTAGAACTAAGCTCCCTCTTCACCACAACAGACTGGTACAACGTTCACATCACTGCAGATGCTGCTCCAATCCGTCTGTTCAATCTCTCGCTCCATTTTCCCCTCACTCGTGAACAAGACCCCAAGATACTTAAACTCCTCCTTCTTTTTGCTCAGCAGTGGTTTTCGTCTTGGAACTCTGCCATGCAGGCCATTTTTGCCCAGTCTCTTTCTTATGGTGGAGTCATGAACACTGACCTTAACTGAGGCAAGTGAGGCCTGCAGTTCTTCAGATGTTGTTGTGGGGTCTTTTGTGACGTCCCTTTTTGGATCAAAAATGTCATCACATTTTCACAGGAGGCTAAACAGATCTGCAAGTGAGCAGATGCAGGATCTTGACAAATGGACCTTATTGATCTGCAAGCAAATGTTGCATTGAGAGAGTTGCGTGGAGTTTCTGAGCCTGCCACCTTCTGGCTAAGGACTGTACCTAAAACCGTTTTCCCTGGACTGACCAAAGTGGCAGTATAGAGAATGGGCACTGATGTCATGCTGCACTGCATTCTGGGCTGTCATCACCATTGTCGTTGTCATGGTTCTTTGTTTACCTAACTGCTAATGGGAACAGACATACAGTGTATCCGGAAAGTATTCACAGCGCTTCACTTTTTCCACATTATGTTATGTTACAGCCTTTTTCCAAAAGGGATTAATTTCATTTTTTTCCTCAAAATTCTACACACAACACCCCATAATGACAATGTAAAAAAAAAAGTTGGTTTTGAAATTTTTCAAATTTATTAAAAATAAAAAACTAAGAAATCACATGTACATAAGTATTCACAGCCTTTGCTCAATACTTTGTTGATGCACCTTTGGCAGCAATTACAGCCTCAAGTCTTTCTGAATATGATGCCACAAGCTTGGTACACCTATCTTTAGGCAGTTTCACCCATTCTGCTTTGCAGCACCTCTCAAGCTCCATCAGGTTGCATGGGAAACGTCGGTGCACAGCCATTTTCAGATCTCTCCAGAGATGTTCAATTGGATTCAAGTCTGGGCTCCAGCTGGACCACTCAAGGACATTCACAGAGTTGTCCTGAAGTCACTCCTTCGATATCTTGGCTGTGTGCTTAGGGTCATTGTCCTGCTGAAACATGAACCGTCGCCTCAGTCTGAAGTTAAGAGCCCTATGGAGCAGGTTTTAATCCAGGATGTCTCTGTACATTGCTGCATTCATCTTTCCCTCTATCCTGACTAGTCTCCCAGCTCCTGCTGCTGAAAAACATCCCCACAGCATGATGCTGCTACCAACATTGGCGTGGTTATGAGCGGTACCTGGTTTCCTCCAAACATGACGCCTGGCATTCATGCCAAAGAGTTCAATCTTTGTCTCATCAGACCAGAGAATCTTGGTTCTCATGGTCTGAGAGTCCTTCAGGTGCCTTTTGACAAACTCCAGGTGGGCTACCATGTGCCTTTTACTAAGGAGTGGCTTCCATCTGGCCACTGTACCATACAGGCCTGATTGGTGGATAGCTGCAGAGATGGTTGTCCTTCTAGAAGGTTCTCCTCTCTTCACAGAGCAATGCTGGAGCTCTGACAGAGTGACCATCGGGTTCTTGGTCACCTCCCTGACTAACGCCCGTCTCCCTCGATCGCTCAGTTTAGATGGCTGGCCAGCTCTAGGAAGAGTCCTAGTGGTTCTGAACTTCTTCCATTTACAGATGATGGAGGCCACTGTGCTCATTGGGACCTTCAAAGCAGCAGAATTTTTTTTTTGTACCCTTCCCCATATTTGTGTCTCGAGACAATCCTGTCTCGGAGGTCTACAAACAATTCCTTTGACTTCATGCTTGGTTTGTGTTCTGACATGCACTGTCAACTGCGGGACCTTATATACAGTATCTCACAAAAGTGAGTACACCCCTCACATTTTTGTAAATATTTTATTATATCTTTTCATGGGACAACACTGAAGATATCACACTTTAATACAATGTAAAGTAGTCAGTGTACAGCTTGTATAAAAGTGTAAATTTGCTGTCCCCTCCAAAAAAAACCCTCAACACACAGCCATTAATGTCTAAACCACTGGCAACAAAAGTGAGAACACCCCTATTGAAAATGTCCAAATTGTGCCCAATTAGCCATTTTCCCTCCCCGGTGTCATATGCCTCGTTAGTGTTATAAGGTCTCAGGACTGAATGGAGAGCAGGTGTGTTAAATTTGGTGTTATCACTCTCACACTCTCTCATACTGGTCACTGGAAGTTCAACATGGCACCTCATGGCAAAAAACTGTGAGGATCTGAAAAAAAGAATTGCTGCTCTACATAAAGATGGCCTAGGCTATAAGAAGACTGCCAACACCCTGAAACTGAGCTGCAGCACACTGGCTAAGACCATACAGCAGTAAGAGGACAGGTTCCACTCAGAACAGGCCTCGCCATGGTCGACCAAAGAATTTGAGTGCACATGTTCAGCATCATATCCAGAGGTTGTCTTTTGAAAACAGACGTATGAGTGCTGCCAGCATTGCTGCAGAGGTTGAAGGGGTGTTGGGGGTCAGCCTGTCAGTGATCAGACCATACGCCGCACACTGCATCAAATTACTCTGCATGGCTGTCGTCGCAGAAGGAAGCCCCTTTTAAAGATGATGCACAAGGGAGTACTGATTCAGAGAATGCTAGGCAGGAGGATGAAATATCTCTCAGAATGAGAAGAGCGAGCGCTGTGTTTGGAAACTTGAGGGAGAGACTGTGGAACAATCGACGTGTCTATCAGTGTGAAATGCAAAGTGTACAGAGCGACAGTACTGGCTACTCTATTGTACGGTGCTGAAACTTGGACTGTCTACAGAGTGCAGGTGAAGAAACTCCATGCATACATGATGAGACACCTTCGAGCCATAATGAACATCTGATGGAAAGACAAGATAACCATCATAGAAGTGTTGAAACAAGCTGGTCTACCATCAATGGAGGACATGCTAATACAGATGAACCTGAGATTGCTCGGACATGTAGAGAGGATGGACCACCAGCGTCTCCTTCGGCAGTTACTCTACTCACAGTTATGTGAGGGCAAACGCAATCAGGGTAGACCAAGGTTCAGATTTAAAGACACTGTAAAAAGAAACTTGAAGAAGTTGGAAAAAGGCAGGAGTTCCTGGCAGCGGGAGGCTAAAGACAGAGCTGTGTGGAGGAATCTGATCAGACCTAAATGAAACGGTCATTGTCGCCCACGACAGACCGCTATGATGATGATGACAAGAAAGCCTGCAAACAGTTTGCTGAAGAAAAGCAGACTAAGGACATGGATTACTGGAACCATGTCCTGTGGTCTGATGAGGCCAAGATAATCTTATTTGATTCAGATGGTGTCAAGCGTGTGTGATGGAAACCAGGTGAAAAATACAAAGACAAGGTGTGTCTTGCCTACAGTCAATCATGGTGGTGGGAGTGTCATGGTTTGGGGCTGCATGAGTGCTGCCAGCACTGGGAAGCTACAGTTCAATGAGGGAGCCATGAATGTCAACATGTACTGTGACATACTGAAGGAGAGCATGATTCCCTCCCTTTGGAAACTGGGCCGTAGGGCAGTATTCCAACATGATAACGACTCCAAACACACATCCAAGTTGACCACTGCCTTGCTAAAGAAACTGAGGGTAAAGGTGATGGACTGGGCATGTATGTCTCCAGACCTAAACTTTATTGAGCATCTGTGAGGCGTCCTCAAACTGAAGGTGGAGGAGCGCAAGATCTCTAACACCATGATGTTGTCATGGAGGAGGGGAAGAGGATTCCAGTGGCAACCTGTTAAGCTCTAGTGAACTCCATGCCCACGAGAGTTAAGGCAGTGCTGGAAAATAATGGTGGCCACACAAAATATTGACACTTTGGGCACAACATGGACATTTTCACTCAGCATGTACTCACTTTTGTTGCCAGCGGTTTAGACATTAATGGTTGTGTGTTGAGTTATTTTGAGGGGACAGCAAATTTATACTGTTATACAAGCTGTACACTGACTACTTTACATTGTATCAAAGTGTAATACCTTCAGTGTTGTCCCATGAAAAGATAAAAAGCTTATAAAATATTTACAAAAATGTGAGGGGTATACTCACTTTTGTGAGATACTATAGACAGGTGTGTGCCTTTCCAAATCATGTCCAGTCAACTCAATTTACCACAGGCGGACTCCAATTTAGCTGTAGAAACATCTAAAGGATGATCAGTGGAAACAGGATGCAACTGAGCTCAATTTTGAGCTTCATGGCAAAGGCTGTGAATACGTGTGTCCATGTGATTTCTTAGTTTTTTATTTTAATAAATTTGCAAAAATCTAACTAACTAACTAACTAACCTGCACTTATATAGCGCTTTTCTAGTCACAAAGACCACTCAAGCGCTTTCACCAGTACTAACCCTCTATTCTAAGGGTCTATAGGAAACAGATATCTAGGGACAATTTAGAACAACCAATTAACCTAACATGCATGTCTTTGGATTGTAGGAGGAAACCAGAGCCCCCCGAGTAAACCCATGCAGCACAGGGAGAACATGCAAACTCCACACAGAAAGGCTCCAACCCCTGCCAGCCTGGGGATTCGAACCAGGAACCTTCTAGCTGTAAGGCAACAGTGCTAACCACTGCACCACCGTGCCTAAAAAACTTTTCACATTGTCAATATGGGCTGTTGTGTGTAGAATTTTGAGGAAAAAATTAATTTAATCCCTTTTAGAATAAGGCTGTACCATAACAAAATGTGGAAAAAGTGAAGCACTGTGAATACTTTCAAGATGCACTGTTCATGCAGTGGAAGGGAGCAAACAGGAAATTTCAATTCCTTATTCAGAGAAGCTGAATAAGGAATCGAAGGAGCGCTACCTCCAAAAAATAAAATAAGTGGGATCGAGCCACATGAGCACAAGAAATGGACCATGGATCTTGACCAACTGCCTCACATCATGCTGTCACATGTGTTTGCCTACCATCGTTTGCACAAAGGTAAGCAGTCATTGTTTCTACACAGTTTTCTGCACTAGCATGTGTCTCTGCAACTACAGGCATTTCTAAGTCCCAGCAGAGAAATGTTGGCTTTATCTTCAAATTTGTCATGTGATGCTTGAGAAGTATATACACATTACTACACAACTGGACATGAAATACTAATCAAGTGATTCAATTAAGCCGAATTAAGTGTGATTTAATTAAGGCCAATGCTCCCGCTGTGGGGGTGCCTGGGGGGCCTCGTGCCATCTCTCTTATTGAGAGATGACAGATAACCGTGGCTGAGGTGCAACCAAAGTGCACGGCGCACAACACAGCTGTCCTGGAGAGGGGACGTCTTTCTGCACTTCTAAACAGTAAGTAATAAATTCTCATGTTTGACAAGTATGCTTTAAAATGACAAAATGGACAACATTTAGTCAGTCATCTAAGTCAAACAGTAGGCAACAGATATATATTCTAATCCTCAGCTGGAGATCAGAGTCAAATCAGACTTCTGGACAGAAGTCTGAGGACGGGCCGGGGGCCCAAAACATTACTGAAAAATAATAAATACCTAATGGGAGCTTTTCGGTCAAAGCACAACTTACCTTTTTGAAAATGCCGTGAACGCACGACCATGTGTGCTGGAATATTGCCAAATCTGATGTCTGATTCTGACCGCTGCAATCCATTCCATCCCACGCCTCTTTGTTAATGCGGAGACCCGATTCTCTCTACTTTTCTTCCAAGTCGAGAAGTTAAAGAAACCACACACCGTTATGAATCTTTTCCCCATGCTCATCGTGAGAGTGGTTGTTGCATTTGATAACACAGCAAGACTTCCTTATTCTACTGTTGTGTGGTATTCCGATGAATAATAAAAAAACAGTGAAGAAACCCTCTCAAAAACTTCAGTTTAACTGCGTGCGTTGCTCACATCATGACAACTTTTCCCACAGTTCCTTGTCATTTGTCCATTGGGTGAGGTCACGTGCCCATTCCCTCTACACCTTGACCGTGTTTGGTTCCACTTACAGCTGTGAATCAGCATTCTCAGCAGTTAACATCATGAAGACTAAATACCGGTCAAGAATGACCAATGAACATTTACATGCCTGTTTGAGAACGGCACTGACCCCATTCCTCCCAGGGATCAAAATGCTAGCTGGAAACGCTAAAGCTAATGTCTCCCACTGAAACAGGGAAGCAGAGATAATGCATCCTGAAGGTACATGTGTGAATGTGATTTGTCACATGGGACTTTTTTGAGTTGGAGTAACTGTTAAGCTTAGTTCAGCCTCAAAAGCACTGAATTTCACCTCATTTATTCCTCCAAAGATGTTTTATTTTATGGACACAAAGGAATGCTTTTACAATTAAAAAAAAAATAAAAATGAAGGGATAAGTTCACTTTGTTTTTCATTTTTCTGATTTTTTTTTTCATGTATGTTTACAAATGTGTGGTGAAAGTGCCTCCACTTAAAAATAATAATGAAATTTCTGATTGCTTAATTCTGGTATGAAGTAAGGATCTATATTTCAAGGGATATAATGGTTCGGACCTCAGCTGGGCAGGGGGACTGACTTAGACCTCTTGCAGTTTTAGTTGGCGACCCCTGTTCTAGATTGTGGTAGAAGTAGATTTTGGTTTCTTCATTTCTGTTTTCTTCTGTGACAAACGTTTCTGTAACATTTTATCTGTTTCATTCTCACAATGAGTCTTTGTTCTCAGAGTGTTTACCTTCATGGTGACTTCCTGTTTTCAGTCGTCTCTTCTTTGGTTTGGGTTCTTCTTCTTTAGTGGATCCTGAGTCTACATGCCGGCTTCCTTCCTCATCTTGGATCTCAGTTCCAGCAGAGTTGTGAGAGAGGAGCTGCTCACTGTTTGGTTCTGCTTCACTCTGCTGCTTTTCCTCAGAAATTGGAGAAACCATGAAGGTATCGGCCTCCAGCTTCACTACCAGCTGTTCTCCCTCCTGACTGATGCAGAGTTCATCCTGTTCCTCTTTAACCTGTGGAGGTTCTGGTTCCTCCTGTTTCAAACCTGAATTCTCCTTGTGGTTCCAGAGCTGCTGGTCAGGAGAAAACTTGTTCTCACAGACATGTTGCTCTGGGAAGTCTAGAAGGAAAACAGATCAAAGAAATCATTCACTAATGGGATTAAAGCAGAGCTCAGTTCTAAGGAAATAAATCTCCACCTCTGTTGGTCTTTTTGAGCTGCTGTGAACAATCAACTTGAGCAGCAATAATCCAGTCAGAAGGAATGACCTGATAGAGCCCTCACTAAATTTCTAACTGCTTCTCTACAGAGAACAGAGGGAGGAGGGATGAAGAACCACAAGAAAGACTAGAGCTGCCACGACTAAAGATTTTCCTGGTCGACCAGCAGTCACAATTTAAGATTCAAGATTCAAAGGCTTTATTATCATGTGCACAGTTAAGAAATGCAACATTTCCTGAGCAATGACATTCTTACGCTGCTCTCCAGATGAAAGCCAAGGTAATAAATACACATCAATACTAGTAAAGGTAATAAACACTAGGGGTGGGTTCAAAAGATCAATATATCGATATGGATCGATCCACGTTTGACTGAGCCGATCTCGATCCACAAAATCCGCGGCTCGATCTTTTAATATAATAATATATTTTAATATAATATTTTTATGTTTGTGAACGTCTGCTGAGTATAATTGGGTCGAAACCGGGTCAGTGAGCCAGGAACAATGGCCGAGAACCATAAACAATCGACGCGCTAACAGAGCTAGCAAGCTAACGGATATGCTAGTTCTTCTTCTGTGGTGTTAAAACGGTTCTCATCCGGCAAGAGTTCCCTGCGGCGCGTGCACACGTCTTTCGTGTTTACACGAGCGGAGTTAATAACGTGCGTGTCTCTTAATTTAGCAGCAAAAGTCACCGTTAAGACTGTCCTCAACAGCTTCTTAATATTTTTCATAAAGCGGGGATAAACGGACTTTTACTCCGTGCAACGCTGTGTTGGAACATAAAGTTGACGACTGATAAACAGAAAATGCGCGGAGACTGAAACCCGTGAAGCAGAGGGAGACTTGGAGCTGCTGAGATTGTAAGTATAATATCATCTGTTTGTTTTAACGTTTGTGTCGTCAATTAATAATTTATCTGGCATGATGGTGGTTTCTTTTACAAACTATGGACACAGAGAAAACTGTTGGTTAAGCGCTGTGAATAAATGCAGAATTAAGGTATATTTTATGAGATTATGGACTTCTGCCACTTAAGTAAGAGATGTGAAGAGAATAAATCACAATAAAATTAATAAAGGCTGCAGTACAAAAAAAAAGAAAGTACAACAAGCTATTTTTACTCAGTAGAACTAAATTGAAATGAACAAACCTTCTCAGGAAATGAATTGAAACCCTTTTCAAACACTGAAAGTTAATTTGTAGTTAAAATATAAAAAAAAAAACTAAATTATTAAACCCTACTGTGGTGTGGCGATCTAAAAATATGAATGTTAATTTTACTGTGAAATCTGTTCTTTTTATCTGCCTTCAGATGTGTGAAGACTGGAAGCTTCATCCTCACTGAGACCTTCTGAAGGTCAGAGGTCGTCAGTGGAGGAGCATCCCTGCTTCATGTGGATTTCAGCACAGAAGACCTTCAAATTCAAGATTCAAGGAGGTGCTGCCATCATTTTCTCCACACTAACATGCATTCAATGCAATTTAGTTGTTGTAATGACAAATTCTTTTATTTCTTTTTTTTTTAAGTTCTCAGCAAGAACACAATATTGTTCATTTTTTTTTACAATTTTACTGAGCATTTAATTCTAAATAAATCACTGTTTAACAGGAAATTTTTGGCAATCCTGTGCTTTTCTTGTGGTGTTACATAGAATAGCATCACTGTAAACTATGGAAAAAGCAGCTGCTTTAAAATTTGTACTTCCTCACACAACTTTGAGTGCAAAAAAACTCTAAAAGTGTCATAACTTTTTGGAAAAATTCCCACAAATTCAGGCTTTTTGGGCCACAACAATCACAAAAACAGCTGACAAAATCCTGGAGGGACTGAAATACAGTGAGATTATGAATGCATGGTTCATGCATTGAATTTGTTTACTTACTCTGGGTGGTGAACTTGACACGACACATCCTTTGCACTAAAGAAAGCACCTGTGAGCACTTTATGAAATGATAAGTTAAATAATAAAAAGTGCATTATTGTAACTGATTTTGGGTCAGTTCTATATGTGATAATTTATGTATTAACAAAGTTAGAAGATTCTTGGTACAATTTGCAGCATTAGGTCTCAAAGATTTTTGTTTCATGGGAAGTAAAATGGCTATTAAAATGGTAATTCCCCAGATCGAATCGGGATCAAATCGATTCAGAATCTCACGAATCGGAATCGAATCGATTCTGGAAATTAGGGATTGTTCCCAGCCCTAATAAACACACCTTAATACTAAATACTAATAAATACACATTAAAAGCAATTAGGACAGTTAAACCAGTTAAAACTATAGGAAACAAGAAGAATGAAAATTGAAAATTCACTGGATGACTATAACATGACCCTGAATAAGTAAAAATTCACTGAATGAGTATGACTTGCCTCCGATACGACCCAATAGACTGTACAATGGTAACTGTAATATCAGTGATGACACGAACCTGAGATGGCATGAGACTATGTACAATGTGCAAATGAGCAATGCCAAAGTCAAAGTCCCTTTATTGTCATTCCATTGTTAAAAAACAATACAATGAAATTAAGATGCTGCTCCCAAAAACAATCACACTCACAATTCATTCATGAATTGAACATCCTCATAATTACAACAATAAATAATGCCTAAAGCAATAATACCTAAAAAAAATTGTAAATAAAATATATACATAGCAATAATGAAAGCATACTGAGCAGTAAATAAAATAAGACCATCTTGTACACAAGGTTATTACCCAAAAAATAAGATAAGCCTTTATTAGTCCCACAATGGGGAAATTCCAGGATTGCAACACCACAGGGATAGCAACACTCAGAGCAATAATTTAGAAGAAAATAAGAGCAGTGAATATACATATGTACACATAAATATATAAATATATATACACAGTGCAGAGCATTGTAGCTAGATGGAATAAACAGCATAACAGTCTATTTAGTTACCCCACATAGTATGAATATCTACCCATACATATTATCACCCTCCATAGCGATTGATATTGTCCTAGTTGTATACTGAAGGGGACCATTATGTTTAAGTTTGTTGCGTCTTTTACATTCAAAACTATTAGGTAGTAACGTTTTTCTACAATCTCTGCGAGCAGCCCTGCTTAGGTTATAAAGTCTGACAGCTGTAGATAGGAAGGACCTGCGAAACCTCTCGGTCGCTCACCTAGGATGATGTAGTCTACTGCTAAATGAGCTCCTCAGTGCGTTCAGTATGTCCTGCATAGGGTGGGACTCGGATTCCAGCAGAAATGACAGCTTAGCCACCATCCTTCTCTCTCCTATCTCTTCCACTGGGTCGAGGCGCTGCCCCAGGACACAGCTAGCTTTCTTGATCAGTTTGTTCAGTCTCTTCCTATTGGCTGCTGTGATGCCACTGCCCCAGCAGTCCACTCCAAAAGTGATGGTTGATGCCACCACCGAATCGTAGAAGGTCTTCAAGAGCACCCCTTGTACACCAAAAGACCTGAGCCTCCTCAGTAGGAACAGCCTGCGCTGTCCCTTCTTGTAGAGTGCGTCAGTATTGTATGACCAGTCTAGTTTATTGTTCAGATGAACACCCAGGTACTTGTAGGATGTCACCATCACAATGTTTGTTCCCTGGATGTTTATTGGTGCTGTGAGGGGTTGTCCTTGCCTGCGGCAGTCCACCACCAGTTCCTTAGTTTTTCTCGCGTTGATCTGGAGGCAGTTCCGATGGCACCAGTCCACGAAGTCCTGGATAAGTCCTCTGTACTCAGCTTCATCTCCATTGGAGATGAGGCCGACGATCGCAGAGTCGTCAGAGAACTTCCGTAGATGGCAGTGTGTTGTGTTGTGTGAGAAGTCCACAGTATAAAGGGAGAACAGGAAGGGAGCCAAAACCATTCCCTGGGGGGCCCCCCGTGCTGCCGATAATTGTGTAGAACACACAATCCTGGGTTCTCACAAACTGTGGCCGGTTTGTGAGGTAGTCCAGGATCCACGATGACAGGTGCTGGTCCACCCCTGCGCACAGCAGCTTGTCCCTCAGCATCACCGGTTGGATGGTGTTGAAAGCACTGGAGAAGTCAAAGAACACGATCCTCACCGCATTCCCGGGCTTCTCCAGGTGGGACAGGGAACGGTGAAGGAGGAAGATCACTGTATCCTCCACCCCAATGCCATGCTGGTAGGCGAACTGGAGTGGATCCATTGCTGGTCCCACCAGGGGGCGGAGGTGAGCAAGGAGCAGTCTCTCCAGGGTCTTTATGAAAAGTCAGGGCCACTGCTCTGTAGCCGTTCAGGTCTCTGGGGTGGGAAGTCTTTGGTACGGTACCACACAAGATATTTTCCACAGCTGTGGTACCCTCCCTAGCTTCAGGCTCAGGTTGAAGATGTGTTCCACAATCCCACACAGCTGGTCTGCGCAGGACTTGAGGAGCTTCGCGCTGATGCAGTCCAGACGGAGGCCTTCCTCACCTTGATCTTCCTCAGCTCTGCCCTCACCTGGGTCTTAGTGAGGGTCAGGTTGGGGGGCTGTGTGCTGGGAGTGGGGAGGTGTTGGTGGGGGGGGGGGGGAGGTGGACAGCAGGTCTTGATGACGGTAGAGGCAGCAGTGGTTGTTGTGCAGGTATGTATTATATGAATCCATTCAAAATGTATACTGCTGTTGGGAAAAAACTATGATTAAACCTGGTAGTCTGGGTTTTATGGGATCTGTACCGCTTCCCTGAGGGGAGCAAGTGAAAGAAATCATAACTTGGATGAGTGCAATCCATAATGATGTCAGTAGCTCTGCTGAGGTACCGAGACCTGGAAATCTCTTCCAAAGAAGGGCGAGAACAACCAGTGACTTTTTGCACAGTCTCAATCACTCTGCAAAACTTTGTGGTCTGCGGCAGAGCAGCCACCATACCAAACCATGATGCCATATGACAAAATGCTCTCAATGGCAGAGCGATAAAATAAAACCAGCAACTGTGCATTCACGCCATTCCTCTTAAGGAGCCTCAGAAAGTGTAAACGTTGTTGAGCCTTCTTTATCATAGCTATGGCGGTAACTGACCAGGTGAGGTTATGAAAACTTGAAAGCCTCCACCCTCTCCACACACTCCTATAGAGGAGGAGGCTCGCTACTATGCATCCTGAATTCAATGATGAGTTCTTTTGTTTGTTTGTTTTTTTGTATTCAATAGCAGGTTATTATCTGAGTACCATCTTACCAATCTCTGGACCTCATCTCTGTATGCAGACTCATCTCCTTCTGATATGAGCCCCACTACTGTTGTATCATCCGCGAACTTCACTATAATGTTTGTGGGATAAACAGGTGTGCAGTCATTTGTGTACAGTGAATACAAAGTGGGGCTCAACACACAGCCCTGTGGTGAGCCTGTGTTAAGCATGATTGTAGAGGTGAAATGGGGTCCAAGACTGTCAGTCTGCGTGCGATTTGTTAAAAAGTCCTTAATCCAACTGCAGGTATGAGTAGGCAGACCGAGCTGAGACAATTTACTGATGAGAAAATTGGGAATAATTGTATTAAATGCCGAACTATAGTCCACAGACAACATTCTTACATACAGTAGCTCCCCTTATCTTCTAAGTGTCTGAATACTGAGTGGAGAGCTATAGCAACAACATCTTCAGTAGATCTGCTCCGCCTATAGGCAAACTGGTACTGATCAAAGGCTGGGGGGAGACTGGACAAAAGTTGTTTCAATACCATTTTCACAAAGCACTTCATAACAATGGGTGTTAGTCTGAATGATTACTGACCAGTAGCATTAACTATCGATAATGTATTTTTTGGGCACAGGGATAATGACTGCAGATTTTAGACACTGTGGAACAGAGGCTGCCTTAAGAGACAAATTAAAAATGTCAATCAAAACAGAGCATAGCTGATCTGCACATGCTCTGAGCACCTTTCCTGGCATCCCATAGGGACCAGTAGCCTTTCTCGGATGAACTGCTCTAAGTGTATGTCTCACCTCATGATCCTGAAGGGTGAGCACATCGGAGTTGGTATTCAGTAGCGTCAGTGGATCCAGGCTAGATGAACTTGCCTCAAACCGTGCGAAAAAGCAATTCAGTTCTTCTGCCAGTGAGGCGTTGATGTCACTAGAAGTGATGCTGCTGCCCTTATAGTTTGTGATGTGATGAAAGCCTTGCCACACTTGTCTCAAATCATTATCAGAAAAATGGTCCTCAATTTTCCTCTTATAGGCTTGTTTGGCCTCCTTAATGCCTTTCTTCAGATTAGTCCGGGCGGTGCTATACAGATCTGTATCCCCTGAGCTGAAGGCTGTGCAGCAATGTGCAAATTTAGCATGCTGTGTAAGAATTCCTGTATGCAAAGTTGTGTCTGGAGTTTTGTTATTTATTCAGGAGTCTGATGGCAGTGCGAAAGAAGGAGTTTTTTAGTCTGGATGTCTTGCATTTCACACTTGTGTACCTCCGGCCTGAGGGAAGAAGTGTGAACATTCTGTGCTGGGAGTGAATGGGGTCCTGGAGGATGGAGGCAGCTCTCCTTTGGACTCTGCGGTGATAGATGTTCTGCAGAGAGGGGAGTGGAGTTCTGATGATCTTCTCAGCTGTCTACAACACTCTCTGCAGGCATTTGTGGTCCAAAGCAGTAGTGCTGCCGTACCATGCAGTGATGCAGTTGGTCAAGATGCTCTCGATGATGCAGCTGTAGAAGTTGTTGAGGATCTTGGGGGACATGTCAAACTTCCTCAGCCTCCTCAGAAAGTATAGCCGCTGTTGAGCTCTCTTAACCAGCTCTGTGGTGTTAAGTGCCCACGTAAGGTCCTCGCTGATGCAGATGCCCAGGGATTTAAAGCTGCTCACCCTCTCCACCTCAAGCTCCCGGACGAACAGAGGCTGATGAGGTCTCCTCCACTTCCTCATGTCCACTATCATCTCCTTCATCTTGTCCGTGTTGAGGGTGAGGTTGTTGTCCTCACACCATGACACCAGGCTGGCCACCGCCCTCCTGTAGGATGCTTTATCACCACCAGTGATGCGTCCTATCACTGCTGTGTCATCCGCAAACTTTTTTTTTTGTAACTTAAGATTTTTATTCATTTTTCATTATATATATTGCATTCAGATCACAGTCTACATTTAAAAAAAACAAAGGGGCTAGAGTAAAAAAGAAAAAGGAGAAAAAAAAAAAAAAAAGGGGGGGGGCAAATGTTGGAGCATCAAGTTTTTAGTTTCCATCTCTTAATTCTTCTGGTTTTTCCAGCGTCTTTGGTTATTCTTTCAATATCTGTCTCGTTGTTGCACTTTGTAGTGTGTCCATTTCCGCCATTTTTTTTCCCATAGTCCTTCTTGCATTCTTTGTCGATATGTTAGTTTTTCCATCATACGTATGTCCTCAATAATGTCAGTCCATTGCTCTTGGTCAGGAAGAACTTCTGATCGCCATTTTTTTGTGATTGTTTTTTTACATGCAATCAACAAGATTTTAACTAGATATCTGTCCTCAGCCTGTATAACATTGTCTCTTTTAAGATCACATAGGTACATCAAGTTACAGTTCATTGGTATATTATATCCTAATATCCTCTGTATTGTCACATGTATAGATTTCCAGAATGATGAGATTTTGCAGCATTTCCAAAACATATGCGAGTGGTCTGCATTTTGAGCCCCACATCCCCTCCAGCATATAGATTGGGTATTTGTATACTTTCCTTGAATCTGTGGTGTAATGAAAAAGCGAATCAGGTTTTTCCATCCAAATTCCCTCCATGTTCTTGAATTTGTTGACGTGTGTTGTGTTTTCCATATTTCCTGCCAGCTTTCTTCTGTTATGTTTAAATTGAGCTCTTTCTCCCATTTCTCCTTTATATAGTTACTTGAATGATTGTTTGCCATAAGTTTCTGATATAGCTTTGAAATAATTCTTGTTTTATTTCCTGTATATGAGCTTAAAATGAATTGTATAATCTCGCTAACATCTGTTTGGAGGTTATGCCTAATCTTCTTCATATAATAGTCTCTCATCTGCAGATATCTGAAGAATTCCGATCTTTCTAGTTTAAATTTTCTCCTGATGTTTACAAAGCTCCCGAGATCTTTTTTTCCGATATTGCCCCATGCTGTGATTCCCTTGTTCACCAGGTTTTTGTATCCCCTATCTTGTTTTGCCGGTTCAAACTGACTGTCAAATGCTACCCATTTCAATAGTTTTATGTCTTCCTTTATATTATACTTTTGTACTATTTTATACCACAGTTCTAAAGTAAATTTAGTGATTGGGTCTATTTGTTTGATTTGCTTATATGCATCTTTATCTCCTATTATGCTTTGTACTGGGAGTCCCTCAATTTCCTTTTCCATTTCTTTCCATTTTGCCTCATATCCCTCGTCGCACCAACATATGATATATCTTATTTGTGCTGAGTAGTAATATTCCTTTAGACTCGGTAGGCCCATGCCTCCTTTCTCTTTTGGTAACTGGAGAGTTTTATATTTCACTCTTGGTTTTTTACCTCCCCAAACAAATCTCGATATCATCCTGTCCCACTTTGAGAATTGGGCATCTGGAATCTCTGTTGGTATAGCCTGGAAGAGGTAAAGTAATCTAGGTTGTATGCTGATTTTGACTGTCTCAATTTTTGAATTCAGATCCATATTTAAGATTGACCATCTATCAATATCTTTTTTTATTTCTTGTTCCAACCTATCATAGTTTGCTTTATAGATTTTGCTTAGATCTTTAGGTATGTTCACTCCAAGGTATTTTATTTCTTTTTGTTTCCAGTTTAGTTTGATCTTATCAGTTATCTGGTTTAGAGGGTTATAGTGGAATGTCAGTATTTGTGTTTTTGTTATGTTTATCTTGTATCCTGATAATTTTCCAAAATTTTCTATCAAGTTCATCATTTCCATTATTGATTCATCTGGTTGTTCAAGGTAAACTATAATATCGTCTGCAAATAGCCCAATCTTGTGTTCCGCCCCCTTTATTGTTACACCTTTTAATTTCTTATTTTGTCGTATCGCTTGAGCCAGTGGCTCTATGAACAGAGCAAACAAGGTGGGCGATAAGCAGCATCCCTGCCTAGTTGATCTTTGTATATTTACTTTGTCTGTTAAGCTACCGTTTATCTTGATTCTTGCCACAGGTTCTTGATACAGCGTCCTTATGCATTGTACTGATTTTTCGTTAAATCCAAAGCGTTCCAGCACACTATATAGGAATTTCCAGTTAACCCTGTCAAATGCTTTTTCTGCGTCTAAACTCATTATTACTGCGCTTTTCTTTTCTTTATGTATTTGATTAATTATATGTATTGTTCTCCTGATATTGTCATGTGTTTGGCGTCCCTCTATGAAACCAGTTTGATCATCTTCTATCAATTCCGTCAAGAATGTCTTTATTCGTTTACATATAATTGTTGTATATATTTTATAATCCACATTTAATAAAGAGATTGGCCTATAGTTTCCGCATTGTTCTCTATCTTTCCCTGGTTTTAAAATGACTGAAATAATGGCTTCGTTCCATGATGGAGGTATTTTGTTGTTGTTCAACGTCCAATTAAATGACTTTAGGAGTTGTGGCATGAGTTCTTCTATAAACAGTTTATAAAACTCAGAGGGGTATCCATCACTACCTGGTGATTTACCGTTTTTAAGTGACTTAATCACATCTCTAATCTCTTGTGTTGTTATTTCTGCTGTTAGCTTTTCATTTTGTTGATTTCCTATTGATGGCAAGTCCAATGTGCATAGAAATTTTTTAATATCTTTAGTATTTGTTTCTTCAGGTTGCGAGTATAGTTCTTGGTAGAAATTATGGAATATTTCTTCGATGTTTTCTGGGTTAACTGTGGTTTTATTTGTGGTGGGGTCTTTAATCTTATATACATTATTCATTGTTTGTTGTTTTCTTAACCGTTTTGCCAGCAGTTTTGTGGCTTTTGGTCCCGTTTCATAATATTTTTGCTTTAGATATCTATTTTTCCTTTCAATTTCATCCATTTGTGTTTCTTTTATCTTTATTTTTTCTTCTTTAATTTCTTGATATATTTTTGGGTCATTTGTGCTTTGATGTTTATGTTCTAATTCCCTCAGTCTCTCACATCTTTGTTCATATGCTTCCAGTTTAGTCTTATTTGCTTTTCCTGTTTCAACAATTAATTTACCTCTTAACACGGCTTTTAGTGCATCCCATAGTATTGTTGGGTCCACTTCTTCATTGTCATTCTCTTGGATATATTCATTTATCCATCCATCCATCCATCCATCTTCTACCGCTTTTCCGGAGGTCCGGGTCGCGGAGGCAGCAGTTCAAGCAGAGAAGCCCAGACTTCCCTCTCCCCAGCCACCTGCTCCAGCTCTTCAGAGGGGATACCAAGGCGTTCCCAGACTAGCTGGGAGACATAGTCTCTCCACCGAGTCCTAGGTCTGCCCCGGGGTCTCCTCCCAGTGGGACGTGCCTGAAACACCTCAAGTGGGAGGCGTCCAGGAGGCATCCTAATCAGATGCCCATACCACCTCAACTGACTCCTTTCAATGTGGAGGAGCAGCGGTTCTACTCTGAGCCTCTCCCGGATGACTGAGCTCCTCACCCTATCTCTGAGGGTGAGTCCAGCAATCCTACGGAGAAAGCTCATTTCAGCCGCTTGTATCCGCGATCTCGTTCTTTCGGTCATTACCCAAAGCTCGTGACCATAGGTGAGAGTAGGAACGTAGATTGACTGGTAAATCGACAGCTTTGCCTTAGAACTAAGCTCCCTCTTCACCACAACAGACCGGTACAACGTCCGCATCACTGCAGATGCTGCTCCAATCCGTCTGTCGATCTCTCGCTCCATTTTCCCCTCACTCGTGAACAAGACCCCAAGATACTTAAACTCCTCCACTTGGGGCAGGAGCCTGTCCCCAACCCGGAGAGGACAATCCACCTTTTTCCGGCTGAGGACCATGGACTCAGACTTGGAGGTGCTGATTCTCATCCCAGCCGCTTCACACTCAGCGGCAAACCGTCCCAGCAAGAGCTGTAGGTCATTGCTGGATGAAGCCAACAGGACAACATCATCTGCAAACAACAGAGATGAGATCCTGTGGTCACCAAGCATGACACCCTCCATTCCCTGGCTGCGCCTAGAAATCCTGTCCATAAAAATTATGAACAGGACCGGTGACAAAGGGCAGCCCTGGCGGAGTCCAACTCTCACTGGGAATGACTCCGACCGAGTGTTGGCAATGCGAACTAAACTCTCACAACGGTCGTACAGAGACCGAATAGCTCGTAACAACAAGCCCGATACCCCATACTCCCGAAGCACCCCCCACAAAAATCCACGAGGGACGCGGTCAAATGCCTTCTCCAAGTCCACAAAACACATGTAAACTGGTTGGGCAAACTCCCACGAACCCTCAAGAATTCTCGAGAGGGTAAAGAGCTGGTCCGATGTGCCACGGCCAGGACGAAAACCACATTGCTCCTCCTGAATCCGAGGTTCGACCAACGGCCGGACTCTCCTCTCCAGTACCTTGGCATAGACCTTCCCAGGGAGGCTGAGGAGTGTGATCCCTCTAAAGTTGGAGCACACCCTCCGGTCCCCTTTTTTGAAGAGAGGAACCACCACCCCGGTTTGCCATGCCAAAGGCACTGCCCCCGACCTCCACGCAATGTTGCAGAGGCGTGTCAACCATGACAACCCAACAACATCCAGGGCCTTGAGGTACTCGGGGCGAATCTCGTCCACCCCCGGGGCCCGGCCACCAAGGAGATTTTTAACCACCTTGGCGACCTCAGCCCCTGTGATAGGCGAGTCATCCCCCTCGTCCCCAAACCCTGCTTCCTCTGTGGAAGGCGTATCAGTGGGATTGAGGAGATCCTCGAAGTATTCCTTCCACCGCCCGACGATATCCCCAGTTGAAGTCAACAGTGTCCCATCCGCACCATACACAGTGTGGACGGGGAGCTGCTTTCCCCTCCTGAGCCGCCGAACAGTTTGCCAGAATCTCTTTGAAGCCGACCGAAAGTCTTGTTCCATGGCCTCACCGAACTCCTCCCATACCCGGGTTTTTGCTTCAGCAACCACCCGAGCTGCACTCCGCTTGGCCTGCCGGTACACCTCAGCTGCTTCGGGAGTCCCACAAGCCAACCAAGCTTGATAGGACTCCTTCTTCAGCTTAATGGCCCCCCTCACCACTGGTGTCCACCACTTGGTTCGGGGGTTGCCACCACGAGATGCACCGACCACCTTGCGGCCGCAGCTCTGGGCTGCCGCTTCAACAACAGAGGTGGAGAACATGGCCCATTCAGACTCCATGTCTCCAGACTCCCTCGGAATGTGGTTGAAGTTCTTCCGGAGGTGGGAGTTGAAGACCTCCCGGACAGGGGCCTCAGCCAGACGCTCCCAGCACACCCTCACTATACGTTTGGGTCTACCAGGTCTGAATGGCTTCCTCCCCTGCCATCGGATCCAACTCACCACCAGGTGGTGATCAGTTGACAGCTCTGCACCTCTCTTTACTCGGGTGTCCAAGACATACGGTCGCAGGTCTGATGATACGATAACAAAATCGATCATCGACCTGCGGCCTAGGGTGTCCTGGTGCCAGGTGCACATATGGACACCCTTATGCTTGAACATGGTGTTCGTTATAGACAGACTGTGGTTAGCACAGAAGTCCAATAACTGAACACCACTCGGGTTCAGATCGGGCAGGCCGTTCCTCCCAATCACCCCCCTCCAGGTTTCACTGTCGTTGCCCACGTGCGCATTGAAGTCCCCCAGTAGGACAATGGAGTCTCCAGGAGGAGCACCCTCCAGCACCCCAGTCACAGACTCCAAAAAGGGTGGGTACTCTGAAACATCATTTGGTGCATAGGCACAAATGATGGTCAGGACCCGTTTCCCAACCCGAAGGCGCAGGGAAGCAACCCTTTCGTCCACCGGGGAAAACTCCAATATAGAGGCAGCAAGGTGGGGCGATACAAGAATACCTACCCCTGCTCGTCGCCTCTCGCCCGGGGCAACTCCAGAAAAGGCCAAGCTCCAGCCCCTCTCCAGGAGACTGGTTCCGGAACCGGAGCTGTGTGTTGAGGTGAGGCCGACTATATCTAGCCGGTATCGCTCAATCTCGTACACCAGCTCAGGCTCCTTCCCCACCAGAGAGGTGACATTCCACGTACCAAAAGCCAGTTTAGAAAGCTTGGGATCAGTCCGCCAAGGTCTCCGCCTTTGACTGCCACCTAATCCACATAGCACCGGACTTCCATGATCCCTCCTGCAGGTGGTGAACCTACTGGAGGGCGGACCCATGTGACTCCTTCGGGCTGAGCCCGGCCGGGTCCCATGGGTGGAAACCCGGCCACCAGACGCTAGCCTTCGAGCCCCTCCCCCAGGCCTGGCTCCAGGGTGGGGCCCCGGTAACCCCATACCGGGCGGGGTACACTGAATCCTTGATATACAATTTATCATGAGAGTCTGTTGGATCGTTCTTCGTCTGGCCCTTCACCCAGGACCAGTATTCTGGTCCTGGGTGAAGGACCAATGAATATCCAATATTCATTTATATTTACTTTTATTCTTTCTTTCATTTTATCATCATTTAACAGTCCTACATTAAGTTTCCATGTTGTTTGTCGTTTTCTATTGTTTAAATTTATTTCCATGTATATAGGATTATGATCTGATATTTCTGCCCCTCCAATCCAACAATTTCTCACCCTGTGTCTGTCACCTTCATTCATAAGGAAGTAATCTATTCTAGAGTGTACTTTATGGACTGCTGAATAATGTGTATAGTCTTTTTCGAGTGGGTGCAGGTCCCTCCAAATGTCTACCATACCCATTTCTGCCAGTGAGGTTCTTATGAATTTTGTTACATGTTTTTTTGTCTTCTTAACACTTGTTGTATCAATTTCATGATCCATGACAGCATTTAAGTCTCCTCCACAAATTAGGACTCCTTCACTGTGTGTTGCTATGAGATCAAACAGATGTTGAAAAAAACCCTTGTCACTTTCTGGTGGGGCATAGATGCTCACTAATGTGATCTGCATTCCATCTATGCTACCCTTTATTATTACATACCTGCCTTCTTTATCCTGGATTTCCTGTTCACATTCAAATTGTATTTTATTTGAGATTAGTATCATAACCCCCCTTTTAGTTCCTCCCTTAAATGAACTGTAGTAGGAGTTCTTATAGCCAAATCTCTTTAGTTTCACATGTTCTGTCTTGCTCAAATGTGTCTCTTGCATAAATATAATTTCGGCTTTTTCTTTCTTGAATTTTCTTATTATTCTTTCCCTTTTAACAGGTGAGTTCAGACCATTCACGTTTAGTGTTATTATCTTAAGATTTTTACCCATAATCATGTTTTTCCATTTTTTTAACTTGTGCTCCTAGCCCCTTTAACAACAAAAATAACACATATTTATATAAAAACACATTAAAAAATCTCGACCTCCGTACTTTGGGCCTTTCTTCTGCCCACTGGTCCCTGTTGGTGGGTGGAGGGATTGTTCTCACCGAGTGTAGGGCCCTCCCTAGACCTGTATTTACTATCCAAGAAATAGTCATTAGTCTAGAAATGTCCAACAAATATCACTTAAACCTCTCCTAGCCGTCTGTTTCTCTTTTACCTTGTCTTCTTGGCCTTCATTTCTTCTGTGTCTTTCTTAATCTTTGTTATAATCTAGGCTTTCAGTTGAAAGCCTTGTAGTCTTTCCTGGGCCCGCTGCGCCACGTCTCCCCCCGTCTTTTGCCGTTCACTCGCCTCCACTCCGTCTGTCGTGATGCGTTCAGGGCCTCCGCTGCTCCTACCGTTTCCTCCGGCACGTACACCTCAAGGCCCCGCTCCATCATGTCCTGCGCTGCCTCTCTGGCTGTGTTGTAGGTTCTTACGCCGTTCTCCCAATGAATCCTCATCTTCGTTAGCGGCGTTTGGAATCTAATTTTTTTTTCTTTCAGCGTTTTTTTAATGTTGGCATATTTCTTCCGCTGCTGCACAATTTCCGCCGGGTAGTCATGATCAAAGAATATCTGCTTGTCGCCGAGTCGTATCTTTTTTTTCCACGCTCGTGTCAGGATTCTTTCCTTTACATCATATTTCAGAAAGTTTACCACAACTGACCTGGGTGTAGAGCGTGGGTTCGGGTTCTGTGCCGAGGCTCTGTGCGCTCGTTGAATCTGCAGATCCGCTTCGCTGGGCAGTTCCAGCTCTTTTTTTAAGAACTGATCCATGAATTTCGTCATCGAGTTGCCTTCAATGCCCTCCGGGATCCCGAAGATGCGTATATTGCCCCGTCTGGACCTGCTCTCCAAGTCGGTTACTTTCTCCTGCATCCTCTGCATTTGTGCCGTCAGGGTCTGCAGCTGTTCGCTTGCCTCGCTATTCCAATCTTCCAGCTCTGATATTCGGGCCTGCGCTTCTGTCATACACGCCCGCTGGGAGCGCAGCTCCTCCATGTTTTCTGCTAGCTTGCGCTCCATTTCTCTTCGGAGGCCCATAATTTCTTCCTTAATCTCTTTTTTCAGCTCCTCCTTAAGAGCCGCTAAATCCTGTTGTAGCTGCCGTTTGAAGTCTCTCAACTCTTTACCCAAACTGGCGATGCCAGTGTTCATGTTTTCGAGTCTGGCGTCCTCCATTTTCTCTGCTGTAGACACCTCGTTTTTTTGGGCTTCACGTTCAGCGGTTTTTCCTGCGTTGTTGGAGAGGAATTCTTCAATTTTACCCTGCTTTTGTCCTTGTGCCCGGCTCCTTCGTGTTTTCATCCCTTAGTTTATTGATCCACTTATGTCGAGTTGGCCATTTACCGATGATTTTTAATCCGGCTAGGGAGAGCTCTCTGTTTAAGCGTTATGTCTCTCCGCCATCTTCCCGCAAGTCCATCTCTTCATGTTTTTAATGTTGCAGCATGGCACCGAGACAAATTCCTAGTTTGTGTACTACATGAACAATGGCAATAAATCTGATTCTGATTCTGATCCTGTTACTATCTCGGTTGCAGGAACAGACGATGCCAGTGTTCATGGTATCGAGTTTTGTGTCTTCCATTTTCTCTGCTGCGGTCACCTCGTTTTTTTGGGCCCCGTGTTCAGCGGTTTCTCCTGCGTTGTTGAAGAGGAATTCTTTAATTTTACTCTGCTTTTGTCCTTGTGCCCGGCTCCTTCGTGTTTTCATCCCTTAGTTTATTGATCCGCTTATGTCGAGTTGGCCATTTACCGATGATTTTTAATCCGGCTAGGGAGAGCTCTCTGTTTAAGCGTTATGTCTCTCCGCCATCTTCCCGGAAGTCGTCATGATGATGCTGGCTGAGGTCCTGTTACCCATCCTGACAGACTGAGGCCTGCCAGTCAAAGTCCAGTAGCCAGTCACAGGGGGTGGGGTGTAGGACAAGTAAAGACAGTTTGCAGGTGAGTTTGTGGAGGATGACTGTGTTGAAGGCAGAGCTGTAGTCGACAAAGAGCATCCTGACATAGGAGTCTTCATCTTCTAGGTAGGAGAGAGAATAATGGAATGCAGAAGCAATCCGGTATGCTGTCCTGAATGAGAGCCAGCACCACTCTCTCGAAGCACTTCATGATGATTGGAGTGAGTGCTACCGGCCTGTAATCATTCAGGCAGGTCGGCGGGCTCTTTTTGTGGAGGGGGACGAAGGTTGTGGTTCTGAAGCAGGAGGGGACTATGTTCTGGTTGAGGGAGAGGTTAAAGATGGTTGCGAGAACATCAGTCAGCTCGGCAGCACATGCTCTAAGAGCCCACCCAGGGATGTTGTCTGGTCCTGCTGCCTTGCAGGGGTTGATATTCCTCAGTACTTTGTTTATCTGGCCTGATGAGACTTTTAGAGGAGGGGGAGGGTGCGTGTGTGTGTGTCTCCTCTCTGCACAGTAGCTGGAGGTCTCAAAGCGGGTGCAAAAGATGTTGAGATCATCTGCAGGCTGTCTGTGGAGCTAGTGGTGTTGCTGGTGGTTGTCTTGTAGTCTGTGATATGCTGCAGGCCTTGTCACATAAGCCCAGGGTAAGGACTGTAGTAGAGGCTGTCCAACTTTTCTCTGTACTGCCTCTTGGCTGTTGTTATAGCCTTATTCAGTCCATACTTTGCAGCTTTGTACTCGGCCTCATTGCCTGATTTAAATGCAAGAGAGCGAGCACTCAGCATCTGACGTTCCTGACTGTTTATCCAGGGCTTCTGGTTGGGGAACTTCCTGACTTGTATGGTGGGTTCAGTGGAATCAACACAAGTACTGGGGGGTAATGGATCAGCGTTCTCGTCGCGCCCTCCGCCAGTACCCGGGCTCGCCTGGGGAAGCTAATGATCCTACCAGCAGACTAAATTCGAAGAGACGACGCCTCTGTGCCAAGTCAAAGAAGAATCCTAGTCAGTCCTAAAGCCGAAAGCAAACAGCCCCAAGAGCACTTTGTGGTAGGATCTGCCCTTCGCATATTACAACTAAACGTTGAAGGCCTATCTGCAGCCAAGCGAAGCCTTATTGAAGTCCTCGCCTTCCAACATTCAATTGATGTAATCTGCCTCCAAGAGACTCATATTGGCACAGAGGAAGCTGGCCGCTTCACCATCAAAGGCTTTGACCTCCTGTGCTATGTTCTACATGCTAAACATGGACGTGCCACCTATGTGCGTTCTGACATAGTTGAAGCAAATCACCTGATAACAACACATTTCTCAGACACCATAATCATTGGTGGCTTCCATATTGTCAATGTGTACAAGCCCCCTAATGCCAACTGGGATCTGCAGGTCTTACCCACCCTACCCCACCCTGCCATCTATGTGGGGGACTTTAACAGCCATCACCCTGACTGGGGGTACCCAGCAGTGGACAGTGATGGGGAGGCACTTTCAGACTGGGCATCCAGAAATGACCTCGCTTTGATATACGACCCCAAACAAAGAGGAACCTTCCACTCTGCTAGGTGGAAGAAGGACTATTCTCCTGACCTGTGTTGGGTCAGCTCTTTGAATGGGGAGCCATATCCTACACAGATCCTCATTCTTGATGATTTTCCACACAGCCAACACCGGCCCCTGCTTGTACACATTGGCCTACAACTTCCAGTCATATACAGCCCAAGGAAGATGCGCTGGAACTTCCGCAAAGCCAACTGGAAGAAATTCAGTGAAACTCTGGACCGGAGCGTTGTTACCATCCCACTCCACACCATCACTGTAGATGAAGCATACAACCGCTTCTGCAGCGCAATCTTCAAGGCTGCCCATACTGCAATCCCACGAGGCTACCGACCCCTCTATGTCCCATGTTTGGACGGAGAAAGTGCTGCCCTCCTACAATCCTATCAAACATCAGGGGACCCAGAGATAGCAGACCATCTCATTGAATCGCTAAATACAGCCCGGCGAAAGAAATGGGAGGAGACAGTTGCTGACCGGAGCTTTACCCACTCTAGCAGGAAATGTTGGAGCCTCATCCGTCGCCTAGGAGCTGCACAGAAGCCCCCTAGCCAAAGCCGAGCATCCGTCACACCCAACCAAGTTGCATCCCACCTACTGACTATCGCCAAAGCACCCCAAGACAAAGACACCAGAAGAGCAGTTACAACTGAGCTAAAAAAACACCAAAAAATGCCTGTAGAGGAAACGAACCCTGAACCCTCCGAGGCTGCTGAACTGGAGAAAGTCCTACAGGGCCTGAAATGTGGAAAGGCAGCAGGATACGATAACATCTTCCCAGAATTCATGAAAAATCTTGGCCCCCGAGCCCTAACCTGGTTGACACAATTCTACACAAGGATCACACAAACGAACTCGATCCCAAAGAAATGGCGGGCAGCAAAGGTCATTGCCATCCCAAAACCTGGCAAAGACCACAAACTACCAGCAAGCTACCACCCAATCTCCCTACTCAGCGTTCCTTACAAAATCATGGAGCGCCTAATACTGCAACGCATTTCCCCAGAAATAGAGGATATTCTAAGTGTGGATCAAGCAGGTTTCCGCAAGGACCGCAGTACAGGAGAACAAGTACTGGCCCTAACCACCTTCATTGAAAATGGCTTCGAGAGCAGACTGAAGACAGGGGCTGTGTTTCTCGATCTTACAGCCGCCTATGATACGGTCTGGCACAAAGGCCTCCTCCTGAAACTTATAAAGGCGATCCCTGCTTGGGCAACAGCAATTATAAAAACCCTGCTGACCAACCGAAGGTTCAGAGTCCACCTCAGTCAGAACACAAGTGCATGGAGAATGCAGAAAAACGGACTCCCACAAGGCTCAGTTCTAGCTCCAACTCTGTTCAACCTCTACATAAACGACCTGCCTACTACAAAATCCCGCAAATTCATCTATGCAGACGACATCTGTTTGGCATTCCAAGCACCAGACTTTGAACCACTGGAACGGGTGCTCACGGAAGATCTTGCTAAACTGGACCAGTTCTGCAAAATCTGGCGCCTAAAACCAAGCCCAGCAAAAACCGTCTCCAGTGTATTTCATCTCCACAATGCAAAAGCTGCCAGAGAACTAAACATCCACCTGAGCGGACTCAAGCTTAAGCATGCCCCAAATCCAACTTATCTTGGAGTGACCCTTGATAGGACCTTATCCTTCAAGGAACATCTAAAGGGGACGGCTGCTAAGGTGAAAGTACGAAACAACCTGCTCTGCAAGCTCGCTGGTGCAAAATGGGGGGCGGCAGTCTCCACCCTGCGCACCTCAGCACTGGCCCTTTCATACTCTGTAGCAGAATATTGTGCCCCTGTCTGGTCCAGGTCATCTTACACACACCATGTAGACACCCAGCTCAACTCAACCATGAGAACTATAACTGGAACAATCCGCTCAACACCACTCCCCTGGCTCTCTGTACTGTCAAACATAGCCCCTCCACACATCCGGCGAGCAGCATTAACTCAAAGGATGCTCCAAAAAGTTAAAGATTTTCCTCACTTACCAATCCATGCAGATATCTACACCCCACCCACTGCCCGACTTTCATCCAGACGGCCGATTTGGAAAAACCCTCCCCCAGCTGACTTTACCATCCAGACAGCTTGGCAAGAGGAATGGGAGACCAAGGAGGTCCCAAACAAACAGCTGGTGATAAACCCCAACCAACAGGTCCCGGGCACCAACCTCCCAAGGAGACAGTGGTCTACACTCAATCGCTTCAGGACTGGACATGACCCCTGCTTGGCCAGCCTTCACAGATGGGGCAGTAGCCCTAGCCCACTGTGCGCATGTGGAGAGGAGCAAACTATGGAACACATCATAGAGGCTTGCCCGCTCCAAAGACTGGAAGGAGGATTACACACCCTCCATACAGCAAACCAGGAGGCAACTGCTTGGCTTAAGGACTTTGCATTCGCTAAATAAAACACAAGTACTAATGTACCCAGTCACATGTTCAGCATAATCCTCTATGTTTACAGACGAGTCCTCCCGGGTGGCTGCAGCTTTAAATACATCCCAGTCTGTCCAGGCAAAACAGTCTTGCAAAGTGCGCTCAGCCTCTGGAGTTCAGCGTTTAATTTGCTGGGGTGCCGCTCTGTATGCACCATGTATGTTGGTGTAAACATGGTCCAGTGTGTTCTTATCACGGGTGGGAATGTCCATGTGCCGATAATATTTGGCAAGTGCAGGGGGTAAATTGCACTGGTTAAAGTCACCAGCAACAATAAAAAAAGCATCGGGATGGGACGTCTCTAATGCGCTGATGACATCATGGAGTTTGCGGAGCACTGCTGTATTGTCCACTTGCGGGGAAACGTACACAGCAGCCAAAAACACAGCAGTGAATTCCATCAGTAAATAATAGGGATGGCATTTCAGCAGAAAAACTCCACATCAGGCGAACAGTGCTTGTTAACAGTCTGTACATTTCCACACCACAAGTTGTTTATAAACATACGCACACCCCCACCTCTCGTCTTACCTGTGGCTGATGTTCGGTCGGCCTGATGTACGGAGTGGGTCTGTAGCTGAATTGGGCACTCAGGGACTTTGTCTGAGAGCCAGGTCTCACAGAGAATTAGAGCACAGCACTATCTCCCGCTGATCTTCCATCCTTACTCTTAGCTTCTCGAGTTTGCTTTCCAGAGACCGTACGTTGGCTAACAGGAGGCTAGGTAGCGGAGGGTGGCTAGCACAAGCTCTTAGCCTAGCATGGAGCCCCCCCTTTTGCCTTGCTTGCAGCGCCGTTTCTGAAGCGCTCTCTTGGGATCAGCATGCTCATGCGGGCTTGGTACTTCGGGGCCTTCCTGGGGGTGGCGCTGACTGCTATGGGAGCGGACAATGCATTGTAGTTCGGGTGGTATAAAGTCAGTAAATTCCAAATGGCTGCTTATCTTGGCAATGTCCAGCAATGTCTGTCAGTTGTATGTTAGCAGTGCATGACATTTCTGCACTGTAGAAGGGAGGGAGCAATCTTTTAATAAAACACTAAAATAATAAAACATGCAGCAATAAAATCATGCACCAAACCAACCATTAAAAAGTAAAATGAAAAGAAACAGCAAACTCAATTAAGGAACTGGCAAAATGAATAAAACTCCAGAGTAGAGCCAAATAAATAAAAGGAAAGAAGGATAAATTTCTATTAAATTAATCCAGCATTCAACATCTCCAACTCTACATGACTAATGCTCCTGACTGGATAAAACAAAACACAAATTACTTTTACTAGGTACTAAAAGAACTAAAAAGGCTAACAAACAAGTTCTTATAAAACCTGAACACACAAATAAAAAGGCCTGTACATCAGAGAGCCCATAAAAACCAAGAAAAACTGCAAGGTATTATCTCTCTGCACTTTAGTTTTAACAGACAGTTTCTCTATTAGTGTATTAATCACAAAAACAGTCAAAATCCATCACCAACAGGGACCACGTCTCCTCCTCCAGACCTCTGACACCCACATCTCTTCTGTTGTCTGATGCTGGATTGCGGGTGCAGCAGTCATTCACTCACAGCAAACTCAGAGACATGCAGAAAGAGAAAAAATAGCGAAGTAGCAGCTGTTGGAGTCCAGCTCCATCCATGTGAAGTTCTGTGTCTGCAGTGTGGAGGAGAGCTGCAGCCAAATCAGTCCTGATAATGTCTGCTATTTTGTCCTTCAACAGATTGATTACGATTTCAAAAAGATTTTAGTGCTAAATTAGCAAAGGAATAAATTTTGAATCTCGTTCCTGACTACAACAATGCCTATTTGTCATAAATACTTTGGTTGTAGTGAAAGGATGCAGTGAGGAAACGAGCTAGATGACACAGAACTTTATTCTTTTGCTAACAACATATAAACAAAACACGCTTCAGAGCTCTGCTGAGCTACTGCACTATCTGGGTCTCTGTACATTCCTCTTTTTTATTCTTATTTCCACATGTAGAGCCCCAGAGCTTCCAACCATCATACACTGTTGTGTGAACAAAGAGAAATGCAGCACATTAACATAACATATGCGGGTTCTGCACAAATACAGTTCTTCTCTCCGGCATTTACTCCTCTCCCTGGGGGGCGCATAGTCTTTGCTGTCCTGTTTGATACCCCCCGGTGAGACCTCCTTCTACTGTCCATCATTCTCCCCTTCCCCCTGGCTCTGGGTATGAGAGAACTCCCAAACTGTGCCCCCACACAGCCCCCCCCCCCCCCAACACCCAGAAGGGGTTCTAACCCCCCGGTCCTTTGGGACCAAGCCGGCACTCATAAGGCGCTTTTCCACTTGGAACCCAAAGGCCTCGTTTAGTACCGATCGGCCTCCATTGTCCGGTTTCCCACTCGGAACCCAAAGGTCTCACAGTTCGCTTTTTCGGAACAGTTCCAGTTTTACCGACACTTTTTTCGGCATCGTTAAAAGCAGGTCTGAAGGGTACCGGCCCCATTTCGTCACGCCACTGCTGGCCATTCATTGGTCTGTGCGTAGCGTCATCAGAGTGGGTGTTACGTGGGCGTTACGCTGACTTTTGAGAATCGCTTGCTGGTCGCCATTTGCAATTTTTCGTCAGTGAGCCCGCGAACAAGTGATATTATAAACCACAACGATAGAATGGTTTAACAGAAATCAGCAGAAATCTAACACCGCAGTCCAGCAGAGTTTTGTGCGTTTCGGCTGATGAGAGAATGCAGAGGGAAGCAGACTGAGCCTGCAGTGGTGCACACAAGCAGACGCACCAGAAAATACACAGAGACGCACTGGGAATTAGACCCAGCCACCCGAATTGAATTGAATGTGCAGCCGCGACGCACCCAACTTCAGCAGTTGAAGTAGTGATATTGTGATATACAGGACGGTGAGTGATGTGATATTCATGCTTTATGTTATTTTTTCCAACAGTGGAAAGTTCACTTAGGACAGACGAAAACTTAATCGTGTTTAAACGATGACCTAGCTTAATGCTATGTCCGTCCTTGTATGTTGTTTTTTGTGTTGGACAATATCTGATGAAATAGTTAGTTGTAATCCTGGTTAAAAGTTTATTTTATTTATTTTTTTACATGTTGCACTTTCGTGCTGTGCATGTACCTTATTTGTGTGTATTTCATTGTAGAGTCCAAACAGGATCTGCTCAGAATGGCAACGTTTTGACACCAATGTATTTTGACAGGTAAACAACACATCATATTTATAGTCAAATCTTTTGCTTTTTAAAGCGAGGTAGTCGGACACGCAAAAGCCGATGGTGTATAGAACACGTATATTAGGATGTGAAATGTCGGCATCGAAACTGCTCCCATTCAGCTGTAATTAATATTCAAAAATGATATTTTCGGGAGGAAAGAATTCAACTTAAACAGCCACGGACCAAAAAACATACATTTGCTCATGGAACAGGTCATTCACACTTGCAGACAATCGCGCTATATGTGTCTGTAGGATTTTCTTTCCATGCACGGAAAAAAAGCATTTTTTTCCCGGATCCGACTACCTCACTTTAAGTTAAAGTTTAGGTAAAGTGCCAAATTTAAAGTCGCACAATTTCCACTTAATATGAAAGGGACTGAACTGAGATTTATGTGTGTGAATATTAATTACAGAATAATTGAAAATGAATGGCACATCCAATAGTAGCCACCATAAAATAAACCGCTTGTTTATTTATTTTTATCAGATCATTTCTGTGATCCTTTATGAGTTCTAGTCATAATAGTGTATCTTGCACCTTGGGGAATGGGAGATGTTCAGTCACCATTAGAATTTAGTTTATATGTGTATAGTATTTCATCTTTAAACTCATTCAGTAATAGAACACATTACAAATATTTGAGAGCCATTGTAGTGCTTCCTTTTATATTTTAGCAATACAAGCACAAAACACCACCCACACTTGAAACCAGGGCGACACAGCGGTGGCTAAATTTTATTGATAATGTTATTTCACAACATCACAACAACTCAGTATTTAAACTCAGTATAAATGGTGTAGAGATTGAAAGGGTATCCAAAATTAAAATCCTTGGTGTAATAATTGATAATAAACTGTGTTGGAAGTCACATATTAATTATATTAAAGGTAAAATATGCAAATCAGTCGCAATACTGCACAGAGTGAAATATTTGCTGAATCAACCCAGACTATAGACTGTGTATCATTCATTAATGCTCCCATACATGACATCCATCCATCCATCTTCTACCACTTTTCCAGAGGTCCGGGTCGCAGAGGCAGCAGTTCAAGCAGAGAAGCCCAGACTTCCCTCTCCTCAGCCACCTGCTCCAGCTCTTCAGAGAGGATACCAAGGTGTTCCCAGACCAACTGGGAGATGTTGTCTCTCCAGTGAGTTCTGGGTCTGAGAACTACTACCAAGCAACACTGTGTTTCAGTGCAAGGAGTCAGACTGTGGAATGCTTTTGGACCTGAATTAAAATCATGTACAAAGCTTGGACAATTTAAACAAAAACTAAAGGAATAAATACTCCAAACACACACACGTGGACAAAATTGTCGGTACCCCTCTGTTAATGAAAGAAAAACCCACAATGGTCACAACACAGTGACTACTTGTCACCCTTTAAATAGGCCGACTGATTACAAGTTTGTAGACACCTGTGATGTTAATTAGAGGACACATCTTGGTTGAACATGTCCCTCATGTTCATGTCCCTATGGCCTATTTTCAATCTTTTCTAGGAGTACCATCATTTTTGTCCAGGTCTGTTTCATGAGTTTGTTTTTTAAAATAATTCTGTTGAACCACAGTTCAAAAGCATTGTCTGATTTTCAGTGGTTAATTTTCATAGAATTTTTATTTATTACCACTTTTGTCAGATTCACGTTATTTCTGTGACCATTGTGGGTTTTTCTTCATTAACAGAGGGGTACCAACAATTTTGTCCACGGCTGTATATACAAAACGACATGTCAAATCACACAAGGATTATCATAGCCAGTCTGTGCTGTGGCTTATTTTTTGTCACGTTTTGTCTGTTTCTTTTTTTTTACAGTTTGAATTTTGCACATTCTAAATAATCTGTAATTTGCTGCTGAATGGAATAAACAATTTAGTGATCTATGTGTTTGCATCATGATTTTCTATTTTGTCTGTTCAGACACCGGTGGGGAAAGAGTCAACAGTACGAACCATTTATCAGTGACTTTGAAAATAATGGCTCATTTTTCCATTTTTCCAATAATGGCTCAGGTCTTTCCACAATGGATTTAAAGCCCCGCAATGAAGGATTAAGTACTGAATCTACAGAAGAAATAAAAAGCCTTCTCTGTGATCAGTCCGATTTGGCTCAATTTCCCCATGAAAATTCCTCCTGGCTGTCTGCAGTCTGTGTTTTCAAAATCATCGAGCACAAGGCCTTGGACAGCCATCTGGACAGCCTGCCCAGATAAGGACGATCGGCGGCAGCCAGACAAAACATCTCCTGCCAAGTGCCCTTGTGTTCTCTTATTATCATCAACATTGCTTCAACAGCGCACACACATTGATCCATGAACTGAATAAAGATACACACACTGCTCTCTTGTGTCTTGTGAATCCCTGTTTTGCGTATGTGCATCGAGAGCTTTTTTTTCCCTTGTAATCATAATATTGATTGATTATGCAACGAGTATTATGAATCAATGATTTTTTTGCTCCTTCCTATTGTTCCTCGTATTATTCTTATTCTTATGCTACCTGTACCCTCTATCCTGTGGGCAGGCGCGTCCCCGATGCAGCCGTGTCACTGGAAATGCAGGTTCATTTTCTGTGTCAAGTCAAATTCTCTCGTATGTTATCAGTGATCTGTTAATGTACTTGGCAATAAATTTTTTCTGATTCTGATTCTGATTCATTTTTAAGAAAAGTAACCAAAACAATTATTTGCTGAAGACTGTAAAACAAAATAGAGACATCTGCAAAAGTACAAAGGTTTATTGTCAAAATTCCCAGGGCAATACTACATGAATACATGTATAGTTCACTGTTGAATTTTTTTTTATTTTTTTTTTTTACTTATTTGTACCCGTAGGTAGATTTGGTTTGCAGTCTGGTGACAAGCCACTGGCTGCTGGTCGCTGCGTGCGCGAGCGCCCTAAACCTACATGTTTTTGGTATGCGGGAGGAAACCGGAGAAATCCCGGAGAAAACCCACGCAACACAGGGAGAACATGCAAACTCCACACAGCTCACTGTTGGTCGGGGGCTGGGATCGAACCCACGATCTCATGATCCCCGCGATCCCCCGGCCGAGGGTAAACTGTGCTGCCACAGTGCTAAACCACTGCGCCACCGTGCAGCCCGTGCAGAGCAATACTACATGAATACAAGTATAGTTCACTGTTGATGCAGAGAATATATATTTATACAGTATCTACAGGTAGTCAGCAATACTCAATACGATATATTTCCAGTTAATCCATGTATTTCTCCATGTAACCTTGGGACTGCTTTATTTTAATTACTTCTAATCCTAGATCCATTTGTTTTGGCTTAAAATGCATCATAATTGTTAAATATATCTTATGCCTAACTCAGTACTGTTTACCTGTTGAAATATATATTTAACGGTTCATATGGCACTTGATCCATGTTTTGCCACGACACCACTGGCTGGAGCAGATAAATTCCATGATGTCTCAACAGTCTCTCCATGATTTTGACATAGATCATGTATTTTTACCTAACCATCTATTTGTCGAGAAAAGTAATTTTTGATATTCATGCGCTGTGAGCCAATAAATGATTAAAATCTAACAATACTTCACTGTCTGATTAATGATTCTGTATAATATATGGGTCTCACTTTCTGACATGAGTGTCCAAAAATATTTAACTTTTGCATTATTTTTGGAGATGTATTGCTACATGTTTTGATGTTGATTTTACTGAACAGGAATATGGCGCCGCCTCAAGGGGAGCGTAGCACCGCCTCCAGCTCCCTCAAAATCCCACCTCCTACACCAACCGCTCCTACCCATACTACAGTGAGCCTTGTGCTGTGGAAAATCAACAGGACCGGAACAGGACTGTTCGGTCCAAGGCCAAACGAGGCCTTTGGGTTCCAAGTGGAAAAGCGCCTATAGCGGCTGTAGTGGGGAGTAGAACCGTCCTGCTGGTGATGTGTATTGGAGGGCATGTCAGTCTGTGGAGGGAAAGGGGGAGGGTGGAAAAACACCTTGTGCTTCGCCCCAGGTTCCGGCACGTTGAACAGTCCGTAGTATGGTGGGCGCAGTGGGGTCCGGTGCGCATCGTGCTTGACGTAACAAAACCGGCATTCTGTAGGCTTTTAGGGATGAAGGCGCGGGAAAAACAATGGTGGGCCAGCCCAGTACGTTAGAAGCCTCTGGGCCCCGCAAAAATTATGTGGGTGGATCAGCTTTGGGTGCAGAATTTTTCAGTAAAAACTCTCCGGTGATCTGCAGCGGCTGAGAAAAAGAAGTTCTGCCAAATCCTCCTTTAAGGTGCGGCGCGCAGCCCTAAAAGAAACTCTGGACAGGCGGTTGACCCAATTTGTGTCCGTGAGCGAAATGTCCTGATGGTGGAGCCATTGGCGGCAGTCAAATCCTCCTTAGGTGGGGAGTACAGCCCTAAAAGGACCCAGGGAAGGTGGTCAGCCCAGTTCCCTGAACAAATGTCCTTATGGTGGCTCCGTTAGTGGCTGTCAGATCCTCCTTAGGTGCTGAGTGCAGCCCTAAAAGGAACTCTGGACAGGCGGTCGACCCAATTTGTGTAAAAATTGCGCAGGCGGATCAGCCTCGGTGCGGAGTTTCCCGGTAGATCTCTCCAGAGATCAGCAGCGGCTGAGAAAAAATGAGTTCGGCTGGGAAGGTGGCCAAATCCTCCTAGGTGCGGAGCCCAGCCCTAAGCTGGGGAGGATGTGGGTGGGCTGGGGTTCCTGGAGCAGGCGTGTCGCCTCTTGCGTGGTGCGCGCATCCGGCACCACGACCACGTAGAAGCATTTTGTGTCATCCATAGTTATCCCGCGGAGTGCGAACTGGGCTTCCATCTGTGAAGACCACGCTGCTGGGTCGTGAAGTAAGAAGTTCAGGAACTTGACTGAAACAGCGCATGTGGCACTGGTGCTCGCACTCCTAGCACTCTCCGGGGTTGTGCTTGGCTCGCTTCCCATGGTGCCTTGGGTCTCCAATGTGGAGAAAAGGATGCAGGTGAGCTCGCTCTCCATGGTAGGTCTTCGGTCACCAGTGCTGGGAGAGGAATAGATGCTTCATGGTTGTCAGGGTCACAAGTGTAGTGAAAGGATGCAGGCGAGGCAACGAGCTGAATGACACAGAACCTTATTCTTTCGCTAACAACATGTAAACAAAACATGCTTCGGAGCTCTGCTGAGCTACTGCACTATCTGGTTCTCTACACATTCCTCTTTTATATCCTTTTTTCCATACGTAGAGCCCCAGAGCTTCTGACCATCATACATTGTTGTGTAAACAAAGAGAAATGCAGCATATTACCATACGTGGGTTCTGCACAAACACACTTCTTCTCTCCGGCATTTACTCCTCTCCCCGGGGGGCACATAGTCTTTGCTGTCTCATTTGATACCCCCCGGTGAGACCTCCTCCTACTGTCCCTCATTCTCCCCTTGCCCCTGGCTCTGGGTGTGAGAGAACTCCCAAACTGTGCCCCCACAAGGTAATATTACCTCCGCCAAGGAGGTTATGTTTTCACTGGCGTTGGTTTGTCTGTCTGTCTGTCTGTCTGTTTGTTAGCAAGATAACTCAAAAAGTGATGGACGGATTTTCATGAAATTTTCACAGGTTGTCAGAAATGGGGTATCCGACAGATGATTAGATTTTGGTGGTGATCCGAATCACCGTCCACAAGAAAACCGCCATTACGCAAAATGCCATTTTCGTGAATAACTACTGAACCACTAATCCTATCATTGTCAATCCAATTGCTTGTCATATGTTTTCATGGTCAAGGAATCTGAAAACGTACACACACACACTGTATGGGGGGGGAGTGCTTTTCTAGTTTCATTATTTTGGGCTTTTTAAATGTCTGGTTAATATTTAGATTAAACAGCGAACGTGTCTGAACTGGACACAAAACGCCGAAATTATTAAATTTCAAGGAATATATTACAATGGGTCTGGAAGATTTGTAAACGTGTCCCGTTACTTAACTTGATGTCACTTGGTCCCATTCGATATCATTTAATGCGCTATTTGTGCCTTTTGTGGAACGTTAGTTACTACAAAAATGGCCATGTGTCGTTAAATATTAAAATAATATGGATTTCGTTGATTTTGGGGGCGTTTGGTGTCCCATAAAAAATGATTTCATTTATCTGGATGTTTTCTAGGGAGTTGGGGTCACGGGAGTCCCGTTCGGTCCCGTTCGCTGTTTAGTGCAGCCGTGCGGGACTAGAATGTTCTGAATGAGACTTTAGGAAATTAGGAATCACTTCATAAATCACTGGATTGAAAATTTGTACATGTACAGATTGGATCCCAGGGTCCACATGACCTGTATCCTCCACGGACACGGGAGGCTAACGTTAGCTTAGCATCACAGTTGGCGTTTCCATAGTAACAGGAAGTTCACTAACCTTCTCTCTTCGGCTCCATTTCAGACTTTAAATCCACATCAGCGGATTCTCTGTGTCAGTCCGCCTCTGATGTGTCCACAGAACCGGACTCTGGCAAAGATTCTGAATCTGCTGCCCTTCAACAAGCTAGCCGGAAGTAGCACATAAGCTTCACATCCGGTAGGAGTTTCAAAGTAAAAGGTCACCAGTGTGGAGAATGGGGAAAGATGAGGCTGAGTTTATTTCTCAAGTCAGATTTATTCACATTCTCCAACATCATCCAAACACAGAAAGAGAAAAAGAGAACATCTGTCCCTTTTATACCCAGGACATCAAACATACAGTCACATGGTACTTAACCCCAGTCACAATGTAACTTCCCCCCGATCTTAACACACTCCACCTCTCAGTCTCTGGCCACTGAGCGAAATCCCCCAAGGCTATCTCTTTGCATGCCAAAGACTAAACTTCACACCCTCATGTTATCTCCAGAGCGGCTCAGTCCTTTGTTCCATCTCAGATGTGAAGCCTAAGGTGGTATACGTATGAATCATGCAGTCATATGTGCATATATGTGCCCCACAAAACCATGAATTTTTTTTTCTCTTTTCATCAAAGAATCTATTGTGGAAAGACGAGACTTTATTTCTCAAGATCAGTTTTATTCATCATCACATTCTCCAACATCCAAAATGGGGAAGAGGAAGGCATGCCTCCACCTCTGTCCCTTTTATTCCCAGGACATCAAAGCACACAGTCACATTGTCTTTACATCCCAAATCACAATGCACCCCCCTTCAGGTCTTCTGTCTGTCTGCTCCTGAAGTCCTGGTGGTCAGGAAATCCCTCACGGCCATCTCTCTGCATACAAAAGGCCAGACTTTGCATCCTCCTGCTACCCTTAGGAGGTTCAGACCTTTTGCTCCTCTGAGACGTGCAGTTAACAATAAGCATACAGCAATAAGCATGTGAAGCATATGGAACTCACATATGTGCCCACACTATCTGTAAATAGAAATTATGTATTTGTAACAAGCAGCACCTAACGCCAGTTTCTTCTTCTGTTTGTGGGTTTATTCAGTCTTGTCCAATCCAAATTTATTTAGAAGCACCTTAAAAACAACCAAAGTGGCCCAAGGTGCTGAACAGAAAAGTAGGAAACATAATAAATATATAAAAACACAAGAGCTGAACTACTAACATAAAAAAAAAATATACCCCCCCCCAAAAAAAAGAGTAAAAAAACAACCATACAATAAATAATTTGAGTGGAATAGGCTTTATTGTCATTGTACAGTTGAAAAGTACAATGAAATTGTGGGTGCTATGCCAGGCTGGTGCACAGTAAACATATGAAGTATAAAGCAACGTATGAAGTATAGTGCACTGAAATGTGCAGAGTGCAAAAACAGTATGATAAAAATACACTTTTTTATTCATTAAAGTGTCCTCAGTTCTATGTATGTGAGAGTTGCGGGGGGTGGGGCGTGGACTTCTGGCTGTTTACAGTCCAGATGGCCCAGGGGAAGAAACTGTTTGTCAGTCTGGAGGTGTGGACCTGAATGATCCAAACCATCACCAAGAGGGAAGCAGTTCAGACAGGTGGTGGGCGGGATGTGAGGGATCACCTGTGATGGCCTTTGTCTTCCTGAGAAAGGAGGATCTAGAGATTTCGTCCAGGGAGGTCAGAGGGCCGCCAATGATTTATTGGGCAGTGTTGACCCTCTGCCAAGCCTTCCTGTTCTCAGCCATGGAGCATGTGTACCACACACCAAGAAAGCTGGTGAGCACGCTCTCCACTGATCAGTGGTAGAAGGCCAGCAAAAGCTTCTGATCCAGGTTGTTCTTCCTCAGGACACAGAGGAAGTGTAGCCACTGCTGGGCTTTCTTCACCAGGGCCTTGGTGTTTACAGTCCAGGAGAGGTCAGAGGTGATGTGGGTGCCCAGGAACTTGAAGGTGGTGACAGTTTCCACATGGTCACCATTTATGAGGATGTGGTCCTGTCTGTTCTTCCTGAAGTCCATAATGAGTTCTTTGGTTTTATGGACATTCAGTTCTAGGTTGTTTGCTGAGCAACGCATCAACAGAGTCTCTACCTCTGGCCGGTATGCCCTCTCATCATTGTCAATGATGAGCCCAACCAAGATAGTATCATCCACGGACTTCACGATGACGGTGGTTGGGTATGTTGGAAAACAGTCAAGGGTGAACAGGACTTACAGTAGGGGGCTTGGCACACAGCCCTGGGGGGTGCCAGTGCGGAGTGACAGAGTGGAGGAGAGGTGGGGGCTGAATCTGTTTGTGGGTGGTTTGTGAGGAAGTTTTTTTTTTTATCCAGGAGCAGGTAAGGGGGGATCTGGAGGTGGTACAGTTTGTTGATCAGGATATCCGGGATGATGGCGTTGAATGCTGAGCTGTATTCCACAAAGAGCATCCTCACGTAGCTCTTTGTGTTCTCCAGGTGGTGTAGTCCTCTGTGAAGTGTGGTGGTGATGGTGTCATCTGTGGACCAGTTTGCTCTGTAGGAAAACTGGTGGGAGTGGAAGGAGGGGGGAAGACAGTCCCTGATGTGCTGGGACACCAGTCTCTCAAAACACTTCATGACTACAGACGTGAGTGCCATGGGTCTGCAGTCGTTCAGGCTGACTATTAACTAACAAACTAGAGAGCACTCAGAGAGCACATACCTCCGCCAAGGCTGCATCCCTCCCTCTGTCCTCCCCTCCGTTCCTTTGTCTGTCCATATTGCCATCCATCTGTACATTGCAAGATAGGGCCTTGGTGGAGGTATGCAGTCACGGATCACCTTCAACATCTAATGAGTTCATCTTTGGGCCAAGAGCCACCTCTGGTTAAAATGTCATCCAAATCCATCTATGAGTTTTTGTGGGATCCTGCTTGGGCAGCAATGGCTCAGGAGGTAGAGCAGGTCGTCCAATAACCAGAGGGTTGGTGGTTTGAATCCCACTCTCCCCAGACATCCTGCCGTTGTGTCCCTGGGCAAGACACTTTATCCACTTTGCTTCCAGTGTCCATGACACTGAATATGAACGTGTATAAATGTTCAGTAGTGGTCAGAGAGGCTGTTGGCAGATTGCCAGACATATTTCCGTCAGTCTGCCCCTGGGCAGCTGTGGCTACAGCAGTAGCTCACCACTGCCAATGTCTGTCTGTGGAGTGAATGAATAATAGATTCACTGAAAAACTCTTTGGGTATCCTGAAAGGCGCTATATAAATGCAATCCATTATTATTAACAGACAGAGAAACTGCAGCAAAAAATAATCAGACTGTGGTTTATATTAATCATATATCCCATACCTACATATGTATAAGCATATTAGAATGTTTAGTGATTACATATGTGCAATGACCTCACGCCTCAGAACAGGACAAGAGGTCTCAACCGCCAGCGAAGATCAAAGAGCATACGAGTTGCAGCGGTGGAGACCACATCGATCTCCCTGACTTCCCAGGGCCAGGTGGAGGAGACAGAGGACAATGGAGGAGATCGATCGCCCTGACCACCCAGGGTCAGGTGGAGGAGTCAGAAGACAAAGGAGGGGGGATTAAGTTAATGCGGGATGTCAGCTTTGATATGCAATGTCTTTTGTTGTGTGTAGGTATAAGTATGAAGGTCTGAATGTGTTCAACCTCTTATTCTGCTTCTGCACTGAGATGAGACTTGTTAGAGGAGCGAAGCTGATAATGAACTTTGGATTATAAATCACATCACCTCGTTATTCCAAGCTCATCTACACTGGTGACCAGACGTGAGGATGGAACAGAGACGTTCTCCCGCGATTGACTCATTGGAGGCGACCCAGGCAAGCGCCGGCGCCCAGGCAGACAGGGGAACGGATGGAAGACGTTCCCCCACGGCAGAAGAGAGGGCTCAACCGAGCACCATCCCCAGCCCCGCCGTGAGAGCAGAAGAAAGGCGCTCTCACCCGGCGGACACATCAAGGACGGCCCACACAAGCGCCGTCACCGTCAAGCTGCCAGAATTCTGGCAAGAAGACCCGAGCTCGTGGTTCCAGCAAGCTGAGGCTCAGTTTGCACTGGCGGGCATAACGGCGGACGAGACGAAGTTTTATCACATCGTCGCCAAACTCGACGCTGCCACGTCAAGATGTGCGCGGAGCATAATCCGACAGCCGCCCGCCCATGACAAATACAGAGAGCTGAAGGCGACCATCGTTGAGAACTTCGTCCCCTCAGCCGAGGAGAGAGCAGAGAAGATCCTGGCGATCTACGGCCAAAGAGGATCCAGACCTAAGGCCCTCATGGAGGACATGCTGCAGCTCAAGGAAGAGGACAATGACAACTTCCTCTTCCAACACATCTTCCTCAGCACTCTGCCGCCACACATGAGAGGGACGCTGATCAACATGCGGTGCAGCACCCAGCAGGACTTCCGCGCGCTGGCCCGAGAAGCGCAGCGACTCATCAACGCCTGCGGGGAACAGGTGGCAGCATCCGCAGATCTCAGCGCGGATGCCCAGAGCAGCGGAGAACCACAGACAACCGAGCAGAGCCCGCCCACCATGGCAGCAACACGACCAAGACGCAGCAGGCGGAACGACATCTGCTATTACCATCACTGTTTCGCCGAGGGGGCGTACAAATGCGTTCCCCCCTGCAAGTTCAAAAGTTCGGGAAAACGCCAAAACAGAGAACCGTTAATGGCTGCGGTTCTCGGTGAAAAAAATAAACTTCTTTATCTGACTGACGGACACACCGGGAGACAGTTCCTGATCGACACTGGAGCTCAACTGAGTTTTATCACCCCTTCCCACGCAGATCGGGCCATGGGTCCCCGGGGAAATGGGGCGATGGCAGCCAACGGCTCGATCATCGACACTTACGGTGAAAGGAGCCTGCATCTTTGCATTCATGGCCGCAACTATAGATGGACATTTATTGTAGCGGCGGTGAGTTTTAACTTGTTGGGCGCTGATTTTTTGTGTGCACATGGGTTGTTAGTCGATCTTGCAAATAGACGCTTGGTTAATGCACTGTCATTTTATTCTATCCCCTGCTCAGCTCGAGTCTCTCCACCACCCGTGCAGGCCAGCGTCACAACAGCAGGAGGTAAGTTTGACCAACAGCTCATCCAATTTCCAGCACTCACAGTTCCAACATTTTCAGCAACAGTAGCGAAATACGGGGTTGAACACTTCATTCCCACAACGGGCCCACCCGTGTTCGCCAAAGCTCGGCGCTTAGACGCGACCAAGCTCGCCATAGCACGGGACGAGTTTGCCACCCTTGAAAAATTAGGCATTATTAGACGCTCGAAAAGCCCCTGGGCATCGCCACTCCACATGGTCCCGAAAACCGACGGTTCTTGGAGACCTTGCGGCGATTACCGCAGATTAAACAATGTGACAGCGCATGACCACTACCCAATTCCTCACATCCAAGATTTCTCACTACATCTGGCGGGTGCACGCATTTTTTCTAAAATAGACCTGGTCCGCGGCTATCACCAAGTCCCCGTTCGAGCGGAAGACATTCCTAAAACGGCTGTAATAACCCCTTTCGGTCTTTTTGAATTTTTGCGGATGCCGTTTGGCCTCAAAGGCGCTGCTCAAACCTTTCAGCGCATGATGGACGCGGTATTACGCGACCTCCCCTTCGTGTTCGTCTACCTCGACGATATGCTGGTAGCCAGCCCGTCAGAGGAAGAACACGAACAACACCTCGCTACAGTTTTTCAGAGACTAGAAGAGCACGGGTTAATAATCAACCCAGCCAAATGCAAATTCAGCATCTCACAAATTGATTTTTTGGGGCACAGAGTTTCACCGAAGGGGGCAATCCCATTGCCAGACAAAGTCCACGCGGTAAAAAACTTTCCACGACCACAAACGGTCAAATCGTTGCAAGAATTTTTGGGAATGGTGAATTTTTACAACTGTTTCCTCCCCCGCGCAGCTCAACTCATGCAGCCCCTGTATGCCGCGCTCAGAAAACAAAAGCCTTCCAACGCGGTCGAATGGACCCCGGAGCGCGAACGTGCCTTCGCGGAAGTAAAAAGTGCTCTAGCGAATGCCACATTGTTGGTGCACCCCGATCCTTCGACCCGCATAGCGTTAACCACAGACGCTTCAGACCTGGCCATAGGGGCAGTCGTGGAACAACATGTTGGCGGAACCTGGCAACCTTTAGCATTTTTTAGCAAATCTTTAAACCAAACCGAGCGTAAATACAGCACTTTTGACAGGGAGCTGCTAGCGCTTCATTTATCCATCCGCCACTTCCAGTTCTGGTTAGAAGGGCGGCGTTTCACGGCTTTTGTAGACCACAAACCGCTCACTTTTGCGATGGTTAAAATTTCAGAACCATGGTCAGGCAGGCAACAAAGACAGCTAGCTGCAATTTCAGAGTTCACCACAGACATTCGACATGTGGCAGGCAAACTTAACGTGGTAGCAGACTGCCTCTCTCGTGCTGTGACATCGCCAGAGCACGAGGAGACAGATTTTACTACCTCAGCCGCAGAACTCTTCGCCAACGCGGACGCGTACGCGGCCCCAATTTACGTAGGGATAGATTACGCAGCCACGGCAGAGGAACAAAGCAGCGACGCAGACGTGCGCGCGCTCCTGTCTGGACCAACAGGGTTAAGACTGGAGAAAAGGGGTTTACGTGATGGTGTACCCCCCCTAATCTGCGACGTTTCAACCGGCCGACCTCGCCCGGTAGTCCCAGCTGCATGGCGCCGCCGCATTTTCGACTCGGTTCACTCCCTCGCGCACCCAGGGGTGCGCGCCTCGGTTAAAATGGTCGCCGAAAAGTTTGTTTGGCCGGGCCTGCGCAAAAATGTAAAGGAATGGGCAAAAACTTGCATGTCTTGTCAGCGCGCCAAAATACACAAACACACAAAAGCCCCTCTAGAGCCTTTTCGAATCCCAGCTAGAAGGTTTGACCACGTTCATGTCGACCTCGTGGGACCACTACCTTCGTCTCAGGGTTTCACACACCTGTTAACAATGATAGACCGTACTACGCGCTGGCCTGAGGCGGTCCCGCTGGCATCAACCACAGCGGCGGAAGTCGCTCGCGTTTTTTTGACAAACTGGGTGGCACGTTTCGGCGTCCCATCGGACATCACGTCCGATAGAGGGCCTCAATTTGTCTCAGAGCTTTGGTCAGCCATAGCCAGCAGCTTAGGGGCGACAATTCACTGCACCACCGCTTATCACCCTCAGGCTAATGGGTTATGCGAGCATTTTCACAGATCTTTAAAGGCCACCCTCAGAGCCTCACTAACGGATACAAATTGGGTAAATAAACTTCCCTGGGTTTTATTGGGGTTGCGTGCTGCCCCTAAAGAGGATCTAAACGCCTCCCCAGCAGAGTTAGTTTTTGCACAACCTCTCAGACTCCCAGGTGAGTTTTTACCAGAGAACCCAGAGCCTGGGCATCTTCCAGCCCTGAGGCCATTAGATGGTAACAGATCAGACACTCTCTCCGGACCGGCACATCACTCTTTCCCACGGGTTTTTGTCCCCCAAGCTTTAAAAAACGCCGAGTTTGTTTTTGTTAGGCACGAAGCTTTAAAATCAACCCTCCGTCCACCATATGACGGACCATTCAGAGTGCTGGAACCTGGTGATAAGCATTTTGTGCTTGATTTAGGGGACAGAAAAGAAACAGTCTGCATTGACAGACTTAAACCTGCTTTCTTGTTGAGAGACGAACCTGCACGGGTGGCGAGGGCACCTCGGCGGGGTAGACCCCCCAAGAAAAAAGACTCAACCCCCTTGCAGGGAACAAATAACCACTCTCCTCCCCAAGCTGCAGATTCCTTACAGGAGGGTCCCACCAGGACGCCAAAGCGGACCTACAGCAGATTCGGGAGAAGATTAAAACCCAGACGGCACAGGGACTGATGCAAATTAACCAAGAGTTGTTAACTACTTTATCAGATTGTGCCGTGACAGTTTTAAGGCTGATTTGTGATATTACTACACTGTTGTGGGCTATATTAATCATATATTCCATAACCTACATATGTTGAAGCATGTGGGAATGTTTGGTGATTACATATGTAAGGCGACTTCACACCTCTGAAAGGACAAAGACTCTCAACTGCCAGCTCTCAACTGCCAGTGAAGAACAAAGACGTTCCCAGACACTGCGGTGGAGACCGGAGGAGCTACCCTCACCCCCCCAGGGCGAAGACAGGAAGTACCAAGACAATGGGGGGATTAAGATAATGAGGGATGTCAGCCTTTGATATGCATGTCTTTTGTTATGTGCAAGTATAAAGTCAGAGAGCCGGAGGTATTCGGTCTCTTTTTCCTTCTGCTACTTCTGCACTTAGATGAGACTTGTTAGGAGAGCTGATAATAAACTTTGGTTTATATATCATACCGCCTCGTTCTTTCAAGCTCTTCTACAACTGTTATGGTTACCACTGAATTCTCCACAGGAGCATGACTGCTGGAAAGATTCTTCCTTGTTTTCCCTGTCAAGAGGTTTAACAGTATAGTGTGTCATAGAAATTATCTTAAACTGTGTACTTACTTTGATTGTCCTTTTCTTAGTCGTTTGGGGGGGGGGGGCTGTGGTTTATATTAATCATATATCCCATACCTACATATGTATAAGCATATTAGAATGTTTAGTGATTACATATGTGCAATGACCTCACGCCTCAGAACAGGACAAGAGGTCTCAACCGCCAGCGAAGATCAAAGAGCAGACGAGTCGCAGCGGTGGAGACCAGATCGATCTCCCTGACTTCCCAGGGCCAGGTGGAGGAGACAGAGGACAATGGAGGAGATCGATCGCCCTGATCACCCAGGGTCAGGTGGAGGAGTCAGAAGACAAAGGAGGGGGGATTAAGTTAATGCGGGATGTCAGCTTTGATATGCAATGTCTTTTGTTGTGTGTAGGTATAAGTATGAAGGTCTGAATGTGTTCGACCTCTTATTCTGCTTCTGCACTGAGATGAGACTTGTTAGAGGAGCGAAGCTGATAATAAACTTTGGTTTATAAATCACATCGCCTCGTTATTCCAAGCTCATCTACACAGACTACATTATATGACTACATAATAATAATAATAACAACAACAATAATAATAATAATAATAATAATAATAATAACAACAACATGACTGCCATAATTTTATTGACCATACATTGGGGCTGGGCAATGCCACCTTAAATCAACATCATGGTTTATTGAATTTTTCAGGTTTGTTTTCTTTTTTCCTCCTCTCTTCTCCCTTACAGTTTACTGACAAGGTTCATAATTATCAAGCAATATTACACAACAGTGCGGTATCATATCATTGCAGTGTGTAGTAAATGAGCATAACAGAACTTACTGTGATTTCACAAACCAAGAAATTAAAGGGTACCTGTAGTGAATTTTAATCAATAGCTATTTCAAAGGATCAAATATGATACTAGTGGTTGCGTCCTGCAATTCTCATCATGATTCCTTCTCAAATACATGTGAGTTTCAAGTCACTGCTCTGTCTGTCAGTCATGGTCAGGGACATTTTGTCTCCTCCATGTGCTGTTTCAGCACGGTAGTGACGCACAGTTGTTGCTTTGTGCAACTGACTGGGCTGTAGTATAGCAGTCAACAGTTTTAACATCAGAAGCTGATGTAATTTTTTACAACCATGTACAAGCAAATCTACCCGCCTATAATTTAATGAAATAAAATTCTAGTATATCAAGATTTATTCAACGTGTTCTGAAGTTACTTGACTTGGAACTTGCGTGCTCGTCAGGTCCCCTTCAGCTGCTGGTCCCCGGAGGTAACTGCAGATCGTGCCATTAATGAAGGCCATTTCCAAGGACGATTTGTGCAGTATATATTCGTGCAGATTTTGCGCTGTTTTCAACTCTGATCTCGACCCACTGAGCATCTGCTGAACACGTTTACTCGTCCGTGGTAAACACGTTTAGTCATCCACGGTAAAGCCGGAATCAACAAGTGTACGTCACTTCCGGCCGTCAATGGCTGCTCCCCCTTGGTTTTGACAGAGCGGTTTTCATAGGATAAAATTATTCAGTATACTGACTCTAGGGGGGTATTTTTACTGATTAAACACATTTTTGGTTTATAAGTAATATCTAAAGCAGGATTAATGTTGTTATAATGACCAGTACTGGTTTCATTTAAAACATTGTCTAGTGCTGAAATTTACTGTGTTTACATACCGTGTGGGTCATGTGGCTGCAAAGACATCCTTGTCTGCTGCCCAGAGTTATGGCCGTCTTAAATTGCACACTTTGCTTGCTTTTTCTTGGTGTCTTCAGATGAAATAATGTCAGTCATCACATACTATGTGGATGAAGACCACATTGGTTTTCATTCCAAGCCGTTTTATAAGCTACGTTCTGATCCACAGTGTACTTCAACTGTATTCCCTACTCCGTTCTCAGGGAATATCAGTTAACTGCCGTTCACAAAATTACTCCATTTGAAACACCCTGTAACCGTCGGCTCCCTCCTCCGTGCATTACCACAGTAACCAGACACATACTGATACTATGGTGGGTAATTTATATTTCTTAAAGAAAATATTAATACAAATATATCATTAGTTGATGTACACAATAACCAACATCAATTTAGCATGTTAATAACGTGAGCAACAATAGTTGGTTTTACTTGTATTTGAGGTGCAATGGCTTATGGGTAATCTTGTCAACTTCTGGTGAAGCGTGGCCCTATTAGACAGGACGGAAAACCAGAAAAAGGCCATTTTAAAGAAGATTGAGGCATTATGCGTTAAAAGTTGGTAACAAGGTGTTTTAACACAAGTTGGATGTGCTGATCACGAATATAGTGGTTAGCAATTATGATTTTGAGATATAAGCCCTGAAAATTAACTCTGAAATGGCTACCCATACATGATGCTAAAATCAGCAATTTGTGAATGGCATACAGGTATTATCATACTAACAGTTGGAGGAACTACTTGTTCTCAGTAAAAAATGAAGTATTACTTTAAAATTTCATAGTTTTGAGAAAGACCCATAAAGTTGTCCCAGTTGACAGGCAGAGGAACCTTTCCATTGTCGATTTGCTTATGAACTGGTCTGCTGGACTTTGTCATTCACAAGTGCCTGATCTGATGCTCATCTTGTTGTAATTATCAAAAAGTATATTGTAGAGAATGTGTTCAAGAATGAGGCTGAGTTTATTTCTCAGAGTCAACTTTATTGAGTGAACACATGCTCTATCAGCTCTATGCAGGAAAAGAGACTGAGCAATCGAATACCACGTTCTTATACTCTGCTGGGGCCACAACCCACAGTCACGTTACTTAAGCAAACATATAATTACATGGCACATAGTCTCAGTCACAATGCCCTCTTTCATGTCTTACTATTGTCTCTTGTCCTACGGTGTTCCGGGAATCTTCCTGGGACATCCTCTCGGAGACAAAGGTCAAGACTCACACCTACTCGTCATCTCCTGTAGATCTCTGCAGGTCCAGACCTCTTTTGTCCCACCAGACGTGGAGTCACCAATACACATACTGTCATGCATTTGTGGGGAGATATGAACTCAATATCTGCGCCACAATATGAACATAATCAAAGTACTGCCAGTTGTCCAAATATCTTGCTGGCCAATCAATGAGCCTGATTTTTCTTCTTCACCAAGATTTTTTCTTCCTCGTCAGTGGTGGTTTTGGCTACAGTGCCCCAAACAAGCCGTTGCTGTAACTGATTGACGTTGTCCAGGCAGTTTGGTCCAATGCAGTGTGAATGTAAACCAAACCAAACGAAGGTGTGAAAATTCTCGGCATTCCCCACCCAGTCAAACCAAGACCCCCGGACTATCCTGGTCTGAATGCAGCCTAAAGTTCCGGACAGAACAGGTGAATTTTACATTCATCTTCAGCACTCTAGCATTATGGCTGTGATATTTTTCAACAACACAGATAAGGTTAAAAGAGAATCAACAGAAAGTGAACCTGTGTTACAGTACAAGACCATGGCCTCTGATACAGGGATGAATACATACAGGTACTGATAAATGACTGATAGTGATAACAATCATTTATTTAATGTTGCCATCGCTTTGAGCAGCAGGAACCATGTACAATATTTTTAAAACAACATTAATACAACACAAAACCCACAAAAGACACAATGGAGGAAATAAGTATTGAACTTGTCAGCAGTTTTGCCAGTACATATATTTCTAATGAGGCTACTCCCATGACATTTTCACCAGGCTTTGGTATTAAATCGAGTGATACACACATAGAAAGAAATCAAAACATTCAAATCAATGAATAAAGTTCTGTTTGATAAAGTGGAATGAAAAAGAGAAAAAACCACTAACACATAAGAAAAAGCCGTATCCCAGGGCACAGTAAGGCAGGGAATCAGCTGAAATCCAGAAGCTGGTAGAAAGTAGTTCTACCTCCTCTCTGTGGAAATTAATATCAGCAAGGAAGGTACTTCATGGGTGGCTATAAAATGTTACCAAGGTGTCATACAAGAAACATCTCATGATGCCAAGAGCTCTAACAAGACCTTCATAACCTGACTGTTGTCAAATACACTGATGGATTTGGTTACAGATGTAAATCAAAACTTCTGAATCTTCCAGTGAGCACCATTAGGGCCATGATCCATAAGTGGAAGGGACATCACTTTACCATCAACGGGCCACGTACAGGAGCTCCTCACAAGATATCTGACCAGAGAGTCAGGATAGTCAGAAGAGTAGCCCAAGAGCTAAGGACAACTGAGAAAGAGCTCCAGAAAGACTTGGAGGCAGAAGGTATAGTTGTGATAGAGAAAACAACAGGCAATGCACTCCACCATCATGAGCTCCATGAACCCTCAAGACTCCATTATTAAAGAAAAGGTACATTAAAACTAGGGGAAAGCTTGCTAAGCAGTATTTGGCTGCTTAGCTTAGCCTATGAAATACTGGGAGAATGTAGTGTGGTCAGAAGAGATTTGATTGGATTTATTAATGGGATCCTCATTAGCTGATGAATGACATCAGCTACTCTTCCTGGGGTCCCTAAAAACATTAAAATCAATGCATAACTACAATGAATACAAAATCAAAACATAATTACAACATAACCCTTAAAACAGCAAACCAAAATAAAAAAAAAATCAAAAATACACAACACAAACAAAAACAAAAATATATACACTGCATGCACCCCAACAAGCTGTATCAATTCATCAAAAATCCTAAATTAATGCAACATTAAAATATCTTTCCAATAATCTTTTAAAAATGGTCTTACTTTGGGCCTCAACCACGAAAAGTGGCAGACCATTCCACAATGAGATGGCCCTGTACATTATAGATCAACACACTGCATTAGTCCTGGGTTTCTGTTCCACCAAGTGACCCTGAGAAGCCTGCCCTGTACTCTAACTATGCTGATCTCGAATATAATTGACATGAGAGAACAGACACTTTGGTTGCTTACTGTGACAAATATTTCTAAAAAAAAGTTAAAACGTTACATGCCATCCTTTTATCCACCCTCAGCCATGACAATCATACATGTATATTTTCTATACTCAGCCTCTCACTAGATGGGCAAGCCAGGCCAACTCTTGTCTCTTCGTTATGCATTATTTGGAGTTTAGAAATAGATTTCTTTGTTGCACCTGACCAAACTGGCAAGCAATAATCAAGATTAGATAGGACTAGAGCTTGTGTTACCAGCACTCCAGTACGAAAAGTAATAAATGGGTAATATCTTCTGATACGAGATATGCCTTGACCCATTCTCTTAACAATATTATCAATATGGTTTTCCCATGTCAGCTGACCATCAAGTGTGACACCAAGCAGTTTAACTTCTTGAACCTGCTCAATATGTGAGCCTTTAAGTGACAGACAAAGCTGGCAATCACCAACTTGTCTAAACTTCATCATCATCATCTCTGTCAAAGCTGTGCACGTGCAGTGATCTGCTTTATATGCATGCTGAAAATGAGAATTTAAATCATTAAATGAAAAATAGTTCTGTATTTGTTCAAAAACAACTTTTTCCATTAACTTGCTTTGGAAGAATACTGATCAGTCTGTTACTGACAGCTGAGAAAAGTTCTCGTTTATTTTTCTGAAGGGGTAAAACTTTGGCCAATTTCCAGGCCTGAGGAAATAAACCTTCTTTTAGACTCAGATTAAAAATATGACATATTGGCAATGATATAATATTTGAAGCTACTCTGAATAACCTACCAACCAAATTATCCATACTTGCTGGTTTATCGAATCTTAGATTATCAAGCATGTTGTTTACAATGTTTTTACAATGTAGGTTGAAAAGCAAAGACACATTGTTTGTTTTCACATTATTTGAGAAGACATAAAACTTCTACTATGGGAACTCACTCCACTGCTTAGATTATCAATATTGTCTGCAAAGTGAGTACTGAAATGGTTGGCAATGTCCTCTGCGTTGGTTAAAAAATTCCATCTACCTGTAAAAAAGAGGAATAGTCAGTTTTAACTCAACTCAAAACTTGATTTAAAGTTTTCCACACTTTGTTCTAGAGTTTGAGATGAATACTGAGGATTTTCAAGTAACGTCACTGATCATGTGCTGTTTGTTTGGGTCACCACATGGGTAAGTAAAGTTTTGTGAGAGGAACAAACACAGAAAATGGTTTATCATGGTGTGTGACTTTATTTTATCAGAACCTACCACAGTTCCAAAACAATAAAATAACTTGCCTAATCTCTTCTTCAAGTTTTGTTGATGTCCCCAGGAATTAAAGAAAAAAAAAATCTGTACTTTATCTGTAGATTCTAGATGTTAAATGAAGCTTTCATGACTGTATACTTTGTACAGGTTGTGATCAATTTTAGGAGAGGACACACACAGTATCCCCCTCCGATTATTGATGGAGGAGCTGTGAAGAGTGTGAGCAGCACCAAGTTCCTAGGGGTGCACATCTCTGAGGACCTCTCCTGGTCAAACAATACTACATCACTGGCCAAGAAGACTCAAAATCACCTCTATTTCCTCCACAAACTGAGGAGAGCATGAGTCCCACCCCCCGTCATGTCCTCATTCTACTGGGGCACCATTGAGAGCATCCTCACCAGCTGCATCACGGTGTGGTACAGAAGCTGCACCGCCTTTTACCAGAAGACACTACAACACACAGTAAAAGCAGGCAGCAAGATCACTGGTGCCCCTCTGCCCCCCTCTCAGACATCTAACTCACCCGCCTCAACTGCAGAGCCATCAGCATTGAAGTTGACACCTCCCACCCCCCACACTCCCCCTTCAGCCCTCTGGCCTCAGGGAAAAGGTACCAGAGCCTCCAGATCCACTCCACAAGATCGCTAAACAGCTTTGTTCACCAGGCCATAAGGACCCTGAACTCTGCCCACTTCCCCCCACCCCACCCCTGAACCCAAACACACTCACTCACGCAATAACTACCTCAGCTGTTTGCACAGAAAGGCTTTGAACACCAACAGAAATCCATCTGCTGCTGTATGTCTCTGCACCTTACTGCAACCATGTGCACAAATGCCATACATGCTGCTGTCTGTCTGTTATTAAAATATTGATCATGTGCAGTCCAATCTGCCACTACCTGCACCTACACAACTGCACTGAACTTGCATTTACCTTTATTATTGTCATGTTCGGGGTCGCCACCCCGTCCATGACTTGTGGCTGTAGGTGTTGATTATGTCTTATTAATTCCAGCTGACAGATTGAGCCTTTCTCTCTGCTAGTCCTACAGTCATGCTTTCCCCCACGTACCAGACACTCACTAGCTGTTTGAAAATCACCACACGCACACACGCGCACATGCACACACGCGATTCAATCAGCCATGCACCTGTCGCCACACAGCTGTGTCCACTTGCTCTTGTTTAGGGTTTGTGTATTAATAGGGTAGAGTGTGACCAGCTAGTGTGGCAGCTTCAAATGTCTACTTTGGACATCCCGGCTGGTGTCTGTTGGTTCTTCCCCGGACTGTACAGTGTTGTGCCTCAGAGCCTTTCCGCTTCAACATGTTTGTAAGTCCTTCCGTTAATTATGCCTTTTCTCTCCGCTCCTAACAAGCCAGGAGCACGTTTGGCATTTAACCCCAGCCAACGAAGTTGTAGCTGGTTGTCTCACCCATAGTGACAGTGACTGTTATTTGGACATTTTTGTATGTTTACTCCTTTGTAAATAAACACGTTACATACTGCACTTGGGCTCGCTGCCAATTCTTATATTCGCTGCGAAGCTACGCAGCAAACATGACAATTATGACTCCACTTTTTCTGTATATAGGATTGCTGGGTTTTATCTTTTATCTTCACTTGCACTCAGGGTAGCATGACTGTACATAGACTGCTGTTTGTTTTCATCTGTATTCCTTCTTCTCTTATATATTGCGCACACCACTAAAAGAGAGAAATGGGATTTTAATTCTTCTGTATGTCCTTTACATATAGAAGTACTGACAAATAAAAATTGTTTAATAATTTGCAGGACTACTGCTTCTCACCAGTGTGAATTCTCAAGTGAGTTTTCAACTGAACATGATGCCTAAAACTTTGTCCACATGATCCACAAGAAAATGGCTTCTCACTGTTTTATTTATTTATATCTCATTTCATTACAAGTGCAATGGGCCCCAACCAGGGGTCTATGGTTACACTTTAAATCACAAAGCTTTATATCCGAGGGCTCTCTTCAAGATAGAGACTGTTCCTCTTAATGCTGAGATCGGTATTTCACAGATACTAGGACAGCCGGGTATCACCTGTAGATATTTTTTCAGGTTTTTCTTCACCAACCCAGTTGCTCCCACCACCAAAGGTATTATATCTGCTTCCTGCAGATTCCAGATGCTCCTTAGGTCATTTTTGAGGTCTTGATATTTTGTTATTTTTTCCCCCTTTCTGCTCTGTTGAGGCCATAGTCGTTTGGTATGGTTACATCTATTATTTTGGCAGTTTTGCCCTTTTTGTTCAAGATAACTATGTCCGGTTTTATTGCTCCTCCCTCAATGTGTCTTCCAGTTGGGATTTCCTTGTCATAATAGATGGTAGTATCTCCGTTGGTGCTGACTGGCTCTGGATCATGTTACCATACTGGTCCTTTTACTTCTATTTTGAACTCTTTGCATATTTTCCAGTGTATGTAATGGCAAATCTTGTTGCGGCGAGAAGTGTAGTGTCCATCGGTCATGAGGACCTGGCAAGCGGAGAGTAGGTGGCTTGCACTCTCCACCGCTACATGACAGAATCGACATTTGTCCCTCTTTTTGTCCGGTTTTATTGCTCCTCCTTCAATGTGTCTTCCAGTTGGGATTTCCTTGTCATAAAAGAATCAGAATCGACATTTGTCACTCTGTGACAATCCTGCCATTTTTTAAAAGCCATTGGTTAGAAGTCCCTGGTCTTGTGCTCCAACCACTAGTCTCACCTGTGTGAATTCTCACGTGAGTTTTCAAATGACCACTTTCATTAAATCTTTGTCCACATGCTTCACAAATAAATGGCTTCTCACTGTTTTATTTATTTGCATCTCATTTCCTTACAAGTGCAATGGGCCCCAACCAGGGGTCTATGATTACACTTTAAATCAAAAAGCTTTGTATCCAAGGGCTCTCTTTAAGATAGAGACTGTTCCTCTGATTGCTGAGATCTGTATTTCACAGATGCTAGGGCAGCCGGGTATTGCTTGTAGATATTTTTTCAAGTTCTTCTTAACCATCCCAGTTGCTCCCACCACCACAGGTATAATATCTGCATCCTGCAGATTCCAGGTGCTCCTTAGGTCGTTTTTGAAGTCTTGATATTTTGTTATTTTTTCTCTTTCTGCTCTGTTGAGGCCGTAGTCGTTTGGTATGGTTACATCGATTAGTTTGGCTGTTTTGTCCTTTTTGTTCAAGATAACTATGTCCGGTTTTATTGCTCCTCCTTCAATGTGTCTTCCAGTTGGGATTTCCTTGTCATAAAAGATGGTAATATCTCCGTTGGAGCTAACTGGCTCTGGATCGTGCTCCCATACTGGTCCTTTTACTTCTATTTTGAATTCTTTGCATATTTTCCAGTGTATATAGCGGCAGATCTTGTTGTGGCGAGCAGTGTAGTGTCCATCAGCCATGAGGACCTGGCAGCCGGAGAGTAGGTGGCTTACACTCTCCACCGCTACATGACAGAATCGACATTTGTCACTCTGTGACAATCCTGCCATTTTTTTTAAAACCATTGGTTAGAAGTCCCTGGTTTTGTGCTCCAACCACTAGTCTCTCTTCGTCGTACCCCAGATCTCCATTCCTGATCCAGCGCAATGTCTCTTCCCTATCAATATAATCCCTATTGAGTTCCTCCTGGAAACGTCCTGCTCGCTTATATTGTTTCCATCTTTCTTTTCTTTCCTCCTGTGTCCTTTTGCTGTATTTTTCTCTCGTCTTTCTAGCTATTTTTGTTGCTGGGTTTTGCTGACTGGCTTTCATGTTATCTAATAAATCTGCTGCAAAGGTCTCGGCTTGTTTAGTTATGGATGTGTTAATACTGAGGGTTTCATGATGTTGGGTGACCTTTTCCATCGTCTCATCATTAGCGCTTTTTAGGTATTAACCAATGCTTATTATTGTTGCCCTGTAGGCCTGGTTCATTTCAATTAGGCCCAGTCCTCCCTCTTTACGTGGCATATACTGTATATCCTATCTAGGCATTCTCACCTGTGTGAATTCTCATGTGAGTTTTCAAAGTACCACATTGATTAAATCGCTGCCCACATGTTTCACAAGAAAATGGCTTCTCGCCTGTGTGAATTCTCATGTGAATTTGCAAAGACCCACGCCGAGTAAAACTCTGCCCACATGTTTCGCAAGAAAATGGCTTCTCACCTGAGTGAATTCTCATGTGCATTCTCAAATTACCACAATGAGTAAAACTCTTTCCACATATATCACAAGAAAATGGCTTTTCACCTGTGTGAATTCTCATGTGAATTTTCAAAGCACCACGTTCATTAAATCTTTGTCCACATGTTTCACAAGAAAATGGCTTCTCACCTGTGTGGATTCTCATGTGAGTTTTCAAAGCACCACGTTCATTAAATCTTTGTCCACATGTTTCACAAGAAAATGGCTTCTCACCTGAGTGAATTCTCATGTGCATTCTCAAAGTACCACAATGAGTAAAACTCTTTCCACATATATCACAAGAAAATGGCTTTTCACCTGTGTGAATTCTCATGTGTGTTTTTAAATTACCACAGTGAGTAAAACGCTTCTTACATGTTCCACAACAAAATGGCTTTTCACCTGTGTGGATTCTCATGTGTGTTTTCAAATCACTACAATGAGTAAAACTCTTCCCACATGTTCCGCAAAAAAATGGCTTCTCACCTGTGTGACTTCTCATGTGAGTACTCAAATAACCACGTTGATTAAAACTCTGCCCACATGTTTCACAAGAAAATGGCTTCTCACCTGTGTGAATTCTCATGTGAGTTTTCAAACTACCACGATGATTAAATCTCTGCCCACATGTTTCACAAGAAAATGGCTTCTCACCTGTGTGAATTCTAATGTGAGTTTTCAAAGTACCACGTTGATTAAATCTCTGCCCACATGTTTCACAAGAAAATGGCTTCTCGCCTGTGTGAATTCTAATGTGAACTGATAAATTCCTCTTATCCCTGAATCTTTTCCTACACATGTTGCAAACATGTGCCTTAACTATGTGATCGTTCTTCTTCTGGGACTCATTTTTACAGTCTTTGTCATTATCAGAACATTTTACAGACTTTGCAACTGTGTCAGTATCACACTGATTCTCTGACATGGAGGAGCTGTTGACATTGTTACGGTCACTTCTGTTTCTGTGAAGTCTCTTCTTTGGCTTTGGCTCTTCATGTTTACTTGATCCTGGGTTTACATTCTTACCTGCTCCCTGGTCTTGGCTCTCAGTGTCAGGAGAGTTGTGAGAGACGAGCTGCTTACTGTCTGATTCAGTTTCATTCTTGTCATTGTCCTCATCAAAAGGAGTCACCATGAAGGTATCAGTCTCTTGTTTCAGTCCAAAGTCTTCTTCATCCTGACTGCTACAGAGTTCTTCTTCTTCCTCTTTAACCTGGGCAGCGTCTTGTTCCTCCTGGTCCAGACTGGAGTTCCTCTCCTGGTTACAGAGCTGCTGGACAGTGAGAACCTCCTCCTCCTTACAGTTATGTAGCTGTGGAGAATCTGGAGGGACAGAGACACAAAAAATGCTCATCATCATAATCCGTATTTATTTTGATAGGACACAATTAGTCTCACAGTTGGGGTGGGTCCTTTTACAGCTGAAGATAAGTTTTTATGCCGGATGCCCTTTCTGATACACCCCTGCCCATTTTATCCAAGTTTGGGACCAGCGCAGGGAATAATAATAATAATAATAATAAATTGTTTATTTCTAAGTGCCTTTCAAGGTCACCTTACAAAAGAGCATTAAAACATTAAAAACAGATGCAATAACAAAGCTTAGTTCACAAACTAAAAACAGTGAATTAAAGGGTAGATTATCAAAGAGAATAATCTTGTTTAAACAGATGAATTTTGAGTCTAGATTTAAATAATGAGAGAGAGTCGACATTGTGGATGTCTGCTGGGAGTGAGTTTCAGAGCCGGGGAACAGAGTGACTGAAGGCTCCATTCCCCCTATTCCCCAGGGCCAGGTTATGAAGGGCTTTGAAGGTGAGGAGCAGTATCTTGAAGTTTATTCTGTCCTTTATTGGGAGCCAGTGAAGATGTTGAAGGGCAGGGGTGATGTGTTCTATGGATGGAGTGCGAGTGATGATCCGGGCTGCAGAGTTCTGAAGGAGCTGTAGCTTGTGGAGGGATTTATTTGGGAAACTTAAGAGAAGTGAGTTGGAGTAGTCAATGCGGGAAGTGACAAGGCTATGAATGAGGATGGCAGCAGTGTGCGGAGTGAGGGAGGGATGCAGTCGGTTAATGTTACGAATATGAAAATAGGCGGACTGAACAATATTATTGATGTGAGACTGGAATGATAAAGTGCTGTCGAGGATGACACCCAGACTCTTAACCTGAGGGGAAGGGCAAATGGGAAAGTGTCATGAACCGAGCCGGTTTTCTCTTCAGGCTCGGTTCTGACCTTTCTCTGTGTCTCAGGTTATCTGTGTATTTACACTACCGTTCAAAAGTTTGGGGTCACACAGACAATTATTTTGTGTTTTCCATGAAAAGTCACACTTATTTACCACCATGAGTTGTAAAATGAATAGAAAATATACTGTAGTCAAGACATTGACAAGGTTAGAAATAATGATTTGTATTTGAAATAATAATTTTTTCCAGATACTCAACCTGCTCAAAGGAAGGTCAGTTTTATAGCTTCTCTAACCAGCTAAACTGTTTTCAGCTGTGCTAACATGATTGCACAAGGGTTTTCTAATCATCCATTGGCCTTCTGACGCAATGAGCCAACACATTGTACCATTAGAACACTGGAGTGATAGTTGCTGGAAATGTGCCTCTATACACTTATGTAGATATTGCACCAAAAACCAGACATTTGCAGCTAGAATAGTCATTTACAACATTAGCAATGTATATTAGATATTAGAGTGTATTTCTGATTAGTTTAAAGTTAACTTCATTGAAAAAAACAGTTCTTTTCTTTCAAAAATAAGGAAATTTCTAAGTGACCCCAAACTTTTGAACGATAGTGTATGTATTGTGTTTTCTTTTGAGTTTCTTGTAGTTTCTATGTTCCCTAATTTATTTCCGTACCTGTAGCCACTGTGTTCTGGCCGGCAGCTGTGAGGCAGCCTCCTTTGGCCTACACTTGTGTGGGCGTTGCCTGACACTTGCCGGTCAAACCACGCCCCCTCTCTCATGACAGCCAGCTGGTTCTACTCCCGGTAGTTGCCTTTCTCGTGCTTCGTCCAGGTGGACCCAATCTTCCTTGCCAGCAATGCTTGGACTTAAGCAGCTCTTTGCCAGCCAAGCATTGCTGGACTATTGCACTGTCATCTGTATCTGTTGTGTCACTGTACACTGTGGTCTGCCCACTTCACGTCCCATCGTGTAAGTCAGTAAGTGCACCCTGTCGTCTTTTGCGTTGTCTTACATTTCTTTTGTGCCACTGTACACTGTGGTCTGCCCGCTTCATGTTCTACTGTGCAAGCCAGTAGTGTACCCTGTTTACCATTTTTTTGTATGTCTGCACTTTTGGATCTGTGTCTTCTTTCCTTAGTAAATGTGTCTGTGGTGTAACCCTGCATGTAAATCCGTTCTCTTTCTACTCCTCCATGCGCTGCATAAAAGCGCACGAGGAGAACGTGACAGAAAGTTATTAATATCAATGGAAAAACGGGGATTTGATTAAGATAGGGGGTGTACCAACAAGTAGAATTTCTGTTTTATTGCCATTGAGTTTGAGGAAATTAGAGGTAAACCATGATTTAATTTCAGAAAGGCAATCAGAAAGAGAGGTAGGTGGCAGTATGGAGTTGGGTTTGGAGGAAAGGTAGAGCTGGCTGTCATCTGCATAGCAATGGAAATTAATATTGTATTTATGCAAAATGTAACCAAGTGGAAGACTGTAGATAATGAAGAGAAGGGGCCCCAGGGCAGAGCCCTGGGGAACACCTGCAAAAATGGGGAATGGACTCAAGGTGTGGGATTTGATTTGGATGAACTGAGTGTAACCGGAGGGATAAGAAGTGAACCAAGTGAGGGGAGTGTGCGTGATACCAATGGAAGCCAGTCTATTTAGGAGGGTGCTAAGAGAAATGGTGTCAAAGGCCACGGTGAGATCTAGGAGAATGAGTATGGTGAGTAAGCCAGAGTCTGCAGCCATCAGGAGGTTGTTAGTGATTTTGATCAATGCCGTTTTTGTAGTATGGAGGGGGTGGAAACTGGACTGGAATTGTTCATAGAGCTTGTTATTACTGAGGTGAGTGTGGAGCTGAGAGGCAATGACTTTTTCAAGAATCTTGGAGATGAAGGGGAGATTAGAGAATGGTCAGAAGTTATTAAAATCAGATGAATCTGCGTCAGGTTCTTAGGTAAACGTGAAACGGCAGTTGTTTTGAGAGGTGCCAGAACAATTCCAGTATTGAGGGACGAGTGAATAATGGTGGTAAAGAAAGGAGCCAGTGAAGGAAAGCAGGCTTTAATTGGGGGGGGGGGGGGGGGGGGCGTTCAAGCTGACAAGTGGATGATTTGGATTTGTGAATTAGCTGGGGAATCCACTCCAGAAACTACAGCTCCATCAGACATAATCTGTCAATGGATATTGGAGATTTTGGAAAGAAATAATATCATGAGAGAGTTGCAGAAGCTGAATGAGTGCATATGAGAGGGGAGTGAGTCCGTGGGCGTTGTGGCGTTGCTGAGGAGAGAAAAGAGTGCCTTTATTGGAGGAGATTTGATCAGAGTAGTATGTAGAGTTAGCTGATGCAATGGAGTCTTTGTAGAGCAAGATATGATTATTGTACATTTCTTTGTGAATGGTTAGTCCAGTTTTCTTGAAAAGGCATTCCAGTTGATGTCCTTTGGCCTTAAGTTCACGTAGGGAGGAAGTATACCAGGGTGCAGAGCAGGAAAAAGAAACAGATCTCTGTTTCAGTGGAGAAAAGGTGTTAAGAAGATTATGTGGATTATTATTGTAGTGGGAGACTAATTGATCGGGGTAGAGTGGCTAGGTGTACTGGAGAGGCAATTTATTGCAGATGAAAAGGTGTCAAGATTCGTCGTCGGCCTCCGTCAGTCTATGATGACCATGGAAAAGAATCCTAAACGTCTGCTCTGCTGGAACAGCACCGCCTGTGGCTGAACAGGCCGATGCGCGAATGGCAGTCCCTGTCACACAGGTCGCACTTGTGGGTGGTCTCCGTGCTGCTGGGTCCATGGCAGTTCTTCCTGCGGGTCCTTTTTTCATCTGCTGCAGCAGTCAGTCTCTCTTCACCCGCCTTGAGCTGTCTGGTCAGGGTGCCTCTCCATTTGGAGCGGTCCGTTGCAAGGTCCTCCCAGCACTCTGTGTTGATCTCCAGGGCCTTCATGTCTCTCTTGCAGACGTCTCTAAAGCGCAGCTGTGGGCGGCCAACGTCTCTCCTGCCAGTTGCCATCTCTTCGTAGAGGATGTCTTTGGGGATTCTGCCATCCTCCATACGGTGAACGTGGCCTAGCCAGCGGAGCCTGCGCTGCCTGAGTAGAGTGAACATGGAGGGAAGGCCGGCACTGGACAGAACTTCTGTGTTGGGCACTTTGTCCTGCCAGGATATGTCCAGGATGTGGCGAATGCAGCGCAAGTGGAAGGAGTTCAGTCTCTTTTCCTGCCGGGCGTATGTTGTCCACATCTCACTCCCATAGAGCAGTGTGCTGATGACGCAGGCGTTGTACACTGCCATCTTCGTCTTGACAGAGAGTTTGGGATTCTCCCACACTCGTGTGGTGAGGTGAGCGAGTGTGAAGGCTGATTTTCCAATCCTCTTGTTGATCTCTGTATCAAGGGAGAGGTTGTTGCTGATCGTGGACCCCAGGTACGTGAACTGATTCACGACCTCCAGCTTGTAGTCGTCGATGGTGATGGTTGGTGGTGCTTCCGTGCCTTGCGCCAAGATGTTAGTCTTCTTCAGGCTGATGGTAAGCTCGAAGTCCTTGCATGCCTGGGAGAAGCGGTCCATCAGGGTCTGAAGCTCCTGCTGTGTGTGGGTTGCGACTGCAGCATCGTCTGCGAACAGCATGTCTCTGATTAGAGCCTCGCGTACTTTGGTTCTGGCTTTCAGGCGGGCGAGGTTGAAAAGCCTGCCGTCAGATCTTGTGTGCAGGTAGATTCCCTCTGTTGCTGTGCTGAAAGCATGCCTCAGGAGCATAGCAAAGAAAATCCCAAAGAGGGTTGGCGCAAGTACACAGCCCTGTTTCACTCCGCTGCGTATGTTGAATGGCTCTGAGACGTTGCCATCGTGCTGCACTATCCCCTGCATGTTGGTGTGAAACGATTCGATGAGGCTTTGCAACTTTGGTGGGCTTCCTATCTTTGGCAGGATCTTGAAAAGGCCCTCTCTGCTGACCAGATCGAACGCTTTGGTGAGGTCGATGAAGGCGACGCACAGGGGCATTTTCTGTTCTCTGCATTTCTCCTGGAGTTGGCGGATGGAGAATATCATGTCTACTTCGATCGCTCAGCGCGGAAGCCACACTGAGACTTGGGGTAGACACGTTCGACAAGCTTCTGTAGACCAACGAGAACAACTCATGCGTAGACTTTGCCAACAACGCTGAGGAGGGAGATGCCCCTGTAGTTGTTGCAGTCGCTTCTCTCCCCTTTGTTTTTGTAGAGGGTGATGATCTTGGCGTCCCTCATGTCTGGTGGTACGGCACCTTCCTTCCAACACTGGCAGAGGACGTCATGCAATGGCAGCAGTAGGGTGGTCTTGCAGTGCTTGATCAGGTCAGGGGGTATGCCGTCGTTGCCGGGTGCCTTGCCAGCGGCCAAGCTATCAATGGCCTTACTGAGTTCGTCGATGGTTGGCTCGGCGTCAAGTTCGTCCATGGATGGCAGGCAGTCGATGGCATCAAGGGCTGACGGTGTCACGGTGTTCTCTCTCGAGTAGAGGTTGGAGTAGTGTTCCACCCATCTCTCCATCTGCTTGTTCTTTTCTGTGATCATCTCCCCAGTGGAGGATTTGAGGGGGGCCGTCTTGCTCTGAGCCGGACCAAGTGCTTTCTTGATGTCATCGTACATACCACGGATGTTCCCTGTTATGGCAGCGGTTTGAATGTCTTGGCTGAGCTGAGTCCAGTACTCGTTGGCACAGCGCTTAGCAGTCTGCTGAACTTTGCTTCTCGCAGCCCTGAGAATCTGGAGATTCTTCTCGTTTGGGTTCTTGTACTCAGCAAGTGCTGAGCGGTTGGCTTCAATGACGGGGGTCATCTCGGTCAACTTGGCATCAAACCAGTCCTGTGACTTCGAGGTCTTCCTCCCAAAGGTAGCCAAGGCTGTGCGGTGGATGGTGTTTCGCAGCTCTTCCCACTTCTGCTTTGCAGATTCTCCTTCTTGTGGTACACCAAGTTCCTTCTCAAAGGTGGAGGCAAACTGCTCAACAAGTTCTGGTTGAGCCCTCTTGCTGGTGTCAATCCGTGCCTTTCCAGGCTGTCTAGCACCATGGAATTTCTTCAGCTGCAGCTTGACCTTGCAACACACCAAGGAATGGTCTGTGTCGCAATCTGCACTCTGGAACGAACGGGTGATTAGCACGTTCTTCAGTGAGGTGCGCCTGGTCAGGATCAAGTCCAGCTGGTGCCAGTGCTTTGAGCGCGGATGTTGCCAGGAAACCTTGTGTTGGGGCTTGGTCTTGAAGAACGAGTTTGTGATGCACAGATCGTGATATGTGCAGAACTCGAGCAGCCGCTGTCCGTTGTCGTTCATTCTGCCCACACCAAAAGGTCCAAGACAGGAGGGCCAGGAGTCGTGGTCAGCACCCACTCTGGCATTGAAGTCTCCAAGGAGAATGAGTTGTTCAGAGTTGGGGATGATCCTGACAGTTGTTGCGAGATTCTCGTAGAACTCGTCTTTTGCCTCTGGTGTGGCTGTTAGTGTTGGGGCATACACACGGAAGAGGGTGACTGGGCCTTGAGTGGTGTTCAGGCAGAGGGTGAGGAGTCGTGCAGAGCCAGTGCTGCCCGGCTCCACCATCTTCAGCAAGGTGTTCTTCACTGCGAAGCCCACTCCGTGTTTCCTGTGTTCGTCACTGCCCTTTCCCTGCCAGTAGAACGTGTAGTCCTTCTCTCTCAGTGTGCCTGCGTCAGCCAACCGTGTTTCCTGGAGAGTAGCGATATCCACTCCCAGTCTCTTCAGCTCATTATTGATGATGGCAGTCTTCCTGGTGTCATTGATGTCGTTGAGGTTAGCAGCGAGTTCTGTCATCATAGTGCGGACGTTCCAAGTTCCCAGTTTGAGAGTTGGTCTCTTTTGTTTTATTGTCTTGCCTGGTGCGAAGGTTCTCAGCCTGCTGTTTGGATTTCTCCTTATCCCCATGCACCCAATGAGGAAAGCAAGCTGTGGCGGGACAACACCTTATTGGCTGGGGGCTGCCCAGCTTGAGGCGGGCGGTAGTTGTCCAGTGAGATCCGATGATCCCTCCCACCGTTGGGAACAACCCCTGGCGCCGCGCTCTACGCCAATTGAGCGGTGGCTTATAACCGGTAACTGTCATTCCCCGTGTTTTGTCTACGCCAAAGGTGAAGCTGGAGTGTCCTCTCCAGTGATCCGGTGTTCTACCTTCCAGCGTTGGGCGTTGGTAGGATTCAAGCCTGGGCAGGAAGATATGGAGGACAAGATGTTGCCCATGCAGCATGTCCCCCCCCTCTCCACGTCACTGATGAATCCAAAGGAACAGCAGGGCTGCTACAGTTTGGCACCAGCGCCGTTGCAGGAGCTGCCAGAACGATGTTGAGCACAACATAGAACTGCCTTAAGGGCTCCGACTCCGGATTTTTCCTCAAGGTTGACTCCCGAAGCCTTTCCCGTGACCGGGTATGCCGCACGACAGCAGAGGTTTGAAATCAGGATTTATCTTCCCCTAGATGGGCTACCTTCCCAGGTTGACGAGCCACCATCTACCCGAAGCATCTGGTTTTAAGGCGCCAGAGATCCGCCCTCGCCCGTTCTCCTATTAGTAAAAGCAGTTCCGCCGGGCTTAGAGACTAAACCACACGGGCAGGCTAGGAGTTGGACTTAGTTGTCAGAGGCTTTTCAAGACGCACGCTTTAAGGAGCATTTTATGAGCACTGGGAGCTTAACCCCAGTGCCGCTCCTGGCTATGACAACCTTGGAACCAGCAGCAGCTAATTATACCGGTAGTTTTTATTGGTGTGCCAGCATGAGCACTGGGCTTATCCCTTAAGGCTCTGTCACATCTTGACAATTCAGGCAGCATTTACAAAACATACAAAAATTGGTATAGAATGCTGGCATATGGCAAAATTTTCACTTTTGGCCAAATGCATCACATACTCAAAGACCTGGACATATACAAAATGTATTAGTAACTAGGGATGTAACGAAATTGACGTTATCGCGATATCGCGGTAGTAAAAGTGTCTCAATACCGTCGTGGTCGTGTTACGGTATTAAGAGGGCGGGTATCTGTCAAAAAACAAGAAATAAGCAGGCTCCCGCGCAACAAAGCATTGTAAACTACACAGACCATGATCCTTTGTGCTGCGTCGTCACAAGAACTGTTGTTGAACCAACAGGAGTGCATGCTGCACGCTGTCCACACAACAAACATGGCGGCGGACAAAGTTCGGCTCACGTAAATACTGAAGAAAACACCCCCGAAGCTGAGATTGTGCAAGCCCCAGCAACTTTTAAATCAGATGTGTGGAGGCATTTTGGTTTTGCCGTGTCTAAAAACACTAAAGTAGAGAGGGTGGCGGACAGACAATGGCCTCATTAGCAAAGATAATGTCCTCATTAGCAAAGACCCACCTATGTTTACCCGCTACCTCAGTGCCCAGTGAGAGTATTTTCTATAGCAGGGGATATTGTAAATGCCCAGAGGTCTCTTCTTCTTCCTTGCAATGTAGATCTTTTGATCTTTCTGAAGAAATACTTGAACATAAGCTAAAGGATAGGTCAGTGTTTTCCAGTAGGCTTTTTGCCTGACTTAATTGTTTCAACAGGCTGTTTTTACTTGCCTAGCACATTTATGATTAATTTTATTTTATACATTGAACCTGGCTTAACTTGATCTTCGTTTGCTCTTAACCACTTGCGCTCCGTTGTTCCGCGGGCAGGCAACTCTCTGCGTCCTATGACGCATGAGGGCGCACGAGAGCGCCCTCGTGCGCGCTTGGACGCATGACGCATGATGGTGGTGATGGTGATGTAGTGGCGTCCAAGCGCCACTCAAAAAAAAACTGCAGAGACAGCCGCGAACAGATAAGTTCATCTGATTGACCTCTCATTCGACTAATAAGAGCCTTGAATTGGGTTTCTGAAACCTTGAGGAGCCAATGAATGAAAATCTAGGAAGGAGGACCCGCCTACTGTGAATGCAGGAGCCAATTGAAGCACAGAAATTCAGGCTGGGTGAAGCAATATTTACTGCTGCAGCAGATGAAAACAAAGGACGCTGGACGAATCTACTACAGACCCAGGCTCACCCAGCAGCATGGAGAACACCCACAAGTGGGACCTGCACTCATTCCAGCAGAATAGATGGAGGCCGACAACAAAAGTCGTAAATCATTCGCCAAAACGGCAATAATGGAATTATGTTGATCGGGATCCACGAGCGGAGCAGCGTCGCGTTGGGGGAAGAGATGTTCGCCACGACTCTGCTGCTTTGAAGAGGTAAGGTGTTATAAGCTAAAGTATTATTTATCCCTGAAAACTGTAATCCAAAAATGACTTTTGACCGATCGGTAAATTACAACTGTACTGCGCACGAAGTACGAAGTGCGTGCGCCGCGATAAACGGTTCATTTGCCGTGTTCGGACCGTGAACGCCCCCCCCCCCCCCCCCGCTGCAGAAGAGGAGCAGGGGGGGGGCGTTCACGGTCCGAACGCCCCCCGGTCCGCGGGGGGAAGCTTATCAGTCTATTCCATCATGTAGCGATGGCCCTCTTCTGTAGCGAGGGGGGGGGGGGGCGTTCACGGTCCGTTCATGGTTCCCCCCCCCCACACACACACACACAGTAGCGAGGGGGGGGGCGCTGTGAAAACATGCAAGGAGTGTAATCCGTCTGAAGCGAGGGCCGAAGTCGGTCCTTGGTAGCGGGGGGGGGGGGGGAACGACCCCCCGCCCACACACACACACACAGACACAGCCCTGAGTGTGACCTTTCATTAGAGCCTAAAATGAAGATTCTACATTGAATCATTCAAAAGTTACAGACGTTTTTCCAAACTGTGCCATTTGGCACAATTTGGCACAGTTCCAAAACGCCTGGGAACAGCCTGAGAACAAAGCTGTGTAAAATATTCATTTTATGTGGTATTGTTACCAAATTTGGATCTCAGCTGGATAACACTTGGTTCTACATTTCTGTTGCATTTTCCAGCCGGATCGGACAGCTGTGTGTTATTTACAAGCATTTGTATCCAAAAAAACACTGTGTCCAATTTTTTTTTCTTCAAGTTCAGTATGTTTAGATGACTGTAACTCAGTGGCCGGAGCACGTAGAGAGATTATGTTTTTTTTGCCAAAAAATTCAAAGTGTTTTCTTTTAAATGAGACCAACCCCATGAAGATGCTGCAAAGGGTTGAATAACAGCTTTCGATTTACTTTGGGCACGTTATTTTTTGGCATTTTTAGGAAAATTGCCCGGAGTGCAAGTGGTTATAGGGAATTCCCTATTGTTGTTTACAGTTGTTCTAGTTGCTGCTTAGTATGATCCTTGCACATAAGAAGAATCAGTTATGTGACCAAATATTACCAAATGGTATATTGATGTCCCTGACTTGAACTTGCACTTTAAAAGCACTAAGTGATCAGCATTTTATGTTGTCATGATCCATAAATATAAAAATAAATGGCCTGGTGACTGGCAAAAACAGATTTAATGGCAGTTTTTGGTTATTATCATCAAAAACACAATATTATGACCTATTTTACAATACCGTGAGCCTCTCCACAATATCGCAACAAATATCGTACCGTGAGATCAATATCGAAATCGTATCATACCGTGAGATTTTGATATCGTTACATCCCTATTAGAAACTTACAGTGGTGTCAAAAAGTGTTTGCCCCTTTCCTGATTTCACATTTTTTTTGTATGACACGCTTAAATGTTTCAGCTCATCAAACAAATTTAAATATTAGACAAAGATAACACAAGTAAACACAAAATGCAGTTTTTAAATTCATCCATCCATCCATCTTCTACCGCTTTTCCGGAGGTCGCAGAGGCAGCAGTTCAAGCAGAGAAGCCCAGACTTCCCTCTCCCCAGCCACCTGCTTCAGCTCTTCAGAGAGGATGCCAAGGCGTTCCCAGACCAGCTGCGAGACATAGTCTCTCCACCGAGTCCTGGGTCTGCCCCGGGGTCTCCTCCCAGTGGGATGTGCCTGAAACACCTCAAGTGGGAGGCGTCCAGGAGGCATCCTAATCAGATGCCCATACCACCTCAACTGACTCCTTTCAATGTGGAGGAGCAGCGGCTCTACTATGAGCCTCTCCCGGATGACTGAGCTCCTCACCTTTTCTCTGAGGGTGAGTCCAGCAATCCTACGGAGAAAGCTCATTTCAGCCGCTTGTATCCGTGATCTTGTTCTTTCGGTCATTACCCAAAGCTCGTGACCATAGGTGCGAGTAGGAACATAGATTGACTGGTAAATCGACAGCTTTGCCTTAGAACTAAGCTCCCTCTTCACCACAAAAGACCGGTACAACGTTCACATCACTGCAGATGCTGCTCCAATCCGTCTATCAATCTCTCGCTCCATTTTCCCCTCACTCGTGAACAAGACCCCAAGATACTTAAACTCCTCCACTTGGGGCAGGAGCCTGTCCCCAGTTTTTAAATGAAGGTGTTTATTCCTCGTAATACGTCAAACAGGTTCATTTTGTCTTCTTTCAATTATTTTTCCTTTTTTTTTTTTTTTCCTTTGAAAGACAAAAGTAAAATAGAAAGATGTCTTTACCTTCTTTACATGTTTCAACTGCACTGCAGCCTTCATCAGAAGAGTCAGCTGATTGCTGCCAGGTGACATTTATCAGCTGATTTTCGTAGGCGGGGCCAGCTCAGCAGATCTGTCAGATCCACCGAGCCGGCCCCGCCTCCCGCCGTCAGATGGTCTCTGGAGAATGTGGTCCCAGGTGTGAGAAAGCATAAAGGCCCCCTCAACACCCCAAGGACAGAATAGAACAAGACAATAAATGCAATGTATTATATGAAATATCATGCAGATCATGTAACAAAACCTACATTGGAGAAACCGGAAGATTATTCACCACAAGAAAAAAAGAACACCAAAAGGAATGTGAGAAGGAAACGCAAGGACGACTCACAAGATCACAAAAAGAAAAAGCAGAACAAGAAACATTAAAATCAGCTATATCGGACCACTGCAAAAGAAATAATCACATCATGGACTGGGACAACACAAAAATTATTGGATTGGAGAGCAACAGACACAAACGTTGGATCAAGGAGGCAATAGAGATCAGAAAGCGGGGAAAAGACACCATGAACCGAGATGAGGGGGCCTTTATGCTTTCTCACACCTGGGACCACATTCTCCAGAGACCATCTGACGGCGGGAGGCGGGGCCGGCTCGGTGGATCTGACAGATCTGCTGAGCTGGCCCCGCCTACGAAAATCAGCTGATAAATGTCACCTGGCAGCAATCAGCTGACTCTTCTGATGAAGGCTGCAGTGCAGTTGAAACATGTAAAGAAGGTAAAGACATCTTTCTATTTTACTTTTGTCTTTCAAAGGAAAAAAAAAAAAAAAAAAAAAGGGAAGGTGTTTATTATTAAGGGTAAAAAAAATATATATATATATCAAAACCTACATGGCCCTGTGTGAAAAAGTGATTGCCCCCTAAACTGGTTGTGCCACCCTTAGTAGCAACAACTGCAATCAAGCATTTGCAATAACTGGCAATGAGTCTTTTACAGCGCTGTGGAGGAACTTTGGTGCACTCATCTTTGCAGAATAGTTGTAATTCAGCCACATTGGAGAGTTTTTGAGCATGAACCACCTTTTTAAAGTCATGCCACAGCACCTTAATCAGATTCAGGTCAGGACTTTGCCTAGGCCACTCCAAAGTCTTCTTTGTTTTTCTTAAGCTATTCAGAGGTGGACTTGCTGGTGTGTTTTGGATCACTGTCCTGCTGCAGAACCCAAGTGCGCTTCAGCTTGAGGTCACGAACAGATGGCCGGAAATTCTCCTTCAGGATTTTCTGGTAGACAGCAGAATTCATGCTTCCATTTACCACAGAAAGTCTTCCTATTTTACTGTTGGTATGATGTTCCTTTTCTGAAATGCTGTGTTACTTTTACGCCGGATATAATGGGACACAAACCTTCCAAAAAGTTCAACTTTTGTCTCGTCAGTCCACAGAGTAATTTCCCCAAAGTCTTGGGGATCATCAAGATGTTTTCTGGCAAAACTGAGATGTGTCCTTATGTTCTTTTTGCTCAGCAGTGGTTTTCATCTTGGAACTCTCTTTCTTATGGTGGAGTCATGAACACTGACCTTAACTGAGGCAAGTGAGGCTTGCAGTTCTTTGGATGTTGTTGTGGGGTCTTTTGTGACGTCCCTTTTAGGATCAAAAACGTCATCACATTTTCACAGGAGGCTATACAGATCTGCAAGTGAGCAGATCCAGGATCTTGACAAATGGACCTTATTGATCTGCAAGCAAATGTTGCATTGAGAGAGTTGCGTGGAGTTTCTGAGCCTGCCACCTTCTGGCTACAGACTGTACCTAAAACCGTTTTCCCTGGACTGACCAAAGTGGCAGTATAGAGAATGGGCACTGATGTCATGCTGCACTGCATTCTGGGCTGTCATCACCATTGTCGTTGTCATGGTTCTTTGTTTACCTAACTGCTAATGGGAACAGACATACAGTGTATCCGGAAAGTATTCACAGCGCTTCACTTTTTCCACATTATGTTATGTTACAGCCTTTTTCCAAAAGGGATTAATTTCATTTTTTCCTCAGAATTCTTCACATAACACCCCATAATGACAATGTAAAAAAAAAAGTTGGTTTTGAAATTTTTCAAATTTATTAAAAATAAAAAACTAAGAAATCACATGTACATAAGTATTCACAGCTCAATACTTTGTTGATGCACCTTTGGCAGCAATTACAGCCTCAAGTCTTTTTGAATATGATGCCACAAGCTTGGTACACCTATCTTTAGGCAGTTTCACCCATTCTGCTTTGCAGCACCTCTCAAGCTCCATCAGGTTGCATGGGAAACGTCGGTGCACAGCCATTTTCAGATCTCTCCAGAGATGTTCAATTGGATTCAAGTCTGGGCTCCAGCTGGACCACTCAAGGACATTCACAGAGTTGTCCTGAAGTCACTCCTTTGATATCTTGGCTGTGTGCTTAGGGTCATTGTCCTGCTGAAACATGAACCGTCGCCTCAGTCTGAAGTTAAGAGCCCTTTGGAGCAGGTTTTAATCTAGGATGTCTCTGTACATTGCTGCATTCATCTTACCCTCTATCCTGACTAGTCTCCCAGCTCCTGCTGCTTAAAAACATCCCCACAGCATGATGCTGCTACCAACATTGGCGTGGTTATGAGCGGTACCTGGTTTCCTCCAAACATGACGCCTGGCATTCATGCCAAAGAGTTCAATCTTTGTCTCATCAGACCAGAGAATCTTGGTTCTCATGGTCTGAGTGTCCTACAGGTGCCTTTTGACAAACTCCAGGTGGGCTACCATGTGCCTTTTACTAAAGAGTGGCTTCCATCTGGCCACTGTACCATACAAGCCTGATTGGTGGATAGCTGCAGAGATGGTTGTCCTTCTAGAAGGTTCTCCTCTCTTCACAGAGCAATGCTGGAGCTCTGACAGAGTGACCATCGGGTTCTTGGTCACCTCCCTGACTAACGCCCGTCGTCCTCGATAGCTCAGTTTAGATGGCTGGCCAGCTCTAGGAAGAGTCCTAGTGGTTCTGAACTTCTTCCATTTATAGATGATGGAGGCCACTGTGCTCATTGGGACCTTCAAAGCAGCAGAATTTTTTTTTGTACCCTTCCCCAGATTTGTGTCTCAAGACAATCCTGTCTCGGAGGTCTACAAACAATTCCTTTGACTTCATGCTTGGTTTGTGTTCTGACATGCACTGTCAACTGCGGGACCTTATATACAGTATCTCACAAAAGTGAGTACACCCATCACATTTTTGTAAATATTTTATTATATCTTTTCATGGGACAACACTGAAGATATGACACTTTAATACAATGTTAAGTAGTCAGTGTACAGCTTGTAATACAGCGTAAATTTGCTGTCCCCTCCAAAAAAAAAACCCCCTCAACACACAGCCATTAATGTCTGAACCACTGGCAACAAAAGTGAGAACACCCCTATTGAAAATGTCCAAATTGTGCCCAATTAGCCACTTTCCCTGCCCGGTGTCATATGCCTCGTTAGTGTTATAAGGTCTCAGGACTGAATGGAGAGCAGGGGTGTTAAATTTGGTGTTATCACTCTCACACTCTCTCATACTGGTCACTGGAAGTTCAACATGGCACCTCATGGCAAAAAACTGCGAGGATCTGAAAAAAAGAATTGTGGCTCTACATAAAGATGGCCTAGGCTATAAGAAGACTGCCAACACGCTGAAACTGAGCTGCAGCACACTGGCTAAGACCATACAGCAGTTTAAGAGAACAGGTTCCACTCAGAACAGGCCTCGCCATGGTCGACCAAAGAATTTGAGTGCACATGTTCAGCATCATATCCAGAGGTTGTCTTTTGAAAACAGACGTATGAGTGCTGCCAGCATTGCTGCAGAGGTTCAAGGGGTGTTGGTGGGTCAGCCTGTCAGTGATCAGACCATACGCCGCACACTGCATCAATTTACTCTGCATGGCTGTCGTCCCAGAAGGAAGCCCCTTTTAAAGATGATGCACAAGGGAGTACTGATTCAGAGAATGCTAGGCAGGAGGATGAAATATCTCTCAGAATGGGAAGAGCGAGCGCTGTGTTTGGAAACTTGAGGGAGAGACTGTGGAACAATCGACATGTGTCTATCAGTGTGAAATGCAAAGTGTACAGAGCGACAGTACTGGCTATTCTATTGTATGGTGCTGAAACTTGGACTGTCTACAGAGTGCAGGTGAAGAAACTCCACGCGTACATGATGAGACACCTTCGAGCCATAATGAACATCTGATGGAAAGACAAGATAACCATCATAGAAGTGTTGAAACAAGCTGGTCTACCGTCAATGGAGGACATGCTAATACAGATGAACCTGAGATTGCTCGGACATGTTGAGAGGATGGACCACCAGCGTCTCCTTCGGCAGTTACTCTACTCACAGTTATGTGAGGGCAAACGCAATCAGGGTAGACCAAGGTTCAGATTTAAAGACACTGTAAAAAGAAACTTGAAGAAGTTGGAAAAAGACAGGAGTTCCTGGCAGCGGGAGGCTAAGGACAGAGCTGTGTGGAGGAATCTGATCAGAGCTAAATGAAACGGTCATTGTCGCCCACGACAGACTGCTATGATGATGATGACAAGAAAGCCCGCAAACAGTTTGCTGAAGAAAAGCACACTAAGGACATGGATTACTGGAACCATGTCCTGTGGTCTGATGAGGACAAGATAAACTTATTTGATTCAGATGGTGTCAAGCGTGTGTGATGGAAACCAGGTGAAGAATACAAAGACAAGTGTGTCTTGCCTACAGTCAATCATGGTGGTGGGAGTGTCATGGTTTGAGGCTGCATGAGTGCTGCCAGCACTGGGGAGCTACAGTTCAATGAGGGAACCATGAATGTCAACATGTACTGTGACATATTGAAGGAGAGCATGATTCCCTTCCTTTGGAAACTGGGCCGTAGGGCAGTATTCCAACATGATAACGACCCCAAACACACCTCCAAGTTGACCACTGCCTTGCTAAAGAAACTGAGGGTAAAGGTGATGGACTGGGCAAGTATGTCTCTAGACCTAAACTTTATTGAGCATCTGTGAGGCGTCCTCAAACTGAAGGTGGAGGAGCGCAAGATCTCTAACACCATGATGTTGTCATGGAGGAGTGGAAGAGGATTCCAGTGGCAACCTGTTAAGCTCTAGTGAATTTCATGCCCATGAGAGTTAAGGCAGTGCTGGAAAATAATGGTGGCCACACAAAATATTGACACTTGGGGCACAATTTGGACATTTTCACTCAGCGTGTACTCACTTTTGTTGCCAGCGGTTTAGACATTAATGGCTGTGTGTTGAGCTATTTTGAGGGGACAGCAAATTTATACTGTTATACAAGCTGTACACTGACTACTTTACATTGTATCAAAGTGTAATACCTTCAGTGTTGTCCCATGAAAAGATAAAAAGATATAATAAAATATTTATAAAAATGTGAGGGGTATACTCATTTTTGTGAGATACTATAGACAGGTGTGTGCCTTTCCAAATCATGTCCAGTCAACTCAATTTACCACAGGCGGACTCCAATTTCGCTGTAGAAACATCTTAAGGATGATCAGTGGAAGCAGGATGCAACTGAGCTCAATTTTGAGCTTCATGGCAAAGGCTGTGAATACATGTGTCCATGTTATTTCTTAGCTTTTTATTTTAATAAATTTGCAAAAATCTAACTAACTAACTAACTAACCTGCACTTATATAGCGCTTTTCTAGTCACAAAGACCACTCAAGCACTTTCACCAGTACTAACCCTCTATTCTAAGGGCCTATAGGAAACAGATATCTAGGGACAATTTAGAACAACCAATTAACCTAACATGCATGTCTTTGGATTGTGGGACGAAACCGGAGCCCCCCCCGAGTAAACCCATGCAGCACAGGGAGAACATGCAAACTCCACACAGAAAGGCTCCAACCCCTGCCAGCCTGGGGATTCGAACCAGGAACCTTCTAGCTGTAAGGCAACAGTGCTAACCACTGCACCACCGTGCCTTAAAAAACTTTTCACATTGTCAATATGGGCTGTTGTGTGTAGAATTTTGAGGAAAAAATTAATTTAATCCCTTTTAGAATAAGGCTGTACCATAACAAAATGTGGAAAAAGTGAAGCACTGTGAATACTTTCAAGATGCACTGTTCATGCAGTGGAAGGGAGCAAACAGGAAATTTCATTTCCTTATTCAGAGAAGCTGAATAAGTAATCAAAGGAGCGCTAACTCCAAAAAATAAAACAAGTGGGATCGAGCCACATGAGCACAAGAAATGGACCATGGATCTCGACCAACTGCCTCACATCACGCTGTCACATGTGTTTGCCTACCATCGTTTGCACAAAGGTAAGCAGTCATTGTTTCGACACAGTTTTCTGCACTAGCATGTGTCTCTGCAACTACAGGCATTTCTAAGTCCCAGCAGAGAAATGTTGGATTTATCTTCAAATTTGTCATGTGATGCTTGATAAGTATATACACATTACTACACAACTGGACATGAAATACTAATCAAGTGATTCAATTAAGCCGAATTAAGTGTGATTTAATTAAGGCCTCGCCTATCACAGGGGCTGAGGTCGCCAAGGTGGTTAAAAATCTCCTTGGTGGCCGGGCCCCGGGGGTGGACGAGATTCGCCCCGAGTACCTCAAGGCCCTGGATGTTGTTGGGCTGTCATGGTTGACACGCCTCTGCAACATTGCGTGGAGGTCGGGGGCAGTGCCTTTGGCATGGCAAACCGGGGTGGTGGTTCCTCTCTTCAAAAAAGGGGACCGGAGGGTGTGCTCCAACTTTAGAGGGATCACACTCCTCAGCCTCCCTGGGAAGGTCTATGCCAAGGTACTGGAGAGGAGAGTCCGGCCGTTGGTCGAACCTCGGATTCAGGAGGAGCAATGTGGTTTTCGTCCTGGCCGTGGCACATCGGACCAGCTCTTTACCCTCTCGAGAATTCTTGAGGGTTCGTGGGAGTTTGCCCAACCAGTTTACATGTGTTTTGTGGACTTGGAGAAGGCATTTGACCGCGTCCCTCGTGGATTTTTGTGGGGGGTGCTTCGGGAGTATGGGGTATCGGGCTTGTTGTTACGAGCTATTCGGTCTCTGTACGACCGTTGTGAGAGTTTAGTTCGCATTGCCAACACTCGGTCGGAGTCATTCCCAGTGAGAGTTGGACTCCGCCAGGGCTGCCCTTTGTCACCGGTCCTGTTCATAATTTTTATGGACAGGATTTCTAGGCGCAGCCAGGGAATGGAGGGTGTCATGCTTGGTGACCACAGGATCTCATCTCTGTTGTTTGCAGATGATGTTGTCCTGTTGGCTTCATCCAGCAATGACCTACAGCTCTTGCTGGGACGGTTTGCCGCTGAGTGTGAAGCGGCTGGGATGAGAATCAGCACCTCCAAGTCCGAGTCCACGGTCCTCAGCCGGAAAAAGGTGGATTGTCCTCTCCGGGTTGGGGACAGGCTCCTGCCCCAAGTGGAGGAGTTTATGTATCTTGGGGTCTTGTTCACGAGTGAGGGGAAAATGGAGCGAGAGATCGACAGACGGATTGGAGCAGCATCTGCAGTGATGCGGACGTTGTACCGGTCTGTTGTGGTGAAGAGGGAGCTTAGTTCTAAGGCAAAGCTGTCGATTTACCAGTCAATCTACGTTCCTACTCTCACCTATGGTCACGAGCTTTGGGTAATGACCGAAAGAACGAGATCGCGGACACAAGCGGCTGAAATGAGCTTTCTCCGTAGGATTGCTGGACTCACCCTCAGAGATAGGGTGAGGAGCTCAGTCATCCGGGAGAGGCTCAGAGTAGAACCGCTGCTCCTCCACATTGAAAGGAGTCAGTTGAGGTGGTATGGGCATCTGATTAGGCTGCCTCCTGGACGTCTCCCACTTGAGGTGTTTCAGGCACGTCCCACTGGGAGGAGACCCCGGGGCAGATCCAGGACTCGGTGGAGAGACTATGTCTCCCAGCTAGTCTGGGAACGCCTTGGTATCCCCTCTGAAGAGCTGGAGCAGGTGGCTGGGGAGAGGGAAGTCTGGGCTTCTCTGCTTGAACTGCTGCCTCCGCGACCCGGACCTCCGGAAAAGCGGTAGAAGATGGATGGATGGATGGATTAATTAAGGCCAATGCTCCCGCTGTGGGGGTGCCTGGGGGGGCCTCGCGCCATCTCTCTTATTGAGAGATGACAGATAACCGTGGCTGAGGTGCAACCAAAGTGCACGGCGCACAACATAGCTGTCCTGGAGAGGGGACGTCTTTCTGCACTTCTAAATAGTAAGTAATAAATTCTCATGTTTGACAAGTATGCTTTAAAATGACAAAATGGACAACATTTAGTCAGTCATCTAAGTCAAACAGTAGGCAACAGATATATATTCTAATCCTCAGCTGGAGATCAGAGTCAAATCAGACTTATGGATAGAAGTCTGAGGAAGGGGCGGGGGCCCAAAACATTACTGAAAAATAATAAATACCTAATGGGAGCTTTTCGGTCAAATCACAACTTACCTTTTTGAAAATGCTGTGAACGCACAACCATGTGTGCTGGAATATTGCCAAATCTGATGTCTGATTCTGACCGCTGCAATCCATTCCATCCCACGCCTCTTTGTTAATGCGGAGACCCGATTCTCTCTACTTTTCTTCCAAGTCGAGAAGTTAAAGAAACCACACACCGTTATGAATCTTTTCCCCATGCTCATCGTGAGAGCGGTTGTTGCATTTGATAACACAGCAAGACTTCCTTATTCTACTGTTGTGTGGTATTCCGATGAATAATAAAAACACAGTGAAGAAACCCTCTCAAAAACTTCAGTTTAACTGTGTGCGTTGCTCACATCATGACAACTTTTCCCACAGTTCCTTGCAGTTTGTCCATCGGGTGACGTCACGTGCCCATTCCCTCTACACCTTGACCGTGTTTGGTTCCACTTACAGCTGTGAATCAGCATTCTCAGCAGTTAACATCATGAAGACTAAATACCGGTCAAGAATGACCAATGAACATTTACATGCCTGTTTGAGAACGGCACTGACCCCATTCCTCCCAGGGATCAAAATGCTAGCTGGAAACGCTAAAGCTAATGTCTCCCACTGAAACAGGGAAGCAGAGATAATGCATCCTGAAGGTACATGTGTGAATGTGATTTGTCACATGGGACTTTTTTGAGTTGAAGTAACTGTTAAGCTTAGTTCAGCCTCAAAAGCACTGAATTTCACCTCATTTATTCCTCCAAAGATGTTTTATTTTATGGACACAAAGGAATGCTCTTACAAATAAAAAAAAAAAAAAAATGAAGGGCTAAGTTCACTTTGTTTTTCATTTTTCTGATTTTTTTTTTTCATGTATGTTTACAAATGATGTGTGGTGAAAGTGCCTCCACTTAAAAATAATAATGAAATTTCTGATTGCTTAATTCTGGTATGAAGTAAGGATCTATATTTCAAGGGATATAATGGTTCGGACCTCAGCTGGGCAGGGGGACTGACTTAGACCTCTTGCAGTTTTAGTTGGCGACCCCTGTTCTAGATTGTGGTAGAAGTAGATTTTGGTTTCTTCATTTCTGTTTTTTTCTGTGACAAACGTTTCTGTAACATTTTATCTGTTTCATTCTCACAACGAGTCTTTGTTCTCAGAGTGTTTACCTTCATGGTGACTTCCTGTTTTCAGTCGTCTCTTCTTTGGTTTGGGTTCTTCTTCTTCTTTAATGGATCCTGAGTCTACATGCCGGCTTCCTTCCTCATCTTGGATCTCAGTTCCAGCAGAGTTGTGAGAGAGGAGCTGCTCACTGTTTGGTTCTGCTTCACTCTGCAGCTTTTCCTCAGAAATTGGAGAAACCATGAAGGTATCGGCCTCCAGCTTCACTACCAGCTGTTCTCCCTCCTGACTGATGCAGAGTTCATCCTGTTCCTCTTTAACCTGTGGAGGTTCTGGTTCCTCCTGTTCCAAACCTGAATTCTCCTTGTGGTTCCAGAGCTGCTGGTCAGGAGAAAACTTGTTCGCACAGACATGTTGCTCTGGGAAGTCTAGAAGGAAAACAGATCAAAGAAATCATTCACTAATGGGATTAAAGCAGAGCTCAGTTCTAAGGAAATAAATCTCCACCTCTGTTGGTCTTTTTGAGCTGCTGTGAACAATCAACTTGAGCAGCAATAATCCAGTCAGAAGGAATGACCTGATAGAGCCCTCACTAAATTTCTAACTGCTTCTCTACAGAGAACAGAGGGAGGAGGGATGAAGAACCACAAGAAAGACTAGAGCTGCCATGACTAAAGATTTTCCTGGTCGACCAGCAGTCACAATTTAAGATTCAAGATTCAAAGGCTTTATTATCATGTGCACAGTTAAGAAATGCAACATTTCCTGAGCAATGACATTCTTACGTTGCTCTCCAGATGAAAGCCAAGGTAATAAATACACATCAATACTAGTAAAGGTAATAAACACTAGGGGTGGGTTCAAAAGATCAATATATCGATATGGATCGATCCACGTTTGACTGAGCCGATCTCGATCCACAAAATCCGCGGCTCGATCTTTTAATATAATATTAATATAATATTTTTACGTTTGTGAACGTCTGCTGAGTATAATCGGGTCGAAACCGGGTCAGTGAGCCAGGAACAATGGCCGAGAACCATAAACAACCGACGCGCTAACAGAGCTAGCAAGCTAACGGATATGCTAGTTCTTCTTCTGTGGTGTTAAAACGGTTCTCATCCAGCAAGAGTTCCCTGCGGCGCGTGCACACGTCTTTCGTGTTTACACGAGCGGAGTTAATAACGTGCGTGTCTCTTAATTTAGCAGCAAAAGTCACCGTTAAGACTGTCCTCAACAGCTTCTTAATATTTTTCATAAAGCGGGGATAAACGGACTTTTACTCCGTGCAACGCTGTGTTGGAACATAAAGTTGACGACTGATAAACAGAAAATGCGCGGAGACTGAAACCCGTGAAGCAGAGGGAGACTTGGAGCTGCTGAGATTGTAAGTATAATTTCATCTGTTTGTTTTAACGTTCGTGTCGTCAATTAATAATTTATCTATGATGGTGGTTTCTTTTACAAACTATGAACACAGAGAGAACTGTTGGTTAAGCGCTGTGAATAAATGCAGAATTAAGGTATATTTTATGAGATTATGGACTTCTGCCACTTAAGTAAGAGATGTGAAGAGAATAAATCACAATAAAATTAATAAAGGCTGCAGTACAACAAGCTATTGTTACTCAGTAGAACTAAATTGAAATGAACAAACCTTCTCAGGAGATGATTGAAACCCCTTTCAAACATTGAAAGTTAATTTGTAGTTAAAATATATTAAAAAAAAAACAATTATTAAACCCTACTGTGGTGTGGCGATCTAAAAATATGAATGTTAATTTTACTGTGAAATCTATTCTTTTTATCTGCCTTCAGATGTGTGAAGACTGGAAGCTTCATCCTCACTGAGACCTTCTGAAGGTCAGAGGTCGTCAGTGGAGGAGCATCCCTGCTTCATGTGGATTTCAGCACAGAAGAAGACCTTCAAATTCAAGATTCAAGGAGGTGCTGCCGTCATTTTCTCCACACTAACATGCATTCAATGCAATTTAGTTGTTGTAATGACAAATTCTTTTATTTCTTTTTTTTAAGTTCTCAGCAAGAACACAATATTGGTCTTTTTTTTTTTTTACAATTTTACTGAGCATTTAATTCTAAATAAATCACTGTTTAACAAGAAATTTTTGGCAATCCTGTGCTTTTCTTGTGGTGTTACGTAGAATAGCATCACTGTAAACTATGGAAAAAGCAGCTGCTTTAAAATTTGTACTTCCTCACACAACTTTGAGTGCAAAAAAACTCTAAAAGTGCCATAACTTTTTGGAAAAGCTCCCACAAATTCAGGCTTTTTGGGCCACAACAATCACAAAAACAGCTGACAAAATCCTGGAGGGACTGAAATACAGTGAGATTATGAATGCATGGTTCATGCATTGAATTTGTTTACTTACTCTGGGTGGTGAACTTGACACGACACATCCTTTGCACTAAAGAAAGCACCTGTGAGCACTTTATGAAATGATAAGTTAAATAATAAAAAGTGCATTATTGTAACTGATTTTGGGTCAGTTCTATATGTGATAATTTATGTATTAAAGTTAGAAGATTCTTGGTACAATTTGCTGCATTAGGTCTCAAAGATTTTTGTTTCATGGGAAGTAAAATGGCTATTAAAATGGTAATTCCCCAGATCAAATCGGGATCGAATCGATTCAGAATCTCAAGAATCGGAATCGAATCGATTCTGGAAATTAGGGATTGTTCCCAGCCCTAATAAACACACCTTAATACTAAATACTAATAAATACACATTAAAAGCAATTAGGACAGTTAAACCAGTTAAAACTATAGGAAACAAGAAGAATGAAAATTGAAAATTCACTGGATGACTATAACATGACCCTGAATAAGTAAAAATTCACTGAATGAGTATGACTTGCCTCCGATACGACCCAATAGACTGTACAATGGTAACTGTAATATCAGTGATGACACGAACCTGAGATGGCATGAGACTATGTACAATGTGCAAATGAGCAATGCCAAAGTCAAAGTCCCTTTATTGTCATTCCATTGTTAAAAAACAATACAATGAAATTAAGATGCTGCTCCCAAAAACAATCACACTCACAATTCATTCATGAATTGAACATCCTCATAATTACAACAATGAATAATGCCTAAAGCAATAATACCTAAAAAAAATTGTAAATAAAATATATACATAGCAATAATGAAAGCATACTGAGCAGTAAATAAAATAAGACCATCTTGTACACAAGGTTATTACCCAAAAAATAAGATAAGCCTTTATTAGTCCCACAATGGGGAAATTCCAGGATTGCAACACCACAGGGATAGCAACACTCAGAGCAATAATTTAGAAGAAAATAAGAGCAGTGAATATACATATGTACACATAAATATATATACACAGCGCGAAGCATTGTAGCTAGATGGAATAAACAGCATAACAGTCTATTTAGTTACCCCACATAGTATGAATATCTACCCATACATATCGTCACCCTCCATAGCAACTGATATTGTCCTAGTTGTATACTGAAGGGGACCATTTTGTTTAAGTTTGACGCTCATGACTGGCGCCTAGCGGCTGCCCCGGCCTTGAATGCGCTCTGCAGAGCGTGCCCAAATGCCAAGTCACGTTTCGTTACCTTGTATTCATACATGTGTAATGGCAATAAAGTTGAATCTCATCTCATCTCAAGAGGAAAATTGAGGACCATTTTTCTGATAATGATTCGAGACAAGTGTGGCAAGGCTTTCATCACATCACAAACTATAACAGCAGCAGCATCACTTCTAGTGGCATCAACGCCTCACTGGCAGAAGAACTGAATTGCTTTTTCGCACGGTTTGAGGCAAGTTCATCTAGCCTGGATCCACTGACGCTACTGAATACCAACTCCGATGTGCTCACCCTTCAGGATCATGAGGTGAGACATACACTTAGAGCAGTTCATCCGAGAAAGGCTACTGGTCCCTATGGGATGCCAGGAAAGGTGCTCAGAGCATGTGCAGATCAGCTATGCTCTGTTTTGATTGACATTTTTAATTTGTCTCTTAAGGCAGCCTCTGTTCCACAGTGTCTGAAATCTGCAGTCATTATCCCTGTGCCCAAAAAACACATTATCAATAGTTAATGCTACTGGTCAGTAATCATTCAGACTAACACCCATTGTTATGAAGTGCTTTGTGAAAATGGTATTGAAACAACTTGTGTCCAGTCTCCCCCCAGCCTTTGATCAGTACCAGTTTGCCTATAGGCGGAGCAGATCTACTGAAGATGTTGTTGCTATAGCTCTCCACTCAGTATTCAGACACTTAGAAGATAAGGGGAGCTACTGTATGTAAGAATGTTGTCTGTGGACTATAGTTCGGCATTTAATACAATTATTCCCAATTTTCTCATCAGTAAATTGTCTCAGCTCGGTCTGCCTACTCATACCTGCAGTTGGATTAAGGACTTTTTAACATCTTGGCAATGTCCAGCAATGCCTGTCAGTTGTATGTTAGCAGTGCATGACATTTCTGCACTGTAGAAGGGAGGAAGCAAACTTTTAATAAAACACTAAAATAATAAAACATGCAGCAATAAAATCATGCACCAAACCAACCATTAAAAAGCAAAATGAAAAGAAACAGCAAACTCAATTAAGGAACTGGCAAAATGAATAAAACTCCAGAGTAGAGCCAAATAAATAAAAGGAAAGAAGGATAAATTTCTATTAAATTAATCCAGCATTCAACATCTCCAACTCTACATGACTAATGCTCCTGACTGGATAAAACAAAACACAAATTACTTTTACTAGGTACTAAAAGAACTAAAAAGGCTAACAAACAAGTTCTTATAAAACCTGAACACACAAATAAAAAGGCCTGTACATCAGAGAGCCCATAAAAACCAAGAAAAACTGCAAGGTATTATCTCTCTGCACTTTAGTTTTAACAGTCAGTTTCTCTATTAGTGTATTAATCACAAAAACAGTCAAAATCCATCACCAACAGGGACCACGTCTCCTCCTCCAGACCTCTGACACCCACATCTCTTCTGTTGTCTGATGCTGGATTGCGGGTGCAGCAGTCATTCACTCACAGCAAACAGAGACATGCAGAAAGAGAAAAAATAGTGAAGTAGCAGCTGTTGGAGTCCAGCTCCATCCATGTGAAGTTCTGTGTCTGCAGTGTGGAGGAGAGCTGCAGCCAAATCAGTCCTGATAATGTCTGCTATTTTGTCCTTCAACAGATTGATTACGATTTCAAAAAGATTTTAAGATAAGATAAGATAAGATAAGCCTTTATTAGTCCCACAACGGGGAAATTCCAGGATTGCAACAGCACAGGGATAGCAACACTCAGAGCAACAATCAGAAGGCAAGAAAAAAAACAAGCAAGCAAGAGCAGCTAATATACATATGTACATATTACTATAAAATATATATATACACACACACACACACACACAGTGCAGAGCATTGTAGCTGGATTTTAGTGCTAAATTAGCAAAGGAATAACTTTTGAATCCCTTTCCTGACTACAACAATGCCTATTTGTCATAAATACTTTGGTTGTAGTGAAAGGATGCAGTGAGGAAACGAGCTGAATGACACAGAACTTTATTCTTTTGCTAACAACATATAAACAAAACACGCTTCAGAGCTCTGCTGAGCTACTGCACTATCTGGGTCTCTGTACATTCCTCTTTTTTATTCTTATTTCCACATGTAGAACCCCAGAGCTTCCAACCATCATACACTGTTGTGTGAACAAAGAGAAATGCAGCACATTAACATAACATTAACACACTAATCTGCTATGCAGTGGAAACAATTTGGAACAACTTCTGGATACACTCGGAAAGGAATTAGGAAAGCTTAAACTGTGGTTTGATTCAAACAAATTAACGCTCAATTTAAGTAAGACAAAATTTATAGTTTTTAACAACCATCACAACAACCCACTACCTAAACTCAGTGTAAATGGTGTAGAGATTGAAAGGGTATCTGAAACTAAATTCCTTGGAGTAATAATTGATAACAAACTGTGTTGGAAGCCACATATTAATTATATTAAAGGTAAAGTATCCAAATCAATTGCAATATTACACAGAGTGAAATATTTGCTGAATCAACCCACACTATACACCTTGTATCATTCATTAATACTCCCATACATGACATATTGTAATGAAGTATGGGGAAATACATATAAAGATAAGATAAGATAAGATAAGCCTTTATTAGTCCCACAACGGGGAAATTCCAGGATTGCAACAGCACAGGGATAGCAACACTCAGAGCAACAATCAGAAGGCAAGAAAGGCAAGAACATATTATCACTGCCCGCAAATATCCAAAAGTTGTTCCAAACAAGGGAGAAACGATATCACTTCAGAGGAACATGTATATTTCAAAAGCCTACAGTGAGAACAACCACCAAGCAACACTGTATTTCAGTGCAAGGAGTCAGATTATGGAACGATTTTGGACCTGAACTAAAATCATGTACAACGCTTGGACAATTTAAACAAAAACTAAAGGAAGAAATACTCCAAACATATTTACAAGACGACATGTAAACTCACATAAGGATTGACACATCCAGCCTGTATTGTGTTGTAGCTTAGTTTTTTTTTGTTTTTTCTCTGTGACATTTTGTCTTAGATTTGTTTTGAATAGTAACCGCTTAACTTAGCTTAGTTTTCTTTTTTTTCTCGCCGTCACATTTTGTCTTAGCTTTGTTTTAAATTGTAATCGCTCTTGTCTTGTTTTCTCTTTTTTCTCTTTTGAATTCTTGGATGGAATATGGGTGGGCAATGTAAGCTGCGGCTTCAGCCATCACCCATTTCGGATAACTCACGTGGAATTGTATAGTAGAAGGAGTCTTTGTCTAATTTGACCTTGTTGTTATATTATACAGTTTCTTTTAACCTGTACTGTACTATCCGAAATAAATTCATTCATTCATTCATTCATTCACATACGCGGGTTCTGCACAAACACACTTCTCTCCGGCATTTACTCCTCTCCCTGGGGGGCGCATAGTCTTTGCTGTCCTGTTTGATACCCCCCGGTGAGACCTCCTTCTACTATCCATCATTCTCCTCTTCCCCCTGGCTCTGGGTGTGAGAGAACTCCCAAACTGTGCCCCCACAAGGTAATATTACCTCCGCCAAGGAGGTTATGTTTTCACTGGCGTTGGTCTGTCTGTCTGTCTGTCTGTCTGTCTGTCTGTCTGTCTGTCTGTCTGTCTGTCTGTGTGTTCGCAAGATAACTCAAAAAGTTATGGACGATTTTCATGAAATTTTCACAGATTGTCAGAAATGGGGTATCCTACAGATGATTAGATTTTGGTGGTGATCCGGATCACCGTCCACAAGAAAACCGCCATTACGCAAAATGCCATTTTCGTGAATAACTACTGAACCACTAATCCTATCATTGTCAATCCAATTGCTTGTCATATGTTTTCAAGGTCAAGGAATCTGAAAACATACACACAAACACTGTATGGGGGGGAACTGTGGTGCTTGGCGGAGGTCTGCGCTCTCCAAGTGCTTTTCTAGTTTTGTGGTGATGTGAAAATGACGAGGCAGAGTTCTCTCTCAAGTCAGCTTTATTCACAACACCATCATCTCAAAGCAGAAAAAGAGATCCACACAGTAAACTCTCGTCCTTAAATATCAGGACTCTTATGGCACTCTTCCACAAGTATCACTTTAGCTTTACTTACTTCTACTTTATTCACTTTTTCGCTCTTTCCACAGTACCCTACCCGCTTTAACCGAAACGATTTTCGTGCCAGTTTAAGGGCAGGGTATAACCGAGCGAAAAAGCGAGGTGTGATTTGACGTCAATCGACTGCTAGCCGCTGATTGGTCAGGGCGTAACGTCACAAACGTGTCCGTTTTCTGTTTTCTGTTGAAGCTACACGACCGCCATTTGTAATTTCAGCGAGTAACCACGGTGAGCGGCTTCACAATTGTGTTAACGATGTCCAAAAGAAAAAAAATGAAGAGCGATTATCGGGCCATAAAGGACCATAACGGACGCAGTGGTGCGAGTAGATAGGAGTGGAAATGGTACGAGCAGATGGACGCCATATCGGCCTGCTAGCAATGGCAGAGACAATGTCAGAATCAGAATCAGAATAAACTTTATTGCCAAGCATGTAAAAAACACACGAGGAACTTGACTTGACATTGGTGCGCATGCGCGCGACACAACGACACGGCAGCCATAATAGGCGCCTCATCAAACAGAGATAGATAGGAAGGGAGGGGAAGGGAGGGAACGACACAAGGGGGGAGGAGAAAAAAAAACTTCGTTATCAGAATACAGCTTATTTTTTAAGCAGATTATGATTACAATGAAAAAAAAATCTCTCAATAGCACAGAGCAACATCTCAGAATTTCACAAGACACAAGAGAGCAGTGTACAGTATATCTTTAATCAGTTCATGAATCAATGTGTGTGCGGTGTTGAGCAGTGTTGATGATAATAAGAGAGACCCAAGGACCCTTGGCAGAAGATGTTTCGTCTGTCTGGCGCCCAGTCTTATCTGGCGCTGCAGCTGGCTGTCCAAGGCCTTGTGCTCATGATTTTGAAAAAACACAGTCTGCAGACAGCCAGGAGGAATTTTCATGGGGAATAATAATGCCAAATAGGACTGATCACAGAGAAGACTTGTATTTCTTCTGTAGATTCAGTACATTAATCCTTCATTGCGCAGCTTTGAATTCGTCGTGGAAAGACCTGAGCGAACCCATGATGTAATCCACCTTACGAGACAGTTCTCCAGTAGTCGCTATCAGGGTCTTCTCCAGTTTCTCAATTTGTTGGATGCGCCTCGCCTGGCCAGCATTTTGATAGGTTGAATCCATCTTCAGCAATTTGCGGTAAACCAAGACAATTCCCGTCCCAATCAGAATTATCCCAATCACCAAGATTACGAAGATAAACAAATCTTCAATATCTTCGATAGAGAGATTAGAGAGACACAGCATTTTCCAATTACCTGTGTCACATAGATAGCCCACTGGAGCCGTTCCAGCAGGGCAGACAGCTTCCCCCGGAGCACTTTTCCTTGTTGAAAAAATAGTGTCAATTGTGTTCAAAGCCCAGCTTATTAACTCCATAATTTCTTTTCGGCGGTCGCAGTTAGACGCAGACAGACAACAGCAAGCTGGGATCCAGTAGTAGGAGGGGAGGAAAAGTCAGCAGGAGAGAAGAAAAAAGCGTCTGCTCTCTTGGGAGGGCGGAAGTAAAATCAATGTGCTCGACACGGCCACGCAATTGGAAAACGCTGACGGTGAGTGTTGTTTTAATATTGCCTGTCTTTTCGCCAATTGGTCCTTTCGGTCAAAAGCTCACTTCTTTTAAGCAATAAAGACATTTTTTCGATTGTGGGCAATGGTTAGTGATGATGGTTAGCCAGCTAATATCCAGCTACCTCCGCAGCTTGCTGTGAGGTAGCAGCTTCATGCTTTTATTTCAGTATTCACTTAAACTAAACGCTGAAAGAAGCTTATTATTATATTCTGGTTAAAAAGTTTGGTGTTTTCTGTACATGTTGCACTTTGTTGGTGAGCTGTATTTTTTTTTTTTTTTTTTTTTTTGTTACTTATTTGTACCCGTAGGTAGACTTGGTTTTGCAGTCTGGTGACAAGCCACCGGCTGCTGGTCGCTGCGTGCGCGAGCGCCCTAAACCTACATGTTTTTTTTTGGTGTGCGGGAGGAAACCGGAGAAATCCCGGAGTAAACCCGCGCAACACGGGGAGAACATGCAAACTCCACACAGCTCACTGTTGGTCAGGGGCTGGGATTGAACCCACGATCTCATGATCCCCGCGGTCCCCCGGCCGAGGGTAAAACTGTGCTGCCACAGTGCTAAACCACTGCGCCACCGTGCAGCCAACTTTTGTGTGCATTTTCCTTCTAGAATCACTCCGGCGTCTGTCTGGGGGCCAGAATCAGTGTCGAGACCATTGTCCGCAATATCGGCAGCTCCATCAGTAACCGTCATGTCCCGGGCAAGTTCTGGTAAGGCACAACTGAAAATGACCACCCGTTTTTTTTAATGTGATTATTGTTATTTTCTTTAGACGCATAATAAGGAATTTAAAATGTCTTTGTACATTTAAGAAAAACACTAGATGCAGGGGTGTTTTCATAACAACCTGAGATGCTGGCCCATGATAGGATGCTCGAACAGCATCAACAGCTCCACGAACGGCTCCACGAACAGCGCGAAAGACACCATCAGGAGCTACGAATGCTTGCAGCAAACCTGCAGTCAGCCCAGGAGAAGGAAGAAGCATTCAGAAGGGATGAGCTGACCGAGACGGCTTCTTTCAACAGAGTTTTCCTAAACCATTTTGGCAGTCTGGTCGAAGTACTGAATAATCCCCGTTTTTAAACATGTTTTTAACATTTCTAATGTTATTAAATTGTTACTTTTTTGGATAAAAGTGTGGTTTGTCTGTTATAACTAAATGAGAAAGGTGAATAATTACATACACATTCCATTGCCTCATATTAGCCAAATGCCGCTGTTCATCCATAAAGGTGTCACGATTTTTAAAGGTAATGTAATTGTTATTGTTAAAGTTAATAAAAATTATCACGGCTGTATACATTTCTCTGAATTGTGTACAGTGTTCAAGTTAAATTGTAAGCAGAGGCACAGGTGTACTTTACATTCAGCAGTAGACACTGATGAAGGTAAAAGTCGAAGTAGGTAAAAGGTAAGTACATGTAAATTGAATGTTCTATCGTCATTCCAAATTCAGAGAATTTCAATACATTATAAGGAGTCTAGTATAATATAAAGGGAAAATACCCATACATGTAAACCCAAATAGAACAGTTTTGTAGTTGTAAACGTTGACATGAATATGATAAACCTATGATTTTCTGATTCAATACATCCAAAGTGTCATAGGTTTGAAAAATAAAATTATAATTTGGTGTTGGCCAGTCTGACAATGTCACAGTATTTAATAGGAATAACAAAAGTTTCATCAGAAAATTTCGTGGTCCATTGACAGTTCCATCAAACCCAAAGTGAGTTGTCTAGCTGCTGCTTTTTTTTTTTTTGCAGTGATTTTCTAAGGTGTTTTAACGTGTAACTAGAAAAGCACTCGAAGAGCGCAGACCTCCGCCAAGCGCCACAGTTCCCCCCATACAGTGTTTGTGTGTATGTTTTCAGATTCCTTGAGCATGAAAACATATGACTAGCAACTGGATTCACAATGATTATTTGTTTATTTGACAGGGACAGTGCAATAAACATAGACAATTAATCAATGACAATCAATCTGATAGTGATAGGATTAGTGGTTCAGTAGTAAAAGCATTGCCTCCTTGGCGGAGGTAATAAACTGAAGTGTTGCTGTTGTGTCCATGTCCTCCACTGATGGATGCAGATTGGGTAGACAGGTTGGCGTGGGTTTTATATTATATTATATTGGGGTTGCGCTCTGCGGCAAACGAGAATTTAGAAGCTTCCCCGGCAGAGAGCTCATTTTTGCGCAGCGCCTATGGCTGGCCGGGGAATGTCTGCCAAAGAATCTGGCGGCGGACAGCTGCCCGTGTCAGGTTTTGCAGCTGCGCGCAAACACAGGCACGCTGGAGGGCCCAGGCCACCAGTGTTTTCCGCATGCTTTTGTGCCTAAAACGTTGAAGAACGCGGAGTTTGTGTTGCAGACACGCCGACCAGCGCCCTCCATTGCGCCTGCGCACATGTTGAAAATGGCCGTATGTCACAGTGTTAAAAAATACTTTAAAAAATTCCTGTATCCAGACGGAGATCCGGATCATCCCCAAAATTTAATCAGTTCTTCCTTGTACCATTTCCAGCAACGCCTGAAAGTTTCATGGAAATCCGTCCAAGACTTTTTGAGTTATCTTGCTAACCAACAGACAGACAGACAAAAAAACCCCGGCAAAAACATAACCTCCTCCTGGCCTTTTCGGCCTGGCGGAGGTAATTACCCATCCTTGAACACATATCCCTTATAAATATCAATAGATTGGAAAATGGTACTCAAATGACACTCGACATAAAAAATGGTGCTACAGTTTGACTTTCTTTAACATTTTTAAATTTATTTTGTAAGACAAAATGGGCTAGGATTAACTGGAAATAACAATTTTCCACATATAATTCCAAGGTCAATTTGCAATTCCATCAAACCAAAAGTGAGTTGTCTAGCTGCTGCCTTTTTTGTAGTAGTCATTTTTCTAAGGTGTTTTAACGTGTAATTACCCATCCCTGAACACATATGCCTTATAAATATCAATAGATGGGAAAATGATACTCAAATGACACTCAACATGTAAAATGGTGCTACAGTTGGATTGCCTTTCTTTAAAATTTTTAAAATTATTTTGTAAGTAAAAGTGGGCTAGGATTAACTGGAAATATAACAAGTGTCCACATATAATTCCAAGGTCAATTGGCAATTCAATCAAACCAAAAGGGAGTTGTTCAGCTGCTGCATTTTTCTGCAGTCATTTTCTACGGTGTTTTAGCGTGTAATTTCCCATCCCTGAACACATATCCCTTAAAAATAACTATCAATGGGAAAATGATACACAAAAACAAGAATTTTCCTACAGTTGAATTGGCTTTTTTTAAAGTAATTTAAATTATTTTGTAAGTAAAATAGGGCTATGATTAATTGGAAATATAACAAGTATCCACATATAATTCCAAGGTCAATTACAAGGTTTTAGCATTTAATTAGTTGTCCCTTAACAGTTAACCGTTATGAACAACAGAGGAGACGTAGATGAAAAGTGCACCAAATTTTATTTAAAAAACAAACGTTTGACATATGTATGCACATGAATGAGGCTCCATGCATGGACACAATTTGTGGCACAAGTAGGTGAAAGTGTCCTCGGACATCCGGAAGTTCTGCAACCACTGTGTGCTTGAGAAGCTGGGGACAATATTCTCCCACCATTGCGAGCTACGGTTTACTGCCCAGGTCCATGGTCTGCAGCGTTGATTTTGCAACAACGCAGCCAACTAGAACACACACACAGCATACATATTAATACTGATAACCTGGTGACATCAAAATGCTGTACACAACAATGACATGACGATAAAATGACAATAGAAAGCATTAAATTACCAAAAACTGTTTCCTCGTGTGCTTGCTGTGCCTGATGTGCTGGGTAATTAAGCTCTCTGCTTCATATTCCGCTGCTTGATATTCCCCAATGGCAACAACGAGTCTCTGGTACTGCCCCAACGTGTGTTCTCTCAATGCACGTCGTCTTCTCCTGTAAAACTCTCTTCTCCGGTTAAAAACATTCATTTATTGTGTTCAAAAGCCAGAGAAGAAGCAACGTGGAAATCCTCCGCTCCTAATCCGCCATTTTCTTTGTTGTGAAGGATTCGGTCGCGTGCTTGACGTCAGCAGAGTGTGGCGCCGCCTCAATCCCGCCCACTACCGAGTTTACGCGGCTTTACAGGGTTGTAATGGATCAACAACCCAGGGAGAAAGAAGTAGTGGAGAATCGAAACAAGTAAAAAAGAACTGTGACTATGGAAAAGAGCCATTACACTTCACAGGTCACATGTCTCACAAACCACCTTGCATTATAAAGAAAGTCACAATGCATTTTCTCTCCATGAGATCACTTTCACTGTCCCCAATGCAACCCCTTCTTAATCCTTTAATTAAACCCCCCACAGTCTCAAGCCTTGCATACCAAAGCTATGATTCTTGCAGCTTCCTGTAACCACTAAGGGAGCTGCCCTGCCTTTGTTCTGACCTAAAATGAGTCACAAAACAGGTCCAACAGGTCCGGTATGTGTGTCCACCACAGTTTCATTATTTTGGGCTTTTTAAATGTCTGGTTAATATTTAGATTAAACAGCGAACGTGTCTGAACTGGACACAAAACACCGAAATTATTAAATTTCAAGGAATATATTACAATGGGTCTGGAAGATTTGTAAACGTGTCCTGTTACTTAACTTGATGTCACTTGGTCCCATTCGATATCATTTAATGCGCTATTTGTGCCTTTTGTGGAACGTTAGTTACTACAAGAATGGCCATATGTCGTTAAATGTTAAAATAATATGGATTTCGTTGATTTTGGGGGCGTTTGGTGTCCCATAAAAATGATTTCATTTATCTGGATGTTTTCTAGGGAGTTGGAGTCCCGGGAGTCCCGTTCGGTCCCGTTCGCTGTTTAGTGCAGCCGTGCGGGACTAGAATGTTCTGAATGAGACTTTAGGAAATTAGGAATCACTTCATAAATCACTGGATTGAAAATTTGTACATGTACAGATTGGATCCCAGGGTCCACATGACCTGTATTCTCCACGGACACGGGAGGCTAACATTAGCTTAGCATCACAGTTGGCGTTTCCATAGTAACAGGAAGTTCACTAACCTTCTCTCTTCGGCTCCATTTCAGACTTTAAATCCACATCAGCGGATTCTCTGTGTCGGTCCGCCTCTGATGTGTCCACAGGACCGGACTCTGGCAAAGATTCTGAACCTGCTGCCCTTCAACAAGCTAGCCAGAAGTAGCACATAAGCTTCATATCCGGTAGGAGTTTCAAAGTAAAAGTCAAAACGATGAATTTTTTTCTCTTTTCATCAAAGAATCTATCTGTAAACAGAAATTATGTATTTGTAACAAGCAGCACCTAACGCCCGTTTCTTCTTCTGTTTGTGGGTTTATTCAGTCTTGTCCAATCCAAATTTATTTAGAAGCACCTTAAAAACAACCAAAGTGGCCCAAGGTGCTGAACAGAAAAGTAGGAAACTATGGCTGTGTTGTGAGACATGTATATGTTGGACACTGCATATGTGATTTAACCACGATGAAGGAGAGCCAGCCCCCTGCGGTGCGGAGCCACAGAGCCTGGACCCCCTGCGGAGGACAGGGGACAGAAGACTTCCTGACCACTGAGGCTCGGGAAGAGAGAAGGGGGAGTTATGTAAATAAAAGGCTAATGAATGTGAATAAAGAGATTTTGAGAGAGATGTGTGATTTCCCCCGCGAGGGAAATGGTTTGATGTCAGAATGTTTAAATGAGAGAACTTTGGTGTGTTCACTCTCTTTGTTCGCTGCTCAAGAATGAGAGCAGACAGTGGAATGATTACTTGAATAAACTGGAATGAAAGACAATTCGGTTTCGTTATTCAAGTCTCCCCACATTGGTGACTGACGACGTTGAGAATGAACGAAGAAATTCTCAGGGTCCCGGACTCACAGCGCTCAGAGCTGGCGAGCGCAGTGGCCGTTAAGCTGCCTGATTTCTGGCAGGATAACCCACGGTCGTGGTTTCTGCAAGCAGAGTCGCAGTTCGCGCTCGCAGGAGTAACGGTGGATGACACTAAGTTCCACCATGTCATCGCTAAACTGGACAACAGCACAGCTCGGTGCGTGCAAAGCTTGGTGGAGCAGCCACCTGCGACCGACAGGTACGGCAAGCTGAAATCCACCCTCATCAAGTTTTTCACCCCCTCGGCTGAAGTGAGGGCGAGGAGGATCCTGTCTTTGCTAGACCAAGGTGGACACAGGCCGAGCGCCCTGATGGAGGAGATGATACAGCTGAGAGGGTTGGACAACGATGATTTCATTTTTCAGTTCATCTTCCTCTCCAACCTCCCGGCGCATGCGAGAAGCACGCTGGCCGGCAAAAAGTGTCACACCCTGGAGGAGTTCCGGGAGCTGGCCCAGGAGGCAGATGGGATCCTGGACGCCTGCGGCGGGCAAGCAACCGCAGCAGCGACCCGAGACAGCGGGGAGCCAGAGGCGGCAGAACCAGACTGGCCGACGACGGCGGCAACACGGCCGCAACGAGGTGGAGCCAATAGCCCGGCGGCAGAGGCGCGGGCACGACACAGCGGAGGAGAAGATCTCTGCTTTTACCATCGGAGGTTCGCAGAGAAGGCACGCAGGTGTGTGCCGCCCTGCATCTTCAGGAGTTCGGGAAACGGCAAGACCGGGGGTCGCTAGCAGCTTCGACCCTCGGAGAACGCAACAAGCTGCTCTACATCACGGATGCGCGCTCCGGACGAGAGTTCCTCATCGACACCGGAGCACAAGTGAGCTTCATCACCCCAACATACGCGGACCGGGTGGCTGGACCCCACGGTAGCGGAGCTACAGCGGCAAATGGCTCGAACATCAACACCTACGGGAGAAGGACCTTGCCTTTATGCTTACATGGCCGCACATATGAATGGACTTTTGTGATAGCGGCGGTGAGTTTCAGCATGTTGGGCGCGGATTTTTTGTGTTCACACAATCTGTTAGTTGATCTTGCTAATAGACGGCTGGTAAATGCACTCTCTTTTTACTCTCTCCCCTGTTCAGCTCGAGTGTCCCCGCCACCAGTACAGACCCACGTCGCTACAGCAGGTGGTAAGTTTCACACACTCCTCACCCAATTTCCAGCGCTCACTGTGCCCACTTTTTCAGCGACGGTCGCGAAGCACGGGGTGAAACACTTTATCCCCACTTCTGGTCCTCCCGTGTTTGCAAAAGCTCGGCGCTTGGATGCAGTTAAGCTCGCCATTGCGCGCGAGGAGTTCGCCAGCCTGGAGAGGCTGGGCATCGTTCGTAGGTCGAAGAGCCCATGGGCTTCGCCGCTGCACATGGTACCGAAAGCCGATGGCTCCTGGAGACCGTGCGGGGATTACCGCAGGCTAAACAACGCTACGGCGCACGATCGTTATCCCATCCCGCACATTCAGGATTTTTCGGTGCACCTGGCGGGGGCGCGCATTTTTTCAAAGATTGATCTAGTTCGCGGCTATCACCAAGTCCCGGTCCAACCGGAGGACATTCCTAAAACAGCGGTAATAACCCCGTTCGGACTTTTCGAATTTTTACGCATGCCGTTTGGTCTCAAAGGGGCGGCGCAAACATTTCAGCGGATGATGGATGCCGTGTTACGCGATCTCCCTTTCGTGTTTGTGTACCTCGACGACATTTTGGTCGCGAGTACTTCAGAGGACGAACACGAAACGCACCTCACAGCAGTTTTTAGGAGGCTGGGAGAGCACGGCTTAATAGTTAACCCAGCCAAGTGCCAGTTCGGCGTCGAGCGGATCGATTTTTTGGGTCACCGCGTCTCCCCGGAGGGAGCGGTTCCGTTACCAGAGAAAGTACGCGCGGTAGCGGATTTTCCCCGTCCACAAACGGTCAAATCACTACAGGAATTCTTGGGGATGGTGAATTTTTATAACCGATTCCTGCCCCACGCAGCTCAAATCATGCAACCGCTTTATATGCCGCGCTCAAAAAACAAAAACCGACCCAGGCGGTCGAATGGTCCCCGGAGCGCGCATTCACAGAGGTTAAAAAAGCCTTGGCTGACGCTGCGCTCCTGGCCCACCCAGACCCTGCAGCACGTATCGCGCTGACGACAGACGCTTCAGATTTAGCCATAGGGGCCGTTATTGAGCAACAGGTAGCCGGAGTTTGGCAGCCTTTGGCTTTCTTTAGCAAATCTTTAAGCGCGGCTGAACGAAAATACAGCGCGTTTGACAGAGAACTGTTGGCGCTGCATTTGGCTATTCGTCATTTCCAGTTCTGGCTGGAAGGACGGTGCTTCACCGCTTATGTGGACCACAAGCCGCTCACATACGCCATGGCCAAAATTTCAGACCCGTGGTCCGGCAGGCAGCAGAGGCAGCTGGCCGCAATCTCGGAATTTACCACTGACATTAGGCACGTCGCGGGCAAATTCAATGTAGTAGCGGATTGTCTCTCACGCGCGTTCATGACCCCAACACGCGCAGAGGCAGAACGGGCCACCGTGACCGCGCCGCAGGAGAGTGGCACGGTGGCGCGCGCAGCCCCGGTGCACGTGGGTATAGATTACGCAGCCATGGCAGCGGACCAGGGGGCGGACGCAGACGTGCGCGCGCTCCAGTCTGGACCAACAGGGTTGAGGCTGGAGAGCAAGTGTTTACAAACCGGTATGCCCCCCCTGATCTGCGACATGTCGACGGGGCGCCCGCGTCCGGTGGTTCCGGCCACGTGGCGCCGCCGTGTTTTTGACTCGGTCCACTCACTGGCGCACCCGGGGGTGCGCGCGTCGGTGAAACTAGTGGCGGAAAAGTTTGTTTGGCCGTGCCTGCGCAAGCACGTGAAGGAATGGGCAAAAACCTGCATTTCCTGTCAACGGGCCAAAATTCACAGGCACACAAGAGCCCCGTTAGAACCGTTCCGCATTCCGGCCAGAAGGTTCAACCATGTGCACGTCGACCTTGTGGGCCCCCTACCGGCATCACAGGGGTTCACGTATCTTTTGACAATGGTGGACCGCACCACACGTTGGCCGGAAGTGGTCCCACTTGCGACGACCACGGCCGCGGAGGTGGCTCGCGTTTTTTTAACGGCTTGGGTGGCGCGCTTCGGGGTTCCGTCGGACATTACGTCCGATAGAGGACCGCAATTCATCTCTGAGCTGTGGTCAGCGATGGCCAACGGCTTAGGAGCCAAAATTCACCGCACTACGGCTTACCACCCTCAGGCCAATGGTTTATGCGAGCGTTTTCATAGGTCTTTGAAGGCAGCACTCAGAGCGTCGCTCACGGATGCAGATTGGGTGAATAAACTTCCATGGGTTTTATTAGGGTTGCGTTCTGCGCCTAAAGAGGACTTAGACGCCTCCCCAGCGGAGCTGGTATTCGCACAAACTCTGAGGCTGCCGGGCGAGTTTTTACCAGAGCACCCAGAGCCCCCACCTCTCTCGGCTCTGGGACCGTTAGTCGGCACGGGGGCAGAACGCCCGTTTCTTCTTCTGTTTGTGGGTTTATTCAGTCTTGTCCAATCCAAATTTATTTAGAAGCACCTTAAAAACAACCAAAGTGGCCCAAGGTGCTGAACAGAAAAGTAGGAAACATAATAAATATATAAAAACACAAGGCCTGAACTACTAAAATTAAAAAAAAATATACCAAAAAAAGAGTAAAAAAACAACCATACAATAAATAATTTGAGTGGAATAGGCTTTATTGTCATTGTACAGTTGAAAAGTACAATGAAATTGTAGGTGTGTGGGGCACATATATGCACATATGTATATCACTGCATGATTCATACGTATTCCACCTTAGGCTTCACATCTGAGACGGAACAAAGGACTGAGCCGCTCTGGAGATAACATGAAGGTGTGAAAGTCTAGTCTTTGACATGCAAAGAGACAGCTGTGGGGGATTTCGCCCAGCGACCAGAGACTGGAGGTGGGGGGTGTTAAGATCGGGAGGAAGTTACATTGTTACTGGGATTAAGTACCATGTGACTGTGTGTTTTGATGTCCTGGGTATAAAAGGGACAGATGTTGGGGGATTCACTCTTTTTCTGTGTTTGGATGATGATGGAGAATGTGAATAAATCAGACTTGAGAAATAAACTCAGCCTCGTTCTTCCACATTCTCTACACTGGTGACCCTAAGACGTATCATGAGCAGAAGTAATCCCCCCGAGCCGGACTCATCAGGAGCCAGCCAGGCGAACGCAGCCACAGTCAAGCTACCAGACTTCTGGCAAGACAACCCGTGCTCCTGGTTCCACTTGGTCGAAGCACAGTTCGCCCTCCGGGGGATAACGGTAGATGACACAAAATTCTACCACATTATTGCCAAGCTCGACAACCACACGGCTGAACATGTGCAGAGCTTTTTGGAGCGCCCACCGGCCGTCAACAAATACGGCGGGTTGAAGGCTGCGTTCATCCAGCATTTCACTCCCTCAGTCCAGGAGAGAGCGGAGAGACTCCTGGCTCTGAACGACTTGGGAGTGAACACGCCCGTTGACCTGATGGAGGACATGCTGAGGCTGAGAGGCTCAGACGACGACTTCCTCTTCACCCACATTTTCTTGAGAACCCTCCCGTCGGCCACAAGAGCGACCCTGGCCGGTTCACAGTTGTTGGCCTAGCGGGACTTCCGCGTGCTGGCCCAGGAGGCACAGCGGATTCTCAACGCCAGCAGACAGCGCGCGACCACCGCAGCAGCGACGGAGCTCGGCGCAGTGGCCAGTGACAGCAGGGGGCCAGAGGTGGTAGCAGACCCACCGGCGGCGGCGAGGGCCAGGGATCGCGGAGGAGACGACCTCTGTTTCTACCATCGCCGCTTTGCAGAGAGGGCACGCAAATGTGTACCACCGTGCCAGTTCAAGAGCTCGGGAAACGCCAAGGCCGGGGGTCGGTAGCAGACGCGGCCCTCGGAGAAGAGAACAAGCTGCTCTTCTTGACGGACGCGCGTTCGGGGAGGCAGTTCCTCGTGGACACAGGCTCCCAAGTGAGTTTCTTCATGCCTACATATGCTGACCAGCTGGCGGGTCCCGGAAGTCACGGAGCATCAGCAGCGAACGGCTCAAGCATTAAGACCTTCGGTGAGAAGACTCTGCTTCTGTCCCTACACGGCCGTACATTTGAGTGGACTTTTGTTATAGCTGCAGTGAGCTTCAATATGTTAGGGGCTGATTTTCTGTGCTCACATGGTTTGTTGGTTGATCTTGCTAATAGGCGCCTGGTTAATGCACTTTCTTTTTATTCTATTCCCTGTGCAGCCCGAGTGACCCCGCCCACAGCACAAGCCAAAGTTGCAACGGCAGGTGGTAAGTTCCACACACTACTCACTCAGTTCCCAGCACTCACGGTTCCCACATTTTCAGCAGCTGTCGCTAAACACGGAGTGGAACATTTTATTACTACCACCGGACCGCCCGTTTTTGCAAAAGCTCGGCGCTTGGATGCAGCTAAACTGGCCATAGCGCACGAGGAGTTCGCCAACCTGGAAAAGTTGGGCATCATCAGGCGTTCGAAAAGCCCATGGGCTTCCCCGCTGCACATGGTCCCTAAAGCTGACGGCTCGTGGCATCCTTGCGGAGATTTCCGCAGGTTAAACAACGCTACGGCACACGACCGCTACCCAATCCCGCATATCCAAGATTTTTACATCCATTTGGCGGGGGCGCGCATTTTTTCTAAGATAGACTTGGTCCGCGGGTACCATCAAGTCCCAGTACGCGCTGAAGACATACCCAAAACAGCGGTAATAACTCCGTTTGGCCTTTTCGATTTTTTGCGCATGCTGTTTGGGCTTAAAGGTGCTGCACAGATGTTCCAACGCATGATGGACGCGGTGTTGCGCAATCTCCCCTTGGTGTTCGTCTACCTGGACGACATTTTGGTAGCCAGCGCATCCGAAGACGAACACGAAAACCGCCTCACGGCAGTTTCCCGGAGGTTGGGGGAGCATGGGTTAATAATCAACCCAGCGAAGAGTCAGTTCGGGGTGACACAGATTGATTTTTTGGGGCATCGCGTCTCTCCAGAAGGAGCGGTTCTTCTGCCTGACAAAGTGCGCGCAGTAACAGATTTTCCCCAGCCACAAACGGTCAAAGCGTTACAGGAGTTTTTGGGAATGGTAAATTTTTATAACCGTTTCCTCCCCCGCGGAGCGCAGCTTATGCAACCATTGTATGCCGTGCTAAAAAAACAAAAACCCACAAGCAAAATCGAATGGTCTCCTGAGCGAGAGCAAGCATTCGCGAAGGTCAAAACAGCCCTGGCAAACGCAGCGTTGTTAGCGCATCCAGACCCAACGGCCCGCATAGCGCTCACTACTGACGCGTCAGATGTGGCCATAGGAGCGGTCGTGGAGCAGCATGTGGCCGGGGCTTGGCAACCACTCGCCTTTTTCAGCAGGACGTTGCGCGATAGTGAGCGAAAATACAGGGCATTTGACAGGGAGTTGTTAGCTCTCCACTTGGCCATTCGCCACTTCCAGTTCTGGCTGGAAGGACGCCATTTCACTGCGTTCGTTGACCACAAGCCGCTGACTTTCGCGATGGCCAAGGTTTCAGAACCGTGCTCGGGCCGGCAGCAGAGGCAGCTGGCTGCAATCTCAGAGTTTACTACCGATATTCAGCACGTAGCGGGTAAACTTAATGTAGTGACAGACTGTCTCTCGCGTGCCGTAGCGGCCCCAGTCCGCGTAGGGATAGATTATGCAACCATGGCTGCGGAGCAGGCTAGCGACACGGAAGCGCGCGCTGCCGCACTCCACGTAGGGATAGATCATGCAGCCATGGCCGCGGATCAGGTCAGCGACGCGGACGTGCACGCGCTCCAGTCTGGACCAACAGGGTTAAGGCTGGAGAACAGGGTGCTGCAAGATGGTGTGCCCCCCCTAATCTGCGATGTCTCCACGGGACGACCGCGCCCGGTGGTACCGACCGCGTGGCGCCGCCGTGTTTTTGACTCGATTCATTCTCTGGCGCACCCGGGGGTGCGTGCGTCGGTCAAAATGGTAGGAGAGAAATTTGTATGGCCGAGCCTGCGCAAGCAAGTTAGAGAGTGGGCTGCAGCCTGCATGGCTTGCTAACGAGCCAAGGTTCACAAGCACACAAGAGCTCCCTTGGAGCCGTTTCACATCCCAGCTAAGAGGTTCGATCACGTTCACGTGGACCTCGTAGGCCCCCTCCCGCCGTCACAGGGGTGCACACACCTTCTGACAATGGTAGACCGCACCACGCGCTGGCCGGAAGTGGTCCCACTGTCATCAACCACAGCCGAGGAGGTGGCGCGCATGTTTTTAACGGCATGGGTAGCGCGCTTTGGAGTTCCGTCGGACATTACGTCCAACAGAGGTCCTCAATTTGTTTCCGAGCTTTGGTCAGCGATGGCCCGCAGCCTGGGGGTAACGATCCACTGCACTACCGCGTACAACCCGCAGGCTAATGGGTTATGCGAACGTTTCCATAGGTCATTGAAGGCGGCCCTCAGAGCGTCGCTTACGGATGCAAATTGGGTGGACAGGCTACCATGGGTTTTATTGGGGTTGCGTTCTGCACCTAAAGAAGATTTAGAAGCCTCCCCGGCTGAGTTAGTTTTTGCGCAGCCACTCCGGCTACCCGGGCAGTTTCTCCCAGATAATCCGGCGCCAGAATGCTTCCCGGCTCAGCGGTTACAGAGCGGCGCGGAAGCGGGCATGCTTCCCGGCCCCGTTCACCACAGTTTTTCACGCGTTTTTGTGCCTAAAGCTCTAAAAAATGCGGAGTTTGTTTTGGTCAGACACGATGCGCATCACCCACCGTTGCGACCACCTTATGATGGACCATTTAGAGTGCTGGAAACAGGGGATAAGCATTTTTTGCTAGATTTGGGGGGCAGGAAAGAAAGGGTTGGCATAAACAGACTCAAACCTGCCACTGGGTTGGCCGACGAGGATGTGCTGTTGGCTACGGCTCCTCAGCGCGGCAGACCCCCTAAGGAGCATTCATCAGAACACCCACAGGGATTGACTAACAGTTCTCATCCTCAGGAAGCAGCTCCCCAGCAGGAAGGCACCGCGAAAGTGGTTAAGCCCGCTTACAGCAGATATGGGAGGCAACTCAGGCCCAAGCGACATGTGGACTGATGTGTAATAGTTTTACCATAACTTGCAGACTGTTATTACGTTGTTCCATCTTAGACGTTTGGGGAGGTCATGTGGGGCACATATATGCACATATGTATATCACTGCATGATTCATACGTATACCACCTTAGGCTTCACATCTGAGACGGAACAAAGGACTGAGCTGCTCTGGAGATAACACGAAGGTGTGAAAGTCTAGTCTTTGGCATGCAAAGAGACAGCTGTGGGGGATTTCGCCTAGCGACCAGAGACTGGAGGTGGGGGGTGTTAAGATCGGGAGGAAGTTACATTGTTACTGGGGATTAAGTACCATGTGACTGTGTGTTTTGATGTCCTGGGTATAAAAGGGACAGATGTTGGGGGATTCACTCTTTTTCTGTGTTTGGATGATGATGGAGAATGTGAATAAATCAGACTTGAGAAATAAACTCAGCCTCGTCCTTCCACATTCTCTACAGGTGCTATGCCAGGCTGGTGCACAGTAAATATATGAAGTATAAAGCAACGTATGAAGTATAGTGCACTGAAACGTGCAAAGTGCAAAAACAGTATAATAAAAATACACTTTTTTATTCATTAAAGTGTCCTCAGTTCTATGTATGTGAGAGTTGCGGGGGGTGGGGCGTGGACTTCTGGCTGTTTACAGTCCAGATGGCCCAGGGGAAGAAACTGTCAGTCTGGAGGTGTGGGACCTGAATGATCCAAACCATCACCAAGAGGGAAGCAGGTCAGACAGGTGGTGGGCGGGATGTGAGGGATCACCTGTGATGGCCTTTGTCTTCCTGAGAAAGGAGGATCTAGAGATTTCGTCCAGGGAGGTCAGAGGGCCGCCAATGATTTATTGGGCAGTGTTGACCCTCTGCCAAGCCTTCCTGTTCTCAGCCATGGAGCATGTGTACCACACACCAAGAAAGCTGGTGAGCACGCTCTCCACTGACCAGTGGTAGAAGGCCAGCAAAAGCTTCTGATCCAGGTTGTTCTTCCTCAGGACACAGAGGAAGTGTAGCCACTGCTGGGCTTTCTTCACCAGGGCCTTGGTGTTTACAGTCCAGGAGAGGTCAGAGGTGATGTGGGTGCCCAGGAACTTGAAGGTGGTGACAGTTTCCACATGGTCACCATTTATGAGGATGTGGTCCTGTCTGTTCTTCCTGAAGTCCATAATGAGTTCTTTGGTTTTATGGACATTCAGTTATAGGTTGTTTGCTGAGCAACGCATCAACAGAGTCTCTACCTCTGGCCGGTATGCCCTCTCATCATTGTCAATGATGAGCCCAACCAAGATAGTATCATCCACGGACTTCACGATGACGGTGGTTGGGTATGTTGGAAAACAGTCAAGGGTGAACAGGACTTACAGTAGGGGGCTTGGCACACAGCCCTGGGGGGTGCCAGTGCGGAGTGACAGAGTGGAGGAGAGGTGGGGGCTGAATCTGTTTGTGGGTGGTTTGTGAGAAAGTTTTTTTTTTATCCTGGAGCAGGTAAGGGGGGATCATGGAGGTGGTACAGTTTGTTGATCAGGATATCCGTGATGATGGCATTGAATGCTGAGCTGTATTCCACAAAGAGCATCCTCACATAGCTCTTTGTGTTCTCCAGGTGGCGTAGTCCACTGTGAAGTGTGGTGGTGATGGTATCATCTGTGGACCAGTTTGCTCTGTAGGAAAACTGGTGGGAGTGGAAGGAGGGGGGAAGACAGTCCCTGATGTGCTGGGACACCAGTCGCTCAAAACACTTCATGACTACAGACATGAGTGCGATGGGTCTGCAGTCATTCAGGCTGACTATTAACTAACAAACTAGAGCACTCAGAGAGCGCATACCTCCGCCAAGGCTGCATCCCTCCCTCTGTCCTCCCCTCCGTTCCTTTGTCTGTCCATATTGCCATCCATCTGTACATTGCAAGATAGGGCCTTGGTGGAGGTATGCAGTCACGGATCACCTTCAACATCTAATGAGTTCATCTTTGGACCAAGAGCCACCTCTGGTTAGAATGTCATCCAAATCCATCTATGAGTTTTTGTGGGATCCTGCTTGGGCAGCAATGGCTCAGGAGGTAGAGCAGGTCGTCCAATAACCAGAGGGTTGGTGGTTTGAATCCCACTCTCCCCAGACATCGTGCCGTTGTGTCCCTGGGCAAGACACTTTATCCACTTTGCTTCCAGTGTCCATGACACTGGATATGAACGTGTATAAATGTTCAGTAGTGGTCAGAGAGGCTGTTGGCAGATTGCCAGCCATATTTCCGTCAGTCTGCCCCTGGGCAGCTGTGGCTACAGCAGTAGCTCACCACTGCCAGTATCTGTCTGTGGAGTGAATGAATAATAGACTCACTGAAAAACTCTTTGGGTATCCTGAAAGGCGCTATATAAATGCAATCCATTATTATTAACAGACAGAGAAATTGCAGCAAAAATAATCAGACTACATTATATGACTACATAATAATAATAATAATAATAATAATAATAATAATAATAATAATAACATGACTGCCATAATTTTATTGACCATACATAGGGGCTGGGCAATTCCACCTTAACTCAACATCATAGTTTATTGAATTTTTCAGGTTTGTTTTCTTTTTTCCTCCTCTCTTCTCCCTTACAGTTTACTGACAAGGTTCATAATTATCAAGCAATATTACACAACAGTGCGGTATCATATCATTGCAGTGTGTAGTAAATGAGCATAACAGAACTTACTGTGATTTCACAAACCAAAAAATTAAAGGGTACCTGTAGTGAATTTTAATCAATAGCTATTTCAAAGGATCAAATATGATACTAGTGGTTCCGTCCTGCAATTCTCGTCATGATTCCTTCTCAAATACATATGAGTTTCAAGTCACTGCTCTGTCTGTCAGTCATGGTCAGGGACATTTTGTCTCCTCCATGTGCTGTTTCAGCACGGTAGTGACGCACAGTCGTTGCTTTGTGCAACTGACTGGGCTGCAGTATAGCAGTCAACAAAGTTTTAACATCAGAAGTTGATGTAATTTTTTACAACCATGTACAAGCAAATCTACCCGCATATAATTTAATGAAATAAAATTCTAGTATATCAAGATTTATTCAACGTGTTCTGAAGTTACTTGACTTGGAACTTGCATGCTCGTCAGGTCCCCTTCAGCTGCTGGTCCCCGGAGGTAACTGCAGATTGTGCCATTAATGAAGGCCATTTCCAAGGACGATTTGTGCAGTATATATTCGTGCAGATTTTGCGCTGTTTTCATCTCTGATCTCGACCCACTGAGCATCTGTTGAACGCGTTTACTTGTCCGTGTTAAACACGTTTAGTCATCCACGGTAAAGCCGGAATCAACAAGTGTACGTCACTTCCGGCCGTCAATGGCTGCTCCCCATTGGTTTTGACAGAGCGGTTTTCATAGGATAAAATTATTCAGTATACTGACTCTAGGGGGGGTATTTTTACTGATTAAACACATTTTTTGGTTTATAAGTAATATCTAAAGCAGGATTATTGTTGTTATAATGACCAGTACTGGTTTCATTTAAAACATTGTCTAGTGCTGAAATTTACTGTGTTTACATACCGTGTGGGTCATGTGGCTGCAAAGACATCCTTGTCTGCTGCCCAGAGTTATGGCCGTCTTAAATTGCACACTTTGCTTGCTTTTTCTTGGTGTCTTCAGATGAAATAATGTCAGTCATCACATACTATGTGGATGAAGACCACATTGGTTTTCATTCCAAGCTGTTTTATAAGCTATGTTCTGATCCACAGTGTACTTCAACTGTATTTCCTACTCCGTTCTCAGGGAATATCAGTTAACTGCCGTTCACAAAATTACTCCATTTGAAACACCCTGTAACCGTCGGCTCCCTCCTCCGTGCATTACCACAGTAACCAGACACATACTGATACTATGGTGGATAATTTATATTTCTTAAAGAAAATATTAATACAAATATATCATTAGTTGATGTTGTGGAGAGTGTGGAAGGACGAAGCTGAGTTTATTTCTCAAGTCCAGTTTATTTCACATTCTCCAACATCCAAAAACAGAAAGAGAATGAATCTTCCCACATCTGTCCCTTTTATACCCAGGACATCAAACATACAGTCACATGGTACTTAATCCCAGTCACAATGTAACTTCCCCCCGATCTTAACACACCCCACCTCCCAGTCTCTGGTGGTCAGGAAATCCCTCCAGGCCATCTCTTTGCATACAAAAGGCCAGATCTCACATCCTCCTGTTACTCTTAGGAGGCTCAGTCCTTTTGTTCCTCTGAGACGTGAAGCCTACAATAAACATACAGTAATATCTATGTGAAGCATACGAAACCCACATATGTGCCCCACATGACCCCCCCCCCCCCCAAACGTCTAAGATGGAACAACATAACCACAGATTGCATGTCATAATAAAATCACTACATATCAGTCCACATGCCGCTTAGGCCTCAGTCTTCTTCCGTATTTGCTGTAAGCCAGCTTTACTGCCTCCGCAGTGTCTTCCTGCTGTGGAGCTGCTGCCTGAGGATAAGAACTGTTAGTCAATCTCTGTGGGTGTTCTGGGGAATGCTCTCTAGGGGGTCTGCCGCGTCGAGGAGCCTTAGCCAACTGCACAATTTCGTCAGCTACCACAAAAGCGGGTTTGAGCCTGTTTATGCCAATCATTTCTTTCCTGCCCCCCAAATCTAGCAAAAAATGCTTATCCCCTGTTTCCAGCACTCTATATGGTCCGTCATAAGGTGGGCGTAAAGGTGGGCGATGGGCATCATGTCTGACGAAAACAAACTCCGCATTTTTTAAAGCCTTAGGCACAAAAACACGCAGAAAACTGTGGTGAACGGGGCCCGGTAGTGTGCTTGGGCCCGTGCTACTCTGTAACCGCTGAGCCGGGGAGCGCTCTGGCGCCGGATTATCTGGGAGAAAATCCCCGGGCAGCCGAAGTGGTTGTGCAAAAACTAGCTCAGCTGGGGAGGCTTCTAAATCCTCTTTAGGTGCAGAACGCAACCCCAATAAAACCCATGGTAGCTTGTCCACCCAATTTGCATCCGTAAGCGACGCTATGAGGGCCGCCTTCAATGACCTGTGAAAACGTTCGCATAACCCGTTAGCCTGCGGGTTGTACGCAGTTGTGCGGTGGATTGTTGCCCCCAGGCTGCGGGCCATCGCTGACCAAAGTTCGGAAACGAATTGAGGACCTCTGTCGGACGTAATGTCCGACGGGACCCCAAAACGCGCTACCCATGCCGTTAAAGCGCGCGCGCCACCTGCTCGGCTGTGGTTAACGACAGCGGAACCACTTCCGGCCAGCACGTGGTGCGGTCAACCATGGTCAGAAGATGTGTGCACCCTTGTGAGTGCGGGAGGGGGCCTACTAGGTCCACGTGGACATGATCAAACCTTTTAGCTGGAATGTGAAACGGCTCCAAGGGAGCTCTCGTGTGTCTATGAACTTTGGCGTGTTGACAATCCACACAGGCTGCTGCCCGCTCTCTAACTTGTTTGCGCAGGCTCGGCCATACAAATTTCTCTCCCACCATTTTGACCGACGCGCGCACTCCCGGGTGTGCCAGAGAATGGATCGAGTCAAAAACGCGGCGGCGCCACGCGGCTGGTACCACCGGACGCGGTCGCCCAGTGGAGACATCGCAGATTAGGGGGGGGGGCATACCGTCTTGGAGCACCCTGTCCTCCAGCCTTAACCCTGTTGGTCCAGACTGGAGCACGCGCACATCCGCGTCGCTAACCTGCTCCGCAGCCATGGCTGCATAATCTATCCCCACGCAGACTGGGGCTGCACGCACTTCCGTGTCGCTGACCTGGTCCGCGGCCATGGCTGCGGAATCTACCCCTACGTGGGCTGGAGCCGCCACGGTGCGAGAGAGGCAGTCTGCCACTACATTAAGTTTACCCGCCACATGCTGGATATTGGTAGTAAACTCCGATATCGTGGCCAGCTGTCTCTGCTGCCGGCCCGACCATGGTTCTGAAATCTTGGCCATCGCGAAAGTCAGCGGTTTGTGGTCAACGAATGTGGTGAAACTGCATTCTTCCAGCCAGAACTGGAAGTAGTGAATGGCCAAGTGTAGAGCTAACAACTCCCTGTCGAATGCGCTGTATTTTCATTCGCTATCACGCAAGGTCTTGCTGAAAAAGGCGAGCGGTTGCCAGGTTTCGGCTACATACTGTTCCACGACCGCCCCTATGGCCACATCTGGCCCGTCAGTAGTGAGCGCCATGCGGGCCGTTGGGACTGGATGTGCCAACAACGCAGCGTTTGCCAGGGCTGTTTTGACTTCAGAGAATGCGCGCTCCCGCTCGGGAGACCACTCAACTTTATTTGTGGGTTTTTGCTTTTTTAGTGCAGCATACAATGGTTGCATGAGCTGCGCTGCGCGGGGGAGGAAACGGTTATAAAAATTCACCCTTCCCAAAAACTCCTGTAACGCTTTGACCGTTTGTGGTTGGGGAAAATTTGTTATTGCGCGCACTTTATCGGGCAGAGGGACCGCTCCTTCTGGAGAAACGCGATGCCCCAAAAAATCAATCTGCGCCACCCCGAACTGACACTTCGCTGGGTTGATTATTAACCCGTGCTCTGCCAACCTCCGGGAAACTGCCGTGAGGTGGCTTTCGTGTTCGTCTTCCGACACGCTGGCTACCAATATGTCGTCCAGGTAGACGAACACGAAAGGGAGGTCGCGCAGAACCGCGTCCATCATGCGTTGGGACGTCTGCGCCGCGCCTTTAAGCCCAAACGGCATGCGCAAAAACTCAAAAAGCCCGGACTTCCGGTCTGGACGCCATGGTGATAGCAACTTAACGCTGAACCTCTCAGACCCAATCCAAGGAAAACATCTTCAAAATAAGACTTAACGGATTTTTGGAAGAATAAAAATCAAAAGACAAAAACACCATGCCTAACCAAAAATAGAAGAAACTGACATTCCCCAGGTCAGGACGCGCAGCGGCCGCAGAATCTGATCCCGAGGACCTCTGTTCAGGAGACGAGGAGCTGCACCTAGCTAACAAAAAGATTAGCTTGAAATCGCTATTTGATGAATTACGACGATTTCGGGCCGAATTTCATGAATTCAGAGAGGAACTAAAATGGACAAACAGCACAATGGACCAGGCCGAAAACCGAATCTTGGAAGCTGAAGAAAGAGTAAAAGTGCTTGAAGATTCTATGCTGGATTTACACAGAAAACAGTCAAGGCTGGAGGCTAAGCTAACCAACCAAGAAGGAAGACAGAGACGAGATAACATCAGAATTCACGGTCTGAAAGAAGGAGCTGAAGATAGTTTCAACACAGTGGCGGAATGCGTGGAATCCTTATTGAGAGAGAAGTTGGATATTCCACAAACCACCGATTTGAAGATAGAAAAGGCCCATCGTACATTAGCCACAAAGCCAGCGGCAGAAGCGCCCCCGTGTTCGGTGGTGGTAAGATTCTCCGATTTCAAAATAAAACAAGAGGTTGTAAGACGGGCTTGGCATAAAAAAGGATTTATGCATCAAGAGAGAAAAGTCTTCGTGGAGCACGATTACGCCCCTGAGGTTCTTAAAAAGCGACGGGAATATAACGACGCCTAAAAGGTTCTACGGGAAAAGAATCTACGCTTTCAGACGCCATTTCCGGCGAAGTTAAGGGTCTTTTACGGTGAAGAGTCATGTCTCTATAATTCAGCGGAAGAAGCAACAATTGACATGGCAAGAAGAGGGCTCCCGGTAACGGTGTTTAAACCCGCAGCGAATCTGAGCGAGAAAATCAGAGCTCAAACGTGGTCCACTCAGAGACCTTCAAAATCCACGGGCCAGCAGCGGGAAACCCAGCCCCAGAGCTACAAAGATAAGCTTTCCAGTTCCAGGAAGGAATAGCAACCTTTTTGTTTTTTTGTTTTTCTTTTTTCTTTTCAGTCATTCTGCACTTCCATCCCCCCTCCTACAAGGTAACAAACATTAAAGGAGATGCAGAATCAGCATGTGGTAAAACCTTTCATGGAGCAGTTATAGCATTAGAAACAAATGTCTTCTTAATTTAAAGGGAAAAAAAAATCTTGTTAAAATAGAAATGTATCAATGACCCACGTTCTCTCCACACTAACAAATACTGTATTAGAGTGAATGTTTGCTGTGATGGGGGTGGGAGGGTGCACACAATCTCATAGGGTATAGGCATAAAAAAAAAAAATCATTACAAATTCGGATTGGGATCTGAAATTCACGTTAAAAACATGGGACAACTTACAGGGGTAAGAGAGGGCCCTCAACACGTAACAGAGTTTGAGGAATTTCCCTCAGAGCCTACACTCCATCAGGGCTCTTACAGGGTCTTTAAAGAGACCCCAGCTCAGGAAGTTTTTTTTGACAGTTTTTTGTTTTAAAGTTTCGTACACTATGTCCTTAATGTTTTTTATGTTCTTAATGTTCTTTCAGTTTCTGAGTAGCAAAAAAGAGGGCCACAACACTGTTATACTAAATAAGAAAATACAATGGAGAAACAGGGTGTAACCAAAATAGCCTCATATAATGTAAAAGGGATCCTGAATCCAGTTAAAAGATCCAAGATTCTACGCAAAATGAAAAAAGACAAAGCAGAAATAATATTTTTACAAGAAACCCACCTAACAGACGTGGAACACACTAAACTCAATAGACAAGGGTTTAAAATGATCTCTTCATCTTCATATAAATCAGGGAGGAGGAGGGGAGTAGCGACATTGATATCAACCAAAATTACATTTGAAAAAAAATCAGAACACAAAGATAAAGAAGGGAGGTACAGTTTGGTAACTGGGCGGCTAGAGGGAGAAGATATCACCCTGCTGAATGTATATGCACCACCAGGGGCTAAATGGAAATTTTATAAAAATGTATTCGACCTAATGATAACTAAAGCCCAAGGTTTAGTGATATGTGGTGGAGACTTCAATCTAAGACTGAATCCATACTGGGATGCAACAGGTAATTCTTCACATCAAAATAACACTCAAAATAGGAAAACTCGGATGCTACTAAAAGAAATGGGAATCTGTGACGTATGGAGGGAATTCAACCCCAATGTAAAAGATTATACTTTTTATTCAACGCCACATTCATCTTACTCAAGGATTTTTTTTTTTTTTTTTTTTTTTTGTTACTTATTTGTACCCGTAGGTAGACTTGGTTTGCAGTCTGGTGACAAGCCACCGGCTGCTGGTCGCTGCGTGCGCGAGCGCCCTAAACCTACATGTTTTTTGGTGTGCGGGAGGAAACCGGAGAAATCCCGGAGTAAACCCGCGCAACACGGGGAGAACATGCAAACTCCACACAGCTCACTGTTGGTCGGGGGCTGGGATCGAACCCACGCTCTCATGATCCCCGCGGTCCCCCGGCCGAGGGTAAAACTGTGCTGCCACAGTGCTAAACCACTGCGCCACCGTGCAGCCCTTTTCTATGTTTAATAGAGACATTGGAAGAGTAAAAACATGTAAAATAGGACTGATGGATCTCTCTGACCACAGTCCGATCTATATGGACTTAAACATCCAAAAATACACAAATAATACATTTTCCTGGAGGCTGAATTCAAATGTCCTGAAAGGACCACTGAAAGATGAATTGGAATCAGATATTTTCAGATATTTGGAAGAAAACGATAATGGAGAAGTATCCCCTTTAATACTGTGGGATGCGTGCAAAGCTGTAATAAGGGGAAAAATTATTGCAAAACTGGCAACCCAAAAGAAACTGACACAAGAAAAACTAATCACACTAGAGTCAGAACTCAAGAACCTAGAAAAAGAACACAAAGACAACACTCATTCTAATGGCTCGCTCAAGATGAAAGAAATTAAAAATCAAATAAATGAGATCTACACAATAGAAATCCAGAAGAAACTTACATTTCTGAAACAAAAACACTATGAAGCAGGCAGTAAATCGGCAAAATTACTAGCCTATAAATTGAGGAAACAACAAACAGAAAGAGCAATCTACAAAATCAGAGACCCAGTATCAAAGGAAATAAAATTCAGAATTCAGGCTATTCTTAAAAGCTTCGAGAATTACTACAAGAACTTATACTCCCACAAAAAACATAAAAACGCATCCGAGACATTCCTAAACACATTACACCTTCCCCAACTTACGGAATCACAAAATAAAACACTACTGTCAGAAATACAACCTAAAGAATTGGAAAAAGCAATTATGAAACTTAAAGCTAACAAATCCCCAGGAGCAGATGGCTATACAGCAGAATGGTACAAAACCTTTAAACAGCAACTATCTCCTCTCCTCCTGAAAACATTTAACTATGTCCTCCACACAGGGGAAATCCCCCCCTCCTGGAGAGAAGGGGTCATTGCAGTTATACCTAAACCTGAAAAGGATAAACTAGAATGCTCCAACTACAGACCAATCAGTGTATTAAATCAGGACTACAAGCTTTTTACCATTATCCTTGCCAAAAGGTTAGAAAACATACTGACAGACTTAATTCACTTAGACCAAACAGGTTTTATAAGACATAGACAGACACAAGACAACATTCAACGCACTTTACACATAATGCATCATATAAAAAAATATAACTTAAATGCAGTCATATTGGGATTAGATGCTGAAAAAGCATTTGATTCGGTTGACTGGTCTTTCCTATATATAATCTTATCCAGTTTCAATTTTCATAACAACTTCATTAGAACTATACAGGCATTATATAAAAAACCAACAGCTAAAATAAGGATTAACGGTAATTTATCATCATCTTTTGAGCTGGAAAGAGGATGTCGTCAAGGCTGCCCCCTGTCTCCACTGCTCTTTGCAATCTTCATAGAACCTCTGAGCCAATGGATAAGACAAAATCAAGAAATTCAAGGTATTACACTTGGTCAGAAGGAACATAAAATAGCACTCTTTGCTGATGACATTTTAATATACCTAGGGCAGCCAGACACTTCTTTACCAGAACTAATCTCAGTTTTTTCAGACTATGAAGATTTATCGGGGTACAAATTAAACATGCATAAAACCCAAGTTTTAACATTCAACTATGACCCAAATATTATTCACTAAGTGAACTCAAAACTAACTGGGAGTTGGAATCTATGAAATATCTGGGGGTCAATATCCCGAAACAACTCGACAAAATTATAACACTAAACTATGATCCACTGGTGACAAAAATAAAATCTGACCTAGCAAGATGGAATATGATACCATTCTTAGGTACTGCACAAAGAATTGAAGCAGTCAAAATGAATATACTTCCATGTCTTCTATACCTTTTCCAAACAATACCGGTAGAACCTCCCAAAAAAACATGGCAGGAGCTGGACAGAAGGATCTCAAGATTCATATGGCAGGGCAAGAGACCTAGAATCAGATATAGAACCCTACAGCTAAACAAAGACAAAGGTGGGCTTGTGCTGCCAAATATCAGGGACTATTTTATAGCTGCACAAATTAAAACTTTAGTAGAGATATGTAACCCAGTCTACACTGCACAATGGAAGGAGATGGAATGCCAAATAACAAGTGACATCCCCCTACAGGCGATAATAGGGAACAATGCCTTACCTAAACTCTTGAATAACACTAACCCGTGGATAGAGACCCCGCTAAAAATTTGGTTTAAGATAGTCAGAGAGAATCAAGCTAAAGAGCCCTATCGACTTCTGCAATGGATTGCCTATGATCAAGACTTTACCCCCAATAAAACAGACACTAGATTTAAAGAGTGGAAAGAGAAAGGGCTGATAAAATATTACGATTTTTTTAAGGGGCAAACTTTAAGAAGTTTTGAAGATTTGAAAAAACAAGGTCTAATAAATCAAGATCTTTACAGGTTCTTTCAGCTTAGACACCACATAAACAATATACTTAAAAAGGAGGATTTGGAAAGGGCCCAGTCAGGTGTTCTGAAGGTCTTCTTAATGGCATATAAAGGGATCCCAGGGATCAGAAACATTTCTAAAATATACCAAGGTCTTCAAGACTTAAAAGGAGACAACACATCATATATAAAAGAGAGATGGGAAAAAGAGGGGAATTTCACTTTACAATTGGAAATATGGGAAAAGCTAAATAGACAGCAATGGAAAAGTACCTCATCCCTGCAGTGGAGAGAATTTGGATGGAAAAACTTGGTAAGATTTTTCAGAACACCTGCACAAAACAAATTTACCCATAAGGGGTTGAACTGTTGGCGCTTGTGTGGTGAAAAGACTGCAAATCATTTTCATGTGTTTTGGTCATGCCAAGTTATCCACCAATATTGGACCAATGTACAGACAATATTGGGGAAAATATTCAAAATAACAGTTCCCTTTTCTTTTGTAACTTTGTATTTGGGTTTACTACCGGACTCACTGGAAAGACGAGGAGATAAATACTTATTCAATGTTTTAATATTGGCAAGTAAAAAAGCCCTAACTAAAAAATGGATGCTGAAGGACTGTCCCACACCTGAAGATTGGATTAATGTGATTCAAGACATTTACTCGATGGAAAAGTTGACATTCGCACTGAGACAGGACATGGATGGGTTCATGAGCTTTTGGCAACCCTGGATCGCATACGTGTCTTCCATTAGATCTAATCTTTGACAAATACCATTTCAATGATGGTCCCGCTCTTTGTTCCAACGCTACTCAGATGCTCTTTTACTTTTAATTACTTAATTTTCTGTTTGTTTGTTTTTTGCTGTTCTGTTTGTTTGTTTATTTGTTTTTTTTTTTTAAATTTAATTCTTTTTAATTTCACTTTTTCTTTCACTTTAAAAAAAAGGGGGTGTTGTAATAACTATCCTACCACTGTTGTCAAATAGCAAAAAATAAGGGAACATGTGATGAAAATGTAAACAATGCAATGCTGTAATGACCTGTATACCCTTTACAAAAACTTAAATAAAAAAAAAAAAAAAAAACTCAAAAAGCCCAAAAGGAGTTATTACCGCTGTTTTGGGTATGTCCTCAGCGCGCACTGGGACCTGGTGGTAACCGCGTACCAAGTCTATTTGAGAAAAAACGCGCGCCCCCCGCCAAATGAACTGAAAAATCTTGGATGTGCGGGATCGGGTAGCGGTCGTGCGCTGTAGCGTTATTCAACCTGCGGAAATCACCACAAGGTCGCCACGAACCATCAGCTTTTGGGACCATGTGAAGCGATGAAGCCCATGGGCTCTTTGAACGCCTGATGATGCCCAACCTTTCCAGGTTGGCGAACACCTCGTGCGCTATGGTCAGTTTAGCTGAGTCCAAGCGCCGAGCTTTTGCAAAAACGGGTGGACCGGTGGTAGTAATAAAATGTTCCACCCCGTGTTTAGCCACTGTCGCCGAAAATGTTGGGACTGTGAGTGCTGGGAACTGAGTGAGGAGTGTGTGGAACTTACCACCTGCAGCTGTGATGTTGGCTTGTGCTGTTGGCGGGGCAGCTCGAGCTGTACAGGGAATAGAATAAAAAGAGAGTGCATTAACCAGGCGTCTGTTAGCAAGATCAACCAACAAACCATGTGAGCACAAAAAAATCAGCCCCTAACATGTTGAAATTGACTGTCGCTATGACAAAAGTCCCCTCGAATGTGCGGCCGTGTAAAGACAGAAGCAGAGTCCTCTCACCGAAGGTCTTAATCGCCGAGCCGTTCGCTGCTGACACCCCGGGACCACTGGAAGGCGCCAGCCGGTCAGCGTAGAAAGGTGTGATGAAACTCAGCTGGGAGCCTGTGTCCACGAGGAAATGACTCCTTGAGCACACATCCTTCAGGTAGAGCAGCTTGTTCTCCTCTCCGAGGGCCGCAGTTGCTACCGACCCCCGGTCTTGGCGTTTCCCGAGCGCTTGAAATGGCATGGTGGAATGCACTTGCGTGCCCTCTCTGCAAAGCGGCGGTGATAGAAGCAAAGGACGTCGTCTGCTCCGTGTCTCCTGGCCCCTGCCGCCGTCGTCGGTGGGTCTGGTGCTGCGGCCTCTGGCCCCCTGCCGTCTCCGGACGTGGCGCCTAGCTCCGCTGCTGCGGTCGTAGCCGCGCGCCGATTTTTGGCGTCAATGAGTCGCTGAGCCTCCTGACCCAGCTCGTGGTAGTCTCGTCGGGCCAACAGTGGTGAACTGGCCAGGGTCACTCTCACCACTGATGGTAGGGTCCTGAGGAAAAGGTGGGTGAAGATGAAGTTATCATCTTCGGAGTCTCTCAACCTCAGCATCTTCTGCATCAGGTCTGCAGGTCTGTCGCTCTCGAACTCAGTCAGCGCCAGGAGCCCTTCTGCTCTCTCTTGCACCGAGGGGGTGAAGTGGTGGATAAGTGCAGCCTTCAATGTGCTGTACTTGTCGCTGTCCGGCGGGTGGTTGATCAGGCTCTCCACCTTCTGGGCTGTGTGGTTGTCCAGCTTTGCAACCACATGGTAGAACTTTGTGGCGTCTACCGAGATCCTCCGGAGGTTGAACTGCGCCTCGACCGCGTTAAACCAGGAGCGCGGACTGTTCTGCCAGAAGTCCGGTAGCTGAACTGTGGCAGCATTAGTTTGGCTGGCTCCTGACGAATCTGGCTCGGGAGAATTACTTCTGCTCATTATATGTCGTAGGGTCACCAGTGTGGAGAGTGTGGAAGGATGAAGCTGAGTTTATTTCTCAAGTCCAGTTTATTTCACATTCTCCAACATCCAAAAACAGAAAGAGAATGAATCTTCCCACATCTGTCCCTTTTATACGCAGGACATCAAACATACAGTCACATGGTACTTAATCCCAGTCACAATGCAACTTCCCCCCGATCTTAACACACCCCACCTCCCAGTCTCTGGTGGTCAGGAAATCCCTCCAGGCCATCTCTTTGCATACAAAAGGCCAGATCTCACATCCTCCTGTTACTCTTAGGAGGCTCAGTCCTTTTGTTCCTCTGAGACGTGAAGCCTACAATAAACATACAGTAATATCTATGTGAAGCATATGAAACCCACATATGTGCCCCACAATGTACACAATAACCAACATCAATTTAGCATGTTAATAACGTGAGCAACAATAGTTGGTTTTACTTGTATTTGAGGTGCAATGGCTTATGGGTAATCTTCTTGTCAACTTCTGGTGAAGCGTGGCCCTATTAGACAGGACGGAAAACCAGAAAAAGGCCATTTTAAAGAAGATTGAGGCATTATGCGTTAAAAGTTGGTCACAAGGTGTTTTAACACAAGTTGGATGTGCTGATCACAAATATAGTGGTTAGCAATTATGATTTTGAGATATAAGCCCTGAAAATTAACTCTGAAATGGCTACCCATACATGATGCTAAAATCAGCAATTTGTGAATGGCATACAGGTATTATCATACTAACAGTTGGAGGAACTACTTGTTCTCAGTAAAAAATGATGTATTACTTTAAAATTTCATAGTTTTGAGCAAGACCCATAAAGCTGTCCCAGTTGACAGGCAGAGGAACCTTTTCATTGTCGATTTGCTTATGAACTGGTCTGCTGGACTTTGTCATTCACAAGTGCCTGATCTGATGCTCATCTTGTTGTAATTATCAAAAAGTATATGAACATAATCAAAGTACTGCCAGTTGTCCAAATATCTTGCTGGCCAATCAATGAGCCTGATTTTTCTTCTTCACCAAGATTTTTTCTTCCTTGTCAGTGGTGGTTTTGGCTACGGTGCCCCAAACAAGCCGTTGCTGTAACTGATTGACGTTGTCCAGGCAGTTTGGTCCACTGCAGCGTGAATGTAAACCAAACCAAACGAAGGTGTGAAAATTCTCGGCATTCCCCGCCCAGTCAAACCAAGACCCCCGGACTATCCTGGTCTGAATGCAGCCTAAAGTTCCGGACAGAACAGGTGAATTTTACATTCATCTTCAGCACTCTAGCATTATGGCTGTGATATTTTTCAACAACACAGATAAGGTTAAAAGAGAATCAACAGAAAGTGAACCTGTGTTACAGTACAAGACCATGGCCTCTGATACAGGGATGAATACATACAGGTACTGATAAATGACTGATAGTGATAACAATCATTTATTTAATGTTGCCATTGCTTTGAGCAGCAGGAACCATGTACAATATTTTTAAAACAACATTAATACAACACAAAACCCACAAAAGACACAATGGAGGAAATAAGTATTGAACTTGTCAGCAGTTTTGCCAGTACATATATTTCTAATGAGGCTACTCCCACGACATTTCCACCAGACTTTGGTATTAAATCGAGTGATACACACATAGAAAGAAATCAAAACATTCAAATCAATGAATAAAGTTCTGTTTGATAAAGTGGAATGAAAAAGAGAAAAAAGCACTAACACATAAGAAAAAGCCGTATCCCAGGGCACAGTAAGGCAGGGAATCAGCTGAAATCCAGAAGCTGGTAGAAAGTAGTTCTACCTCCTCTCTGTGGAAATTAATATCAGCAAGGAAGGTACTTCATGGGTGGCTATAAAATGTTACCAAGGTGTCATACAAGAAACATCTCATGATGCCAAGAGCTCTAACAAGACCTTCATAACCTGACTATTGTCAAATACACTGATGGATTTGGTTACAGATGTAAATCAAAACTTCTGAATCTTCCAGTGAGCACCATTAGGGCCATGATCCACAAGTGGAAGGGACATCACTCTACCATCAACGGGCCACGTACAGGAGCTCCTCACAAGATATCTGACCAGGGAGTCAGGATAGTCAGAAGAGTAGCCCAAGAGCTAAGGACAACTGAGAAAGAGCTCCAGAAAGACTTGGAGGCAGAAGGTATAGTTGTGATAGAGAAAACAACAGGCAATGCACTCCACCATCATGAGCTCCATGAACCCTCAAGACTCCATTATTAAAGAAAAGGTACATTAAAACTAGGGGAAAGCTTGCTAAGCAGTATTTGGACAAGCCTATGAAATACTGGGAGAATGTAGTGTGGTCAGAAGAGATTTGATTGGATTTATTAATGGGATCCTCATTAGCTGATGAATGACATCAGCTACTCTTCCTGGGGTCCCTAAAAACATTAAAATCAATGCATAACTACAATGAATACAAAATCAAAACATAATTACAACATGACCCTTAAAACAGCAAACCAAAATAAAAAAAAAAAAAAATCAAAAATACACAACGCGAACAAAAACAAAAATATATACACTGCATGCACCCCAACAAGCTGCAACAATTCATCAAAAATCCTAAATTAATGCAACATTAAAATATCTTTCCAATAATCTTTTAAAAATGGTCTTACTTTGGGCCTCAACCACGAAAAGTGGCAGACCATTCCACAATGAGATGGCCCTGTACATTATAGATCAACACACTGCATTAGTCCTGGGTTTCTGTTCCACCAAGTGACCCTGAGAAGCCTGCCCTGTACTCTAACTATGCTGATCTCGAATATAATTGACATGAGAGAACAGACACTTTGGTTGCTTACTGTGACAAATATTTCTAAAAAAAACGTTAAAACGTTACATGCCATCCTTTTAATCCTTTTGCTCAATATGTGAGCCTTTAAGTGACAGACAAAGCCGGCAATCACTAACTTGACAAAACTTCATAAAAAACGTTACATGCCATCCTTTTATCCACCCTCAGCCATGACAATCATACATGTATATTTTCTATACTCAGCCTCTCACTAGATGGGCAAGCCAGGGCAACTCTTGTCTCTTCATTATGCATTATTTGGAGTTTAGAAATAGATTTCTTTGTTGCACCTGACCAAACTGGCAAGCAATAATCAAGATTAGATAGGACTAGAGCTTGTGTTACCAGCACTCCAGTACTAAAAGTAATAAATGGGTAATATCTTCTGATACAAGATATGCCTTGACCCATTCTCTTAACAATATTATCAATATGGTTTTCCCATGTCAGCTGACCATCAAGTGTGACACCAAGCAGTTTAACTTCTTGAACCTGCTCAATATGTGAGCCTTTAAGTGACAGACAAAGCCGGCAATCACTAACTTGTCTAAACTTCATCATCATCATCTCTGTCAAAGCTGTGCACGTGCAGTGATCTGCTTTATATGCATGCTGAAAATGAGAATTTAAATCATTAAATGAAAAATAGTTCTGTATTTGTTCAAAAACAACTTTTTCCATTAACTTGCTTTGGAAGAATACTGATCAGTCTGTTACTGACAGCTGAGAAAAGTTCTCGTTTATTTTTCTGAAGGGGGAAAACTTTGGCCAATTTCCAGGCCTGAGGAAATAAACCTTCTTTCAGACTCAGATTAAAAATATGACATATTGGCAATGATATAATATTTGAAGCTACTTTGAATAACCTACCATCCAAATTATCCATACTTGCTGGTTTATCGAATCTTAGATTATCAAGCATGTTGTTTACAATGTTTTTACAATGTTGGTTGAAAAGCAAAGACACATTATTTGTTTTCACATTATTTGAGAAGACATAAAACTTCTACTATGGGAACTCACTCCACTGCAGACGGAGGCCGACGATTCTGTAAAGTGAGTACTGAAATGGTTGGCAATGTCCTCTGTGTTGGTTAAAAAATTCCATCTACCTCTAAAAAAGAGGAATAGTCAGTTTTAACTCAACCCAAAACTTGATTTAAAGTTTTCCACACTTTGTTCTAGAGTTTGAGATGAATACTGAGGATTTTCAAGTAACGTCACTGATCATGTGCTGTTTGTTTGGGTCACCACATTGGTAAGTAAAGTTTTGTGAGAGGAACAAAGACAGAAAATGGTTTATCATGGCGTGTGACATTATTTTATCAGAACCTACCACAGTTCCAAAACAATAAAATAACTTGCCTAATCGCCTCTTCAAGTTTTGTTGATGTCCTCAGGAATTAAAGAAAAAAAAAATCTGTACTTTATCTGTAGATTCTAGATGTTAAATGAAGCTTTCATGACTGTATACTTTGAAAACATGTAAAAAAAAAATATATATTTTTTTTTTAATTTATCTTGATATAAACTAAACCAACTGCTGATTTTGCAGTAACACATAATTCAGTGTACTCAACACTATCATTACTGTAGTGACTGTGGTTTTACTTGGAAATATTTTTATTCCTCTAATTTATTCTAAATTTTCAGGTGCAGCTAAAAAATGTATCATAAAACTATAACAACAATATTTTTCTTCATAATTGAACATGTCTATAACTCATCACAGATGATACGAAATACATCAAGCCTTTGTGGTTTGAATTCTGTTGACTATGACTTACAGCTTTTCAAAATTCTTTTACTTTATTGTTTAGAAGTTGTTTAATGCACCCAGATATCATGCAAAAACACTGGACAGTAAATATTTCTTGAGCCATGATAGAAATGTCAAGGAAATATAAATTAAAAAAGATCACAGAATTACAAATGAGGAAGTCACTTTTTATCAGTATGTATTTAAAAAACTTCCATTCACAAAATGGTAAATGTATATGACCACACTACAATTTGTTATGTACTGTAACTTACTTCTTGCACGTTTTATGTCTTATTCTATTTTAACATGTTTTTGTTTCTTTTTAATTTTCTTTTAAGTTTGCTTTTAAATTCTTATGTAACTTCCTGTAATGCTTTAATGTTTTTATGTAAACCACTTTGAAATGTACAAAAAATGTGCTATACAAATAAACTTGCCTTGCTCAAATAAAAGGGCTGAAAAATAAAGGCTGTTCTGAATATCTGGTCGTCGTCGCGTCGTCGTCCTTCGTCGGTCTATGATGACCATGGAAGAGAATCCTAAACGTCTACTCTGCTGGAACAGCACCGCCTGTGGCTGAACAGGCCGATGCGCACCGGTGTTCTACCTTCCAGTGTTGGGCGTTGGTAGGATTCAAGCCTGGGCAGGAAGATATGGAGGACAAGATGTTACCCATGCAGTATGTCCCCCCTCTCCACGTCACTGATGAATCCAAAGGAACAGCAGGGCTGCTATAGTTTGGCGCCAGCGCCGTCGCAGGAGCTGCCAGAACGATGTTGAGCACAACAGAAAACTGCCTTAGGGGCTCCGACTCCAGATTTTTCCTCAGGGTTGACTACCAAAGCCTTTCCCGTGACCGGGTGTGCCGCAAGGCAGCGGAGGTTTGAAATCAGGGTTTACCTTCCCCTAGATGGGCTACCTTCCCAGGTTGACGAGCCACCATCTACCCGAAGCATCTGGTTTTAAGGCGCCAGATATCTGACTATCAATGTATTTAGTGTGTCAATAAAAAAAAATCTACAGATGTTGCTGGATTACAGAATGTGCGGGTTGGCAGCAACACCTCCAAGACCATCACACTGAGCACAGGGACCCCACAAGGGTGCGTGCTCAGCCTGCTGTCATTTACCCTGCTGACCCATGACTGCGTACTAACCTACAGCACCAACCACATCATCAAGTTTGTGGATGACACAATGGAGGTGGACTTCATCACAAACAATGAAGAGGCCAACTACAGAAATGAGGTGAGCCAACTGGTTCAGTGGTGTAAAGACAATGTCTTCCTGAACATGGGAAAAACCAAGGAGGTTGTGATCAATTTTAGGAGAGGACACACACAGTATCCCCCTCTGATTATTGATGGAGGAGCTGTGAAGAGTGTGAGCAGCACCAAGTTCCTAGGGGTGCACATCTCTGAGGACCTCTCCTGGTCAAACAATACTATATCACTGGCCAAGAAGGCTCAAACTCGCCTTTATTTCCTCCACAAACTGAGGGGAGCATGAGTCCCACCCCCCATCATGTGCTCATTCTACTGGGGCACCATTGAGAGCATCCTCACCAGCTGCATCACGGTGTGGTACAGAAGATGCACCGCCTTTTACCAGAAGACACTACAACACACAGTAAAAGCAGCCAGCAAGATCATCGGTGCCCCTCTGCCCCCCTCTCGGACATCTAACTCACCCGCCTCACCTGCAGAGCCATCAGCATTGAAGTTGACTCCTCCCACCCCCCACACTCCCCCTTCAGCCCTCTGGCCTCGGGGAAAAGGTACTGGAGCCTCCAGACCCACTCCACAAGATCGCTAAACAGCTTTGTTCACCAGGCCATAAGGACCCCGAACTCTGCCCACTTCCCCCCACCCCACCCCTGAACCCAAACACACTCACTCACGCAATAACTACCTCAGCTGTTTGCACAGAAAGGCTTTGCACACCAACAGAAATCCATCTGCTTCTGTATGTCTCTGCACCTTACTGCAACCATGTGCACAAATGCCATACATGCTGCTGTCTGTCTGTTATTAAAATATTGATCATGTGCAGTCCAATCTGCCACTACCTGCACCTACACAACTGCATTGAACTTGCATTTACAGTTATTATTGTCATGTTCGGGGTTGCCACCCCGTCCATGACTTGTAGCTGTAGGTGTTGATTACATCTTATTAATTCCAGCTGGCAGATTGAACCTTGCTCTCTGCCAGTCCTACAGTCATGCTTTCCCCCTCGTACCAGACACTCACTAGCTGTTTGAAATCACCATATGCACACGTGCGCGCACGCACACGCACGCACACACACAGAGTTCAATCAGCCATGCACCTGTCGCCACACAGCTGTGTCCACTTGCTCTCGTTTAAGGTTTGTGTATTAATAGAATAGAGTGTGACCTGCTAGTGTGGCAGCTTCAAATGTCTACTTTGGACATCCCGGCTGGCATCCATTGGTTTTTCCCCAGACTGTACAGTGTTGTGCCTCAGAGCCTTTCCGCTCCAACATGTTTGTAAGTCCTTCCTTTAATTATGCCTTTTCTCTCTGCTCCTAACCAGCCAGGAGCACGTTTGGCATTTAACCCCAGCCAACGAAGTTGTAGCTGGTTGTCTCACCCATAGTAACAGTGACTGTTATTTGGACATTTTTGTATGTTTACTCCTTTGTAAATAAACACATTACATACTGCACTTTGGGCTCGCTGCCAATTCTTATGTTCGCTGCGAAGCTACACAGCGAACATGACAATTATGACTCCACTTTTTCTGTATATAGGATTGCTGGGTTTTATCTTTTATCTTCATTTGCACTCAGGGTAGCATGACTGTACATAGACTGCTGTTGTTGTTTGATTTCATCCGTATTCCTTCTTCTCTTATATATTGTGCATACCACTAAGACAGAGAGAGAAACGGCATTTCAATTCTTCTGTATGTCCTTTATGTATAGAAGTACTGACAAATAAAAATCGTTGAACAATTTGCAGGACTACTGCTTCTCACCAGTGTGAATTCTCATGTGAGTTTTCAACTGAACATGATGCCTAAAACTTTGTCCACATGATCCACAAGAAAATGGCTTCTCACCTGTGTGAATTCTCACGTGAGTTTTCAAATGACCACTTTCATTAAATCTTTGCCCACATGCTTCACAAGTAAATGGCTTCTCACCTGTGTGAATTCTCATGTGTATTTTTAAATGACCACGTGTAGTAAAACTTTGCCCACATGTTTCACAAGAAAATGGCTTTTCACCAGTGTGAATTCTCATGTGAATTTTCAAATGATAAAGTCGATTAAATCTCTGCCCACATGTTTCACAAGAAAATGGCTTCTCACCTGTGTGAATTCTCATGTGAATTTTCAAATGATCAAGTCGATTAAAACTCTGCCCACATGTTTCACACGAGAATGGCTTCTCACCTGTGTGGATTCTCATGTGCTTTTTAAAATTACCACAATGAGTAAAACTCTGCCCACATTTTTCACAAGAAAAAGGCTTTTCTCCTGTGTGAATTCTCATGTGAATTTGCAAAGCCCCCCGTTGAGTAAAACTCTGCCCACACGTTTCACAAGAAAATGGCTTCTCACCTGTGTGAATTCTCATGTGAGTTTTCAAAGCACCACGTTCATTAAATCTTTGTCCACATGTTTCACAAGAAAATGGTCTCTCACCTGTGTGGATTCTCACGTGTTTTTTCCAATTACTACAATGAGTAAAACTCTGCTCACATGTTTCACAAGAAAATGGCTTCTCACCTGAGTGAATTCTCATGTGCATTCTCAAAGTACCACAATGAGTAAAACTCTTTCCACATATATCACAAGAAAATGGCTTTTCACCTGTGTGAATTCTCATGTGTGTTTTTAAATTACCACAGTGAGTAAAACGCTTCCTACATGTTCCACAAGAAAATGGCTTTTCACCTGTGTGAATTCTCATGTGTGTTTTCAAATTATCACAGTGAGTAAAACGCTTCCCACATGTTCCACAAGAAAATGGCTTTTCATCTGTGTGGATTCTCATGTGTTTTTTCAAATAACTACAATGAGTAAAACTCTTCCCACATGTTCCGCAAAAAAATGGCTTCTCACCTGTGTGACTTCTCATGTGAGTACTCAAATAACCACGTTGATTAAAACTCTGCCCACATGTTTCACAAGAAAATGGCTTCTCACCTGTGTGACTTCTCATATGAGTTTTCAAACTATCAAGTCGATTAAAGCTCCGTCCACATGTTTTACAAGAAAATGGTTTCTCACCTGTGTGAATTCTCATGTGAGTTTTCAAATAACCACGTTGATTAAAACTCTGCCCACATGTTTCACAAGAAAATGGCTTCTCACCTGTATGAATCCTCACATGAGTTTTCAAACTACCACGATGATTAAATCTATGCCCACATGTTTCACAAGAAAATGGCTTCTCACCTGTGTGAATTCTAATGTGAGTTTTCAAAGTACCACGTTCATTAAATCTCTGCCCACATGTTTCACAAGAAAATGGCTTCTCGCCTGTGTGAATTCTAATGTGAACTGATAAATCACTCTTATACCTGAATCTTTTCCTACACATGTTGCAAACATGTGCCTTAACTATGTGATCGTTCTTCTTCTGGAACTCATTTTTACAGTCTTTGTCATTATCAGAACATTTTACAGACTTTGCAACTGTGTCAGTATCACACCAATTCTCTGACATGGAGGAGTTGTTGACATTGTTATGGTCACTTCTGTTTCTGTTAAGTCTCTTCTTTGGCTTTGGCTCTTCATGTTTACTTGATCCTGGGTTTACATTCTTACCTGCTCCCTGGTCTTGGCTCTCAGTGTCAGGAGAGTTGTGAGAGACGAGCTGCTCACTGTTTGGTTCAGTTTCATTCTTGTTATTGTCCTCATCAGTAGGAGTCACCATGAAGGTATCAGTCTCTTGTTTCAGTCCAAAGTCTTCTTCCTCCTGACTGCTACAGAGTTCTTCTTCTTCCTCTTTAACCTGTGCAGCATCTTGTTCCTCCTGGTCCAGACTGGAGTTCCTCTCCTGGTTACAGAGCTGCTGGACAGTGAGAACCTCCTCCTCCTTACAGTTATGTAGCTGTGGAGAATCTGGAGGGACAGAGACACAAAAAATGCTCATCATCATAATCCGTATTTATTTTGATAGGACACAATTAGTCTCACAGTTGGGGTGGGTCCTTTTACAGCTGAAGATGAGTTTTTATGCCGGATGCCCTTTCTGACACACCCCTGCCCATTTTATCCAAGTTTGGGACCAGCGCAGGGAATAATAATAATAATAAATCGTTTTATTTCTAGGTGCCTTTCAAGGTCACTTTACAAAAGAGCAATAAAACATTAAAAACAGATGCAATAACAAAGCTTAGTTCACAAACTAAAAGCAGTGAATTAAAAGGTAGATTATCAAAGAGAATAATCTTGTTTAAACAGGTGAATTTTGAGTCCAGATTTAAATAATGAGAGAGAGTCAACATTGTGGATGTCCGCTGGGAGTGAGTTCCAGAGCTGGGGAACAGAGTGACTGAAGGCTCTATTCCCCCTATTCCCCAGGGCCAGGTTATGAAGGGCTTTGAAGGTGAGGAGCAGTATCTTGAAGTTTATTCTGTCCTTTATTGGGAGCCAGTTAAGATGTTGAAGGGCAGGGGTGATGTGTTCTATGGATCGAGTGCGAGTGATGATCCGGCTGCAGAGTTCTGAAGGAGCTGTAGCTTGTGGAGGGATTTATTTGGGAGACCAAAGAGAAGTGAGTTGGAGTAGTCAATGTGGGAAGTGACAAGGCTATGAATGAGGATGGCAGCAGTGTGCGGAGTGAGGGAGGGATGCAGTCGGTTAATGTTACGAATATGAAAATAGGCGGACTGAACAATATTATTGATGTGAGACTGGAATGATAAAGTGCTGCCGAGGATGACACCCAGACTCTTAACCTGAGGGGAAGGGCAAATGGGAAAGTGTTATGAACCGAGCCGGTTTTCTCTTCAGGCTCGGTTGTGACCTTTCTCTGTGTCTCAGGTTATCTGTGTATTTATTATGTATTGTGTTATCTTTTGAGTTTCTTGTAGTTTCTATGTTCCCTAATTTATTTCCGTACCTGTAGCCATTGTGTTCTGGCCGGCAGCTGTGAGGCAGCCTCCTTTGGCCTACACTCGTGTGGGCGCTGTCTGATACTTGCCGGTCCAACCACGCCTCCTCTCTCATGACAGCCAGCTGGTTCTACTCCCGGTAGTTGCCTTTCTCGTGCTTCATCCAGGAGCATCCAATCTTCCTTGCCAGCAGTGCTTAGACTTAAGCAGCTCTTTGCCAGCCAAGCATTGCTGGACTATTGCACTGTCATCTGGTATCTGTTGTGTCACTGTACACTGTGGTCTGCCCACTTCACGTCCTACTGTGCAAGCCAGTAGTGTACCCTGTTTACCGTTTTTTTTATGTCTGCACTTTTGGATCTGTGTCTTCTTTCCTTAATAAATGTGTCTGTGGTGTAACCCTGCATGAAAATCCGTTCTCCTTCTACTCCTCCGTACGCTGCATAAAAGCGCATGAGGAGAACGTGACAGAAAGTTATTAATATCAATGGAAAAATGGGGATTTGGTTAAGATGGGGGGGGTGTACCAACAAGTAGAATTTCTGTTTTATTGCCATTGAGTTTGAGGAAATTAGAGGTAAACCATGATTTAATTTCAGAAAGGCAATCAGAAAGAGAGGTAGGTGGCAGTATGGAGTTGGGTTTGGAGGAGAGGTAGAGCTGGTTGTCATCTGCATAGCAATGGACATTAATATTGTATTTATGCAAAATGTAACCGAGTGGAAGAATGTAGATAATGAAGAGAAGGAACACCTGCAAAAATGGGGAATGGACTCAAGGTGTGGGATTTGATTTGGATGAACTGAGTGCAGCCAGAGGGATAAGAAGTGAACCAAGTGAGGGGAGTGTGCATGATACCAATGGAAGCCAGTCTACTTAGGAGGGTGCTATGAGAAATGGTGTCAAAGGCCACGGTGAGATCTAGGAGAATGAGTATGGTGAGTAAGCCAGAGTCTGCAGCCATCAGGAGGTTGTTAGTGATTTTGATCAATGCCGTTTTTGTACTATGGAGGGGGTGGAAACTGGACTGGAATTGTTCATAGAGCTTATTATTACTGAGGTGAGTGTGGAGCTGAGAGGCAATGACTTTTTCAAGAATCTTGGAGATGAAGGGGAGATTAGAGATTGGTCAGAAGTTATTAAAATCAGATGAATCTGCTTCAGGTTTTTAAGTAAACGTGTAACAGCAGTTGTTTTGAGAGGTGCTGGAACAATTCCAGTATTAAGGGAAGAGTGAATAATGGTGGTAAACAAAGGAGCCAGTGAAGGAAAGCAGGCTTTAACAAGGGGGGGGGGGGGGGAGGGGTCAAGCTGACAAGTGGATGACTTGAATTTGTGAATTAGCTGGGATATGTCAGTTATGGAGGGGACTGTAAAACTTGAGAAGGAATGAATAACGGAAGGAAAAGAAATTGTGGAATCCACTCCAGAAACTACAGCTCCATCAGACATAATCTGTTGATGGATATTGGAGATTTTGGAAATCAAGAATGTCATGAGAGAATTGCAGAGGCTGTATGAGTGCATATGAGAGGGGAGTGCATCCGGGGGAGTTGTGGCATTGCTGAGGAGAGAAAAGAGTGCCTTTGAGTTGCCTTTATTGGAGGAGATTCGATCAGAGTAGTATGTAGATTTAGCTGATGCAATGGAGTCTTTGTAGAGCAAGATATGATTATTATACATTTCTTTGTGAATGATTAGTCCAGTTTTCTTGAAAAGGCGTTCCAGTTGATGTCCTTTGGCCTTAAGTTCACATACCAGGGTGCAGAGCGGGAAAAAGAAACAAATCTCTGTTTCAGTGGAGGAAAGGTGTTACGAAGATTCGTCGGCCTCCGTCGGTCTATGATGACCATGGAAGAGAATCCTAAACGTCTACTCTGCTGGAACAGCACCGCCTGTGGCTGAACAGGCCGATGCGCGAATGACAGTCCCTGTCACACAGGTCACACTTGTGGGTGGTCTCCGTGCTGCTGGGTCTGTGGCGGTTCTTCCTGCGGGTCCTTTTTTCATCTGCTGCAGCAGTCAGTCTCTCTTCACCCGCCTTGAGCTGTCTGGTCAGGGTGCCTCTCCATTTGGAGCGGTCCGTTGCAAGGTCCTCCCAGCGCTCTGTGTTGATATCCAGGGCCTTCATGTCTCTCTTGCAGACGTCTCTAAAGCGCAGCTGTGGGCGGCCAACGTCTCTCCTGCCAGTTGCCAGTTCTCCATAGAGGAGTCTTTGGGGATTCTGCCATCCTCCATACGGTGAACGTGGCCTAGCCAGCGGAGCCTGCGCTGCCTGAGTAGAGTGAACATGGAGGGGAAGGCCGGCGCGGGACAGAACTTCTGTGTTGGGCACTTTGTCCTGCCAGGATATGTCCAGGATGTGGCGAATGCAGCGCAAGTGGAAGGAGTTCAGTCTCTTTTTCCTGCGGGCGTATGTTGTCCACGTCTCACTCCCATAGAGCAGTGTGTGCTGTCGCAGGCGTTGTTACACTGCCATCTTCGTCTTGACAAGAGAGTTTGGGATTCTCCCACACTCGTGTGGTGAGGCGAGGCGAGTGTGAAGGCTGATTTGCCAAATCCTCTTGTTGATCTCTGTATCAAGGGAGAGGTTGTTGCTGATCGTGGACCCCAGGTACGTGAACTGAATTCACGACCTCCAGCTTGTAGTTCATCAATGGTGATGGTTGGTGGTGCTTCCGTGCCTTGCGCCAAGACGTTAGTCTTCTTCAGGCTGATGGTAAGCCCGAAGTCCTTGCATGCCTGGGAGAAGCGGTCCATCAGGGTCTGAAGCTCCTGCTGTGTGTGGGTTGCGACTGCAGCGTTGTCTGCGAACAGCATGTCTCTGATTAGAGCCTCGCGTACTTTGGTTCTGGCTTTCAGGCGGGCGAGGTTGAAAAGCCTGTCGTCAGATCTTGTGTGCAGGTAGATTCCCTCTGTTGCTGTGCTGAAGGCATGCCTCAGGGGCATAGCAAAGAAAATCCCAAAGAGGGTTGGCGCAAGTACACAGCCCTGTTTCACTCCGCTGCGTATGTTGAATGGCTCTGAGACGTTGCCATCGTGCTGCACTATCCCCTGCATGTTGGTGTAAAACGATTCGATGAGGCTTTGCAACTTTGGTGGGCATCCTATCTTTGGCAGGATCTTGAAAAGGCCCTCTCTGCTGACCAGATCGAACGCTTTGGTGAGGTCGATGAAGGCGACGTACAGAGGCATGTTCTGTTCTCTGCATTTCTCCTGGAGTTGGCGGATGGAGAATATCATGTCTACCGTCGATCGCTCAGCGCGGAAGCCACACTGAGACTCGGGGTAGACACGTTCGGCAAGCTTCTGTAGACGAACGAGAACAACTCGTGCGTAGACTTTGCCAACAACGCTGAGGAGGGAAATGCCCCTGTAGTTGTTGCAGTCGCTTCTCTCCCCTTTGTTTTTGTAGAGGGTGATGATCTTGGCGTCCCTCATGTCCTGTGGTACGGCACCTTCCTTCCAGCACTGGCAGAGGACGTCATGCAATGGCAGCAGTAGGGCAGTCTTGCAGTGCTTGATCAGGTCAGGGGGTATGCCGTCGTTGCCGGGTGCCTTGCCAGCGGCCAAGCTATCAATGGCCTTACTGAGTTCGTCGATGGTTGGCTCGGCGTCAAGTTCGTCCATGGATGGCAGGCAGTCGATGGCATCAAGGGCTGACGGTGTCACGGTGTTCTGTCTAGAGTAGAGGTCGGAGTAGTGTTCCACCCATCTCTCCATCTGCTTGTTCTTCTCTGTGATCATCTCCCCAGTGGAAGATTTGAGGGGGGCCGTCTTGCTCTGAGCCGGACCAAGTGCTTTCTTGATGCCATTGTACATACCATGGATGTTCCCTGTTATGGCAGCGGTTTGAATGTCTTGGCTGAGCTGAGTCCAGTACTCGTTGGCACAGCGCCGAGCAGTCTGCTGAACTTTGCTTCTCGCAGCCCTGAGAATCTGGAGATTCTTCTCGTTTGGGTACTTCTTGTACTCAGCAAGTGCTGAGCGCTTGGCTTCAATGACGGGGGTCATCTCGGTCAACTTGGCATCAAACCAGTCCTGTGACTTCGAGGTCTTCCTCCCAAAGGTAGCCAAGGCTGTGCGGTAGATGGTGTTTCGCAGCTCTTCCCACTTCTGCTTTGCAGATTCTCCTCCTTGTGGTACACAAAGTTCCTTCTCAAAGGTGGAGGCAAACTGCTCAACAAGTTCTGGTTGGGCCATCTTGCTGGTGTCAATCCGTGCCTTTCCAGGTTGTCTAGCACCATGGAATTTCTTCAGCTGCAGCTTGACCTTGCAACACACCAATGAATGGTCTGTGTCACAATCTGCACTCTGGAACGAACGGGTGATTAGCACGTTCTTCAGTGAGGTGCGCCTGGTCAGGATCAAGTCTAGCTGGTGCCAGTGCTTTGAGCGCGGATGTTGCCAGGAAACCTTGTGTTGGGGCTTGGTCTTGAAGAACGAGTTTGTGATGCACAGATCGTGATATGTGCAGAACTCGAGCAGCCGCTGTCCGTTGTCGTTCATTCTGCCCACGCCAAAAGGTCCAAGACAGGAGGGCCAGGAGTCGTGGTCAGCACCCACTCTGGCATTGAAGTCTCCAAGGAGAATGAGTTGTTCAGAGTTGGGGATGATCCTGACAGTTGTTGCGAGATTCTCGTAGAACTCGTCTTTTGCCTCTGGTGTGGCTGTCTGTGTTGGGGCATACACACTGACGAGGGTGACTGGGCCTTCAGTGGTGTTCAGGCGGAGGGTGAGGAGTCGTGCAGAGCCAGTGCTGCCCGGTTCCACCATCTTCAGCAAAGTGTTCTTCACTGCGAAGCCCACTCCGTGTTCCCTGTGTTCGTCACTGCCCTTTCCCTGCCAGTAGAACGTGTAGTCCTTCTCTCTCAGTGTGCCTGCATCAGCTAACCGTGTTTCCTGGAGAGTGGCGATATCCACTCCCAGTCTCTTCAGCTCATTATTGATGATGGCAGTCTTCCTGGTGTCGTTGATGTCCTTGAGGTTAGCAGCGAGTCCTGTCATCATAGTGCGGACGTTCCAAGTTCCCAGTTTTAGAGTTGGTCTCTTTTGTTTTATTGTCTTGCCTGGTGTGAAGGTTCTCAGCCTGCTGTTTGGATTTCTCCTCATCCCCATGCACCCAATGAGGAAAGCAAGCTGTGGCGGGACAACACCTTATTGGCTGGGGGCTGCCCAGCTTGAGGCGGGCGGTAGCTGTCCAGTGAGATCTGATGATCCCTCCCACCGTCGGGAACAACCCCTGGCGCCACGCTCTACGCCAATTGAGCAGTGGCTTATAACCGGTAACTGTCATTCCCCGTGTTTTGTCTACGCCAAAGGCGAAGCTGGAGTGTCCTCTCCAGTGATCCGGTGTTCTACCTTCCAGCGTTGGGCGTTGGTAGGATTCAAGCCTGGGCAGGAAGATATGGAGGACAAGATGTTGCCCATGCAGCATGTCCCCCCTCTCCACGTCACTGATGAATCCAAAGGAACAGCAGGGCTGCTACAGTTTGGCACCAGCGCCGTTGCAGGAGCTGCCAGAACGATGTTGAGCACAACATAGAACTGCCTTAGGGGCTCCGACTCCGGATTTTTCCTCAGGGTTGACTCCCAAAGCCTTTCCCGTGACCGGGTATGCCGCAAGGCAGCAGAGGTTTGAAATCAGGGTTTACCTTCCCCTAGATGGGCTACCTTCCCAGGTTGACGAGCCACCATCTACCCGAAGCATCTGGTTTTAAGGCGCCAGAGATCCGCCCTCACCCCTTCTCCTATTAGTAAAAGCAGTTCCGCCGGGCTTAGAGACTAAACCACACGGGCAGGCTAGGAGTTGGACTTAGTTGTCAGAGGCTTTTCGAGACGCACGCCATAAGGAGCATTTTATGAGCACTGGGAGTTTAACCCCAGTGCCGCTCCTGGCTATGACAACCTTGGAACCGTTACGAAGATTAAGATAAGATAAGATAAGCCTTTATTAGTCCCACAATGGGGAAATTCCAGGATTGCAACAGCACAGGGATAGCAACACTCAGAGCAACAATCAGAAGGCAAGAAAAAACAACATCTAGCAAACATATGTCCATATTACTATAAATGTATATATATAGACACACAGTGCAGAGCATTATGGCTGGTGGATGTGCAGCAGAAAGTCTAAGCTCTCTCTCCGCGGATGCAGCGGGCCAGCTGGAAGTCTTTGGGCATGATGGTGACCCCCTTAGCGAAGAAGAGACCACCAGGTGGGTCTCGCTGGTCTCCTGCAGAGCCATGACGGCGAAACTCAGGAAACGCAGGACGGTCTTGAAGTCCTGAGCGATCTCCCTCACCAGGCGCTGGACGGGCAGCTTACGGATGAGCAGCTCCGTGGATTTCTGGTAGCGACGGATCTCTCTCAGAGCCACGGACCTGTGACGGCGAGGCCTCTTCACTCTGCCGGTGGCCAGAGCGCCTCTCCGAGCAGCCCTGGTGGCTAGCTGTCTCCTGGGGGGCTTCTTCCTCCAGTAGATTTTACGGGCGGTCTGCTTGGTTCTTGCCATCGCTCTTTATTATTCTGTCTTATATTTCTTTCACGCCGCCTAAACTCCAGCCCGGCACCCGCTTCGTTTTCGCTACAGCTCCCGGTATGTCGAGTTTCCCATTAGCACCGGGCGGCGGCCAAGTGCTAGCTAGCACTAGCTCCTCCCCGCTGTAACGTCTCCCGCTGCAAACCGTGGCTCCGTCCGCCGACCCGGGAGACCCCCGGGGCGATCCGTGCGTCCGTGATATATATACATGATTATGTATCTGATTATACATCAGATACATAGATATCATGATTATACATGATATCTACATGATTATGTAGATTATTATTGTAGTGGGAGACTAATTGATCAGGGGTAGAGTGGCTTGGTGTACTGGAGAGGCAATTTATTGCAGATGAAAAGGTGTCAAGATTAATATCCCTAATTTTCCTGAAGCCAATGTAATGGGGAGGGTTGGTTTTAAAAATTGGTAAATTTATGTTAAAGGAGATGAGCATATGGTCAGAGAAGGGGATAAAATGAGATTTACAGTCAGTGGGAATGACACCAGAACAGCAAACCAAGTCCAACATATGACCTTTACAGTGGGTGGGAAAATTAATACATTGATGGAGTTCAAAACTGTCCAAGCAAGTCGTAAAATCTTTGGCAAGGGTGTCATTATCATTGCCTAAGTGAATATTGAAATCACCAAGAATTACCAAGTTAGGAGATATTATGGAAAAATGAGTGACAAGAGCTGCAAAGTCATTTAAAGAGTCCTTGTTAGGCCTCAGTGGCCTATAAACAGTACAGATAATGGTGGGAATAACGCCAGTGAGTTGTGATGCTGAATATTCAAATGAGTGTCATGTGACTTGTGCACCTACTGTGGCTGGGTAACCAACATTTCCCTCGTCCGTTCCATTTTTGCTGAGCACCAAGCTGGATGGCAGGAAGTTCCACTTTTTACATGGTCTTTGGCATGACTCGGCGGGGATTTGAACCCCGGCTTCCCGGATGTGGGGTGGATGCTCTACCCCTAGGCCACCACTTCGGTAGTAAATAGTAACAGAAAAACCAGAAAGACTAAATACGCTGACTGGCCAAAAAAGTCTCCACCTTCTAACCAATAGTTCTTATCCTTGCATGTGGTAATTGCAGCAGTGATGAATCTGTTTCAGATTCAACAAGTTATTTAAAGGGGACAAAGTTATTTTCCACATGCTAACATGGCTGCCTGAGGTTTAAAAGGGGACACAGGATGAAAACTTTAATTTTTCAGTGGTTTTACACATGAATTTGTCTATCTGGAGTAGCTATCAGCAAAAATTAAAAAAAACACAAAACTGTTGTTTTGTTAGGGCCCTCCATGATCTCACTAGGTTTCCTTCAGTGAACATTTCTGATTGTCACCAGATGTGACGTGATGGTGAGCCCGTGCCCAGCACATCAACAGTAGTGTAAAATGTACCATTTACTGTGTAAGTGTTTCTGTTTTATACGTCTCTTCTAGTCGGTCCTACACAAAGCACTGTCCAACTTCTGTTTCTGAACATGTCACTATGGTGTTTCTATACACAAATAACCACATACTACATTGTTTCCTGTTGGGGTTGCTAGCAGGGGCTAATGGCTAACTGGCTAGAGCAGACAATTCCTCCACCTGGTAAACTGAACCAAAAGAAAAACTCATTTGAAGTGCAAACTCCAACTGTATAGTCAGAGATTAAATTATTTTTCCACCGGGTTAGATCAGTCAAGCGGTGATGTATATGTGTTAAATTTGTCTGAAAACACTGGCTCCTTCACCAGCAATAGCTATCTGCAGCCAGCGGCGGCCAGCCCATAGAGGCCGCCAGGGTGCCACCCTCCCTGGCTGAAACTTTTCCTTTTCCATTTTTTTTTTTTTTTAATTTAAACATACAATGACTGCTCATTTGAAATAATAATGCATTTGGAATTCTTAAGAATAAGCCATATAAAATAAAAAATCATTTGCGTTCATGTTCACATGATGTTCATTGTTCATGTCTTCTCCTCTCACTCCTGGGGAAACTGTCCCATCGCTCTTGCAGTGCAGCAGCCTAGCCAATCATGTAAGGAAATGGGGAAATGATTGACACTTCACCAGCCAGCATGATCAAACGGTGTTTTAGGGCTGTGAAAATATCCGAAACAGTTACTATAGCAGCCAGCTGCCATACAGTTGACTATGGTGAGCACAGAGAAGCAGAGGGCAGGACAGGAGAGCAGGCGGAGGACGGAGAGGCGCCAAGTTTGGTTGGTTTGTTTGCTGTGCACATTGCTTCACTGGAAGGATTTATTTGTTTGTTTGTGTTTACTGACTTTGAACTGGAACCCCTTGAAAATGAGAGGCTACATCTCAAGAGGTTTATCCAAATAAATAAAGTTCAACAAGAATTTGGAATTTGGACTGGGTGTTGTTTGACATTAGTGAGTCTTGGTTCAGTGGGGTGATAGTGTCAGCCGATAGCCTGTATAGGCCCAGTGTAACAGGCCACAGTATACCCCTAGTACAGACTATACCCGGGGTTAAAGCGGCCTAGCCTAGATTATACCCCGGGTATATTATGACCTGGACCAGTTCATACCCCCTAGGCCAATTTATACCCCCATGATATCAGCAGTGTTGAGTGATATACACAGGAATTACTTAATTTTTTTATCCCCTGCCGGTCCCGAAGGGAGGTAGATTGTAGATCCACAGGGGTACTTTTGCTGTGCTGCAGTGTAGAATGTCAAAAGCTGGTCATACAGTTGGTCTTCCATGGTTGTGAAAAGTCCCGCCAGCACATCCAAATCACATGACTGCTTTAGGACAAGGTAGAAGCAAGACGCAGCCTTGCAGCATTGCCATTTCAACTTGTGTTGAAAGTGCAGATTTGAAACTCTTTCCCAGTTTTTAAATTGTGTTGATAGGGCAAGTAAAACCAGAGTTATGATAAACAATTTCTGTCATGTTTTTCTGAATTTTTTTCATCATGTTTGGTGTACGTTTGGAGGAGCAAAAACTTTAAACAGAGAAAGTGAAACTGAATGTGTGGATTCTAAACGCTCTGTTTGTTTGACGTTGACAGATGATGTAAAACACTGAGATATGGTTTTAATATTTAGTAGAAAAATATTTACCTGTGCATAAAAGTGGGATGGGCAGGCGTGTCATTTATTTCAATATATGTCACTTTACAAAACAGAAAAAAGTGGTCAGATCAGCTGATAACGAAAGGTAATTAATATAGTGATGTCATGACGTTGTGATGTGTTGTGTTGTAAATATACTGTGTAAATACAATCAAAACCTCTTTACACAAGAGTGGTCTAGTCTGGTCTGGAGGGGTATAGTCTGGCCTAGGCTCTTTTACACCCCCAGGTATACTCTGGTCCAGGCTAGAGTACACCCGTGTTTAATCTGGGTGGGGGTTAATTTGGCCTGTTACACCGGGAAGACGGTGATACTGCTCTGCTTTCCCTTGACTGCTGTGCCATGGATGGAAGGAAGGAGCATGACAGTATGAAGTGTAGTGAGGGAGACGTTGGTGACACGGATGGGACTGAGTGGCAGGAGGAAGGGAAACAGAGGGCTAGTGAGAGTAAAAAGAAAAAGCAGGGGAGTATTTCTGGAGGGACAGAGAGTGAGGGAGCAGATATGAGGAAGAAGTCTAAGGGCGTCTCCCACAATGTTGTTGAGCGGTCTGAGGAAGGTGGGGTAAAAAAGATGGATCCTTTGAAACTAACAAAGCTCATTTGAGATATGATTGGTGACGTTAAGGCTGCGTGTCCACCAAACGCTTTTTGTGTCACCCGACCACCCATAATGCCTTTTTTTTTCAGCATTTGTGCTCTGGAAAAAACAAGTCTGTGCCCTGTATCTCAGCAACAGCTTGTCATTCACAGCTCAGCATTTCTGCTTTTCCTATGGTCAGACTTTCTACTGATTTTTTAAAAGTCTCTAAATAACAATGGACAGGAAACGTATTCTAGCAGCTCTGGATGTAAAATATGATGACACGGAAAGCAGAAGTCTGAGTAGAGACTGTATCGGCGTCCTATGTCCCGCCCTTCCTTAATTCTGATTGGCTGCTTAGAAAGGTCTGACACTGATGAGCTCAGCTGCAGTCTGAAAAGTTGAACTTTTTTCAACTCTGAGCGCCGCAACAAAAAACGACAACCGCCAGGAGCGCTTCAGTGCAGAGGGCGCTCAGCGCTGTAGTCGCTGAACTACACAGAGAATGAACAGAAAACTGTAGCCCAGAGGGAATAAAAAAAACGTGTGGTGGACACGCAGCCTTAATACGCCTGGGTGCTTGTTGATGGCAATTTGTTGGTTCGATGTAGATCTGAGTTTCAGGTAAGAAAGGCCAGAGAGTTAAAGGTGGTTGGAAAAGCCCAAGTCTTAAGTTCTGAGGAAGTTGGAGAACAGAGGTGAAGCGGGAGCAGGGGAGTGATGATATCTGGGGTGTCTCTAAGCGTCAGTATGACAGAGCTGGTGGAAAATCTGAAAAAGACTAACAGATTGGTGAATGGTGCAAAGAGGCTGACCAGAGGTCCCCAGAAGATTGAAACTGTACTGGTTGAGTTTAGTGCTAAAGATGTACCTAAGGAGCTGTTCCTTGGATTTATTAATACAGTGAGTGAATCTGTCGCAAAAACATTGACGTGTTTCAACTGCCAGGAATTTGGACACGTCACAAATATGTGTAAAAATAAAAAAAAAAGGTGTGCTAGGTGTGGGGGTGTAGGGATTAAACCAAAAAAAAAAAAAAAAGTCCTGAGCCTGAATTTTTTTCCGAGGGCAGAGTCACGGGGTGGAGACACACATACACATGTGCACGCGCACACATGTACATTTATCTATCTATAAATTCACGAAATCTGTGTGTGTGTCTGTCTGTCTGTTCCATGCATATCTTTTGAACCGTTTGTCAGACTGGCCTCAGATTTTAAACGTGGTTTCCTGAGGTTACGAGGGTGTGCATCCCGAAGTACGGAGTCACTCAGTCAAATTTGTAAATTTTATCAATAAAAGTTTCAGCCACTGCTCTGTGTCTCTTCATTAGCTGACTTCAAGAAGTGTGGACAGGGTTTCAGACTGACTCCGTGCTGATTGGACAATATGTGGCATCACGACCATGATGATTGGATAATACACACCATCATGACCTGTCAGTCACCATAGTGTTCCCGAGACAAAACAAGGAAATGAAAGTTAGAAAGATAGAAAAAGATAATAGTGAAGACTTCATGCTTAAAAAATTATACCAGAAGTTGCCATGATTGCGTAGATCTAAAGGATAATTCGCCATATGTGGAGAATGAGGTGTGCGAGCAGACTGGGCTGAGCGTTAGCAGGGACTGGCTCTGACATATCAACACAACATGCCGGGAGAAACAGCAGCCGGACACTGGCTCAAAGGCACGCTAACTGATGTCAATATAAAAAGTTATTTAAATAAAAATTAAAAAACCAAACAAACAAACAACGAAATGCATGGAGTGTGCTTTTGCCCTGAGGTTGATTTATCATGGAAAACAGCTGAGATCTGTGGTCCCAGCGATCAGCTGATTGGATCCAGTGTTCTGACATTTTGGCATATCTATCAGAACAGCTGATATACGTACGTGTAGGACATACAGGAGAATTGAAATGGCATTTCTCTCTCTCTCTTCAGTGGTGTGCACAATATAAAAAAGAAAAGGAATAAGGCGGAAAAACAACAACAGCAGTCCATGTACAGTAATGCTACCCATAGTGCAAATAGCACTAAATTTAATGCTTACAGAATTATACCATAAAGTTGCTATGATTGTGTAGGTCTAATGGATAATTCGACATGATGAACACCAGGTGCACCGGGGGGAGCAGCCGCTGAACCGGTAGATCGCAGTCCTTCTGAGACACATAGGTAAAGCAGCAGCCAATGGGTCTCATATATTTGTAAACATGTCCTGTTGTAGTACTGTATGAGTTTATTGGCAATGAACAGAAGAAATTCAATATTACACTGAACTCCATCACTTAACAGTGATATAAACTAAAATAATTATAATGATGACTCAACAACTCCCATTCCCTAAAGTGCAAGATACACTATTATCTTGAATATAAGTGACAAAAGATCACACAAATACTGTAAGTGATCTGACAAACAAGTAAACAAGGGATCTGAAACAGTCGCCAATATTGGATGTCCCATTCATTTTCAATAATTAGGTATTCTGTAATTAATATTCAAACAGTCAAATAAATCTTAGGGCCATTTACTCCCTTTTATATTTGTCAAAGTCTAAGTAGCCTATAGACCGCTTTGTATTCCACTTTCAAACACAGCCTACATTTGGGACTGGAAAGTCTGATTGGGATACTTGTTTCAGACAGGAATACTTGCGTTCTATGGGCAATGCACAAGTTTATATATATATGTGAAAATGATTTTCCTTGAAACTAGCTAGTAACATATCTGCCATACCCATTGATAAATTCAGACTAGATGATGGTGGACTGCTTCAAACAGCAATACCAACGAAGGTCAGTAGGTGGCAACAGTACTCCATCTCACTCTAATATGGAAACATCTAACATTTAGGACGCTGTTGCTATTAAGTTATATAATTATGTACAGAATGACCTACAATCTATAACATGAAATTTATGAATTAGGGTATGTGAAACTCAGTCAAGTGAACTACTTCACTGGTGGAATATTTGATTAGCAACCATTTAGTAAAGGGTATATGGAAAAGGCCATTGATTTACTATTTTTAATGGAATGTGCAACATTTGCACCGTGTATTTTTAATAACAAATTGCAAACAGCAATAGTGAACTGTATGCAATACTCTAAATTGCATTATTTTGAACACAACGTGCAGAAACAAGCTTCTGGCTCTCTAATTTTTTTTACACCAACTACCAAAAGGCTTACCCTTTTTGCCCATTTCTTCGATCCACGAGCGCCATTTGTTTTTAAGTCCTCTGTCAATTAGGACATCTTCCCCAGGCATTAAAAACTTACTCTCCATCCTACAGACTGTATGAAAGGTTTGTGTGTATGTTGAAGGATGAAACTGTCAGTATTCTGAGCATGTTTGGGGAACCATGCTCATGCTTCAAGTTTATTTTGGTTATTTTCTGTATTTTCCCCACCTCAGCTTAGTTTGGTTTCTGTGTTCATGGTCATGTCTTTAATAATGTTCTCTTGAGTTTGCCATTTGTTTCTGTTTGCTATGTTTATTATCTTCTGAGTTCTGTCTTGTTATCTTAGTCTTAGTTTAGTCATTATAGTCCTGTTTATTACCTCCGCCAAGGAGGTTATGTAATCATCGGCGTTGGTTTGTCTGTCTGTCCTTCTTTCTGTTTGTTTGTTTGTCTGTTTGTTTGTTAGCAAGATAACTCAAAAAGTTATGGACGGATTTTCATGAAATTTTCACAGATTGTCAGAAATGGGGTATCCTACAGATGATTAGATTTTGGTGGTGATCCAGATCACCGTCCACAAGAAAACCGCCATTATGCAAAATGCCATTTTCGTGAATAACTAATAAACCACTAATCCTATCATTGTCAATCCAATTGCTTGTCATATGTTTTCATGGTCAACCAATCTGAAAGGGTACACACAAACACTGTATGGGGGGAACTGTGGCGCTAAACCGCCATTATGGAAAATGCCATTTTCGTCAATAACTACTGAACCACTAATCCTATCATTGTGAATTCAATTGCTAGTCATATGTTTTCATGGTCAAGGAATCTGAAAACGTACACACAAACACTGTATGGGGGGAACTGTGGCGCTAAACCGCAATGAAAACCGCCATTACGCAAAATGCCATTTTTGGGAATAACTAATAAACCACTACAGTGATCCCTCGCTACTTCGCGCTTCACCTTTCGCGCCCTCAGTGCATCGCGGATTTTTCAAAAATATTCATCAAAAATTCAAAATTGAGAAATAATGGGCGGGCGCTAGCAGAAGGCAGGGAGACTACATTAAACCATCAGGTATCAACACGGAGAGCCGCACAACTCAAAAAATCCACCTCTCTGTTCGCTGTTCTCGTGTTGGCTCGGCTCGGAAATCTCGCAAGCTGATTGGCCAAGACGTTTCACCCCGCAAGCTGATTGGCCGAGACGTTTCACCCACCTCCTCTCCCTGCCGAGCGCCCATGAAGGGAAGGAAGACCGCATTCATTGCTCTTTATCGCTCGTGTTACGTAGTCTCGCAGCGTGGAACTTTTTGCTGTTCTCTTTTGCCATTTTGTGCGAAATAGTCTTCCCGTCGAGCCACTACGCCGCCTCCTGCAGCTTCTCCAGCTCTATCGGAAGCTGCCCTCGATGATCCTGCGCCTCTAGCACCTGACGATGAGGCGTCACCTGAGGAGCAGTAAAGCTCTCATTAACCTGTGAAGTAAATCATCTTCATCTTGAGTTATGTATCTTGTTATAAGAATAAAAGAGTTCTAAAAACATATTTATGTACACTTTATTTACATCTACGTATGTATGTACACGTACACACACACACACACGTATCATATGAGAGAGAGAGAGTGAGAGAATGAACGTACGTATTATTTATGGATGACGTCATTAGGGGTGACGCTACTTTGCGGTTTTTCACTTTTCGCGGTCGGTTCTGGAACCCATTAACCGCGATAAGTGAGGGATCACTGTAATCCTATCATTGTCAATCCAATTGCTTGTCATATGTTTTCATGGTTAACGAATCTGAAAGCGTACACACAAACACTGTATGGGGGAACTGTAGCGCTAAACCACCATTACGGAAAATGCCATTTTCGTCAATAACTACTGAACCACTAATCCTATCATTGTGAATCCAATTGCTAGTCATATGTTTTCATGGTCAAGGAATCTGAAAACGTACACACAAACACTGTATGGGGGAACTGTGGCGCTAAACCGCCATTACAGAAAATGCCATTTTCGTCAATAACTACTGAACCACTAATCCTATCATTGTGAATCCAATTGCTAGTCATATGTTTTCATGGTCAAGGAATCTGAAAACGTACACACAAACACTGTATGGGGGGAACTGTGGCGCTTGGCGGAGGTCTGCGCTCTCCGAGTGCTTTTCTAGTTAGTATTATGTTTTCATGATCACATTTATGTTTTGTTTTTGTCTGCCTTGGATCAGGAGATGAATCAGGCCCTGACCTCACTTTCAGTTCACATTTACTGTAGATTCTCTTCATTAATATTATCATGTTTTTGGTTTTGCCTGGGTTTTACTGTCACGGTCACGACTGTGTTTGATTTTGATGATTTGTATTCTGATGGTTATGTTATCATGTTTATAGAGGGGATGCACTGAAACAGAATTCTTGGTAGAACAGTTACCATAGTTACCCAGCACTGAGTGGCAAACACATGAGGCAATTTTAGTTTGTATGCAGTAAAACATGAAAATCACAAAATATTTAGTCACAGCAGTACACAGAAGGCCCTTTTCCACTAGCACACTTTAGCGCGACACGGGACGGGTCAGCACGCTTTGTACGCTTTTCCACAAGCCCCAACACGGTTTAACAGCCGCGATTCTCAGCCCCGCTCAAGGGCAGGGTACAGCAGTGCTGAGCTGGGCCGTGTTGTGACGTTAACAGACTGGTCGCCGCTGATTGGTCAGGTCGTAACCGGCGCTGATTGGTCAGGTTGTAACCGCCCCTCTCCTCCTCTTCTTCTGCCGAATCTTCACGACCTTCTCAATAAAGTTTTTGAGAAAAAAAAAAAAAAAAAAAGAATCTTCACGACCGCCATTACTCAGCACGCAACCACTGTTGGCGGTTTATTTTCAGTGTATTGCTGTGCTATTTTCATTTATTCTCTATCAAAAATGGCTTCGCGTAATAAGGGTGTTCCATGGACCAATAAGGAGGTGCAGTGTCTGCTAACTGCATTGTCAGACGAACGTATCCAGCGCGAGTAAGACGGAGCCACCCGGAATGAAAAAATATACTGGGAGGTCTCGACATCGGAGTCCTTTAACGGTGAGTTTTAATTTTTTTTTATTGTGCGTTTTTTCGCAAATATATTCGGTAAGACGCTCAGTTTATTTATGCAATAAAAAAGCTGTTCATTTGTGGATGATGATCGCTGCTTTATTGCAGCACACTGCGGACTAAAGCTTTTATTTTAATTATTCATGTGAACAATACGCTGAAATAAGCTTATGTAATCTTGTTAAAAACTATTGTCTTTTCTGCATATCTTGCACTTTCGTGCTGTATTTTATTGTGTGCATTTTCCTTGAAGAATCATCCCACGCGTCCGCCGCCCCAGCCCGCCCGGATTCATTCAACCGAGCCTTCCTGACCCAGAGCTGGCAGAGACGGCTTCATTCAACCGAGCCTTCCTGACCCAGTTTGGGAAGCTGGTGTAGAGGCACTCAGTGGTCGGCGTGTATAAAATGTCGATTAACCTTCATGTTGTGTTGCAAAGTTGTTTTTTTTAATTTTAATATTTTGTATATAATAAAATGGAATTGTTTTGGAAAGTGTGGTTTGTCTGTTATAACAGTGAATTATAAAACAGTATAATTACATAGAAATTCCATTGCCTAGTCTGATGAAAATGATGCTGATCATCCTGTCAGGGGTCAACCATTGTAAAGGTAATGTAATTTTTAACTAGACCAAAAAACAAATGTTTTTGTAAGCTTTCTGTTCTTTTTATTGAAATATCATAAAAAATTAGCACCACATGATCCAGTTGTAAACTTTGGGTAAATTTTTTATGTTAACTTATAAGAAGTTGCACAGTTGGACTTTAAAATGCAGCAGGAGAGACTGATCAAGCTTACAAGTCAAAGTAGGTAAAAAAAGTAAGTATATGTAAATTGAAGGTTCCATCGGCATTCCAAATTCAGAGAATTACAATACTTTAGAAGGAGTGTAGCATCATCTAAACGGAAAATAATAATACTGTTGTTCCAAACGTTGACCTGAAGGTGAAAAACATGAATTTTTTTTATTCAGTACATCCAAAATGCCCTAGGATGTAAAAAATAATACAATTTGGTGTTGGCCAGTGTGCCACTGTCTCATTATTTAATACGAATAAAAACAAGTTTCAGCTCATTATTTCTAGGTCAGTTGGCAGTTAATTCAAACCAAAAGTGACTTGTGTTGTTGCAGCTTTTTTATCAGAGAGTTTCTCCCATTTTGGAGCATATAATCATCCGTCCCTTAACTGTTAAACATTAAATAACAGCAGACAGATTGGCAAAGGATACACAATTGTGTTGCTGTTGCCCAAAACCGCTGTGACCCACTGCTTGTGGTGCTACCTTTCATGTGTGTGCTTTTTATGAATATTCACACGTTTTTGTAAGTACAAGTGGGATAGTATTAAATTGAAATATAACATATTTCTAATAATGTTTGCTTTTTGCAAATATTTACACTTATTTTGAAAGTAAAAGTTGGATACTGCGGGGGGGGGGGGGTGTCTAATCATGTGCCATGGAGGGCCAAGACCCTGCAGGCTTTACCTCCAACCAGTGTCTTCAACAGCAGATTCCACTGAACTTCTTCCACTGACTGATCAGTGATAACACCTGCTGAAGAAACTGGGTAGAAGAGAGAACCTGCAGGGTCTTGGCCCCCCATGACACATGATTGGAAGCCCCCGGATTAGGTTTAATTGGATTTAACATTTTAACACAAACTGCTTTATGGTTCATAATTCTGTTGACAGACTTACACCAAACCAAAAGTGATTTCTCAAACTGCTGGATTATTCTTAGCTTTTCCAATCTTTCAGTATTTAATTTATGCCACATGGTGGTAACCTTCACATATAAAAAAGAGACATATGCAAAAACTTCATAGGTTTATTGTCAGTGCAAATCCCAGTGCAATACAACATGAATGCATATCTAGTACATTGTTGATGCAGAGAATATATATTTCTACAGTACATGTTTCCATGTAAACTTGTGACTGCATTATTTTAATTGCTTTTAATCCTAGATCAAGTCTGTTTTGGCCTAAAATGCATGATAACTGTCAAATAAATCTTATTATACCTAACTCAGTAAAGTTTACTTTTTGAATATATATTTTGTGGCTAATATTAACCTGGCGATCAAGTTGTGTCAGCTGATCATTTTTTTCTATGACACCATCTCAGAATCTGCTGCAGAAGCAGGTAAGTCCATGATGTCTCAACAGTCTCTCCATGATTTTCAAGCAGATCAGAGCAATTTGTTGTACAGGAAATAAAACGTTTCTACAGACATTCTTAAGCTCAATACTGCTCGTTTGTGAAGCTGTGTTGACATCAGTGACAGGCTGATCACATCCATGACAGGCACGCCCAGAGCGAATGAAGCAGTAATTTCCCCACAACAGAGCCATCTGAAACACACACAGCATACATATTTTAGTACCTAACAGCGATAACTTGCAGACATTAAAGTGTAGCACGACGTACTTATAGCAAACTAGCATTAGCAACCATTAGCTTACCGTCATATACGACCTAGTTTGTATCCTCACGCCTTTGGCTCTCCCAGAAGCGGCAGAACTATTCCAGAGTGTTTTCATCTCGCTGCCTGTACCCTTGTCTGGCGGTCCTTTTTGGCGTTTACGGTGAAAAAAGCCACAGACCGAGGAGTGGCCTTGTACAGCTATGTTTTGCTTGGGTCTTCTCAATAAAGTTTTGGAAAAAAAAATGTTTTGCTTGGGTCGCGTGCGTTACGTCACGGGAGTGTGGCACCGCCTCGCTGTTATAAACCCACCCACCCCAGCACAACACCCATGCCAAACACCGTGCTAATGGAGACAGAAGCATTCCGAGCCGTACTGAAGTGAATCGAGCCGTACCGAAGTGTGCTGGGCTAGTGGAAAAGAGGCTAGAGTGCCTTTCTTGAGTTTAGATGTTAATGGCACACTGTTTACTGAACCGTAGTGATGTGTGGATAAGAGTACACAAAAGTGAAGAACTGGTTCTGAGCCTTTAATTATTTATTTCTGTTTTTGGTCAATTAAAACAAGATGGAATGATAAGATTAGCTCTCTGCAATGCAAGCAGGCACTCCGTGTACTACTGTGACTGAATACTTTGTGTATTTTTGTGTTTTACTGTCTACACCCTAATGCTGTCACTTATTTTTGCCACTCAGTGTACTGTAACTGCCATGAGCTCTGTTCTCTGACATCCTGTGCATACCATCTATTTCTGTCATGCTTTGAATTTGGGCTTTTGTTTTGACAGTGTCTTTTGTTTACTTCCGGTTTTACGTTATGGGCTTTTGCTTCATTAATTATTCACTGCTGCTTTTGATTTTCTGCTTACTGATTGTTCACGGGTGTTTTTGATTTTCTGCTCTATATAGACACGCTGCACTTTGCCCTCAGTGTGGCGATAAACTGTGTTACTGTTTACTTTGTCACATCACGCCACGTTAAGTCAAGTTATGTCACTTCTGCTAAGTTAAGTTATGTCTGGTTTATTTTTGGCTTAAAATAGACCACTGCAAAACTCAGCTCCAGCAGTTGGGTCGAGTTAATCCTGCTTGTGCACCATGAAGAGGCGCAATCCATAACAGAAACACACACGTTTCCAGTCACTCATTCACTCTCGCTGTCACTACGATTGAAAGCTCGCCACTGATCTCTATCCACCTTATTCCTAGGCCCCATGACACCTTGCGTGAATTATGGTAGCAACTTCTGGTACTAGTTTAGAATGTATTGATGTCACTGAAACGGGACACTTTTCCTTGTTAAAAAACAATGACTTCGGCATCAAAAATGTGGGAACACGGCCTTTTGCACCTTAAAAACATAATATAATCATACCACATCCCATGACTATGGAGGGATGAGAAGATTATCTTAAAAAGTGGCCAGTAGCTCCGTGGACAGCAGCTCTGTTAGTTAGCTCCGCTGCTAACCTGCTAAGGCTGTAAACAAATAAAAGCTCTGAGATATAGCAATGTTTCCACCTCAATAAAGTCGGCTGCATTTTGTTAAAATATGTTGGACATAATCATATTTACCTCAGAGCAGACATAGAGTCTAGTCAGAGCCACAAAGAACCACAACACCGTGCTTGGGCGTTTTAAATTTGGGGTAAAACGTCATATCTGTGACATTCATACAAGTGAAAACATACCTGGTGCTGCTGTGTCTGTACCACCGATCACACGAACAATCCTTTAGTTTTCAGTGCATGTTCTACTCATTGCTGTCGAAGCCACAGAATTAGCTGTGCTTATCTGTGAGGAACCTCACACCATGAACAGCAACAAGTACCAGAACTACACAAGAACATTCAAAAATGCAAAAACGACAAGTGCTGAAATTAGCTGCCACTTGAGTGCAAAACACGTATGTGGACTATACATTAAAATGAATTTGAAAAACTTTTAAAAACGCTATTTTAAATGCCCCTGCTACTCCACTCTCACTGACTGATTTAACACTAGGTCAGCCGAAACCGGAAGTTCCGCCCATAATCGTTCCTACAGAGGCACCCCAAGGAATAAGGTGGATAGAAAAACTGGATGGATCATTGGCCGCCATATTAGTACAACCAAAACACTCAGCGAGTCAATGGAGAATGAATGGGTTTAGTAGGAAATGGTATCACTTTAACCTCAATAACTTTCCAAAAATTAACAGATTTGGAACTTCTTCGTATGAAGACACAGCTTATAATTTTGTTTGGCCACTAAACATAATGTCAGCTCGAGTCCCTCCCTAATATGGCAGCCAGGTGGCTTCGCTTGGCTCTGTACTTGCTAATGGGGCATGAGCTACCCAGATTTTCTATAGAGATCAGTGGCGCGTGCAAGCTCAATACGTTCCGCCATCCCAAATACTATATTCACCACTCTAAATATCTTAAAAGAATTGCACACTATGCAGAACTGACTGTTTATTTTGAGCATTATTCATCCACCAGCTGACAGGTCAGGCATTGGCTTGCTTGCTACCGGATAACCATGAAAATCGGTACTACCTGTCTCATGGGTTGGGCCATCAGCGACTAAACTGGCATTCCCGCCCTTCCGAGGGCATGAACGGTGAAACTGGGCATCCTGGCAGAACTAAAAACAATATCTGCCACAGGTCTGTGGTGGACCACTCCCAGTTACACGGGGTGAGACTGGAAATCCTGGCAGAAAAACACATCTGTCGCAAGGTCTGTGGTGGACTGTGCCAGTCGGTGCATTGTGACATGCACGACACAAAGAGCAGAGATAAACAAACCTATCATCTGGTCAGTCACTGCAACAAATACTGGAGTCAGTTTGTCTTGGCTTATCCTTGCCACTGATAATACCTTTATCTGCCTTTATCTCATGTGCTGCTAGTCCAGAAAAAGCTACCGTAGCGGTACTCAAATACTTTGCAAGCAGTTTCATGAAATGGTCAGTCAGAAAGCAACTCATACCAGCTCGGACGTCGCCCAGGCTAACAAGGTCCGCGCTGATCTGTTCACACTCCGACAGGCAGCGAAAAGTAAGCTAGGAGCAGGAAGACAAAAGAAGAGGAAAACAGCAGCCTTGTGTGTAGCAGAATGGAATGTACACACTGTTGGACAGAACAGCATCACAGCGCCCAGAAAGCTCTTGTGGCCCTGGAAATGAACAGGTACAATGTAGACATAGCTGCATTTAGTGAAACAAGATTGCCTGGATATGACAGCTTGGAAGACCATGGGTACATCTTCTTTTGGAGTGGGAAATCAACTCAAGAAAAGAGAGAAGTAGGAGTGGGCTTTGCAGTTAGAAAGGAGATAGCAGCAATGTTTGATGAGGAACCGGTGCCAATCAATGACAGGATAATGACTATGAGACTCCCACTACAGTGGAAGATGTATGCCACACTCATCAGTGTATATTCCCCAACAATGACCAACACAGAGGAGGTGATGGAAGAGTTCTACAGTGATTTACGTGAGACTATCAGGCGTGTACCGACTGATGACAGGCTGATACTCGTTGGAGATTTTAATGCCAGAGTTGGTTCGGACATTGAGAAATCGAAAGGAGCGCTGGGCAGTCATGGAGTAAGCAAGTGCAATACTAATGGAGAACTTCTACTTGCAATATGTTCAGAGTACAACCTTGTGATAACCAACACTCTATATTTAAGCACAAGGACACACACAAGAAGACATGAATGCACCCAAGATCCAAGCACTGGCACTTGTTAGACTCCATCATAGTAAGGCAGAGACATAAGGGATGTATTGGACACCAGAGCAATGAGAGGTGCAGCTGTGGTACTGATCATATTATGCTGAGATCTAGATTAAGGATTTGCAGATGAAAACAGCACTGTAGGACGGGTGCAAAGCCACCACAGACGCTAAACACTTGTGCACTGAAAGGCCAAAAGAAGCAGGAAGAACTTACACAGGAAATGGATGAAAACTTGAAAGACTGGGACAGCAACAACTCAGAGAATGACATAGAAGAGAAATGGGCAACACTGAAGGATATGGTGTATCAGACTGTGAGGGATGTTTTAGGCCACCCTGAGAGGAAACATCAAGATTGGTTTGATGAGCATGATGAACACCTGAAGAAACTACTTGAAGTGAGGAATACAGCTAGGCAGGAAAACCTACAGTGTAACACAAGGTCAAAGAAGAAGAAATACTCAAAGGCTCAGAGTGAGCTACAGAAGTACACCAGAGAGATGAAGTCCAACTGGTGGGATGAAAAAGCGGAGGAACTTCAAACTGCAGTAGACAGGAAGGACATGAAAACATTCTTCACAGGTTTGAGAGAAATCTATGGCCCTAAACTAAGATGATTGATCCAACTAAAGGCTATGGATGGTGAAACAGTTTTGCAGGAGAAAGACAAGATCCTGGACTTATTTGTAGACCACTTTTGACCAACTACTAAACAAGACACTACTAAACTAGACACCACACTGTCTGTGTGGTGTCCTGCAAATTACGTGGGCTACATTGACAATTGGAGCTCTTTTTGGGGAAAACCTGGTCTAATGAGATGAGACAGCATTCATCCCACTTTGGATGGTGCTTCTCATTTATCTAACAATCTGGCATCTTTTTAATCCAAATTTCCAAAACCTTGACTACTCAAGAGTTGGGACCAGGAAGCAGAGTCGCAGTCTTACACGCCTCTCTGCAGATCCTCTTCATCCGCCACCCCTTAGCTTAGTCCGTCTTCCCCATCAGAGAATCGTTGTCTGCTCCCTCCAAAGTAAATAAAAATATAATATATAAGCATCCCAAAGTGATTAAGAAAAATATTGGTAAAACTCAAATTAAACATAAAGCCTTTAAAGGCCAAATGTCACGTAACAGGGTACTTTAAATGTCTTGAAACTAGATATAAAAGGGAACCGATCCGTTCGGGTCTTGGTGCATATGCTTCAGTAACGCCGGAATATTCGTTAATTTAAAACTGCCGCGCTTGGCCTGACATTCCTACTCACGGCCCCTGGAATCGCCTGGGGAAGAAGGCGGAAGTGACGAAATAGATTGTACCCTAGTTTGATGCTTGGGGTATTTCGATTGATTGTTTATATGGAGACTGGAAGGTTGAAGTGAGCAACAAGAAAGAAAAAATTGGATATTTCACCCATACCTTAAAACGGGACTATCAGGGACAGCTGGGTAATAAGGGACACTTCTCTGGGAAATGTTTTCATACCTGTCAAGTGAGACGTTTTCGCTGTATTTTAATACCGTAAAACGCGGCTATAAGGGACGGCGGAGTAATAAGGGACACTTTTCTGGGAAATGTTTTAAATGTAATTCGTGTTGTTATTGTCAAATATTTTAAGGATTCATGGATATTTGACAATAACAACACAACTCAGCGTCCGGCGCAAAATAAAAAAAAAAAAGCAGAATTCTGTATTTGTAAGGTGATTCCTCTCTGTTCCGCAGCCGCTGCACAGCTGAAAGTGTTAAACCATTGTCCTAATGACTTCTCATTGTAGTGATAATAGCTCCCGCTGAGCGATCTGCCCGCCCCGACAATCAGACTAATGATTGAGTCCACACTTCTCAATGTAGTGATAATAGCTCCCGCTGAGCGATCTGCCCACCGTGGCCATCAGACTAATGATTGAGTCTGTGGCGGTTCGTTTTAACCCCACAACAGACTAAGGACACTCAGCCCTCTTTTCTCTGTTTTTCTGCTGCATTACTGAGAAGCAATGTGCCATTCATGTATTTGTGATGCAAACATGCATGTGTTGTGATGTAATGCGCCATTCTGTATAGTGTGCATATGGCTTGTCCTTACTGTGCTTTTTCTGAGCATCTTAGATGTGCTTTGGTGTATTAATGTCTACAGGTAGACAGTTTCTTCTGTCTCACCTATGTGATGTTAATCGATGCCTTTCATCCTTTGTACTCATGCGTCCTGTCCTTACTGTGACCTAGAGACTCAGATCAATATGTAGATGTGCTTGTTAGCCTCTTTGTCTTGCACTTAGAGCGAGGTCTAGCTAATCTGCCCATTGTGATGTATGGCTTACAAATGCAAATACCTCCTGCCTGTTCTGTTGTCCCTTTGATCATTCTAGACTGTGGGGTATGTCTTTTTGATGTATTGTTATGATCAAGTATTTAAGGTGCAACTCTGTAACGCAATCTCTCTCTCTTACTCTCTCACTCTGATCCTGCAACTGGCGGACACACTGTGTCTGCCTCTCCTGCTCTGAGAGCCTAGGGATCCCGCTCCGGGCTGCTCCACTATGCACCGGAGAGGGGATCCCGTGAAGGCGACATGATTAATAAAACCTGCTTAAAACCACAGCACTGCTGCTTATTTTTTCATGCCGCTTCACTGGTGACCCCTCGAACACGCACACGTTTTGTGCGAAAGCAACCTTCCGAGCTGGACAGCCACACAGCTGCGTTGGTGGCCCCTTGAAGACGCACACGCTTTGTGCAACGCAGCCTTGTTTTGGATGGCCACGCTGGCGAACCGACGTTGAAAAAAACGAGCGGCCAGCGAACGCAACACCCAGGCATGAATGCTCCGTCGCAGCGGCCTACTGGTTCCCCCTCCCTGCGGCTTCAGGGAGACTTCGACGCGGAGCCAACACAGGCGAGCCGTTCTCCGGACATCACCCACGACCGGGTAAACTGCAGAAAACGTCATGGCGCGACCCTCGCCTGAGATCTGCACCACCACGCACGGGACGCATACGGCTCTACAGACCCCCATCATCCTTCGCCGCTACACACAGAGCCTTCAGGGCTGCTCTCACACCTGGAGGCACGCACGCAGCATGCTCGAAGGATTTGTTAATGGTCTCAGCCATGGCACACATAGGGAATTCAGCGGTTTTGCGGTTCCCGAGGCTTTAGGGTTACGCCTGAACCTAAAGTCAACACGCCAGTCCCTCTGCCCTCATCACAGCCGCCATTCAGCCTCGTCTTTTCTTCATGGCCGCACGAGCGACAACGATCGTCTCCTCCCTCTCACCGCTCCAACGCAGCTGCACGAGCCCGGGGCACAAAGATCGTCTATTGCCTCGCACCGCTCCAACGCGCCTCCACGAGCCCGAGGGACGGAGATCGTCTACTTCCTCACACCGCTCCAACGCAGCTGCATGAGCCTGAGGAACATAGGATCGTCTATTCCCTCCCGCCGCTCCAACGCATCTGCACGGGCCTGAGGGACTAAAGATCGTCTATTTCCTCTCACCGCTCCAACGCACCATGGCCAATCTACAGCCACAGCTCAACCTGGATTTTACCGGCGCCGTCTGCGCCGTTCTCCACCAAGTTTCTGCACCCTGACTCACCACTCCAGCGGCCCACCCACGCACTGAACCCCCGCGCACGCATCGGGGAGTTACAAGGATGGCGCATCACGCATGGGACAAGTAATGGCTCCACAGACTGCCTTCCTCCTTCGCCGCTGCCTTTCAGGGCTGCTCACTCACCTGAGGCACGCATGCAGCATACTGGAAGGATTTGTTAACAGTCTCAGCCACGCCACAGACCGCCATCGTCCTCCGCCGCTGCCCACAGAACCTTCAGGGCTGCTCGTTCACCTGAAGCAAGCACGCAGCTCGCCACTGGATTTTTTAATGGTCTTAGCCACGGCACAACGGGATTTCAGCCGTCAGCTGTTCCCGGGAGCTTTGGGGTTGCTTCAGCACCCAAAGCCAACAGTCCCTATGTTTTGTTTACTTTTTTTCTTACAGCCGCCCCTGCTTTTCTTCATGGCCACGAGAGGAGTCAGAGACTAGTTTTTCTTCTTGTGATCTCCGCACGTGCAACGGGACAACCCCTCGACGTCACGGAGCAGCAAGCAATTTTTGCGCGGCTCAGGACGATTTCACAGCTCCTGCCGGCACTTACCACCCCTCCCCTCCCTCCCCCTCCGCCTGCAGCGAGCTTCTCCCACAGCTCGCTCACACAGATGGATTATCGAGGTCGCGGCCCCCTGCCGCGTCCTCTGGGGGGGAGCGTGTGGCGGTTCGTTTTAACCCCACAACAGACTAAGGACACTCAGCCCTCTTTTCTCTGTTTTTCTGCTGCATTACTGAGAAGCAATGTGCCATTCATGTATTTGTGATGCAAACATGCATGTGTTGTGATGTAATGCGCCATTCTGTATAGTGTGCATATGGCTTGTCCTTACTGTGCTTTTTCTGAGCATCTTAGATGTGCTTTGGTGTATTAATGTCTACAGGTAGACAGTTTCTTCTGTCTCACCTATGTGATGTTAATCGATGCCTTTCATCCTTTGTACTCATGTGTCCTGTCCTTACTGTGACCTAGAGACTCAGATCAATATGTAGATGTGCTTGTTAGCCTCTTTGTCTTGCACTTAGAGCGAGGTCTAGCTAATCTGCCCATTGTGATGTATGGCTTACAAATGCAAATACCTCCTGCCTGTTCTGTTGTCCCTTTGATCATTCTAGACTGTGGGGTATGTCTTTTTGATGTATTGTTATGATCAAGTATTTAAGGTGCAACTCTGTAACGCAATCTCTCTCTCTTACTCTCTCACTCTGATCCTGCAACTGGCGGACACACTGTGTCTGCCTCTCCTGCTCTGAGAGCCTAGGGATCCCGCTCCGGGCTGCTCCACTATGCACCGGAGAGGGGATCCCGTGAAGGCGACATGATTAATAAAACCTGCTTAAAACCACAGCACTGCTGCTTATTTTTTCATGCCGCTTCAAGTCCACACTTCTCAATGTAGTGCGAATAGCTCAGGCTGAGCCATCTGCCAGCACCCTAGCTGTGGGGGATCACACACACTCAATTTTTTTTCCCGTATATTTTTCTTTTGGGCGTACAGAAATGGCAATACGCCCGTTTTTGCTAAAATTGCATTTTCCTTAAAATATTTGACAATAACAACACTAATTACATTTAAAACATTTCCCAGAAAAGTGTCCCTTATTACTCCGCCGTCCCTTATAGCCGCGTTTTACGGTATTAAAATACGGCGAAAATGTCTCACTTGACAGGTATGCGCCTCCATTTTCATATTGATCTGGTCAATTTCTTGACAGCAGCGGCTCTCCTCCACTGTAATAATAATGGCTTCCGAAAAATCAATATTTATGGGGCGCTCTCGACAGACCCCCTTCGGCTTCCCAATTCTGGAGGCGATTAATGTCCAGTTCAATGACATTTTCCACTGGTTCTGCTCTCTGGTCATCGTCGGAACTGTTGTCATCAGACAAAGCATCTGATTCCGTCTCGGACAGCTCGAACCTGTAAGGTTCTATGCCTCTGTCACTGTCTGAACCACTGACAAAAAAAAGACAAAAAAAAAAAGACAAAACTAAACTAATTTGTTCACAATCGCTGTCACTTTCCGTCATGATTGTCCAATGTTGATAAGTGTGAATGTGGATAGGCAGGGCAGCCAGGGTACAACTTGTGACGTCAAAAACATGGGCGTGGTCTGGACTGGCTGTCACAAACCAGCGAGCAAGGTGGGGCCTTCGCCTGGTGTATTTTGTGCAATTATGTAAATACAGGTGGGTGATATGGTCTCAGGTATGAATATTTGGTTTAAGCTATGTGTATTTTATCTAAATTCGTTGTCATTTAGAAAAAAAAATTACGTGACATTTGGCCTTTAAATGGAATGATTTGGCCTCTGTTCCTCCTCATAATTTAAAGATTAAATGTGGTTTATTAAATATTAGGACTCTAACTCCCAAGTCTCTGTTAGTCCATGATCTGTTAATTGATCATCAGATTGATTTAATTTCCCTTACAGAGACTTGGTTAGGGCAAGAGGATTATGTTGGTTTAAATGAATCAACTCCCTCTGGTTATTTAAACTGTCAAAATCCCAGAAGTTCTGGTCATGGAGGAGGAGTAGCAACAATTTACCATTCCAAATTACTAGTTAATGTAAAGCAAAAAACATGTTATAATTCCTTTGAGGGCCTGGTCCTCAGTATTGGGCACTTTAGCAATTTTAGGTTAAACCCAATTTTATTTGCCATAGTTTATCGTCCCCCATCAACCTACTCAGAATTTTTATCCAAATTTGCTGATTTCTTAGCTGATTTAGTGCTGAAATCTGATAGAATAATTATAGTAGGGGACTTTAATATACATGTGGATGTAGATAGTGACTGCCTTAATGTGGCATTTAATTCAATATTAGACTCGATTGGGTTTTCTCAGAAAGTAGGAAATTCTACTCATTACCTCCACCATACATTGGACCTTGTTCTGACATATGGCATAGAAACAGAAAATCTGGTAGTGTCTCCTCATAACCCTGTACTGTCAGACCATTGTCTGTTAACCTTTGATTTTACTATTTCTGACTATTTGGCTCCTAAAGAAAAATATTATTACAGTAGATGCCTCTCAGATGATGCTGTTACTAAATTTATGCAGATTGTTTCCTCTATGCCATGTGTCAACACAACGGAAATAAGCTATAGACAGCTTGCTCCTTCTGTATTTGATAGCATGGTGGATAGTGTTACAGCTTCTCTACATCAGACTCTAGACTTGATGGCCCCCTTAAAAAAGAAAAAGTCTAATCAGAGATTTCTAACTCCTTGGTTCAACACAGAAACTCGTAGCTTAAAACAGAAGACTCGTCAATTCGAAAGAAAATGGCACTCCACTAATTTAGATGAAATCTATTTAGCTTGGAGAAATCATCTTTTAAATTATAAAAAAATCTCGTAGAAAAGCTAGAACGAGTTGTTATTCTGCATTAATAGAAGAGAACAAGAATAATCCCAGGTTTCTTTTCAGCACTGTAGCCAGGTTGACAAAGAGTCAGGACTCTGTCAATCCTAGCATTCCCTTAGAGCTTACTAGTCAGGACTTTATGAACTTTTTCAATAATAAAATTTCATCCATCAGAGATAAAATCAATCAGATTCTTCCCACAGTTAACTTAAATACTGTAACTACTACAACTCCTTCTATTGATGTCTGTCTTGATGAGTTTACTCCAATCGACTTCTGTGAGTTAGACAAAATAGTTTCCTCATCCAAACCTTCAACTTGTCTTTTAGACCCTATTCCTACCAGGTTATTTAAAGAAGTCTTCCCACTTATTGGTAGCTTTATTCTTCATATAATCAATTCTTCATTAACTTTAGGCCATGTACCGCAGGCTTTTAAAACGGCTGTAATTAAACCCTTACTCAAAAAGACAACGATAGATCCAGGAGCTTTAGCTAACTATAGACCAATCTCTAATCTCCCTTTCATTTCAAAAATCTTAGAAAGAGTTGTTGCTACGCAATTATTTGACCACCTGCAGGGAAATGGTTTACTTGAAGAGTTTCAATCTGGGTTTAGAATCTATCATAGTACTGAAACAGCCTTAGCGAAGGTCACTAACGACCTCCTCATCGCATTTGACAATGGACTGGTTTCTGTACTTGTCCTTTTAGACCTTAGTGCAGCTTTTGATACTATCGATCATAATATTCTACTTGATAGATTAGAACACTATGTTGGACTTAATGGAACTTCTTTGCAGTGGTTTAGATCTTATTTATCTGATAGGTTCCAGTTTGTTCATGTAAATAATGAGTTTTCTTTCAACTCAAAGCTTAGTCATGGAGTTCCACAGGGATCTGTGCTAGGCCCTACTCTTTTTAGTTTATATATGCTTCCGTTAGGCAACATTATTAGAAAGCACTGTATACATTTTCATTGTTATGCAGATGACACACAATTATACCTGTCTATGAAGCCAGATGATAGTAATCAATTAGCCAAGTTAAAAGCCTGTCTTAAGGAAATCAAAGCTTGGATGACTTCCTGCTATTAAATTCAGATAAGACTGAAGTCATTTTTGTTGGTCCAAAAAACCTTGGAAATTCCTTTCCAAATCAAACTTTCAGTTTGGATGCGGTTACTCTCTCTTAATAGCTCTGTGAGGAACCTTGGAATTATTTTTGATCAAGATCTGTCCTTCAATTCACATATTAAATTTGTTTCTAAGACTGCCTTCTATCATTTGCGTAATATTGCCAAGATTCTTGTGTCAGAGTGATGCTGAGAAACTGATCCACGCTTTTGTTAGCTCAAGATTAGATTACTGTAATTCTTTATTATCAGGCTGTCCTAAAACATCTTTAAAAAGTCTTCAGCTGATCCAAAATGCTGCAGCAAGAGTTTTAACAGGTACTAGAAAGAGAGATGTAACGGAGTCAAAAATGTGCTTTAGGTATTTCTTTTCCTCAGTTATGTTTTTCTTTGTATTGTTGTGAATTTTACTTGAGTGTTTTATTTTGGCAGTGCACTTCGCACATCCGCTCTTTCTGAACCTCTGAGGCTCCGGTAGTCAGTCTTTCCCCACAGTATCGCGTTGCTTTGCTGTGGGTAAGTTGTGTCCAAAACGCTGCTGGCACCATATAATTGTATTGTTCGTTATTAATTTGACATGTCACTGTAGTGTATTTTTTTTTTTGTTATTTGTGTTATAAATAAGTGTTTTATAGACGTTTCGGCGCACATTAGGAGTCCGATAGGCGCCATTTTAGGGTTTGGCGCCAATATAGGCTCTATGGTGACTCCAGGAGCTTATATCATTGTGTAACCCATATTTTTTGTAAATGTAGGAGCCTGTGTGGGATCGAGGTACAGACGGAACGTGATGTAGTTTTGTTTTATTTCTCTAACAGGTATGTTTGTTTCTGAAAAATTTTATTATTTGAAATGTAATTTATTTTTGTATTGTGAAGTTATTTTGGAGCTCCTTTCCACACAGTATCGCGTTGCTTTGCTGTGGGAGCCTGTGTGGGATCGAGGTACAGACGGAACGTGATGTAGTTTTGTTTTATTTCTCTAACAGGAGAAATAAATTGTGGAAACAGCAGTCTGGTGTCATCGTGGTCCCTATGCTGCACACACACTTGTTTTGATGTTCCCGATCACGGCCGCTTAAGGGTGCCCCAGAAAGAAGAACCGTTACGCTTGTGACGTGATCCGTTACACTGGTGCCAGTGACCCTTGGATCTTCAGATCAGCTCGACGCCGGTCACCGTGGATGCTGCATCACCTACTTAGGTCTACGCTGGGACGTATATGTGGTCAGGCATATACAGGACTGTTGAAATACATTTTAACTGTTATATGCCACTTTATTTTGGAGTTAGTCACAACGCAAGAAAATTTCACTGTGTAAAATAGTTCAAAAAAAAAAAAAAAAAAAAAGAGACATGGATAATTATACAACACCGGTTTTGCCAAAAAGAAGAGGTGTTTGGCGCAGCAACATTACTATTAGTAGAGATGTGGGAAATTCAAAATTTATGAACAGTGGTGGGGATACAGGGTTAGGTCAGAGCCCAGGTTGTATTCATGTTGGTGAGTTCATGAGTGAAGGTCCTCATGTTTCCACACCCTGCAGTAATGTCGGTGCCATTGAAAATTTTACAGACATGGTGGGGCAGCTTGGTGCTCAAATTGGTGAGTCTATAGTCACTAAATTAATGTCTGCTGGTATTGTGAATATGACCAATGACAACCAGACTTCTCCTACTGATTGAACAGCACATTGTGATGTTACCAAATGTGACCCCCCACATGTGACTGTCCATGTTAAGTCAGACAGAGAATTACGTACATTTAGAGGTGACAGTACTGACAAATATTCAGTTCGGGACTGGATTGACTTGACTAAGACTAAACTCAAGAAGAGAGAGATTCCTGTGTGTGAGCAAGCAGGAGAGATAATGAGTCATTTATTGGGCAAAGCTGAAGATGTTGTGAAAGTTGCCCTGCGTAGTGACCTGGAGCTAGATGCTAAAAAAGAACCTGAGATAATCTATGATGTTCTTCTCCGTTACTTCTGTGATGCCTCCTCATGTCTTCCGCTCGCAGATTTTTATGCAACCCTGCCCAGGCACAGAGAAAACCCAGTGGACTACTGGATAAGGCTGAACAAAGCAGCAGACCTGGCTCTCGAGGGCCTGCGTAGACAAGGCAAGCAGACTGAGGACATGAGCAAAGAGATTGCTATCATGTTTGTCAAAAATTGTCCTGATCTGTCTTGCACATTGAAGTGGAAACCACCTCATGAATGGACCTCACGTGATGTTCAGTTGAGGATTGACGATTATCAGAGAGAGGTTAGAGCTAGTGCCAGAGCACCTGATGGTCCACAGCTAATGAGTCACACAGCTACTGTAACATCTGACAAACCCCGATTGCCATCTTCAGCCATGACCATGCCAGAACAGTGCCACACCCCAGTCATTCCCTTTTCACTTCCTCAAACCCGACAGTTTACGTGTCAGGGCCCCTCCCCATTCCCCATTTCTGACCCTACCCCAAACACACTCGGCTCAGATTGTGCTAGTATGCCGGTTGTTGCTCAAAATCTCCAACAGTCAGAAGAGAGGTTCCTTGGTCGCATGGTTAACATATTTCAGGAAATGGAGAAGTTGCAGCAGTGTACAATTCCTCACCCGACTGAGCGCAACAGATTTAGACATGCCCCTCGTCAGAGACGCCCCAGAGAAGCAACTTGTATGGTCTGTAATGACACACGTCACTCCACCATTTCACATTGCATGTCTGAGAAACTGTGTTTTACCTGTCTTTCCCCTGGTCATACCAGACTGGCCTGTCCCAACAACAACTGTCAGCCTCCTTCTCAGTCTCAGGGAAACTAACTGACCTGTACTTGGAGGGAGGCAGTGCAGGTCTCAACTCAAGCTCCCACTGCAGTGGCACATCTGATGCTGAGTCGATTTTTGCATCGGTGAGAAGCTCATGCGATGATGTAGTTGTTGTGTATCAAAACATTCACATAATTGGCAATAGTTCCAGCCTTTTCTATACACCAGTTGCTTTTGGTGGTACAGTGATAATTGATGGCATGCTGGACAGTGGCTCCATGGCCTGCAGTATCAACGAGGATGCAGAGAAGAAACTGAGAACTGCTGGAGTGATAACAAATGAGAACCAGATTGATGTGGATGTGATGCTGGTTGGGTGTGGTGGACAGCGTGTCAGGCCAAACAGTGCTTTTGACGTTGTGATGGAGGTGTATGGTTGTAAAATGCTAGTTCCCACTCTGGTTGTCTGTGGTCAGCATGATGAGTTGATTATTGGTACCAATGTAATAAAGCACGTCCTACACCATTCAAAACAATGCAACTCCTATTGGAAAACAGTGTCTGGCCCCTGCCCAACTGCAGAACCAGAAGCTGAGCAGTTCTTGTCTATGCTCACTGGTTTGAACCCCTGGAAAGGAAATGACATTCCTGACAAAGTTGGTACTGTCAGATGTAACTCAGCCACCTACCTTGAACCTGGGCGTGAGTACCTTGTTTGGGGTAAATTGCCTAAAGACACTGTTGTATCTCCAGGCAGTACAGTCATGACAGAGCCCACATCTTCTCGTTCAGCTCCTAGGGGTGTCCTAGTAGCTAAGATTGTAACTCCTATGTGGGGTGACAGGTGGGTCCCGCTCAAACTCATCAACACGTCCAACAAGCCTGTGTTGTTACGACGCAATGCGAAGCTAGCTGACGTCTACACATGTGTGTAAGAGAGGTAGTAGCCATAGCTAGTGGCTGGAGAGCTGGAGAGCAAACCACACAGGCAGACAGCAAAACAGGAAGTGACGATACGTTACCACAAGGAAGTGACGATCTCCCACCCAAGTATTAGTAACCCAAGTTAAAGAAAGCATACAGCAGGGCTGTCCAATCATGTGCCATGGAGGGCCAAAACCCTGCAGGCTTTACCTCCAACCAGTGTCTTCAACAGCAGATTCCAATGAATTTCTTCCCACTGATTGCTGATAAGTGAAAACACCTGCTGAAGAGACTAGGTAGAAGAGAAAACCTGCAGGGTCTTGGCCCTCCATGGCACATGATTGGACACCCCTGGCATACACCATTATGAATCTTTTCCCCATGCTCATCGTGAGAGCGGTTGTTGCATTTGATAACACAGCAAGACTTCCTTATTTTACTGTTGTGTGGTATTCCGATGAATAATAAAAACACAGTGAAGAAACCCTCTCAGAAACTTCAATTTAACCGCGTTCATTGCTCACATCATGACAACTTTCCCACAATTCCTTGCCATTTGTCCATCGGGTGAGGTCACGTGCCCATTCCCTCTACACCTTGACCGTGTTTGGTTCCACTTACAGCTGTGAATCAGCATTCTCAGCAGTTAACATCATGAAGACTAAATACCGGTCAAGAATGACCAATGAACATTTACATGCCTGTTTGAGAACAGCACTGACCCCATTCCTCCCAGGGATCAAAATGCTAGCTGGAAACGCTAAAGCTAATGTCTCCCACTGAAACAGGGAAGCAGAGATAATGCATCCTGAAGGTACATGTGTGAATGTGATTTGTCACGTGACTTTTTTGAGTTGAAGTAACTGTTAAGCTTAGTTCAGCCTCAAAAGCACTGAATTTCACCTCATTTATTCCTCCAAAGATGTTTTATTTTATGGACACAAAGGAATGCTCTTACAATTAAAAAAAAATGAAGGGCTAAGTTCACTTTGTTTTTCATTTTTCTGATTTTTTACATGTATGTTTACAAATGATGTGTGGTGAAAGTGCCTCCACTTAAAAATAATAATGAAATTTCTGATTGCTTAATTCTGGTATGAAGTAAGGATCTATATTTCAAGGGATATAATGGTTCGGACCTCAGCTGGGCAGGGGGACTGACTTAGACCTCTTGCAGTTTTAGTTGGTGACCCCTGTTCTAGATTGTGATAGAAGTAGATTTTGGTTTCTTCATTTCTGTGACAAGCATTTCTGTAACATTTTATCTGTTTCATTCTCACAATGAGTCTTTGTTCTCAGAGTGTTTACCTTCATGGTGACTTCCTGTTTTCAGTCGTCTCTTCTTTAGTTTGGGTTCTTCTTCTTTAGTCGATCCTGAGTCTACATGCCGGCTTTCTTCCTCATCTTGGATCTTTGTTCCAACAGAGTTGTGAGAGAGGAGCTGCTCACTGTTTGGTTCTGCTTCACTTTGCTGCTTTTCCTCAGAAACAGGAGACACCATGAAGGTATCAGCCTCCAGCTTCACTACCAGCTGTTCTCCCTCCTGATTGATGAAGAGTTCCTCCTGTTCCTCTTTAACCTGTGGAGCTTCTGGTTCTTCCTGTTCCACTTTAACCTGTGGAGGTTCTGGTTCCTCCTGTTCCACTTTAACCTGTAGATGTTCTTGTTCTTCATGTTCCACTTTAACCTGTGGAGGTTCTGGTTCCTCCTGTTCCAAACCTGAATTCTCCTTGTGGTTCCAGAGCTGCTGGTCAGGAGAAAACTTGTTCCCACAGACATGTTGCTCTGGGAAGTCTAGAGGGAAAACAGATCAAAGAAATCATTCACTAATGGGATTAAAGCAGAGCTCAGTTCTAAGGAAATAAATCTCCACCTCTGTTGGTCTTTTTGAGCTGCTGTGAACAATCAACTTGAGCAGCAATAATCCAGTCAGAAGGAATGACCTGATAGAGCCCTCACTAAATTTCTAACTGCTTCTCTACAGAGAACAGAGGGAGGAGGGATGAAGAACCACAAGAAAGACTAGAGCTGCCACGACTAAAGATTTTCCTGGTCGACCAGCAGTCACAATTTAAGATTCAAGATTCAAAGGCTTCATTATCATGTGCACAGTTAAGAAATGCAACATTTCCTGAGCAATGAAATTCTTACGCTGCTCTCCGAACAAATGCCAAGGAAATAAATACACATCAATTCTATCATCATCATGGCTGCACGGTGGCGCAGTGGGGCTGCACGGTGGCGCAGTGGTTTAGCACTGTGGCAGCACAGTTTTACCCTCGGCCGGGGGACCGCGGGGATCATGAGATCGTGGGTTCGATCCCAGCCCCCGACCAACAGTGAGCTGTGTGGAGTTTGCATGTTCTCCCCGTGTTGCGCGGGTTTACTCCGGGATTTCTCCGGTTTCCTCCCACACACCAAAAAAACATGTAGGTTTAGGGCGCTCGCGCACGCAGCGACCAGCAGCCGGTGGCTTGTCACCAGACTGCAAACCAAGTCTACCTACGGGTACAAATAAGTAACAAAAAAAAAAAAAAAAAAAAAAAAAAAAAAAATCACTTCATCACTCTATCACTCTATCAATCTTCACTCTATAAATTCAAGAAATCTCTGTCTGTCTGTCTGTCTGTGTGTGTGTGTGTGTGTGTGTCATGATCATAGGACTCGGTAAAAGATCAAAGCACCGCCTATGATGTTCCTGTGATCTCAGACATCATAGGACTTGCTATGCCATCATCAAAGATCAAAGGCAGGCATCACTCATCACTCTATATCACTCAAGAAATCTGTCACGATGTCATGATCATAGGACTCACTAAAAGATCATAGGACTTGCTATGACAACATCAAAGATCAAAGGCAGGCATCACTCACGATCATAGGACTCGCTATGACATCATCAAAGATCATAGGTCTCGCTATGACACCATAAAAGATCAAAGGCAGGCATCACTGGATGAGAGCTGATGTGCTTGCTTACACCTGCCTTCTACAGGCACGCAGAAATACATGCTTATACTTGGTTTCTACAGGCATGCATGGGTATGCATGGGCATGCACAGGTATGCACTAGTACTAATAAATACACATTAAAAGCAATTAGGACAGTTAAACCAGTTAAAACTAGAGGAAACAAGAAGAATGAAAATTGAAAATTCACTGGATGACTATAACATCACCCTCAGTGAGTAAAAATTCACTGAATGAGTATGACTCGCCTCTGATAATACCCAATAGATTGTATAATGGTAATTTCAATATCAGCAATGATACAAACCTGAGATGGCATGAGACTATGTACAATGTGCAAATGAGCAATGAACAAATTAGCACCCAGTGTGAGAATTCCTCTGTGTAAAGCTGTGTGCCCTGATAATACCCAGTAGACTACAATGATAATTTAGCAGCATAGATTATATGGACATCAGACGGCGTGACACTATGTACAGTGTGCAAATGAACAATGTGCAAATTTAGCATGCATTATTTGCAAAGCCGTGTCTGGAGTTTTGTTATTTATTCAGGAGTCTGATGGAAGTGAGAAAGAAGGAGTTTTTTAGTCTGGATGTCCTGTGTTTCACACTTCCGTACCTCTGGCCTGAGGGTAGAAGTGTGAACATTCTGTACTGGTGGTGGGTGGGGTCCTGGAGGATGGAGGCATCTCTCCTTTGGACTCTGTGGTGATAGATGTTCTGCAGAGAGGGGAGTGGAGTTCTGATGATCTTCTCAGCTGTCTTCACCAGTCTCTGCAGGCATTTGTGGTCCAAAGTAGTAGTGCTGCCGTACCATGCAGTGATGCAGTTGGTCAAGATGCTCTCGATGATGCAGCTGTAGAAGTTGTTGAGGATCTTGGGGGACATGCCGAACTTCCTCAGCCTCCTCAGAAAGTACAGCCACTGTTGAGCTCTCTTAACCAGCTCTGTGGTGTTAAGTACCCACATAAGGTCCCTGCTGATGTGGATGCCCAGGGATTTAAAGCTGCTCACCCTCTCCACCTCAAGCTCCTGGATGAATAGCGGCCGATGAGGTCTCCTCCTCTTCCTCATGTCCACTATGATCTCCTTTGTCTTGTCCGTGTTAAGGGTGAGGTTGTAGTCCTCACACCATGACACCAGGTTGGCCACCTCCCTCCTGTAGGATGCTTCATCACCACCAGTGATGCGTCCTATCACTGTTGTGTCATCCGCAAACTTTAAGATGACATTGTCCTTGTGGGAGGCGGCACAGTCATGGGTGAAGAGGCTGTAGAGGATGGGGCTGAGAACATAACCCTGTGGGACGTCTGTGTTCATGATGATGCTGACTGAGGTTCTGTTACCCATCCTGACAGACTGAGGCCTGCCAGTCAGAAAGTCCAGTAGCCAGTCACAGAGGGTGGGGTGCAGGCCAAGTAAAGACAGTTTGTAGGTGAATTTGTGGGGGATTACCGTGTTGAAGGCAGAGCTGTAGTCGACAAAGAGCATCCTGATGTAGGAGTCTTTATCTTCCAGGTGGGAGAGAGAATAATGGAGTGCAGCAGCAATGGTGTCTGAGGTGGACCTGTTGGGCTGGTAGGCATACTGCAGGGGGTCCAGGGTATCTGGTATGCTGTCCTGAATGAGAGGCAGCCCAATTCTCTTGAAGCACTTCATGATGATTGGAGTGAGTGCTACTGGTCTGTAATCATTCAGGCAGGTCAGCGGGCTCTTTTTGGTGAGGGGACGATGGTTGTGGTTTTGAAACAGGAGGGGACTATGTTCTGGTTGAGGGACAGGTTGAAGATGGTTGTTAGAACATCAGTCAGCTCGGCAGTACATGCTCTGAGAGCCTGCCCAGGGATGTTGTCTGGTCCTGCTGCCTTGCAGGGGTTGATATTCCTCAGTGCTTTGTTTACCTGGCCTGATGAGACTTTTAGTGGAGGGGGAGGGTGTGTGTGTGTGTGTGTGTCTCCTCTCTGCACTGTAGCTGGAGGTCTCAAAGTGGGTGTAAAAGATGTTGAGATCATCCAGCAGACTGTCTGTGGAGCTGGTTGTGTTGCTGGTGGTTCTCTTGTAGTCTGTGATGTGTTGCAGGCCTTGTCACATACGCCCAGAGTCAGGACTGTAGTAGAGGCTGTGCAGTTTTTCTTTGTACTGCCTCTTGGCTGTTGTTAATCCTTCCTCAGTCCATACTTTGCAGCTTTGTACTCGGCTCCATTGCCTGATTTAAATGCAAGAGAGAGAGCACGCAGCATCTGACATACATTGAGTGGCCTTTGAGACTAGAAAAAGCGCTATATAAGTACAGGTCCTTATCCCCTTACCTTTATACCTGACTGTTAATCCAGGGCTTCTGGTTGGGGAACTTCCTGACTTGTATGGTGGGTACAATGGAATCAACACAAGTACTAACAGAAGAGTCCTCCCGGGTGGCTGCAGCTTTAAACACATCCCAGTCTGTCCGGGCAAAACAGTCTTGCAGTAGTTGCTTCATGGGGGAATGTACACAGCGGCCAAAAACACAGCGGTGGATTCCCTCAGTAGATAATAGGGACGGCATTTCAGCAGTAAAAACTCCACATCAGGTGAACAGTGCTTGTAAACAGTCTGTACATCTCCACACCATGGGCTGTTTATAAACACACACACACACCCATCTTACTGGCGGCTGATGTCTTGTCTGCCAGATAAACGGAGAGGATCTCTAGCTGAATGGGGCACTCAGGGACTTTGAGAGCCAGGTTTCACAGAAAATTAGAGTGCAGCACTCTCTTATCTCCCACTGATCTTCAATAGTGATGGCCAAATGATGCTTTCTGGAGGACTTGAGGCCTTTCATCAAAATGGTTCACACAGACAAGGCCTCGTGTGGACTTCATTTTTTCTACCAGGCCATCTACTGGACAAAATGTATACAGCATGCTGATTTTTACAAAGGTATTGCTGGCTTAATGTGTATTTTTTCAATTTCAATAAATGTGCTTTCGGCTTTAGGACTGTGACTAGGATTCTTCTTTGACTTGGCACAGAGGCGTCGTCTCTTCGAATTTAGTCTGCTGGTAGGATCATTAGCTTCCCCAGGCAAGCCCGGGTACTGGCGGAGGGCGCGACGAGAACGCTGATCCATTGCCCCCCGACAGTGAGACAGTGGTCTACACTCAATCGCTTCAGGACTGGACATGGCCCCTGCTTGGCCAGCCTTCACAGATGGGGCAGTAGCCCTAGCCCACTGTGCGCATGTGGAGAGGAGCAAACTATGGAACACATCATAGAGGCTTGCCCGCTCCAAAGACTGGAAGGAGGATTACACATCCTCCATACAGCAAACCAGGAGGCAACTGCTTGGCTTAAGGACTTTGCATTCGCTAAATAAATAATAAATAAATGTGCTGTCTTTTAAGAAATATCAATGATCATACGGCAAAAAAATAATAAAACTGAGGTGACTACAGTGAATGTGCTTGCGCTACTTATCCATTTTTCTAAGAAATAATAACTTTTCAACAGTCATACTGTCTTTCTCAGTACATTCATCTCTGTCCTTATTGTCATGCAGGGCACGATAGTGCCTCAGCATAATGATGTGTTATTGTTGTATCCAAACTCTTTGAAACACAACAGACACTTCACTGTGCAAATAAAAATAAATTATTAGAATGACCCAGCTGGGACTTGAACACTACCTTCCCAATTGCAGGACAGATATTTTACCTCGAAGCTATTACTTAATTCAATTCAATTAAATTCAATTCAACTATATTTATTTATATAGCACCATTTCACAACAACAGTCATCTCATAGCACTTTCAACTGTAGGGGGGACCCCCACAATTGCAGAAAGACCCCAGCAATCATGAGCAGTTAAGGCTTTCTTGAACACTTCAGCCTTTCATCAAAATAGTTCACATAGACGAGGCCTTATGTGGAACTTCATTTGCTCTACTAGGCCATGTAGTTGACAAAGTATACAGCATGCAGATTTTTACAATGTGTATTTTTCAATTTCAATAAATGTGCTGTCTTTTAAGAAATATCAATGATAATAAGGGAAAAAAGAAATAATAAAACTGGGGTGACTCCAGTGAATGTGTCCGTGTTACTTTGTGTGCTTGTACTACTTATCCATTTTTATAAAGAAATAATAAATTTTCAACAGTCTTATACTGTCCCAGTATATTCAACTCTGGCCTTATTCTCATGCAGGGCACAATGGCAATAGTGACTCAGCATAATGATGCGTAATAATGATCCACGCTCTTTGAAACACAAGGGACACTTCACCTTGCAAATAAAAATGAAATTAAAAGAATGACACAGCTGGAATTTGAACCCAGGTCTCCCACTTGCAAAACTGATGTATTACCGCAAAGCCATCACCTCAGTTACAATAAATAGCCATTATATGTCAAAAATACATCAATGGGAGAAATGTGCTCAAACTGTTCCCAAACGGGAGAAGTCAGTGTTTTTGGTGCTGGCTCCATCTGAAAATTGGCTGTGTCAAATCCCTTACACAGTCAAACATGACAAAACAAAACATGAGGGACGGGGATTTCCATTGGGTACTGCTGTTCACTTTATTTCATGTTGCGTGCAAAATCATGAACGGCTTTCTGATCCAGTCACGTGGTCCGACGTCAACACATATGTCACAATGCACGCCTCGAAACACGCCTCGCCAAATACTTCCTGGATAAGATCGGAGCACCGTTCGGAGCACCGGTGCCTGCCTTCCCATCACTAATCTTCAATCCTGACTCTTAGTTCGTCCAATTTGTTTTCCAGAGACTGCACGTTGGCTACAAGGAGGCTAGGTAGCGGTGGGTGGCTAGTGCGAGCTTTTAGCCTAGCATGGAGCCCCCCCTTGCCTCGCTTGCGGCGCTGTTTCCAAAGTGCTCTCGGGATCAGCATGCTCATGTGGGCTCGGTACTTCGGGGCTTTCCTGGGGGTGGCGGTGATTGCTGTGGGAGCGGACAATGCATTGTAGTTCGGGTGGTATAAAGCCAGCAAATTCTGTATGGCTGCATGTCTTGGCGATGTCCAGCAATGCCTGTCGGTTGTATGTTAGCAGTGCGTGACATTTATGCACTGCAGAAAGAGCAACAAACATGCAAAAAAGAAGAAAAAGCTGACATTCTAGAACGGAGCAAGCCAACACATCTGCCTCGGGGGGCACTATCATGGCACCCCCATTGTTATATTAACAATTGCTGGATTAGAAAACTGTCTTTTAATAAAACACTAAAATAATAAAACATGCAACAATAAAATCATGCACCAAACCAACCATTAAAAAGCAAAATGAAAAGAAACAGCAAACTCAATTAAGAAACTGGTAAAATGAATAAAACTCCACAGTAGAACCAAATAAATAAAAGGGAAAAAAGGATAAATTTTCTGTTAAATTAATCCGCATTCAACATCTCCAACTCTACATACAGTGGGGGAAAAAAAGTATTTAGTCAGCCACCAATTGTGCAAGTTCTCCACTTAAAAGATGAGAGAGGTCTCCAATTTTCATCATAGGTATACCTCAACTATGAGAGACAAAATGAGAAAAAAAAATCCAGAAAATCACATTGAAGGATTTTTTTTTTTTTTTTTTTTTTTTTTTATTTAAGTTTTTGTAAAGGGTATACAGGTCGTTACAGCAATGCAGTGTTTACATTTTCATCACATGTTCCCTTATTTTCTGATATCTGACAACATTGGAAGATTAATTCTTACAACACCCCTTATTTTTTTTTTTTTTTTAAAGTGAAAGAAAAAGTGAAATTAAAGAGAAAAAAAAAAACAAAACAAAAAACAAATAAAAAAACAAACAAACCAGTAAAAAACAAACAAAAAGAAAAAGTAAGTAAATAAAGATAAAAGAGCATCTGAGTAGTGTTGGAACAAAGAGCGGAACCATTATTGAAATGGTATTTGTCAAAGATTAGATCTAATGGAAGACACATATGCGGTCCAGGGTTGCCAAAAGTTCATGAACCCATCCATGTCCTGTCTCAGTGCGAATGTCAACTTTTCCATCGAGTAAATGTCTTGGATCACGTTAGTCCAATCTTCAGGTGTAGGACAGTCCTTCAACATCCATTTTATAGTTAGAGCTTTTTTGCTTGCCAATATTAAAACATTGAATAAGTATTTTTCTCCTCGTCTTTCCAGTGAGTCCGGTAGTAAACCCAAATACAAAGTTACAAAAGAAAAGGGAACTGTAATTTTGAATATTTTCCCCAATATTGTCTGTACATTGGTCCAATATTGGTGGATAACTGGGCATGACCAAAACACATGAAAATGATTTGCAGTCTTTTCACCACACAAGCGCCAACAGTTCAATCCCTTATGGGTAAATTTGATTTGTGCAGGTGTTCTGAAAAATCTTGCCAAGTTTTTCCATCCAAATTCTCTCCACTGCAGGGATGAGGTACTTTTCCATTGCTGTTTATTTAGCTTTTCCCATATTTCCAGATGTAAAGTGAAATTCCCCTCTTTTTCCCATCTCTCTTTTATATAAGATGTGTTGTCTCCTTTTAAGTCTTGAAGACCTTGGTATATTTTAGAAATGTATCTGATCCCTGGGATCCCTTTATATGCCATTAAGAAGACCTTCAGAACACCTGACTGGGCCCTTTCCAAAACCTCCTTTTTAAGTATATTGTTTATGTGGTGTCTAAGCTGGAAGAACCTGTAAAGGTCTTGATTTATTAGGCCTTGTTTTTTCAAATCTTCAAAACTTCTTAAGATTTGCCCTTTAAAAAAATCGTAATATTTTATCAGCCCCTTCTCCTTCCACTTTTTAAATCTGGTGTCTGTTTTATTAGGAGTAAAGTCCTGATCATAGGCGATCCATTGCAGAAGTCGATAGGGCTCTTTAGTTTGATTCTCTCTGACTATCTTAAACCAAATTTTTAGCGGGGTCTCTATCCACGGGTTAGTGTTATTCAAAAGCTTAGGTAAGACATTGTTCCCTATTATCGCCTGTAGGGGGATGTCACTTGTTATTTGGCATTCGATCTCCTTCCATTGTGCAGAGTAGACTGGGTTACATATCTCTACTAAAGTTTTAATTTGTGCGGCTTTAAAGTAGTCCCTGATATTTGGCAGCGCGAGCCCACCTTTGTCTTTGTTTAGCTGTAGGGTTCTATATCTGATTCTAGGTCTCTTGCCCTGCCATATGAATCTTGAGATCCTTCTGTCCAGCTCCTGCCATGTTTTTTTGGGAGGTTCTACCGGTATTGTTTGGAAAAGGTATAGAAGACGTGGAAGTATATTCATTTTGACTGCTTCAATTCTTTGTGCAATACCCAAGAATGGTATCATATTCCATCTTGCTAGGTCAGATTTTATTTTTGTCACCAGTGGATCATAGTTTAGTGATATAATTTTGTTGAGTTGTTTCGGGATATTGACCCCCAGATATTTCATAGATTCCGACTCCCAGTTAGTTTTGAGTTTGCTTAGTGAATAATGATTTGGGTCATAGTTGAATGTTAAAACTTGGGTTTTATGCATATTTAATTTGTACCCCGATAAATCTCCATACTCTGAAAAAACTGAGGTTAGTTCTGGTAAAGAAGTGTCCGGCTGCCCTAGGTAAATTAAAATGTCATCAGCAAAGAGTGCTATTTTATGTTCCTTCTGACCAAGTGTAATACCTTGAATTTTTTGGTTTTGTCTTATCCATTGGCTCAGAGGTTCTATGAAGATTGCAAAGAGCAGTGGAGACAGGGGGCAGCCCTGACGACATCCTCTTTCCAGTTCAAAAGATGATGATAAATTACCGTTAATCCTTATTTTAGCTGTTGGTTTTTTATATAATGCCTGTATAGTTCTAATGAAGTTGTTATGAAAATTGAAACTGGATAAGATTCTGTATAGAAAAGACCAGTCAACCGAATCGAATGCTTTTTCAGCATCTAATCCTAATATGACTGCATTTAAGTTATATTTTTTTATATGATGAATTATGTGTAAAGTGCGTCGAATGTTGTCTTGTGTCTGTCTTTGTCTTATAAAACCTGTTTGGTCTAAATGAATTAGGTCTGTCAGTATATTCTCTAACCTTTTGGCAAGGATAATGGTAAAAAGCTTATAGTCCTGGTTTAGTACACTGATTGGTCTGTAGTTGGAGCACTCTAGTTTATCCTTTTCAGGTTTAGGTATAACTGCAATGACCCCTTCTCTCCAGGAGGGGGGGATTTCCCCTGTGTGGAGGACATAATTAAATGTTTTCAGGAGGAGAGGAGATAGTTGCTGTTTAAAGGTTTTGTACCACTCTGCTGTATAGCCATCAGCTCCTGGGGATTTGTTAGCTTTAAGTTTCATAATTGCTTTTTCCAATTCTTTAGGATGTATTTCTGACAGTAGTGTTTTATTTTGTGACTCCGTAAGTTGGGGAAGGTTTAATGTGTTTAGGAATGCCTCGGATGCGTTTTTATGTTTTTTGTGGGAGTATAAGTTCTTATAGTAATTCTCGAAGTTTTTAAGAATATCCTGAATTCTGAATTTTATTTCCTTTGATACTGGGTCTCTGATTTTGTAGATTGCTCTTTCTGTTTGATGTTTCCTCAATTTATAGGCTAGCAATTTTGCCGATTTACTGCCTGCTTCATAGTATTTTTGTTTCAGAAATGTAAGTTTCTTCTGGATTTCTATTGTGTAGATCTCATTTATTTGGTTTTTAATTTCCTTAATCTTGAGCGAGTCAGTAGAATGAGTGTTGCCTTTGTGTTCTTTTTCTAGGTTCCTAAGTTCTGACTCTAATGTGGATAGTTTTTCTTGTCTTAGTTTCTTTTGGGTTGCCAGTTTTGCAATAATCTTTCCTCTTATTACAGCTTTACATGCATCCCACAGTATTAAAGGGGATACTTCTCCATTATCGTTATCTTCCAAATATCTGAGAATATCTGACTCCAATTCATCTTTCAATGGTCCTTTCAGGACATTTGAATTTAACCTCCAAGAAAATGTATTATTTGTGTATTTTTGGATATTTAAGTCCATGTAGATCGGACTGTGGTCGGAGAGATCCATCAGTCCTATTTTACATGTTTTTACTCTACCAATGTCTCTATTAAACATAAAAAAATAGTCAATCCTTGAGTAAGATGAATGTGGAGTTGAGTAAAATGTATAGTCTTTTACACTGGGGTTGAGTTCCCTCCACACATCACAGATTCCCATTTCTTTTAGTAGCATCCGAGTCTTCCTGTTTTGGGTGTTATTTTGATGTGGGGAATTACCAGAAGCATCCCAGTATGGATTCAGTCTAAGATTGAAGTCCCCACCACATATCACTAAACCTTGAGCTTTAGTTATCATTAGGTCGAATACATTTTTATAAAATTTCCAGTTAGCCCCTGGGGGAGCATACACATTCAGCAGGGTGATATCTTCTCCCTCTAGCCGCCCAGTTACCAAACTGTATCTCCCTTCTTTATCTTTGTGTTCTGATTTTTTTTCAAATGTAATTTTGGTTGATATCAATGTCGCTACTCCCCTCCTCCTCCCTGATTTATATGAAGATGAAGAGATCATTTTAAACCCTTGTCTACTGAGTTTATTGTGTTCCACGTCTGTTAGGTGGGTTTCTTGTAAAAGTATTATTCCTGCTTTGTCTTTTTTCATTTTGCCTAGAATCTTGGATCTTTTAACTGGATTCAGGATCCCTTTTACATTATATGAAATTATTTTGGTTACACCCTGTTTCTCCATTGTGTTGTTTTGTTTAGTATAACTGTGTGGTGGCCCTCTTTTGTGCTACTCAGAAACTGAAAGAACATTAAAAACAAGAAAAACATTAAGAACATAGTGTAAAAAACTTTAAAACAAAAAACTGTCAAAAGAACTTCCTGAGCTGAGGTCTTTTTAAAGACCCTGTAAGAGCCTTGATGGAGTGAAGGCTCTGAGGGAAATTCCTCAAACTCTGTTACGTGTTGAGGGCCCTCTCTTACCACTGAAAGTAGTCCCATGCTTTTAACGTGAGTTTCAGAACCCAATCCAAACTTGTAATGATTTTTTTTTTTTCCTTTTATGCCTAAACCCTGTGAAATTGTGTGCACCCTCCCACCCCCATCACATCAAACATTCACGCAAAAACAGTATTTGTTAGTATGAGGAGAACATGTGGATTATTGTCACATTTCTATTTTAACAAGTTTTTTTTTTTTTTTATTACAAAGACTTATTTGTTTCAAATAATATGATTGTTCCATGAAATGTTTTACCACATGCTGAATATGCATCTCCTTTAATGTTTGTTACCTTGTATGAGGGGGGTTGGATGTGCGGATTGATTCAAGAGAAAGGAAAAAAAAAAAAAAAAAAAAGGTCGCTATTCCAACCTGAAAACGGATAGTTTATCCGCGACGCTCTGGTGCTGGGTATCCCGCTGCTGGTCCGTGGATTTTGAGGGTCTTTGTGTTGTCCATGTTTGCGCTTTGATCTTCTCACTCGGGTCTGCTGCGGGTTTAAACACCGTTACCGGGAGCCCTCTTCTCGCCATGTCAGCTGTTGCTTCTTCCGCCGAATTATAGAGACACGTTTCATCGCCGTAGAAGACCCTTAACTTCGCAGGAAATGGTGTCTGAAAGCGCAATTTCTTCTCTCTTAACACCTTTTTCGCGTCATTGTATTCCCTGCGCTTTTTAAGGACCTCCGGGGCGTAATCGTGTTCCACGTAGACTTTTCTCTCCTGGTGCATAAATCCTTTTTTCTGCCAGGCCAGTCTTACAACCTCTTGTTTTATTTTGAAATTGGAAAATCTTACCAACACCGAACGTGGGGGCGCTTCCGCCGCCGGCCTAGCGGCTAATGAACGATGTGCCTTTTCTATCTTCAAGTCGGTGGTTTGTGGAATATCCAATTTCTCTCTTAGTAAGGATTCCACGCATTCTGCCATTGAGTTAAAACCATTTTCGGTTCCTTCTATCAGACCATGAATTCTTATGTTGTCTCTTCTTTGTTTTCCTTCTTGGTCGGTTAGCTTAGCCTCTATAGCTGCTTGTCTTTTGCGTAGGTCCAGCACAGAATCTTCGAGCACTTTTATTCGATCCTCTGTTTCCAAGATTCGGTTCTCGGCCTGGTCCACTCTGCTGTTTGTCCTTTTCAATTCTTCTCTGAATTCCCGAAATTCGGCCGTAACATCTCGGCGAAATCGTCGTAGTTCCTCAAATAGTGATTTCAGGCTAACCCTTTTGTTAGCTATCACCAGCTCCTCGTCTTCTGAACGGGGATCTTCCAGTTCAGATTCTCCGGCCGATACGTGTCCTAGCCTGGAGAATTTCAGTTTCTTCTGTTTTCCTTTAGACATGATGATTTTGTCTTTTGATTTTCACTCCTCCAAAAATCCGTTAAGTTTGATTTTCAAGGTGTTATCCTGGATTGAGTCTGAGAGCTTCAGTGTTAAGCTGCAGTCGCCATGGCGTCCAGACCGGACCTCCCCATTGAAGGATTTTTAATGAATTAATTGGTAAATTCCTCAGTAAAATAAGTATTTGGTCACCTACAAACAAGCAAGATTTCTGGCTCTCACAGACCTGTAACTTCTTCTTTAAGAGGCTCCTCTGTCCTCCACTCGTTACCTGTATTAATGGGACCTGTTTGAACTCGTTATCAATATAAAAGACTCCCGTCCACAACCTCAGTCAGACTCCAAACTCCACTATGGCCAAGACCAAAGAGCTGTCAAAGGACACCAGAAACAAAATTGTAGACTTGCACCAGGCTGGGAAGACTGAATCTGCAATAGGTAAGCATCTTGGTGTGAAGAAATCAACTGTGGGAGCAATTATTAGAAAATGGAAGACATACAAGACCACTGATAATCTCCCTCGATCTGGGGCTCCAAGTAAGATCTCACCCCGTGGGGTCAAAATTATCACGAGAACGGTGAGCAAAAATCCCAGAATCACATGGGGGGACCTAGTGAATGACCTGCAGAGAGCTGGGACCAAAGTAACAAAGGCTACATCAGAAACACACTACGCCGCTAGGGACTCAAATCCTGCAGTGCCAGACGTGTCCCCCTGCTTAAGCCAGTACATGTCCAGGCCCGTCTGAAGTTTGCTAGAGAGCATTTGGATGATCCAAAAGAGGACTGGGAGAATGTCATATGGTCAGATGAAACCAAAATAGAACTTTTTGGTAAAAACTCAACTTGTCGTGTTTGGAGGAGAAAGAACACCATACCTACTGTGAAGCATGGGGGTGGAAACATCATACTTTGGGGCTGTTTTTCTGCAAAGGGACCAGGACAACTGATCCGTGTAAAGGAAAGAATGAATGAGACCATATATCGTGAGATTTTGAGTGAAAACCTCCTTCCACCAGCAAGGGCATTGAAGATGAAACGTGGCTGGGTCTTTCAGCATGACAATGATCCCAAACACACCACCCGGGCAACGAAGGAGTGGCTTTGTAAGAAGCATTTCAAGGTCCTGGAGTGGCCTAGCCAGTCTCCAGATCTCAACCCCACAGAAAATCTTTAGAGGGAGTTGAAAGTCTGTGTTGCTCAGCAACAGCCCCAAAACATCACTGCTCTAGAGGAGATCTGCATGGAGGAATGGGCCAAAATACCAGCAACAGTGTGTGAAAACCTTGTGAAAACTTACAGAAAATGTTTGACCTCTGTCATTGCCAACAAAGGGTATATAACCAAGTATTGAGATGAACTTTTGTTATTGACCAAATACTTATTTTACCGAGGAATTTACCAATTAATTCATTAAAAATCCTTCAATGTGATTTTTGGATTTTTTTTTTTCTTATTTTGACTCTCATAGTTGAGGTATACCTATGATGAAAATTGGAGACCTCTCTCATCTTTTAAGTGGGAGAACTTGCACAATTGGTGGCTGACTAAATACTTTTTTACCCCACTGTAACTAATGCTCCTGACTGGATAAAACAAAACACAAATTACTTTTACTAGGCACCAAAAGAACTAAAAAGGCTAACAAACTAAATAGACGGTTATGCTGTTTATTCCATCTAGCTACAATGCTCCACACTGTGTATATATATTTATATGTGTTATATATATATATATGTGTTATATATATATATATATATGTGTTATATATATATATATGTTACAGATGTTAACGGCGTCAACAGATGGGAGATGAGATTCATTTTACATTATTGCTATAAATTAAATCTTATTTTTTATGGGAATAATATAGATTATAAAGTGGGGTTTTTGCAATTGTGCATTTGAAGAGAAGCTGTGTAACCTCACTGACGACACGTTGACAACTGTTAAAGATGGCTGACATTGAGGAAGCGTGGTCTGGTTTGAACTGAGCGGCGTCACTCTGCTGTAGCATGACTAGCTTACGACAGACGTCCAGTTTAATTATCGTTTCAGTGTAAATTCACTAGGCCTCTAAGGATAATTAATATATCAACTTATCATATGAAAATTATTTTTTACACTTGTACAAAATGAGGAGGAAGAATATGAAGGCAGCTCATTTCAGTGTAAACAGCATTATATCATAAGTTCATTTTTTAAAATTATACTTAACACACTGATTTATCGAGGTAATTTTTATAACGTTTGTATACCACTGTTAATAGTCTCTCGGCGCCACACCAGTCGGCTGCCTTTTGCAACAGCGGCTCGATTCCGAGTTTTTTTTCCCCTTCCTCTCTCTTTTGATGCTCTGAGTGTTGCTATCCCTGTGCTGTTGCAATCCTGGAATTTCCCCGTTGTGGGACTAATAAAGGCTTATCTTATCTTATCTTATATATTTATGTGTACATATGTATATTCACTGCTCTTATTTTCTTATCTTCTTAATTATTGTTCTGAGTGTTCCTATCCCTGTGCTGTTGCAATCCTGGAATTTCCCCATTGTGGGACTAATAAAGGCAGGTTCAGGTTCAGGTTCAGGTTACTTTATTTGTACCCGTAGGTAGATTTGTTTTGCAGTCTGGTGACATCCATATTTACAAGCCACAAATTACATTCAACATAGACACAAACACAGGCACATATGAAGCTGACTATAAACATGATAAGAATACTCAAGGCTCCATCAATCAGGGTATAAAAAGACAAAGAGATGGGAGGAAAAACCAGAGGTAAGAGAGAAGGGTCATATTAAAAGTTAAAAACTAGTCAAAGAGGTTAAAAACTCAAAGGTCTAAAACCCAATAAAATATTTAGAACCCAAGTGACATCCTACAAAAATAAGTAAATATAAAATGGAGTTAATAAATAGGTACCTAAATTATGTGCAATATATTTTTACAGCTTGTTCAACTCTTTGACAGCAGCAGGGACAAAACTGTTTTTGTAGCGCTGGGTTCTACTTTTTGGGACAGCAAACCTCCGTCTTGAGGGAAGAAGCTGAAAGTGGCAGTGCAAAGGTGGGAGTCATCATTTAAAATGGAGGTAGCCATCCTCTGTACTTGTCTGGTGTACAGGGATGTCAGGCTCAGCTGTGACTCACCAAGCAAACAACTGGACCATCTAACTACCTGATCCAAGGATTTCTTCTGTTTCAGTTTTATCTGACCAAACCATGACACTAAAGAAAAGGATAAAACAGATTCAATACATGCCCGATAAAACATTGTCATTATGGTTCGGTCAACTTGGAAGCGTGCAAGTTTTCTCAAGCAAAACAAATGTTGCTGACCCTTTTTGCACACCCTTTCACAGTTCTCTTCAAAGTTTAAATTACTATCAATAATCGTCCCAAGATATTTGTACGATTGTACACATTCGGTGGTCTGGCCTTTTAGTACGGTGACTTTGTGCCTGAGATTTTTCCTCCTAAAGTCAATAATCATGTCTTTAGTTTTTGTCGTATTCAGCTGCAGGTAGGAATCCTCACACCGGTGAACAAAATCATCAACTACTGGGCCGTGGCCACTCTCACCATCCTGGAGGAGACTGACAATAACTGAGTCACCAGCATACTTTATAATGTGTCTGTTGTCATGTCTGCTCCGACACATGTTTGTGTACAGGATGAAGAGTAGTGGTGACAACACACACCCCTGAGGAGAGCCAGTAGAAGAGCACTTTAGGTCAGACAATGTACCATTGACCCTTACTCTCTGCGTCCTGTTGGTTAAGAAATCCAGAATCCAACCCACCAGATTATTGCTCAAATCAAATTGCTGCAGGAGCCTTTCAACTAAGATATGAGGTTGGATTGTATTAAAGGCGGAGGAAAAGTCCACAAATAAAAGTCTGGTGTGTGTCCCATTAAAATCCAGATGTTTAAAAAGCATGTTAAACAGAGTGACAGTGGCATCCTCCACTCCTCTGTGAGGCCTATAGGCAAACTGCAGAGGATCCAATGCATGCTCAGTCTGCTTTAGGACCTCACATCTGACCAGTTTTTCAAAAATTTTCATTAAAATTGAAGTCAAAGCAACTGGTCTAAAGTCGTTTACTGTTTTAGGACAGCTGGATTTTGGAACAGGAACAACCACGGCTTCTTTCCAGATCTTAGGCACATGTTGTGTCTGTAAGGACTTATTGAAAATGTAATGAAATATAAGGCTTATCTTATCTTATCTTATCTTAAACAAGTTCTTATAAAACCTGAACACACAAATAAAAAGGCCTGTACATCAGAGAGCCCATAAAAACCAAGAAAAACTGCAAGGCATTATCTCTCTGCACTTTAGTTTTAACAGTCAGTTTCTCTATTAGTGTATTAATCACAAAAACAGTCAAAATCCATCACCAACAGGTACCACGTCTCCTCCTCCAGACCTCTGAGACCCACATCTCTTCTGTTGTCTGATGCTGGATTGCGGGTGCAGCAGTCATTTACTCACGGCAAACTCAGAGACATGCAGAAAGAGAAAAAAAAATAGCTAAGTAGCAGCTGTTAGAGTCCAGCTCCATCCATGTGAAGTTCTGTGTCTGCAGTGTGGAGGAGAGCTGCAGCCAAATCGGTCCTGGTAATTGTTGTGTAGTTATTTATTGTTAGTTGTTTATTGCTCCATTATTGCTCTAACTTCTTGACTCCAGTTCCAGACATAACATTTGGAGACGAGAAGAAAAGCCATGGAAGCATGTGGAGCACCAATTCATTTGGAGCTCCCAGGTGAGCCGCCTGTGCCGTGGCCTTGGTGGTATAAAGCCTTTAAAATGTATATGGTGGCATTGGACCTGGGAAGGATGAAGAAGCTGAGGGCGCGTGCGTTGCTTGTGCACAACCTGGGAATGGAGGGCCAGAGGATTTTGGGCATGCTTGGTGATGCGGATAACTACGAAGAAGTGGTCAAGTTAATGGCGCGCCATTTCAGGACGCCGGACAACGTCATCGTCTGGAAGATTAAGTTCCAACAGTGAAGCCAACAGGTTGGCGAACCCACACAGCGGTTTGTATCGGACTTGAGGCAGCTAGCCGCTGACTATCAGTTTGGACTGTTGAAAGAAGAAATGGTTCACGACCAGTTGGCGGAACACACCAACTGTGTTGCGGTCCGGTCTAAGCTGCTCACATTTCTGGGTGAGTTGACTCTGGCCAAGGCCGTTGAGTTGGCTCTCCAACTGGAGGCAGCGGATAAGCAAACTCAGAAGCTACGTGAGCGTCTGTCACCACGAGAGTTGGGATCCTCCGTGGCCACACAGGTAGTGGACCGGACAGTGATGGGAGTGTCAAGGATCATGCCAAGAGGGCCAACGCTGTATGGATGAGGTCTGCCCCGGGAAGCCCAGGTGTATGGGCTGCGGGTCCACGAAACACCGCTACAAGGCCAGCGAGTGTGCGGCAAGAGAAAGCGCTGCGGCAATTGTGGGCGTCTATATAATTTTGTGAGGGTGTGCCAGTCAGCGGAACAAGATAGCCTGCGCAAGAGCTCGACTCCTCCCACCCCAACAGTGATTCATATTGTGTCCCCGAGTACCAGTAGGCGCACACATTGCACGGTAAAGTTGGATGGAGTACCGGTACCGATGCTGATTGACACGGGGGCAGAGAGTTCACTGCTGAACTGGGCTATGGTTAGAGAATGTTTTCCCCACTACAGAACTGGAGGTGACTCAGCACCGCTTTGCGGCTGTGGAGGAGGACGGTTGACCATGGTGAGTACCGTCAGACTGACAGCTTGGTACAAGTTGGCAGAGACGGCTGATGTGGAGTTTGTCATGATGGCCCGTGGCACAAACATCATGGGCTGCAACCTGTTTTATGGCCTCGGGTTTTCCATCAGGAGCAGCGTTGGGGAAGAATGGTCGGGCTGTGGACTGTGGGACCAACCGGTTGACAAAAACATGGTGGCGTGCAATGTTGCAGCGGCTCACGGCTCTCCTTTTCAGTGTTTTTTTTGGATGTTATGGTACTCCTTTTTTGTTTATTTGTGTGCTATCAGTTCGGAGAACATTCGCTACACCCGTCAGAGACTTCATGAGATTGGAGACCAGCATCAGACACCAGTTGCGAGTGTCTTTCACCACATGTATAACATCCCAGTCGACATAGCAAGACCACCGGGCTCTCCGTGGATTGTTGTCGGGTCGTGGAGGCGGCGGAGACAGAGATGGAGGAGGGAGAGGAAGCAGAAGCGGGGCCACAGGTCCGGTGTTATGCTAAGGCTAAGGAGACAACCACATAAGCCACCACTACCGAGCCTGTATCTTTCCAATGCCAGATCCTTGGTGCATAAAACAGAAGACTTGGAATTACAACTTGCCGGTAATCGCTATGTTCGTGACTGTTGTGCTCTGATTATCACTGAAACTTGGCTCCATCCGGACATATGCGACGCTAGCATGCAGCTAGTGGGCCGCACGTTGCTACGCTGTGATAGGACTAAGGACTCCGGTAACAGCAGAGGAGGGGGGCTTTGTATGTATGTGCATAATAACTGGTGTAACAATGGGACTATTACAGACAAATATTGCTCTCCCGATCTCGAGTACATGTCTGTAAGATGTCGGCCTTTTTTTCTACCGAGAGAGCTAACAATAGTGTTTATCACGGCTGTGTGTATTTCACCCAGTGCAAATGTAAATACGGCGCTCTCCCTCCTGCTTAACACCATTAACAAACATCAGCGGGCTCACCCTGATGGTGTCCACACAGTCGCAGGAGACTTTAATAAGGCCAATCTGAAGACTGTACTCCCCAAATTTTATCAACATGTTAAGTGTTCTACTAGAGGGGAGAACATTTTAGACCATGTTTACACTAACATCAAGCACGCATACAGAGCCATATCCCTCCCCCACCTCGGCCAGTCGGACCATCTTTCCCTCCTGCTCTCCCCAGTCTACACCCCCCTCAAGCGTAGTGACAGGCCCACTATAAAGACTGTCACAACTTGGCCTGACAATGCTCTCTCCAAACTGCAGGATTGCTTCACAGAGACAGACTGGGATTTATTTGGACAACAGGAGTTGGAAACATCCACTGATACAACCTTGGACTACATTAAGTTTTGTATCGGTAATGTGACTGTGGACAAAAATATTAGGGTTTTTCCCAACCAGAAACCCTGGATGACTAGCCAGGTCCGCACACTCCTCACAGCCCGTGATGCTGCCTTCAGATCAGGTGACAGAGACCTTTATAGGTCTACTCGAGCCGATCTGAAAAGAGGAGTTAAAAAAGCAAAAGCGGATTACAAGATGAGAATAGAGTCCCACTTGTCCAGTAACAACATACGGGAGGTGTGGCAGGGAATTCAAAACATCACGAATTACAGAGGCTGTGCTACAACATCAGAGAACCTGAGTGCACCGCTGGCAGAGGAGCTAAATAGCTTCTTTGCTCGCTTTGAAATAACTCAATAGCAGCACTCATCAGCCTCAGCCCTGTCCCCACCCCCACCCAGCTCCTGCACCACCACTTTCACTGTCAGTGAGTATGACGTCAGACGGGTGCTCCTGGCAGTGAACCCCAAGAAGGCTGCCGGCCCAGATGGAGTTCCTGGTAAGGTGCTTAGAGCGTGTGCCTCCCAGATCACCTCCATCTTTACCAGGATTTTCAACCTCGCCCAGGCAGTCATCCCGTCTTGTCTGAAATCTGCCATAATCATCCCGGTACCAAAGAAGTCTCCCACCACCAGCCTAAATGATTACCGTCCTGTGGCCCTCAACCCAGTAATTATGAAGTGCTTCGAGAGACTGCTTCTCTAGCACATTAAGAGCCATCTTCCCCCGGACTTTGACTCTTACCAGTTTGCACACCGTGAAAACCGATCCACTGAAGATGCCATCGCCGTAGCCATCCATTCTGCGCTGTTCCACTTGGAGCGGCAGCACAGCTACGTCCGAATGCTCTTCATGGACTACAGCTCGGCCTTTAACACAATCATCCCAGATATTCTCATTACCAAACTGAACACCCTTGGTCTCCCACCTCTCATGTGCTTGGATAAAGAACTTTCTCACCAACCGGTCCCAGACTGTGAGACTTGGCTCCCACTTCTCCTCCACACAGACGCTGAGTACTGGCTCCCCACAGGGCTGTGTGCTGAGCCCCCTCCTGTACTGTCTACACCTATGACTGTCGTCCGGCCTATAACAACAACCTCATCGTGAAGTTTGCTGACGACACCACGGTGGTTGGACTCATTTCAGGAGGGGACCAGACAGCCTATAGGGAGGAGGTCCTGAAGTTGGCAACTTGGTGTTTAGAACACAACCTGACTCTGAACACCAAGAAAACCAAGGAAATCATTGTCAACTTCAGGAGGACCAATACCGACCTAGCCCCCCTCTTCATCAACGGTGAGTGTGTGGAGAGGGTCCACACATTCCGGTGCCTCGGCGTCCTTATCTCCTCTGACATCTCCTGGACAGACAACATCTCGGCGATTATTAAGAAGGCTCAGCAGCGGCTACACTTCCTGAGAGTCCTCAGGAAGTACGACCTCAACTCCACTTGTGCTGCTGACCTTCTATCGCTCATCCATTGAGAGTCTGCTCACATACTGCATTACAGTGTGGTATGGGAATTGCACAATGGTAGACAGGGAGAGGTTGCAGAGGGTAGTAAAGGCAGCACAGAAGATCATCAGCCGCCCTCTCCCCTCCCTGACAGACATTTACACCGCCCACTGCCTTAGTAGAGCACAATGCATCATCAAGGACATCTACCACCCTGGAGCTGACCTGTTTGACCTGCTGCCCTCAGGGAGGCACTACAGGTTCATCAGAGCCAGGACAAATAGACTCAAGAACAGTTTTTTTCCCAAAAGCCATCATGGCTCTGAATTCTCAGTCCAACCCTCCCTGACCCCCCCAGTATACCTCTAAACACATCACTGTGTAATTGACATTTACGGTCCAGAATGCTGTGCAATCTTTTTAATATTTTTGTTTTTATATTGTATATATAACTTATTTTTATCTTAGATTACGTACACTGTACACATTATACATTATTTATTGCAGGAATTTATATTTTTTATGCTTTTTATTTTTCTCTTTTACATATGTTGCACTGAAGGAGATGCTTAAATCTCATTGTACATTTGTTTGTATAATGACAATAAAGGCTATCTATCTATCTATCTATCTATTCCGAGAGTTCAGGATGACGCTGTGTGGAATGAACAATTTCTGGGCACTCCGGAAAGTGGACAGGCCTTGCCACGCTTAGGGTCGCTGCGGGAGGACACCGGTGCCAGTGTCCGAGTCACCCTGGTACCGGGCGGCACGGGGGAGAGCCTGTGGTGGCGAGCGATGCCCAAAAGATGGTCCCAGGTGTTCCCGGAGCACGGCCGTGGCAGGCCGGTGAACACGGAGCCACATCGGCAGGGTCCACACCAGATTTACAAGCAGTCAGGGCAGGACCAAGTGGCACTGGGAGAGCGAGTGCCAGGCAGAGACACCACAGGCCGTACAGGGTCCCGCTTGGAGTTGTGGACTGGGTTCGGGCGGAGGCGAGGTCCAGGCAGGTGAGAGAAAGGCGGAAGATGGAGCAGTACCAGGGCCGGCTGCTGGTGACGGCCGAGCAGCACAATGGTTACCTTCTGCTGTCGGATGGCTCGTAGTGCCATTCTTTTTTTGTAACTTAAGATTTTTATTCATTTTTCATTATATAGTATATTGCATTCAGATCACAGTCTACATTTAAAAAAAACAAAGGGGCTAGAGTAAAAAAGAAAAAGGAGAAAAAAAAAAAAAAAGGGGGGGGGGACAAATGTTGGAGCATCAAGTTTTTAGTTTCCATCTCTTAATTCTTCTGGTTTTTCCAGCGTCTTTGGTTATTCTTTCAATATCTGTCTCGTTGTTGCACTTTGTAGTGTGTCCATTTCCGCCATTTTTTTCCCCATAGTCCTTCTTGCATTCTTTGTCGATATGTTAGTTTTTCCATCATACGTATGTCCTCAATAATGTCAGTCCATTGCTCTTGGTCAGGAAGAACTTCTGATCGCCATTTTTTTGTGATTGTTTTTTTACATGCAATCAACAAGATTTTAACTAGATATCTGTCCTCAGCCTGTATAACATTGTCTTTTTTAAGATCACATAGGTACATCAAGTTACAGTTCATTGGTATATTATATCCTAATATCCTCTGTATTGTCACATGTATAGATTTCCAGAATGATGAGATTTTGCAGCATTTCCAAAACATATGCGAGTGGTCTGCATTTTGAGCCCCACATCCCCTCCAGCATATAGATTGGGTATTTGTATACTTTCCTTGAATCTGTGGTGTAATGAAAAAGCGAATCAGGTTTTTCCATCCAAATTCCCTCCATGTTCTTGAATTTGTTGACGTGTGTTGTGTTTTCCATATTTCCTGCCAGCTTTCTTCTGTTATGTTTAAATTGAGCTCTTTCTCCCATTTCTCCTTTATATAGTTACTTGAATGATTGTTTGCCATAAGTTTCTGATATAGCTTTGAAATAATTCTTGTTTTATTTCCTGTATATGAGCTTAAAATGAATTGTATAATCTCGCTCACATCTGTTTGGAGGTTATGCCTAATCTTCTTCATATAATAGTCTCTCATCTGCAGATATCTGAAGAATTCCGATCTTTCTAGTTTAAATTTTCTCCTGATGTTTACAAAGCTCCCGAGATCTTTTTTTCCGATATTGCCCCATGCTGTGATTCCCTTGTTCACCAGATTTTTGTATCCCCTATCTTGTTTTGCCGGTTCAAACTGACTGTCAAATGCTACCCATTTCAATAGTTTTATGTCTTCCTTTATATTATACTTTTGTACTATTTTATACCACAGTTCTAATGTAAATTTAGTGATTGGGTCTATTTGTTTGATTTGCTTATATGCATCTTTATCTCCTATTATGCTTTGTACTGGGAGTCCCTCAATTTCCTTTTCCATTTCTTTCCATTTTGCCTCATATCCCTCGTCGCACCAACATATGATATATCTTATTTGTGCTGAGTAGTAATATTCCTTTAGACTCGGTAGGCCCATGCCTCCTTTCTCTTTTGGTAACTGGAGAGTTTTATATTTCACTCTTGGTTTTTTACCTCCCCAAACAAATCTCGATATCATCCTGTCCCACTTTGAGAATTGGGCATCTGGAATCTCTGTTGGTATAGCCTGGAAGAGGTAAAGTAATCTAGGTTGTATGCTGATTTTGACTGTCTCAATTTTTGAATTCAGATCCATATTTAAGATTGACCATCTATCAATATCTTTTTTTATTTCTTGTTCCAACCTATCATAGTTTGCTTTATAGATTTTGCTTAGATCTTTAGGTATGTTCACTCCAAGGTATTTTATTTCTTTTTGTTTCCAGTTTAGTTTGATCTTATCAGTTATCTGGTTTAGAGGGTTATAGTGGAATGTCAGTATTTGTGTTTTTGTTATGTTTATCTTGTATCCTGATAATTTTCCAAAATTTTCTATCAAGTTCATCATTTCCATTATTGATTCATCTGGTTGTTCAAGGTAAACTATAATATTGTCTGCAAATAGCCCAATCTTGTGTTCCGCCCCCTTTATTGTTACACCTTTTAATTTCTTATTTTGTCATATCGCTTGAGCCAGTGGCTCTATGAACAGAGCAAACAAGGTGGGCGATAAGCAGCATCCCTGCCTAGTTGATCTTTGTATATTTACTTTGTCTGTTAAGCTACCGTTTATCTTGATTCTTGCCACAGGTTCTTGATACAGTGTCCTTATGCATTGTACTGATTTTTCGTTAAATCCAAAGCGTTCCAGCACACTATATAGGAATTTCCAGTTAACCCTGTCAAATGCTTTTTCTGCGTCTAAACTCATTATTACTGCGCTTTTCTTTTCTTTATGTATTTGATTAATTATATGTATTGTTCTCCTGATATTGTCATGTGTTTGGCGTCCCTCTATGAAACCAGTTTGGTCATCTTCTATCAATTCCGTCAAGAATGTCTTTATTCGTTTACATATAATTGTTGTATATATTTTATAATCCACATTTAATAAAGAGATTGGCCTATAGTTTCCGCATTGTTCTCTATCTTTCCCTGGCTTTAAAATGACTGAAATAATGGCTTCGTTCCATGATGGAGGTATTTTGTTGTTGTTCAACGTCCAATTAAATGACTTTAGAAGCTGTGGCATGAGTTCTTCTATAAACAGTTTATAAAACTCAGATGGGTATCCATCACTACCTGGTGATTTACCATTTTTAAGTGACTTAATCACATCTCTAATCTCTTGTGTTGTTATTTCTGCTGTTAGCTTTTCATTTTGTTGATTTCCTATTGATGGCAAGTCCAATGTGCATAGAAATTTTTTAATATCTTTAGTATTTGTTTCTTCAGGTTGCGAGTATAGTTCTTGGTAGAAATTATGGAATATTTCTTCGATGTTTTCTGGGTTAACTGTGGTTTTATTTGTGGTGGGGTCTTTAATCTTATATACATTATTCATTGTTTGTTGTTTTCTTAACCGTTTTGCCAGCAGTTTTGTGGCTTTTGGTCCCGTTTCATAATATTTTTGCTTTAGATATCTATTTTTCCTTTCAATTTCATCCATTTGTGTTTCTTTTATCTTTATTTTTTCTTCTTTAATTTCTTGATATATTTTTGGGTCATTTGTGCTTTGATGTTTATGTTCTAATTCCCTCAGTCTCTCACATCTTTGTTCATACGCTTCCAGTTTAGTCTTATTTGCTTTTCCTGTTTCAACAATTAATTTACCTCTTAACACGGCTTTTAGTGCATCCCATAGTATTGTTGGGTCCACTTCTTCATTGTCATTCTCTTGGATATATTCATTTATATTTACTTTTATTCTTTCTTTCATTTTATCATCATTTAACAGTCCTACATTAAGTTTCCATGTTGTTTGTCGTTTTCTATTGTTTAAATTTATTTCCATGTATATAGGATTATGATCTGATATTTCTGCCCCTCCAATCCAACAATTTCTCACCCTGTGTCTGTCATCTTCATTCATAAGGAAGTAATCTATTCTAGAGTGTACTTTATGGACTGCTGAATAATGTGTATAGTCTTTTTCCAGTGGGTGCAGGTCCCTCCAAATGTCTACCATACCCATTTCTGCCAGTGAGGTTCTTATGAATTTTGTTACATGTTTTTTTGTCTTCTTAACACTTGTTGTATCAATTTCATGATCCATGACAGCATTTAAGTCTCCTCCACAAATTAGGACTCCTTCACTGTGTGTTGCTATGAGATCAAACAGATGTTGAAAAAAACCCTTGTCACTTTCTGGTGGGGCATAGATGCTCACTAATGTGATCTGCATTCCATCTATGCTACCCTTTATTATTACATACCTGCCTTCTTTATCCTGGATTTCCTGTTCACATTCAAATTGTATTTTATTTGAGATTAGTATCATAACCCCCCTTTTAGTTCCTCCCTTAAATGAACTGTAGTAGGAGTTCTTATAGCCAAATCTCTTTAGTTTCACATGTTCTGTCTTGCTCAAATGTGTCTCTTGCATAAATATAATTTCGGCTTTTTCTTTCTTGAATTTTCTTATTATTCTTTCCCTTTTAACAGGTGAGTTCAGACCATTCACGTTTAGTGTTATTATCTTAAGATTTTTACCCATAATCATGTTTTTCCATTTTTTTAACTTGTGCTCCTAGCCCCTTTAACAACAAAAATAACACATACTTATATAAAAACACATTAAAAAATCTCGACCTCCGTACTTTGGGCCTTTCTTCTGCCCACTGGTCCCTGTTGGTGGGTGGAGGGATTGTCCTCACCGAGTGTAGGGCCCTCCCTAGACCTGTATTTACTATCCAAGAAATAGTCATTAGTCTAGAAATGTCCAACAAATATCACTTAAACCTCTCCTAGCCATCTGTTTCTCTTTTACCTTGTCTTCTTGGCCTTCATTTCTTCTGTGTCTTTCTTAATCTTTGTTATAATCTAGGCTTTCAGTTGAAAGCTTTGTAGTCTTTCCTGGGCCCGCTGCGCCACGTCTCCCCCCGTCTTTTGCCGCTCACTCGCCTCCACTCCGGCTGTCGTGATGCGTTCAGGGCCTCCGCTGCTCCTACCGTTTCCTCCGGCACGTACACCTCAAGGCCCCGCTCCATCATGTCCTGCGCTGCCTCTCTGGCTGTGTTGTAGGTTCTTACGCCGTTCTCCCAATGAATCCTCATCTTCGTTAGCGGCGTTTGGAATCTAATTTTTTTTTCTTTCAGCGTTTTTTTAATGTTGGCATATTTCTTCCGCTGCTGCACAATTTCCGCCGGGTAGTCATGATCAAAGAATATCTGCTTGTCGCCGATTCGTATCTTTTTTTTCCACGCTCGTGTCAGGATTCTTTCCTTTACATCATATTTCAGAAAGTTTACCACAACTGACCTGGGTGTAGAGCGTGGGTTCGGGTTCTGTGCCGAGGCTCTGTGCGCTCGTTGAATCTGCAGATCCGCTTCGCTGGGCAGTTCCAGCTCTTTTTTTAAGAACTGATCCATGAATTTCGTCATCGAGTTGCCTTCAATGCCCTCCGGGATCCCGAAGATGCGTATATTGCCCCGTCTGGACCTACTCTCCAAGTCGGTTACTTTCTCCTGCATCCTCTGCATTTGTGCCGTCAGGGTCTGCAGCTGTTCGCTTGCCTCGCTATTCCAATCTTCCAGCTCTGATATTCGGGCCTGCGCTTCTGTCATACACGCCCGCTGGGAGCGCAGCTCCTCCATGTTTTCTGCTAGCTTGCGCTCCATTTCTCTTCGGAGGCCCATAATTTCTTCCTTAATCTCTTTTTTCAGCTCCTCCTTAAGAGCCGCTAAATCCTGTTGTAGCTGCCGTTTGAAGTCTCTCAACTCTTTACCCAAACTGGCGATGCCAGTGTTCATGGTATCGAGTGTGTCTTCCATTTTCTCTGCTGCGGTCACTTCGTTTTTTTGGGCCCCGTGTTCAGCGGTTTCTCCTGTGTTGTTGAAGAGGAATTCTTTAATTTTACTCTGCTTTTGTCCTTGTGCCCGGCTCCTTCGTGTTTTCATCCCTTAGTTTATTGATCCGCTTATGTCGAGTTGGCCATTTACCGATGATTTTTAATCCGGCTAGGGAGAGCTCTCTGTTTAAGCGTTATGTCTCTCCGCCATCTTCCCGGAAGTCCCTCATAGTGCCATTCTAATGAATTACGGCATGCCCCGAAGAAGGCAGTTGGGCACGGCCCCAGACGACTGGAGCGCTCGGAGATGTGGAGGAGAAGGCGCATCGGGACTGAGGTGACCAGCTGTGGCCCAGGAAGCGAGCTACCTCCAGAGGCGGACTGAATGGTGAAGGGTCTGGTGGAGCCACGGGTCATCCTCACTGAGCCATGGATGTGTGTTTGTTGTTAGTTACTGATATGTATTTATAGTTCTGGGATTGTTTTGGTGTTCCGTTTTAAGTAGGAGACACGGCAGTAATTTTGTTTTTTGTTTTTTTTTTAACAGGACTTTTATATCATGGGCGGCAGAATAACCCGCCTTGCCGTGTGGGGGGTAGGACAGCAGTCTCCCCATCTCCCCTAATTTTAGTTATTTTGTGTGAATGCCATAGTCCACTTTGTGTGATTTTATTTTTGTTTAGCTGATGATTCGGGTTCCAAGTTGGGGTGGGCTGATTTTATGTGTGTTTTGGATTTTCTACGGGGGGGGGGAAGGGGGGGTTGTGTAGTTACTTATTGTTCATATGTTGTATTGTGTTTGGAGCTCTTCTTTGTGTAGCACGGGGTGGCGTCTCCATGTTCTGGTTCCGCAACTCTGTGCATATAAGAAAGGCTGCAGGTGGGGGGGGGGTCGGTCTCTTCCGCCATGACCTCTGCCAGCTATGTGTGGTCAGGTGCACTACGCCCTGTGTTACAATAAACTGTCTGTCCTCCTCCACTATTGCTCCCCTTCTTGACTCCAGTTCCAGACTTTAAATTAATGTCTGCTATTTTGTCCTGTCGGAACTTAATCTTCCAGATTGATTACGATTCCAAAAAGATTTTCGTGCTAAATTAGAAAAAGAATAGGTTTTGAATCCCGATCCTGACGACAACAATGCCCATTTGTCATAAATACTTAGGTAATAATGATTTTTATTTCATTATTTTGGGCTTTTTAAATGTCTGGTTAATATTTAGATTAAACAGCGAACGTGTCTGAACTGGACACAAAACGCCAAAATTACTAAATTAAATTTCAAGGAATATATTACAATGGGTCTGGAAGATTTGTAAACGTGTCCCGTTACTTAACTTGATGTCACTTGGTCCCATTCGATATCATTTAATGCGCTATTTGTGCACTTTGTGTAACGTTAGTTACTACAAAAATGGCCATGTGTCGTTAAATATTAAAATAATATGGATTTCGTTGATTTGGGGGTCGTTTGGTGTCCCATAAAAATGATTTCATTTATCTGGATGTTTTCTAGGGAGTTGGGGTCCCGGGAGTCCCGTTCGGTCCCGTTCGCTGTTTAGTGCAGCCGTGCGGGACTAGAATGTTCTGAATGAGACTTTAGGAAATTAGGAATCACTTCATAAATCACTGGATTGAAAATGTACTTGTACATGTACAGATTGGATCCCAGGGTCCACTTGACCTGTCTCCTCCACGGACACAGGAGGCTAACGTTAGCTTAGCATGACGGTTGGTGTTTCCATGGTAACAGGAAGTTCACTAACCTTCTCTCCTCGGCTCCATTTCAGATTTTTAAATCCACATCAACCGATTCTCGGTGTCGGTCTACCTCTGATCTGTCCACAGAACCGGACTCTGGCGAAGAGTCTGGATCCTGCTGCCTTTCAACAAGATAACCGGAACTAGCCCATAGATAGCTAAGACTCACATCCGGTATGAGCTTCAAAGTAAAAGTCAAAAACATGAAATGTTCTTTACATCAAAGAATCTATCTGTAAGCAGAAATTATGTATTTGTAACAAGCAGCACCTAGCGCCCGTTTCTTCTTCTGTTTGTGGGTTTATTCAGTATTGTCCAATCCAACTTTATTTAGAAGCACCTTAGAAACAACCAAAGTGGACCAAGGTGCTAAATATATAAAAACACAAGAGCTGAACTACTAAAATCAAGTAAAATTCATACATAAAAACAAGAGTAAAAAACAACCATCCAATAAATAATTAGAATGGAATGGAATAGAATAGAATAGAATAGGCTTTATTGTCATTGTGCAGTTGAAAAGTACAATGAAATTGTGGGTGGCCCTCCAAGCTACTGCACAGTATACATATGAAGCATAAAAAAACATTAAGTATAAAAACAGAGATATAAAGCACACATTTAAGCACACACAGAATAAATGATAAGTATAAAAAAAACCCCACTTTGGTCGGAGCTGAACAGATGGGTCAGTGTACTGAAAAGTGCAGAGTGCAAAAACAGGTATAATAAAAACACACATTTTTATTCATTAAAGTGTCCTCATTTCAATGTACGTAAGTGTTGTGGGGGAAAGGTGTGGACCTCTGGCTGCCTGCAGTCCGAATGGCCCAGGGGAAGAAATTGTTTGTCATTCTGGAGGTATGGGACCTGATTGATCTTAAACCATCGTCCAGAGGGAAGCAGGTAAAACAGGTGGTGGGCGGGATGTGAGGGATCACCTGTGATGGCCTTGGTCTTCCTGAAACAGGAGGATCTAGTGCAGGGATGTCCAATTATGTGCCATGGAGGGCCAAGACCCAACAGGCTTTACCTCTAACCAGTGTCTTCAACAACAGAGTCCACTGAATTTCTTCCAACTGATTGCTGATAAGTGAAAACACCTGCTGAAGAGACTGGGTAGATGAGAAAACCTGCAGGGTCTTGGCCCTCCATGGCACATGATTGGACACCCCAGATTTCCTCCAGGGAGGGCAGAGGGTTGCTAATGATGACTTTTGGGCGTTGTTGATGACCCTCTGCACAGCCTTCCTGTTCTCAGCCATGGATCCTGTGTACCACACACCCAGAAAGTTGGTGAGCACACTCTCCACTGAGCAGAAGGCCAGCAGCAGCTTCTGATCCAGGTTGTTCTTCCTCAGGACATGGAGGAAGTGTAGCCACTGCTGGGCTTTCTTTACCAGGGCCTTGGTGTTGACAGTCCAGGAGAGGTCAGGGGTGATGTGGGTGCCCAGGAACCTAAAGGTGGTGACAGTTTGCACGTGGTCATGAGGGTGGGGGTGTGGTCCTGTCTGTTCTTCCTGAAGTCCATAATGAGTTCTTTGGTTTTATGGACATTCAGTTCCAGGTTGTTTGCTGAGCACCACATCAACAGATTCTCTACCTCTGCCCTGTATGCCTTCTCATCGTCATTGGCGATGAGCCCAGCCAAGGTGGTGTCGTCCACGGACTTCTCGATGACGGTGGTTGGGTGTGTTGGAATACAATCAAGGGTGTACAGGCCGTACAGTAGAGGGCTTGGAACACAGCCACACCTGGGGGTGGGGGGGTGCCAGTGTGGAGTGACAGTGTGGAGGAGTGGTGGGGGCCGAGTCTGACTGTGGGCAGTTTGTGAGAAAGTTTTTTTTTGATCCAGGAACAGGTGAGGAGGGATCTGGAGGTAGTGTAGTTTGTTGATCAGGATATCCGGGATAATGGCTTTGAATGTTGAGCTGTAGCTCACAAAGAGCATCCTCACGTAGCTCTTTATGTTCTCCAGGTGGCTCAGCACTCTGTGAAGTGTGGTGGCGATGGCGTCTTCTGTGGACCAATATGCTCTGTTGGCAAACTGGTGGGGGTGGGGGGGTGACAGTCCCTGATGTGCTGGGACACCAGTCTGTTATGTTCACAAACCTGATACAAAAGGAGATGGACGAGGAGGTTGCACTGGAACACAGCTTTAATATAAAGATGGTTGCACTACAGGGAATGCACAGTATGTGGAGTCATCCTTGGTAAAGAGGAAGCACGAATGGCGGACACCCTGTAATATAGGGCAGTGTGATGACGCAACAGGAAGGCGGCATCTTCACACCGCACTTCACAATAAATCCTCATCACATTCCCCCCCCTTTACAAAAATAAAAACACATCTAATTAGAACACACCCAAATTTGGAAACACAGAACCCCAAGCAAACACATTAAATTAAAAGCTAACATAAAATCACAAAACCCAAAACACTATGACAAACTAAAATAGGACCTGTTGGTAGACTGCCACACGGCAAAGTGGGTTATTCTGCCACTTAATCTTTGAACAGCTGTGCTCCTAACTAAACAGTTCTAGCTATTTTATTTTGAGTCCCCCACGGTAATGGTGGGTCAGGCAAGGGGGTCCTGTGGCAGCCCCGCAGCAGAAGCGCTCCTGGAGGTGGAAGGCCCCTGGGGCAAAGATCGATTTTCAAGACACAGGAGTCCAGATCTCCCACCACCGTCGTCAGCTCCTGCGTAGCCTTGCCATCTGGAGTGTCCACCTGGACATGCAGCAGATGGTTTGCATAACAAACCAAGCTGTCCGTCAGCTGGAAACACGCCGCTCCCAACTTTGCCACAATCCTCAATGGCACTCAATATCTCGCCGGCTGTGGTCTGGCTGGTTGTCACCCTGGTCTATCATCAGCCCAAACCCAAACCCAGTCCATGACCTGGAGTGGTCATGTGCTCTGTGCTGTACCAGTGCTCTGTCTGATGTGCTGCTATGTATGCAGCAGCTCCAAGCTCTCATGCCATCTGGCCCTGTTGTTACACTGTGGCATGCAGCAGTCGCCATTGCTACAGTAGACCCCTCACCCGTCTTTGGACAAAACCCAACATGGGCACTGAAGGTGTCTGGTGCCTCCCTGGTGTCGCTCATCAGAACAGGCGCTCCACCTGCTGACTCGGCCACCACTACTACCTCCGGTCAAGCACGGGCACTGAAGCTGACCCGTTCCTCCAATGAGCTTGAAGTGAGCGCCTTGGTGCCGGTACTGTCCGAAAGTGCCCCATCCCAAACCATAACGTCGTCGTCCACCGGGACTGGCGAGCTCCAACAACCACACCCAGACAATTCGGACCCAGCACTGTCCCTGATGGCGAAACCCCGTCCGTAGAACATGTCACACACCATGATGTTGTTGCCATCTGCCACCAACTGGAACGTGAAGTCGTGCACCTCTTCAGTCTTGTAGCGAACAGTCAACTCCACAGTCCTGACATTGCACAGTCTATTACCACCATAGCCGTATAATGGCAGTGGGTTACTCCTGATCCTGTGTTATGAGAAAAACATTTTCACCGTGGCCCAATTCAGCATCGACTGCACCGCTGCTATGTTGAGTCGCAATGGCAAAGCAACACCATCCAATTCCACTGTGCAATAAGAATACCCGTTGGTGTTGGGACTCACTGAGTGGATGGTCGTTTTAGGTGGGCAGGCTGGCTTCTTTGGCAGGCTCCACTGCACTGAAAATCGGCGTACTTTGGCAAAATGATTCATGCGCCCACACTTACTGCATCGCTTCCCTCTTGCCGGGCATACTCACGCTTTAAACTGGTGTGCTGGGGACCCACAACCCCAGCAAATAGGGCTTCTTTGGACAAACTTTTGGCTCACCGTGTTACTCTCATAGTTCTCGTCCATACTGTCTTTGTCCTCTGGGTCCACCACATTCGCCGACATAGTTGTCTCCTGCGGCTTCTGTCACTGGCGCCAGTTTAGCTCCGAAGCTTGCTTATCTGCGGCCTTCAACTGGAGCGTTAGCTCGACAGCCCTAGCTAATGTCAAGCTATTAGGCACTGCTAGCAACCTAGCACATAGCCCAGGGTTACACATGTGCTCGGTCAATTGGTCCCACACCATGTCGTCCTCCAGTGGCCCAAAACTAAGCTAGCTGTCTGAGGTCAACAACGAACTGTTGAATTGGCTCACCAACCTTTTGGCGTCTCTGGGAAAGTGAATCCGTCGTACTGTCACGCTGTCCAGTGTACTAAAGTGGTAAGCTAGCAGCTCCATGACATCCTCGTACAAGTCTGTCGCGCCGAGTGTCTGCAGAATCCTTTGGCCTTCAATACCCAGGTTGTGGACAAGGAGCGCTCACGTCCTCACCTTGTCTAGCTTTCTGATGTCCAAGGCCGTGATGTAGATATCGCAAGTCTCCAACCAGCGAGGCCATGGCACTGGTGGTTCGCCGGGAAGCTCCAGGAAAGGGCCCAGTGGTGTAACACACGCATCCATGGTTCAGTCCTCAGTCACCAAATGTTATGTCCACAAACCTGGTACAGAAGGAGACGGATGAGGAGGTTCCACTGGAACACAACTTTAATATAAAGATGGTGGCACTACAGGAAACGCAGTGTATGCGGAGTCATCCTGGACAAAGAGGAACCCTGAATGGTGGACGCCCCATTTTATAGGCGGTGTGATGATGCAACTTGAAGGCGGCGTCATCTGAGTGTTGCTATCCCTGTGCTGTTGCAATCCTGGAATTTCCCCGTTGTGGGACTAATAAAGGCTTATCTTATCTTATCTTATCTTATCTTATCTTATCACAGCGCTCTTCACAATAAATCTCCCATCACACAGCTGCTCAAAATGCTTCATGATTACAGATGTGAGTGCTATGGGTCTGCAGTCGTTCAAGCTGACTATTGCAAATTAACTAATAAACTAGAGGGCACTCAGAGGGCTCATACCTCCACCAAGGCTGTGTTCCTCCCTCCCTTTGTCCTCCCCTCCATCCCTTTGTCCGTCTATATTGCCATCCATCTGTACATTGCGAGATAGGGCCTTAGCGGAGGTATGCAGTCACGGATCATCTCCAACGTCTAATGAGTTCTTCTTTGGGCCAAGAGCCACCTCTGGTGAAAATGTCATCCAAATCCATCTATGAGTTTTTGCAGGATCCTGCTTGGGCAGCAATGGCTCAAGAGGTAGAGCAGGTCATTCAATAACCAGAGGGTTGGCGGTTTGAATCCCGCTTTCCCCAGACATCTTGCTGTTGTGTCCCTGGGCAAGACACTTTATCCACCTTGCCTCCAGTGTCCATGACATGGGTATGAATGTGTATAAATGTTTGGTAGTGGTCAGAGAGGCTGTTGGCACAGATTGGCAACAATGTTTCCATCAGCCTGCCCCAGGGCAGTGGTGGCTACAGCAGTAGCTTACCACTACCATTGTCTGTCTGTGGAGTGAATGAATAATGGACTCATTGTAAAGCGCTTTAGGTATCTTGAAAGGTGCTATATAAATGCAATCCATTATTATTAACAGACAGAGAAACTGCAGCAAAATAATAAGACTACACAACAATAATAATAATAATAAATATTATTATTATTATTGTATGACCATACATTGGGGCTGGGCAGTTCCACCTTAAATCAACATCATGGTTTATTGAATCTTTCAGGTTGGTTTTCATTTTTTTCCTCCTCTCTTCTCTCTTACAGTTTACTGACTAGGTTCATAATTATCAAGCAATATTACACAACAGTGCGGTATTGTATTCCTGTGGTGTGTAGTAAATGAGCATAATAGAACAGGCCTATTGTGATTTCAAGAACAAAAAAAAAATAATTAAAGGGTACCTGTAGTGAATTTTAATCAATAGCTGTCATAAACTCTCCGTGCGCTCTTCCATTGCAAACGGAGGAGGAGAAGGAAAGATTGATTTATGTGCAGATTCACACCAAACACACATTTATTGACATGAAACAGTTTAAAAACATAAAGACTTACAAGAAGGTAGTGATGTACACAAAATGGCTGACGCCGGAGCGAACAGCAGGCAGACCACTGTGTACCGTGGCCACAGGACAAAAATGCAATTAGCATATACGCTCAGGAGAGCGAGGAAGACCCAAGGAGGCTCTACTGGCTAGGGGAAGCAAACTGGGCAACAGCCTAAGCGTAGCAGTAGCACTGCAGTGGGGGGGGGGGGACGCTATCAACTAAGCTTAGCAGAAAATACCACACCGAGAAATGGCAGACAGTTTACTCACAGACAGGAACAGTCCAAGAAGTCCAGTTCTCCCAACGAGCACGAATAATAAATCCTTCAAGGACGTGACGGTCACCCGATGTAGAACATTCGTGTGACTCGTACAATGACCCAGCAGCGTTTGTCAAGCAAAGAGCTGCTTAAATCCAAACGCCGCTGGCCACACAAATGGGAAACACCTGGGCGAGGTGCGGAAGAGACTATTACCGGGGCTGGGAGCAGCTGATGGAACTAAGAGCGAGGGGGCGTTGGCATTGCTGGAGGGAGATTATCAGTGGTCTTGTATGTCTTCCATTTTCTAATAATTGATCCCACAGTTGATTTCTTCACACCAAGCTGCTTACCTATTGCAGATTCAGTCTTCCCAGCCTGGTGCAGGTCTACAATTTTGTTTCTGGTGTCCTTTGACAGCTCTTTGGTCTTGGCCATAGTGGAGTTTGGAGTCTGACTGTTTGGGGTTGTGGACAGGTGTCTTTTATACTGATAATGAGTTCAAACAGGTGCCATTAATACAGGTAACGAGTGGAGGACAGAGGAGCCTCTTAAAGAAGAAGTTACAGGTCTGTGAGAGCCAGAAATCTTGCTTGTTTGTAGGTGACCAAATACCTATTTTACTGAGGAATTTACCAATTAATTCATTAAAAATCCTTCAACGTGATTTTCTGGATTTTTTTTCCTTCATTTTGTCTCTCATAGTTGAGGTATACCTATGATGAAAATTGGAGACCTCTCTCATCTTTTAAGTGGGAGAACTTGCACAATTGGTGGCTGACTAAATACTTTTTTCCCCCCACTGTAGATCAACAGCCATGGGAGATGTGTGGAGCATGATCAAGGCTATGAGGGGAGTCAGGAGGGAATGGCAGTATCCAATACTAAAAGTGGGGGAGTGATTGCAACAACTGATGAGGAAAAAGCAACAATGATAGCAAAGAGCCTGACTCAAATTCATAGCTCAAGCAATTTGAAGAAGGTAAAAGAGGAAGAAGTAGGACGAGTTTAGCACACCCTGTGGTTTTGGAGGAAAGATGTGACTTTAGTAGTTCTTTGGATTCTCCTTTCACTCTAGATGAAATGGAAAGAGCAGTAAACAAATCAGGACTAACATCCCCTGGGAAAGACAATGTCTGTTACATCATGGTGAAACACTTAGGGACTTTGGCAAGGAGGAAGCTATTGGAAGTCTACAACAAAGTGTGGGAAAAGGGAAAGCTCCCAACTGCATGGAAAGAGGCAGTGATTGTTCCTATAAGAAAACCTGGAAAGGATCCCTCAGACCCAGCGAGCTACAGGCCTATAGCTCTAACATTGCATTTGGGAAAAATAATGGAGAGAATTATTACAGATAGAATTGCTTTTTATCTTGAAAGTAGGGGAATTTTGTCACCACATCAGAGTGGATTTAGAAAAGGAAGGAGAACTATGGATCCTGTTGTGTGTTTGGAGACAGAAGTACGGAAGGCTCAAGTAAATAGAGAGTCAGTAATTGCAGTGTTCTTTGATGTGGAAAAGGCATATGACATGTTGTGGAAGGAGGGGCTAATGATAAAGCTAAGTATGATAGGAATCTCTGGGAGAACATTCAACTGGATAAAAGATTTTTTGTTTAATAGGCACATTAAGATAAGATAAGCCTTTATTAGTCCCACAATGGGGAAATTCCAGGATTGCAACAGCACAGGGACAGCAACTGTCAGAGCAACAATCAGAAGGCAAGAAAAAACAAGAGCAGCTAGTATACATATGTACATATTACTATAAATATATATATATATATATATATATATATATATATATATATATATATATATATATATATATATATACTGTATATATATATATATATGGGAAGTGCAGAATAAAGAGGCTGAATTGCTTTTTAATTCAGTTTTATTCAAGCATCCATTCCCAGCCTTCTCTCTCAATGAGCAAAAAGAGACTGAGTTACAACCAAGCTTCACATTTATACAGTTTCACACAAAGGCTTTTCACACAACTGCATCACACAAAGGAGGGGTCACATATCCTCGTCAAAACTCCTTATTGACATTTGTCCCCTCTCCAGCCTTCAGTCCTCCACCTGCCTCCTGGAGTCGGGAAGTCCTTTCATCGCACCCCCGTCCTCTCGTTGTCCCCCGCAGGTGGTCCAGACCTATTGTCCTCTTCGGTCGTGAGGTCAATCCCCATATGTCCTTTTATGCTTAAACATATGTAGGCACAAATACACAGCTACATAACCCCCCCCCCCAAACGATGAAGAATGGACAATATATTAAAGTTCAGTGAACATGCTACTATCAGCAGTACGTCCAACATCAAAACACTCAGTCTGTGCGCCGCCTGGGCTTCAACTGTCTCCCAAATCTGCTGTAAGCTGGCCCCGCCTTGCCTGCAGCGCCTGTCTGCTCCGGCTCTGTTGACTGAGGAAGAGGGTGGTTATTTGATCCCTGCGGGGTCTCCGAGACGCTCCCCTTGGAGGGTCTGCCGCGTCGAGGTGCCCTCGCTACTGGTACAGACTCGTGATTCATCACAAAAGCAGGTTTTAATCTGTCAATACTAATTGTCTCCTTTCTGCCTCCCAAATCTAGCACAAAATGCTTATCCCCTGTCTCCAGCACTCTATATGGCCCATCATATGGCGGTCTGAGTGTTGATCTTATAGCCTCGTGCCTGACAAAAACGAACTCAGCATTTTTTAAAGCTTTGGGAACAAAAACACGCGGGAAAGCGTGATGAACGGGGCCCGGGAGCATGTTCGCTCCTGTGCCGACTAGTGGCCCAAGAGCCGGTAGAGGGGGTGGCTCCGGGTGCTCTGGTAAAAACTCGCCTGGCAGCCTGAGAGGTTGTGCGAACACTAGCTCCGCCGGGGAGGCATCTAAATCCTCCTTGGGCGCAGAATGCAACCCTAATAAAACCCATGGAAGTTTATTTACCCAATCTGCATCCGTGAGTGACGCTCTGAGGGCTGCCTTTAAAGACCTATGAAAATGCTCGCATAAACCATTGGCCTGAGGGTGATAAGCAGTAGTGCGGTGAATCTTTGCTCCTAATCCGTTGGCCATCGCTGACCAAAGCTCAGAGACAAATTGAGGCCCTCTATCGGACGTAATATCCGACGGAACCCCAAAATGCGCTACCCAGGCTGTTAAAAAAACGCGAGCTACCTCCGCGGCCGTTGTCGACGCCAGTGGGACCACTTCCGGCCAGCGTGTGGTTCGGTCCACAATTGTCAAAAGATGCGTGAACCCCTGCGACGACGGTAGGGGGCCCACGAGGTCGACATGCACGTGATCGAATCTCCTGGCCGGAATGCGAAATGGTTCTAAAGGGGCTCTTGTGTGCTTATGGATTTTGGCCCGCTGACAGGACATGCAGGCCTTTGCCCACTCTTTCACGTGCTTGCGCAGGCCTGGCCAAACAAACTTTTCTGCCACAATTTTTACCGAAGCCCGCACTCCCGGGTGCGCCAGCGAGTGGACCGAGTCGAAAACGCGGCGGCACCATGTGGCCGGAACCACCGGGCGTGGACGCCCGGTCGATACATCACAGATTAAGGGGGGCGTACCGGTTTGCAAACACTTGCTCTCCAGCCTTAACCCTGTTGGTCCAGACTGGAGCGCGCGCACGTCTGCATCTGCCCCCTGCTCCGCCGCCATGGCTGCATAATCTATCCCCACATGAACTGGGGCTGCGCGCGCTCCCACGCTGCTACTCTGCTGCGCGGTCGCGGTGGCCTGATCTGCCTCTGCGCGCACCGGTGCCGTGACTGCGCGCGAGAGGCAGTCTGCCACTACGTTGAGTTTACCCGCTACATGCCGAATATCAGTGGTAAATTCCGAAGTTGCAGCCAGCTGCCTCTGTTGCCGGCCTGACCACGGATCTGAAATTTTGGACATGGCGTACGTGAGCGGCTTGTGGTCCACGAAAGTGGTGAAATGCCGCCCTTCCAGCCAGGACTGGAAGTGGCGAATAGCCAAATGAAGCGCCAACAGCTCCTTGTCAAACGCGCTGTATTTTCACTCGGTTTCGCTCAAGGATTTGCTGAAAAAAGCCAGCGGTTGCCAAACTCCGGCAACCTGTTGTTCTATCACGGCCCCTATGGCCACATCTGACGCGTCGGTCGTTTGCGCGATTCGTGCCGATGGGTCAGGGTGGGCCAGGAGCATAGCGTCAGCCAAGGCTTTTTTCACCTCTGTGAACGCGCGCTCCCGCTCAGGGGACCATTCAATAGTATTGGAAGGTTTTTGTTTCTTGAGCGCAGCATATAGTGGCTGCATGAGATGCGCAGCATGGGGTAGGAAACGGTTATAAAAATTCACCATCCCTAAAAATTCCTGCAATGACTTGACCGTTTGTGGTCGGGGAAAATCTGCCACTGGGCGCACTTTATCCGGTAACGGAACCGCCCCTTCTGGGGAGATGCGGTGGCCCAAGAAATCGATCTGCGCGATGCCGAACCAGCACTTGGCTGGGTTAATTATTAAGCCGTGCTCTCCCAACCTCCTAAAGACCACCGTGAGGTGTTTTTCGTGTTCTTCCTCCGAAATACTGGCGACCAAAATGTCGTTGAGGTACACGAACACGAACGGGAGATCGCGTAACACGGCGTCCATCATCCGCTGGAACGTTTGCGCTGCCCCTTTAAGCCCAAACGGCATGCGTAGAAACTCAAAAAGTCCGAACGGGGTTATTACTGCTGTTTTAGGAATGTCCTCATGTCGGACTGGAACCTGATGGTAGCCACGAACCAGGTCTATTTTTGAAAAAATGCGCGCCCCCGCCAGGTGTATTGAAAAATCCTGGATGTGTGGGATGAGGTAGCGATCATGTGCTGTGGCGTTGTTTAGTCTGCGGTAATCGCAGCACGGTCTCCAGGAGCCGTCAGCCTTTGGGACCATATGTAGCGGCGAAGCCCATGGGCTTTTCGAACGGCGAATGATGCCCAGCCTCTCTAGGCTGGCGAACAACTCGCGCGCTATGGAGAGCTTGGCAGCATCCAAGCACCGAGCCTTCGCAAAGACGGGGGGGCCAGTTGTAGTGATAAAATGCTCCACCCCATGTTTTGCGACCGTTGCTGAAAAAGTGGGTACCGTGAGTGCTGGAAACTGGGTGAGGAGTGTGTGGAACTTACCACCTGCTGCGGTGATGTTGGTCTGTACTGGTGGCGGGGACACTCGCGCTGAACAGGGGAGAGAGTAGAAAGAGAGTGCATTTACCAGCTGCCTATTGGCAAGATCAACTAACAGACCATGTGAGCACAGAAAATCAGCACCTAACATGTTGAAACTCACCGCCGCTATGACAAAAGTCCATTCATATGCGCGGCCATGCAAGCGTAAAGACAAAGTCCTTTTCCCGTAGGTGTTGATGCTGGAGCCGTTTGGCGCCGTTGCTCCGCTACCACGGGGTCCAGCCACCCAGTCAGCATAGGTTGGGGTGATGAAACTCACTTGGGCCCCGGTGTCTATGAGGAACTCCCGCCCGGAGCTCGCATCTGTGATGTAGAGCAGCTTGCTGTTTTCGCCGAGAGTCGAAGCTGCTAACGACCCTCGGTCTTGCCGTTTCCCGAACACCTGAAGCTGCATGGCGGCACACACCTGCGTGCCCTCTCGGCAAACCTCCGATGATAAAAACAGAGGTCATCTCCTCCGCTGCGTCGGGGCCGCGCCTCTGCCGCTGAACCATCACCTCCACTGCGTCGAGGCCGCGCCGCTGCCATTGTTGGCAGGATTGGGTCTGCTGCCTCTGGCTCTCCGCTACCTTGGGTTGCCGCTGCCGTCGTCTGCTCGCCGCAGGTGTCCAGGAGCCTCTCTGCCTCCTGGGCCAGCTCCCGGAAATCTTCCTGAGTCTCACAACGTGCGCTGGCCAGCGTCCCTCTCATGTGCGCCGGGAGGTTAGTTAGGAAGATAAACTGGAAAAGGAAACCATCGTTGTCTGATCCCCTCAGCCGCAGCATGTCTTCCATCAGGGCGGTGGGCCTGTGTCCTCCTTGGTCGAGCAGAGCCAGGAGCCTCCTAGCCCTCACTTCGGCTGAGGGCGTGAAAAACTTGATGAGGGCAGCTTTCAACCCGTCGTATTTGTTGCGGGCAGGTGGTTGCTGCACCAAGCTCTGCACGCACCGAGCTGTGCGATTGTCGAGCCTAGCGATGACATGGTGGAACTTGGTGTCATCTGCCGTTACCCCTGCAAGCGCGAACTGTGGCTCCGCTTGTAGGAACCACGACTGTGGGTTGTCCTGCCAGAATTCTGGCAGTTTGACGCCTACGGTGCTCGCCAGGGCGGACTCCAGCGAGCCCGGAACTCGGAGATCTTCTCCAGGCATTCTCCACATCGATGGGTCACCAATGTGGGGAGTGCGGAATAAAGAGGCTGAATTGCTTTTTAATTCAGTTTTATTCAAGCATCCATTCCCAGCCTTCTCTCTCAATGAGCAAAAAGAGACTGAGTTACAACCAAGCTTCACATTTATACAGTTTCACACAAAGGCTTTTCACACAACTGCATCACACAAAGGAGGGGTCACATATCCTCGTCAAAACTCCTTATTGACATTTGTCCCCTCTCCAGTCTTCAGTCCTCCACCTGCCTCCTGGAGTCGGGAAGTCCTTTCATTGCACCCCCGTCCTCTCGTTGTCCCCCGCAGGTGGTCCAGACCTATTGTCCTCTTCGGTCGTGAGGTCAATCCCCATATGTCCTTTTATGCTTAAACATATGTAGGTACAAATACACTGCTACATATATGTATATGTATATATATATATATATATATATATATATATATATATATATATATATAGGCACACAGTGTGGAGCATTGTGGTTGATGGATGTGCAGCAGAAAGTCTAAGCTCTCTCTTCACGGATGCGGCGGGCCAGCTCGATGTCTTTGGGCATGATGGTGACCCTCTCGGCGTGGATGGCGCACAGGTTGGTGTCCTCAAAGAGACCCACCAGGTAGGCCTCGCTGGCCTCCTGCAGAGCCATGACAGCGGAGCTCTGGAAGCGCAGGTCGGTTTTGAAGTCCTGAGCGATCTCCCTCACCAGGCACTGGAAGGGCAGCTTACGGATGAGCAGCTCCGTGGATTTCTGGTAGCGACAGATCTCTCTCAGGGCCACGGTACCGGGCCTGTAATGGCGAGGCTTCTTCACTCCGCCGGTGGCTGGAGCGCTTTTCCGAGCAGCCTTGGTGGCTAGCTGCTTCCTGGGGGCTTTTCCTCCAGTAGATTTACGGGCGGGCTGCTTGGTTCTTGCCATTGCTCTTTATTATTCTGTCTTATATTTCTTGCACACCGCCTAAACTCCAGCCCGGCACCCGCGTCGTTTTCGCTTCAGATCCCCGGTATGTCGAGTTTCTCCGTTAGCACCGGGTGGCGGTTGAGTGCTAGCTAGTTCTTCCCTGCTGTATTGTCTCCTGCTGTAAACAGTGCTCCGTCCGCCGACTCGGGAGACCTTTGGGGCGATCTGTGTGTCCATGATATACAGTATATAGAGTGAAAGGTGTAGAAAGAAGAAGGAAGATTTAAAAAAAAAAAAAAGGCAGTTGCAAAAGGCAGCCAACTCGTGTGGCAAGTTAGAGTGGGCAGAGCCTTGTCAGATAGGTACTTGGTGGAAAATGGCACCCCCCAGGGTAGTGTTATAAGCCCAGTACTTTTTTCTATAATGATAAATGATGTTTTTTCTGTTGTGAACAGCAACATTGGCCGTTCTTTATTTGCTGATGATGGGGCATTATGGAAAAGAGGGAGTAATTTTAATTATGTAAGAGGGAAAATACAAGAAGCGATAAGTGCAGTGGAGGGGTGGTCATATTCTTGGGGATTTAAATTCTCTGTTGAGAAAACAAAGGTTGTAGTATTCACAAGGAAAAGGGTAGCTGATGCCCAGTTAACAATGTACGCTCAGGAATTAGAACAAGTCAAAGTCTTCAGGTTTCTGGGTGTCTGGGTTGATGTTAATCTAACTTGGAGGGAGCATATTCAGAAGGTGTCAGTTAAGTGCAAAAAGGTATTGAATGTAATGAGGTGTTTGACAGGGACTGAGTGGGGTGCTAGTAGAACGGCTATGAAAAACATTTATGTTGCGTTAATTAGGTCTGTATTGGATTATGGGTGTATTGTATATGGATCTGCTTCCAAAACCATGTTGAGCAAGTTAGATGTCATCCAGGCCCAAGCACTGAGGATCTGCTGTGGGGCTTTTAAAACAACTCCTGTTGCTGCTCTCCAGGTGGAAATGGGGGAAATGCCATTAAATATCAGGCGTAAACAGATGATGATGAGCTATTGGGTCAATCTACAAGGGCACACTCAAGAGAAACACCCTACAGTCAGAGTGTTGTTGCCTTGTTGGGAGGGGGAAAGAGTTAAAAGGGAGAGTTTTGCATTTTACGCTGGGAGAGTAGCCAGGGATATGGAACTATGTGATAGAACATATATTCCATCAGTTCCTTTGCCAGTCACTCCTCCATGGTTTTTCTATCCAGTGTCTGTTGATTTGTATTTTTTGGAAAAGATGCGAGGGGGTAGAGAATTTGGAAACACCGCAGTTTTAGTAGAGGATCGGTTGGGAACAATATATCACTCCCTTACCCCAGTATTCACGGATGGATCAAAGGATCCTGACACAGGCTGCACTGGGTTTGCTTTCCATATCCCTGCCTTGAAAATATCTGTTAATAGAAGAACATCTTCCCATCTGTCTGTATATACAGTCGAAATGTTGGCTTTGGTGAGTGCATTGCAGAGGATTGAGGAGCTGACGATCAAGGATTTTGTCCTTTGTTCGGATTCCAGTGCAGCCTTGCTATCAATAAAATCAGGGTCATCTGATAGCAGACAGGACTTGGTCTATGAGATATATGAGACTTTGTATAGACTCAGAAACAAAGGGGTGGCCGTGGTGTTTATGTGGATTCCAGCTCACAGGGGGGTAAAGGGCAGCGAGGCCGCAGATAAATTGGCTAAACAGGCTCTGGGGCACTGGGAGGTGTGGGATATTTCATTGAGTAAATCTGAAATTTTTTTTTTTATTTAAGTTTTTGTAAAGGGTATACAGGTCGTTACAGCAATGCAGTGTTTACATTTTCATCACATGTTCCCTTATTTTCTGATATCTGACAACATTGGAAGATTAATTCTTACAACACCCCTTTTTTTTTTTTTAAAGTGAAAGAAAAAGTGAAATTAAAGAGAAAAAAAAACAAAAAACAAATAACAAAAAAAAACAAACAAACCAGAAAAAACAAACAAAAAGAAAAAGTAAGTAAATAAAGATAAAAGAGCATCTGAGTAGCGTTGGAACAAAGAGCGGAACCATTATTGAAATGGTATTTGTCAAAGATTAGATCTAATGGAAGACACATATGCGGTCCAGGGTTGCCAAAAGTTCATGAACACATCCATGTCCTGTCTCAGTGCGAATGTCAACTTTTCCATCGAGTAAATGTCTTGGATCACGTTAGTCCAATCTTCAGGTGTAGGACAGTCCTTCAACATCCATTTTTTAGTTAGAGCTTTTTTGCTTGCCAATATTAAAACATTGAATAAGTATTTTTCTCCTCGTCTTTCCAGTGAGTCCGGTAGTAAACCCAAATACAAAGTTACAAAAGAAAAGGGAACTGTAATTTTGAATATTTTCCCCAATATTGTCTGTACCTTGGTCCAATATTGGTGGATAACTGGGCATGACCAAAACACATGAAAATGATTTGCAGTCTTTTCACCACACAAGCGCCAACAGTTCAATCCCTTATGGGTAAATTTGTTTTGTGCAGGTGTTCTGAAAAATCTTGCCAAGTTTTTCCATCCAAATTCTCTCCACTGCAGGGATGAGGTACTTTTCCATTGCTGTTTATTTAGCTTTTCCCATATTTCCAGTTGTAAAGTGAAATTCCCCTCTTTTTCCCATCTCTCTTTTATATAAGATGTGTTGTCTCCTTTTAAGTCTTGAAGACCTTGGTATATTTTAGAAATGTATCTGATCCCTGGGATCCCTTTATATGCCATTAAGAAGACCTTCAGATCACCTGACTGGGACCTTTCCAAAACCTCCTTTTTAAGTATATTGTTTATGTGGTGTCTAAGCTGGAAGAACCTGTAAAGGTCTTGATTTATTAGGCCTTGTTTTTTCAAATCTTCAAAACTTCTTAAGATTTGCCCTTTAAAAAAATCGTAATATTTTATCAGCCCTTTCTCCTTCCACTTTTTAAATCTGGTGTCTGTTTTATTAGGAGTAAAGTCCTGATCATAGGCGATCCATTGCAGAAGTCGATAGGGCTCTTTAGTTTGATTCTCTCTGACTATCTTAAACCAAATTTTTAGCGGGGTCTCTATCCACGGGTTAGTGTTATTCAAAAGCTTAGGTAAGACATTGTTCCCTATTATCGCCTGTAGGGGGATGTCACTTGTTATTTGGCATTCGATCTCCTTCCATTGTGCAGTGTAGACTGGGTTACATATCTCTACTAAAGTTTTAATTTGTGCGGCTTTAAAGTAGTCCCTGATATTTGGCAGCGCGAGCCCACCTTTGTCTTTGTTTAGCTGTAGGGTTCTATATCTGATTCTAGGTCTCTTGCCCTGCCATATGAATCTTGAGATCCTTCTGTCCAGCTCCTGCCATGTTTTTTTGGGAGGTTCTACCGGTATTGTTTGGAAAAGGTATAGAAGACGTGGAAGTATATTCATTTTGACTGCTTCAATTCTTTGTGCAGTACCCAAGAATGGTATCATATTCCATCTTGCTAGGTCAGATTTTATTTTTGTCACCAGTGGATCATAGTTTAGTGATATAATTTTGTTGAGTTGTTTCGGGATATTGACTCCCAGATATTTCATAGATTCCGACTCCCAGTTAGTTTTGAGTTTGCTTAGTGAATAATGATTTGGGTCATAGTTGAATGTTAAAACTTGGGTTTTATGCATATTTAATTTGTACCCCGATAAATCTCCATACTCTGAAAAAACTGAGGTTAGTTCTGGTAAAGAAGTGTCCGGCTGCCCTAGGTATATTAAAATGTCATCAGCAAAGAGTGCTATTTTATGTTCCTTCTGACCAAGTGTAATACCTTGAATTTTTTGGTTTTGTCTTATCCATTGGCTCAGAGGTTCTATGAAGATTGCAAAGAGCAGTGGAGACAGGGGGCAGCCCTGACGACATCCTCTTTCCAGTTCAAAAGATGATGATAAATTACCGTTAATCCTTATTTTAGCTGTTGGTTTTTTATATAATGCCTGTATAGTTCTAATGAAGTTGTTATGAAAATTGAAACTGGATAAGATTCTATATAGAAAAGACCAGTCAACCGAATCGAATGCTTTTTCAGCATCTAATCCCAATATGACTGCATTTAAGTTATATTTTTTTATATGATGAATTATGTGTAAAGTGCGTCGAATGTTGTCTTGTGTCTGTCTTTGTCTTATAAAACCTGTTTGGTCTAAATGAATTAGGTCTGTCAGTATATTTTCTAACCTTTTGGCAAGGATAATGGTAAAAAGCTTATAGTCCTGATTTAGTACACTGATTGGTCTGTAGTTGGAGCACTCTAGTTTATCCTTTTCAGGTTTAGGTATAACTGCAATGACCCCTTCTCTCCAGGAGGGGGGGATTTCCCCTGTGTGGAGGACATAATTAAATGTTTTCAGGAGGAGAGGAGATAGTTGCTGTTTAAAGGTTTTGTACCACTCTGCTGTATAGCCATCAGCTCCTGGGGATTTGTTAGCTTTAAGTTTCATAATTGCTTTTTCCAATTCTTTAGGATGTATTTCTGACAGTAGTGTTTTATTTTGTGACTCCGTAAGTTGGGGAAGGTTTAATGTGTTTAGGAATGCCTCGGATGCGTTTTTATGTTTTTTGTGGGAGTATAAGTTCTTATAGTAATTCTCGAAGTTTTTAAGAATATCCTGAATTCTGAATTTTATTTCCTTTGATACTGGGTCTCTGATTTTGTAGATTGCTCTTTCTGTTTGATGTTTCCTCAATTTATAGGCTAGCAATTTTGCCGATTTACTGCCTGCTTCATAGTATTTTTGTTTCAGAAATGTAAGTTTCTTCTGGATTTCTATTGTGTAGATCTCATTTATTTGGTTTTTAATTTCCTTAATCTTGAGCGAGTCAGTAGAATGAGTGTTGCCTTTGTGTTCTTTTTCTAGGTTCCTAAGTTCTGACTCTAATGTGGATAGTTTTTCTTGTCTTAGTTTCTTTTGGGTTGCCAGTTTTGCAATAATCTTTCCTCTTATTACAGCTTTACATGCATCCCACAGTATTAAAGGGGATACTTCTCCATTATCGTTATCTTCCAAATATCTGAGAATATCTGATTCCAATTCATCTTTCAATGGTCCTTTCAGGACATTTGAATTTAACCTCCAAGAAAATGTATTATTTGTGTATTTTTGGATATTTAAGTCCATGTAGATCGGACTGTGGTCGGAGAGATCCATCAGTCCTATTTTACATGTTTTTACTCTTCCAATGTCTCTATTAAACATAAAAAAATAGTCAATCCTTGAGTAAGATGAATGTGGAGTTGAGTAAAATGTATAGTCTTTTACACTGGGGTTGAGTTCCCTCCACACGTCACAGATTCCCAATTCTTTTAGTAGCATCCGAGTCTTCCTGTTTTGGGTGTTATTTTGATGTGGGGAATTACCAGAAGCATCCCAGTATGGATTCAGTCTAAGATTGAAGTCCCCACCACATATCACTAAACCTTGAGCTTTAGTTATCATTAGGTCGAATACATTTTTATAAAATTTCCAGTTAGCCCCTGGGGGAGCATACACATTCAGCAGGGTGATATCTTCTCCCTCTAGCCGCCCAGTTACCAAACTGTATCTCCCTTCTTTATCTTTGTGTTCTGATTTTTTTTCAAATGTAATTTTGGTTGATATCAATGTCGCTACTCCCCTCCTCCTCCCTGATTTATATGAAGATGAAGAGATCATTTTAAACCCTTGTCTACTGAGTTTATTGTGTTCCACGTCTGTTAGGTGGGTTTCTTGTAAAAGTATTATTCCTGCTTTGTCTTTTTTCATTTTGCCTAGAATCTTGGATCTTTTAACTGGATTCAGGATTCCTTTTACATTATATGAAATTATTTTGGTTACACCCTGTTTCTCCATTGTGTTGTTTTGTTTAGTATAACTGTGTGGTGGCCCTCTTTTGTGCTACTCAGAAACTGAAAGAACATTAAAAACAAGAAAAACATTAAGAACATAGTGTAAAAAACTTTAAAACAAAAAGCTGTCATAAGAACTTCCTGAGCTGAGGTCTTTTTAAAGACCCTGTAAGAGCCTTGATGGAGTGAAGGCTCTGAGGGAAATTCCTCAAACTCTGTTACGTGTTGAGGGCCCTCTCTTACCACTGAAAGTAGTCCCATGCTTTTAACGTGAGTTTCAGAACCCAATCCAAACTTGTAATGATTTTTTTTTTTTCCTTTTATGCCTAAACCCTGTGAAATTGTGTGTACCCTCCCACCCCCATCACATCAAACATTCACGCAAAAACAGTATTTGTTAGTATGAGGAGAACATGTGGATTATTGTCACATTTCTATTTTAACAAGTTTTTTTTTTTTTTTTTTTTTTTACAAAGACTTATTTGTTTCAAATAATATGATTGTTCCATGAAATGTTTTACCACATGCTGAATATGCATCTCCTTTAATGTTTGTTACCTTGTATGAGGGGGGTTGGATGTGCGGATTGATTCAAGAGAAAAGAAAAAAAAAAAAAAAAAAAAAAAAAAAGGTCGCTATTCCAACCTGAAAACGGATAGTTTATCCGCGACGCTCTGGTGCTGGGTTTCCCGCTGCTGGTCCGTGGATTTTGAAGGTCTTTGTGTTGTCCATGTTTGCGCTTTGATCTTCTCACTCGGGTCTGCTGCGGGTTTAAATACCGTTACCGGGAGGCCTCTTTTCGCCATGTCAGCTGTTGCTTCTTCCGCTGAATTATAGAGACACGTTTCATCGCCGTAGAAGACCCTTAACTTCGCAGGAAATGGTGTCTGAAAGCGCAATTTCTTCTCTCTTAACACCTTTTTCGCGTCATTGTATTCCCTGCGCTTTTTAAGGACCTCTGGGGCCTAATCGTGTTCCACGTAGACTTTTCTCTCCTGGTGCATAAATCCTTTTTTCTGCCAGGCCAGTCTTACAACCTCTTGTTTTATTTTGAAATTGGAAAATCTTACCAACACCGAACGTGGGGGCGCTTCCGCCGCCGGCCTAGCGGCTAATGAACGATGTGCCTTTTCTATCTTCAAGTCGGTGGTTTGTGGAATATCCAATTTCTCTCTTAGTAAGGATTCCACGCATTCTGCCATTGAGTTAAAACCATTTTCGGTTCCTTCTATCAGACCATGAATTCTTATGTTGTCTCTTCTTTGTTTTCCTTCTTGGTCGGTTAGCTTAGCCTCTATAGCTGCTTGTCTTTTGCGTAGGTCTAGCACAGAATCTTCGAGCACTTTTATTCGATCCTCTGTTTCCAAGATTCGGTTCTCGGCCTGGTCCACTCTGCTGTTTGTCCTTTTCAATTCTTCTCTGAATTCCCGAAATTCGGCCGTAACATCTCGGCGAAATCGTCGTAGCTCCTCAAATAGTGATTTCAGGCTAACCCTTTTGTTAGCTATCACCAGTTCCTCGTCTTCTGAACGGAGATCTTCCAGTTCGGATTCTCCGGCCGATACGTGTCCTGGCCTGGAGAATTTAGGTTTCTTCTGTTTTCCTTTAGACATGATGATTTTGTCTTTTGATTTTCACTCCTCCAAAAATCCGTTAAGTTTGATTTTCAAGGTGTTATCCTGGATTGGGTCTGAGAACTTCAGTGTTAAGCTGCAGTCGCCATGGCGTCCAGACCGGAAGTCCTGAAGTCACGACTGCAGGTTAGCGAGACACCTGCCTCCAGCTTTTGGTCCAGACCAGTCCAGGATTGACTGGGAAAAAAGAGGATTGTCTGAGCTGCATCCAGACCCCTGTGGGCAACCTCATTGAGTAAATCTGAGGCAAAAACACTGATTAAAGAGTATACTAGGCAGGAGTGGCAGCATAGGTGGGACACAGGGGGAACAGGGCGACATTTGTATGCTATCCAGAGTGCGATTGGAGTGAAGGGCAGGATGGGGACAAGAAATACAAAGGAAGAGAATATTTTATCTAGGCTAAGGATGGGACACACTAGGTTAAACAAAACTTTGCATTTGGTAGGTAAGCACCCGACAGGGATGTGCGATTATTGTGAGAGAGAGGAAGAAAATGTGGAGCATATGGCTTATATTAATCATATATTCCATACCTACATATGTATAGACATATTAGAATGTTTAGTGATTACATATGTGGAATGACCTCACGCCTCAGAACAGGACAAGAGGTCTCGACCGCCAGCGAGGATCAAAGAGCAGACGGAGTCGCAGCGGTGGAGACCGGATCGATCTCCCTGACCACCCAGGGTCAGGTGGAGGAGACGGAGGACAATGGAGGGGGGATTATGTTAATGCGGGATGTCGGCTTTGATATGCAATGTCTTTTGTTGAGTGTGGGTATAAGTATGAAGGTCTGACTGCGCTCGACCTCTTATTCTGCTTCTGCACTGAGATGAGACATGTTAGGGAGGTGAAGCTGATATTAAACTTTGATTTATAAAGTCACGTCGCTTCTTCATTTCTAACTCCCTACGCTGGTGACCAGACGTGAGGATGGAACAGAGACGTTCTCCCGCGATTAACTCATCAGAGGCGACCCAGGCAAGCGCCGGCGCGCATGCAGACAGGGGAACGGATGGAGGACGTTCCCCCACGGCAGAATCTTCAGAGAGGGCTCAACCCAGCACCATCCCCAGCCCCGCCGTGAGAGCAGAAGAAAGGCGCTCTCACCCGGCGGACTCATCAGGGACGGCTCACACAAGCACCGTCACCGTCAAGCTGCCAGAATTCTGGCAAGACGACCCGAGCTCGTGGTTCCAGCAAGCTGAGGCTCAGTTTGCACTGGCGGGCATAACGGCGGACGAGACGAAATTTTATCACATCGTCGCCAAACTCGACGCTGCCACGTCAAGATGTGCCCGGAGCATAATCCAACAGCCGCCCGCCCATGACAAATACAGAGAACTTAAGGCGACCATCGTGGAGAACTTCGTCCCCTCAGCCGAAGAGAGAGCAGAGAAGATCCTGGCGATCTACGGCCACAGAGGATGCAGACCCAAGGCCCTCATGGAAGACATGCTGCAGCTTAAAGAAGAGGACAACGACAACTTCCTCTTCCAACATATCTTCCTCAGCACTCTGCCGCCACACATGAGAGGGACGCTGGTCAACATGCGGTGCAGCAGCCAGCAGGACTTCCGCGTGCTGGCCCGAGAAGCGCAGCGGCTCATCAACGCCTGCGGCGAACAGATGGCCACAGCAGCATCCGCAGATCTCAGCGCGGAAGCCCAGAACAGCGGAGAACCACAGACAACCGAGCAGAGCCCGCCCACCATGGCGGCAACACGACCAAGGCGCAGCAGGCGGAACGACCCCTGCTATTATGACTGGCGCCTAGCGGCTGCCCCGGCCTTGAATGCACTCTGCAGAGCATGCCCAAATGCCAAGTCATGTTTCGTTACCTTGTATTCATACATGTGTAATGACAATAAAGTTGAATCTCATCTCATCTCATCTATTACCACCACCGTTTCGCCAAGAGGGCGTACAAATGCGTGCCCCCCTGCAAATTCAAAAATTCGGGAAACGCCAAAGCCGAGAACCGTTAACAGCTGCGGCTCTCGGCGAGACAAATAAGCTGCTTTATGTGACTGATGGACACACCGGGAGACAGTTCCTTATCAACACAGGAGCTCAGCTGAGTTTTATCACCCCTTCTCACGCAGACCGGGCCATGGGTCCCCGGGGAAATGGAGCGATGGCAGCCAACGGCTCGATCATCGACACTTTCGGTGAAAGGAACCTGCCTCTTTGCATCCACGGCCGCAACTATAGATGGACGTTTATTATAGCGGCAGTGAGTTTTAACTTGTTGGGCGCAGACTTTTTGTGTGCACATGGGTTGTTAGTCGATCTAGCAAATAGACGCTTGGTTAATGCACTGTCATTTTCTTCGATCCCCTGCTCAGCTCGAGTTTCTCCACCACCCGTGCAGGCCAGCGTCACAACAGCAGGAGGTAAGTTTGACCAACTCCTCACCCAATTTCCAGCACTCACAGTTCCAAAATTTTCAGCAACAGTAGCGAAACACGAGGTTGAACACTTCATCCCCACAACAGGCTCACCCGTGTTTGCCAAAGCTCGGCGCTTAGACGCAACCAAGCTCACCATAGCACGGGACGAGTTTACCACCCTGGAAAAATTAGGCATTATTAGACACTCGAAAAGCCCCTGGGCATCACCACTCCACATGGTCCCGAAAACCGATGGTTTTTGGAGACCTTGCGGCAATTACCGCAGATTAAACAATGTGACAGCGCATGACCGCTACCCAATTCCTCACATCCAAGATTTTTCACTACATCTTTTCACTACATCTTTTCACTACATCTGTGTCACTACAGCCTTGCTCCGGTTTATATGTCTGAGGTTTTGACTGTCCGTGACCAAGGCAGAGCTTTGAGGTCATCCAATCAGCTTTTGCTGGATGTGCCTAGGTCAAGGTATAAACATTGGGGTGACCGAGCCTTTTCTGTTGCTGCCCCCAGGCTCTGGAATAATCTCCCCCCTGACCTACGTGCTATCTCTGACCTGACCCTTTTTAAATCTGAACTTAAGACATATTTGTTTAGGATGGCTTTTAATACCCAGTAGTGGTGATATTTGTCTTGGCATTTGTTTTTATTTTATTTTTAGGTTGTTTTTGTTTATGTTATTTGTTTTTAATGCTCTGTGTGTTTTTAATGCTGTTTATTTTTTGTAAAGCACTTTGGTCACCTACGGGTTGTTTTAAAGGGCTATATAAATAAAGTACTGAGGTGGCATGGAAAAATAAGCAGCCAGTGCTGTGGTTTTAAGCAGGTTTTATTATATCATGTCGCCTTCACGGGATCCCCTCTCCGGTGCATAGTGGAGCAGCCCGGAGCGGGATCCCTAAGCTCTCAGAGAAGGAGAGGAGGACACGTGTGTGTCTACCAGTTGCAGGATCAGAGTGAGAGAAGAAGAGTAAGAGAAAGATTGCGTTACAGAGTTGCACCTTAAATACTTGATCATAACAATACATCAAAGAGACGTACCCCACAGTCTAGAATGATCAAAGGGACAACAGAACAGGCAGGAGGTATTTGCATTTGTAAGACATACATCACAATGGGCAGATTAGCTAGACCTCGCTCTAAGTGTCAGACAAAGAGGCTAACAAGCACATCTACATATTGATCTGAGTCTCTAGGTCACAGTAAGGGCAAAATGCATGAATACAAAGGATGAAAGGCATCGATTAACATCACATAGGTGAGACAGAAGAAACTCGTCTACCTGTAGACATTAATACACCAAAGCACATCTAAGATGCTCAGAAAAAGCATAGTAAGGACAAGCCATATGCACACTATATAGAATGGCGCATTACATCACAACACATGCATGTTTGCATCACAAATACATGAATGGCACATTGCTTCTCAGTAGTGTAGCAGGAAAACAGAGAAAAGAGGGCTGAGTGTCCTTAGTCTGTTGTGGGGTTAAAACGAACCGCCACACACGCTCCCCCCCAGAGGACGCGGCAGGGGGTCGCGACCTCGATAATCCATCTGTGTGAGCGAGCTGTGGGAGAAGCTCGCTGCAGGCGGAGGGGGAGGGAGGGGAGGGGTAGTAAGTGCCGGCAGGAGCTGTGAAATCGTCCTGAGCCGCGCAAAAATTGCTTGTGGGTCCGCAATGTCGAAGGGCTGGTCCCGTTGAACGTGCAGCGGTCCACAAGAAGAAAAATTAGTCTCTGACTCCTCTCGTGGCCATGAAGAAAAGCAGGAGCGGCTGTAAGAGAGAAAGTAAACAAAGCAGGGGGACTGTTGGTTTTGGGTGCTGAAGCAACCCCAAAGCTCCCGGGAACAGCTGACGGCTGAAATCCCATTGTGCCGTGGCTAAGACCATTAAAAAATCCAGTGGCGAGCTGCGTGCTTGCTTCAGGTGAACGAGCAACCCTGAAGGTTCTGAGGGCAGCGGCGGAGGACGATGGCGGTCTGTGGCGTGGCTGAGACTGTTAACAAATCCTTCCAGTATGCTGCATGCGTACCTCAGGTGAGCGAGCAGCCCTGAAAGGCAGCGGCGAAGGAGGAAGGCAGTCTGTGGAGCCGTTACTTGTCCCATGCGTGATGCGCCGTCCTTGTAACTCCCCGGTGCGTGCGCGGGGGTTCAGTGCGTGGGTGGGCCGCTGGAGTGGTGAGTCAGGGTGCAGAAACTTGGCGGAGATCAGCGCAGACGGCGCCAATAAAATCCAGGTTGAGCTGTTGCTGTAGATTTGGCCATGGTGCGTTGGAGCGTTGAGAGGAAATAGACGATCTTTAGTCCCTCAGGCCCGTGCAGAGGCGTTGGAGCGGCGGGAGGGAATAGACGATCTTTTGTTCCTCAGGCTCATGCAGCTGCGTTGGCGCGGTGTGAGGAAGTGGACGATCGTTGTCGCTCGTGCGGCCATGGTGCGTTCAGTTCCACGCGCTGCACTCCCCGTCGGCCCTGGAGGTTGCCGTCGTGGAGAGAGGACGAGGTGCGTGCGCTCTCAGTGAGAGCGGCCGGTCCAGCGTGGTTGTGCAGATCTCAGGCGACGGAGCATTCATGCCCGGGTGTTGCGTTCGCTGGCCGCTCGTTTTTTTCAGCGTCGGTTCGCCAGCGTGGCCATCCAAAACAGAAGGCTGCGTTGCACAAAACGTGTGCGTCTTCAAGGGGCCACCAACGCAGCTGTGTGGCTGTCCAGCTCGGAAGGTTGCTTTCGCACAAAACGTGTGCGTGTTGGAGGGGTCACCAGTGAGGTGGCATGGAAAAATAAGCAGCCAGTGCTGTGGTTTTAAGCAGGTTTTATTATATCATGTCGCCTTCACGGGATCCCCTCTCCGGTGCATAGTGGAGCAGCCCGGAGCGGGATCCCTAAGCTCTCAGAGAAGGAGAGGAGGACACGTGTGTGTCTACCAGTTGCAGGATCAGAGTGAGAGAAGAAGAGTAAGAGAAAGATTGCGTTACAGAGTTGCACCTTAAATACTTGATCATAACAATACATCAAAGAGACGTACCCCACAGTTTAGAATGATCAAAGGGACAACAGAACAGGCAGGAGGTATTTGCATTTGTAAGACATACATCACAATGGGCAGATTAGCTAGACCTCGCTCCAAGTGTCAGACAAAGAGGCTAACAAGCACATCTACATATTGATCTGAGTCTCTAGGTCACAGTAAGGGCAAAATGCATGAATACAAAGGATGAAAGGCATCGATTAACATCACATAGGTGAGACAGAAGAAACTCGTCTACCTGTAGACATTAATACACCAAAGCACATCTAAGATGCTCAGAAAAAGCATAGTAAGGACAAGCCATATGCACACTATATAGAATGGCGCATTACATCACAACACATGCATGTTTGCATCACAAATACATGAATGGCACATTGCTTCTCAGTAGTGTAGCAGGAAAACAGAGAAAAGAGGGCTGAGTGTCCTTAGTCTGTTGTGGGGTTAAAACGAACCGCCACAGTACATTACATTACATTACATCTGGCGGGTGCGCGCATTTTTTCTAAAATAGACCTGGTCCGCGGCTATCACCAAGTCCCCGCTCGAGCAGAAGACATTCCTAAAACGGCTGTAATAACCCTTTTCGATCTTTTTGAATTTTTGCGGATGCCGTTCGGCCTCAAAGGCGCTGCTCAAACCTTTCAGCGTATGATGGACGCGGTATTACGCGACCTCCCCTTCGTGTTCGTCTACCTCGACGATATGCTGGTAGCCAGCCCGTCAGAGGAAGAACACGAACAACACCTCACTACAGTTTTTCAGAGACTAGAAGAGCCCGGGTTAATAATCAACCCAGCCAAATGCAAATTCGATTGAGTGTGGGTATAAGTATGAAGGTCTGACTGCGCTCGACCTCTTATTCTGCTTCTGCACTGAAATGAGACTTGTTAGAGGAGTGAAGCTGATATTAAACTTTGATTTATAAAGTCACGTCGCTTCTTCATTTCTAACTCCCTACAGAGCATGTCATTTTCCACTGCCAGAAGTATACCCAGGAGAGAGACAGATTAATGGAGGGAATTAGAGAATTAGGGGTGGGTGATGCTAACTTAAGCATGATGGTGGGGGTTGGGGTAAGAAAGTTGTTGGTTTACCTCAAAGATACGGGTTTAATTAATAGGATATAGTTTTGCTTTTTTTTTTTTTTTTTTTTTGGGAGGGTGTTTGGGGTACAATGTCTGGTCCACACTCCAACGCTGGATGGCGGTAATGCGCCTTTAAGTTGGGTGCCCCCGCCAAAAACAGAAGAAGAAGAAGAAAACAGAAGAAGAAGAAGAGGAAGAAGAAGGAGCTGGGTAGTGGCTAGGTTGAACAATCAGTTCAGACCGATGGGACGTTGTGATTATTGACGCTGACGGGGTGAAGGATAGGAGGTCAGAAGGACATGTGGACCGCAGGACGTGCTGACGGAGGACCTGAGGATATGCGGAGGTGAATTAACGAGGAGCACGGAGGAAACGAGGTCAGGAGCAGAGAAAGGACGGAGGAAGCGCAGGTGTGGTGACTCGACAGTGGTAGCACGGGATCGAGGATGCTGTGAGGGTCCAGACGACGGAGATGCCGTTGGGTTGGAGGAAAAGCACTGCACAGCTAAGTGGAAGGAATGTGCCCACCGTCTGTATGGGCGAGTAATGGCCCCGGTGTGTTCACGGTAGGTTGAGTTTTTTGTGCTGCTCTGTGTGCCACAGGTTTTCCTGGACGATGGATTCGTGGGAGCCGCTCCGCTTCTCCTTCCTGTTCGCCTCCTCTCCTCGGGTCCGGAGTTCTTCACCTTCGAGGTGTACATGAGGATCTTGGACAAGCCCGGACTTCTTCTGGGTCAAGGAGAACGACAGCGAGTGTTCATGGTCGGACAGCCAGTGAATGCGTCACTGCTCCACAGTGAACACGCTGAAGGTTCTCTCATGAAGTGTAGGGAGTGACTTTTACGTGTAGTTTAATTGCATTGTTTTCTCGTACGAATTTTAGGGTATTTATAGGATTCATTGTGGGGTTATTTTCTTATTATTGTGCACATTGTGAATTTATGGTTCTTATTGGGAATTGTTGTAGTCTATAACTATTTTAACTAATTGTTTAATAAAGCGTAAAATTGCTCTCATGCCTTCCTGAGTGTTTATGTTGTTGTGGCCCGAGAATCATTTATTTTATTCATAATGCTCACAGTGATTGGCACTTCCAAACTGTGACACAGACACATAAGTAACTAAATTGTTTATTACAATCAGCAGCAAATTCCAGATTATTTAGAATGTGCAAAATTCAAACTAAAAAAAAAGAAATTGGAATGGGTCACACACGCTGGTCACACTGCCTCACTGATCAGCAACTGGATCGGCCCCTCGCACCGGTCCCGGTTCAGCAGATCTTCAGCCTGCATCTCTGTAAATAGTGAGGCACGGTCCTGTTTGGGTGGATCATATTCCTCTTGCCTAGATGAAAGACAGAAGTGGGTGGTGGATAATTAACCCCTTGCACTCCGGTCAATTTCCCTAAAAACGCCAAAAAATAACGTGCCCAAATTAAATCCAAAGCTGTTCTTCAACCCTTTGCAGCATCTTCATGGGGTTGGTCTCATTTAAAAGAAAACAGTTTGAATTTTTTGGCAAAACAGTCATAATCTCTCTAAGTGCTCCTGCCGCTGAGTAACAGTCATCTAAACATAGTGAACTTGAAGAAAATAAATTTGGCCTGGGTGTTTTTTTGGATACAAATGCTTGCAAATACCACACAGCTTCAGATCCGGGCTGGAAAATGCAACAGAAATGTAGAACCAAGTGTTATCCAGCTGAGGTCCAAATTTTGTAACAATACCACAAAAAATGAATATATTACACAGATTTTTCCTGAGGAAGTTCCCAGGCGTTTTTGAACTGTGCCAAATTGTGCCAAATGGCACAGTTTGGAAAAACGTCTGTAACTTTTGAATGATTCAATGTAGAAGCTTCATTTTGGGCTCTAATGAAAGGTCACACACAGGGCTGTGTCTGTGTGTGTGTGTGTGTGTGTGGGGGGGGGGGGGTTGTCCCCACGCCCCTCGCTACAGAGGATGAACATCGCCCATCGCTACATGACAGATTAGCCTCATGTGGCGACAGCGGTGCAGTCACCGCGGCTCCCCCCCCCCTCACTACAGAAGAATAGTGGGGGGGGGGGGCAGCGTTCACGGTCTGGATGTGGCAAACGACCTGTGTACCGCGGCGCACAAACTTCAGACTTCGTGCGCCGCACAGTTGTAATTTACCGATCGGTCAAAAGTCATTTTTGATTACAATTTTCAGGGATAAAGAATAATTTAGCTTATAACACCTTACCTCTTCACAGCAGTGTCCTGGCGAACTTCTCTTCCTCATTGTCAGACGAACGCGATGCTGGTCCGCTCGTGGTTCTGGTCTCGCGACCCGATCAAAACATAATTGCATTATTGTGGTTTTGTGCTTCCATGATTGCAGTTTTTGGCGAACGATTTTTCAAAACAAATAACAGTAGTAATTAAAAAAAGACTGGCGAATAGCATGTTCATGTTAAAAATTCAGTGGTAACAACAACAGTATATGTCATATGTCAGCCCTAACTCTGCAACGGCAAAATTCGACAGCATAGCTTACAACCCCTTGTCAATTTTAAATTGCAGTGTTTTTACGTCACCGGGATGGTACGTTTGGACCCTCAATGTAGCAGTTCTGAAAAAAAAAACCTGTTCTGACAAAAGGGAAGTGAAAGCAGTTACAGTCCCTAATGGAAAAGTGGACAAACCATACTTTACTGTATCGAACCGTACCATACTGACCCTAGTGGAAAAGGGCCTCAAGAGGCACAGTGCCAATTGGAAAAATGTTGCAGGTGAACCAAAGTTTGACTGGTGAATTTACATCCATGTATTTGGCATAATGGGACCTAATTTGCATATTGCGACAATGAAATTTTCATAAGACAATACCTTCAGAATGGTCAAAGTTAGAGGCACAGTGCCAATCAGAAAAATGTTGCAGATGACAGAAAAGGTTGTGATTTCAGAAATTTTATTCACCAATGTGCATAACACCAGGTAATGACGTGGTTTTTGGTCATCATATCCTACAACTATGTATAGAAAATCAGTAGAATCAAAACACACATTAGTAAAAAACTGTTAAAAAAATTAGAAGAAATGTGACATAATTTGACCATGACAATCCACAAAGCCAATTTTTTTTTTTTTATGTTTTTGGTCATTTTGTCAGTAAAAATGGTTTAAAAAAAAAAAAAAAAGGGTAAAAAAAGTGAACAACAACAGCTCAATGGCAGCCAAATTTACATTTTTTTTCTTCCAAGTTGCAGTGTACCCCAGTCTGCCCTCATCTATCAAGGTGGCACAATTTGAAGTTCTTGAGTGTGTAGTAACACTCAAAGCAAGGCACAGCACACAGACCTATACCACACTGAGAGCACCTGAAGTGCATCTGGTGATGACCATGATGACGGCTGTGATCAGAACACACTACACAGTCTGGATGTTCATGAATTTCGGCAATAAAGTGCCGTTCAGTGAGTCGCTGTGGCATCTCCAATGCTTGCTGTGAAGGCCTTCCAGGTCTCTTGCCCTCACTTCTTTTGTGCCCCTCAAGCAAACTTATGATTAGTTCCTGAATGAAGACCTTCAGGGGCTTGTGTGGAGCTGCAGTATACCTAGTGTATATGATGCAGGAGTTGACAATGCAGATGCAGTGTGTTGAAAATGCGGCTGTACCACTTCTTTGCTCTGTGTGGAAAGAGGTAGGTTTTCATCCTTTGGTCTGCTCTGTCTACTCCTCCCATATAGCTGTTGTAGCTGTCCACACACACAGGCTTGTTGACCTCATGGAAACCAGTTGTACTCCCCTTTGAGCGAATGTGTTTCTGGACACAAGTGTTGCCATGAATGTATGACAGCATGGTGAGACGCTTCGTGTCATGCCACGCACAGGCCAGCAGTTTGTCTTGCCGCATGAACACTGGGCCATCTCCCTTTCTCAATGGCAACAGGGCTGGTCACAGATCCCTTGGCATACCTAAAGTAATGGCATAAATAAATAATGGCTTGAATAAAATTGACACAAATAAATTGCCATAAATAACATAAAAACAAATAAATAAAAATAAAAAAAATTCCTTTCCTGTTGCTGTTCATGGTCCCACACAGTCCAATGTCCTTGGCTGCAAGCTCCATAGCGATGGCTGGTGCTGTGTAATAGCTGTCCATGTACATCTCATGTCCCTTCCCAGTGAATGGCTCCATCAGCTGACGCACAACAAGATGAGTCGTGCCCAAACCATCACAGTCATCGCCATTTTGTCCTGTGTACAGTGACCACTGCAACACAGATCCTGTGCTGGCTTCACTCAAGACAAATGCCTTGTATCCATATTTGTCCGGTTTGTTGGGGCTGTACAGCTTCAAGGTGGACCTTCCCTTGAATGCAATCGTCATTTCATCCAGGGAGAGCTCCTTGCCTTGAGCATAAAAGGCAGCAAAACGCGGAACTTTACAATCAATGACTGGACGGATCTTGAAGAGACATCATGCCCTGGCTTGCCATATGCAACCCAGTTCTCATTGTTCATAAAGTGAAGGCAAGACAGGATCATTGCAAACCTGTTGTACGTCATCACTCTGCCAAATCCAGGAGTAAAAGCTGGCCAGAACTCTGCCCAGTAGTCCCCCAATGCAGGCTTTGCCACAATTCCCATGCACAAATGGAGTGCCATGAATGCTTTCATCTCCTCCACAGTTACAGCAGTCCACTTTTGAAGTCTGGACTGTGGTTTCAGTTCATCTATTGCTTTGGCTTGGGCTACAACCTGGTCAGTGTACCTGTTCGAGAAACACAAAGTTTGACCTCAAAATTAGCACTGGAATTGGAAATTGCAAATGGAAAAATATAGCAAATGAACCAATGTATATCAATGGGCAAACTTCCTTCATGCATTTGGTATAATGTGATCAAACTTGGATATGGTTATCACATTTGTATATGGTGATCACACATTGTGCAAATCAAACTCTGCAACAACTGTAGCTTTGCATGTGGTCATAATATTTGCACGTGGTGATTACAATTGCTTTTGCCGATCACACTTGCACATTGTGCCAAGAAAACTTTGCAATAGCTGTAACCTTGCATGTGTTGATTACATTTGCATGTGGTGATTACATTTGCTTATGGCATTCACACTTGCGCATTGTGCCAATCAAACTTTGCAACAGCTGTAACCTGTAATCAGATGTAACCTGAAAATGCTACAACTTACATTCATTGTCAAAATTTGAAAAATACAGCGAATGAACCACAGGTTATGCCACAATATGTACCTGTTTGTTTCATCGGTGAGAATCCTCCAGAAGTCCTCTGTCCAAAACAGCGACAAAAAAAATCAATGGAGGGCGCAGATGACATAACCACCTCTGAGCCACGGCTGATAAGCTTCTTCATCTGCACGAAGCTCCCAGGCATCATTGTCCAAACCTCCTGTTGGATCTCGACTGCCCGTTGCTGTTCTTCCACGGTGCGCAAATGGCGCACTCTGGGAAACACCAGGTGCTGTGCAGTCCAGCCCACCCAAACGCCACCCTGTTTGTGACGTGAACTGTTCTGGGCCTTTTCACCCTGCGGCCATGGTTCAGCAAAACAGAACAATCTCACTCTTGCACCTGTACTTGCACTCAGTGTCACCTAATCACTCTCTTAAGCCTTCTGTTCACCTTTCATTAGTGTTTGTGTTAGCGTCAGGTTATCCACTAGCTATGGCTACTAACTCCCCTTCCCCTTCTCCTCTGGTGTGCTCCCTGTGTCAGATGTTTAGCTACACCTCTGCCTCTTTTAGTGACAATGGTAAATGTAATAAATGTTGTCTTTTTGAGGTGTTCGAGGTGAGGTTGTGTGATTTGGAACCCCGGCTCCGAGGCATTGAAGCACCGTCAGCGCCAGTTAATAATGACGGATTTCCCTTAGCTGCAGCGTAGCACCCTAGCATAGGGCCTCTTAGCTGTCCCCCAGCTTCCACCTCTCCTGAGCAGCCAGGAGAGAACGGGTGGGTGACTGTGAGAAGGAAGCATAGTCACAAGCCCCTAGTTCACCACCAAACTGTTCATGTTTCTGAATGCTTTTCCCCGCTAAGCAACACACCTGCTGAGGAAAAAACTCTGATCATTGGCAACTCTATAGTCAGAAATGTGAACCTAGAAACTCCAGGGGCCATAGTCAAATTCATTCCCGGGGCAAGAGCAGGCAACACCGAGTCAAATTTGAAAATACTGGCTAAAATGCTGGCCTAGTTGATAGAGCATCTACCCCACACCTGGGAGGCTGGGGTTCGAATCCCGGCAGGGTCATGCCAAAGACCATATAAAAGTGGAACTTCCTGCCATCTAGCTTGGTGCTCAGCAATAATGGAACTGAGGAGGGAAATTTGTGGCGGCACCTTGCATGACAGCGACCCCTCTGATTGTAAATGTGATCAACATTGTAGATAAAAGAAATGTAAATTCATTCTACTGTACATGATTGGCTGTATGGTTTGAATGACAATAAAGTTGGCTTTACCTTTACCTTTAAAAGTAACTGTAAATACTCCACAATTGTTATCCCCGTCGGCATAAACGACATCCAACTCTGGCTTTTCTTTTGGTTCAGTGTACCAGGTGGAGGAATTGTCTGCTCTAGCCAGTTAGCCATTAGCCCCTGCTAGCAACTCCAACAGAAAACAATGCAGTATGTGGTTATTTGTGTATAAAAACACAATAATGACATGTTCATAAACAGAAGTTAGACAGTGCTGTGTATACTACCGACTAGAAGAGATGTATAAAACAGAATTACTTTTTTGGGACTCCGGCAGTCAGAAATCACAAAACTTAGTGTGGAATCTGTGTGTAACTTTGCCAAAACGATGTCTGCCTCTATAGTTTTCTCTGGGCCCCTCCCAAATCTGACCAGTGATGACATGTTTAGCCGCATGTCATCCTTCAACCTCTGGCTGTCTGTGTGGTGTCCTGCAAACAATGTGGGCTACATAGACAATTGGAACTCATTTTGGGGAAAAATGAGGCGTCTTATTTTGAGAGACGGTTCCCATCCCACTTTGGATGGTGTGTTTATCTAACAATCTGGCATCATTTTTATCCAAATTTCCAAAATCTTGAAAACTCAGAATTGGGACGAAGAAGCAGAGTCGCAGTCTTATATGCCTCTCTGCAGCTCCTCTCCATCCGTCACCCCTCATCTTAGCTCCTGTCTCCTCCATCAGAGAAGCATTGTCTGCTCCCTCCAAAGTAAATAAAAATATAATGTATAAGCATCCCAAAGTGATTAAACAAAAAGTTGGTAAAACTCAAACATGAAGCCTCTAACTTTAATGACTTGGCCTCTTTTCATTCATTCATCTTCTTCTGCTTAATCCTTTTCGGGTCGCAGGGGGCTGGAGCCTATCCCAGCATCTTTGGGCGAGAGGCAGTGTCCATCCTGGACAGATCGCCAGTCCATCGCAGGGCCAACACAGAGAGACAGACAACCATTCACTCTCACAGTCATACCTAAGGACAATTTAGAATCCCCAGTTTGATGCCAGTTAACCTAACTTGCATGTTTTTGGCATGTGGGAAGAAACTGGAGAAATCCCGGAGTAAACCCACGCAGACACGGGGAAAACATGCAAACTCCACACAGATCACTGTTGGTCGGGGCTGGGATCGAACCCAGGATCCCCCGGCCAAGGGTGAGTTGCTGTGCTGCCGCAGTGCTAACCACTCCGCCACCGCCCCACCCACTTGGCCTCTTTTCCTCTTCATAATTTAAAAATTAAATGCGGTTTGTTAAATATTAGATCCTTAACTCCCAAGTCTCTGCTAGTCCATGATCTGTTAATTGATCATCAGATTGATTTAATATCCCTTACAGAGACTTGGTTAGGGCAAGAGATTATGCTGGTTTAAATTAATCAACTCCCTCTGGTTATTTAAACTGTGAAAATTCCAGAAGTTCTGCTCATGGAGGAGGAGGAGCAACAATTTACCGTTCCAAATTACTAGTTAATGTAAAGCAAAAAATGCTATAATTTCTTTGAGGGCCTGGTCCACAGTATTGGGCATTTTAGCAATTTTAGGTTAAACCCAATTTTATTTGCCATAGTTTATCCTCCTCCCTCAACCTACTCAGAGTTTTTATCCGAATTTGCCAAATTCTTAACAGATTTAGTACTGAAATCAGATAGAATAATTATAGTAGGTGACTTTAATACACATGTAGATGTAGATAGTGATTGCCTTAATATGGCATTTAATAATTTCATTCAATATTAGACTTGATGGGGTTTTTCTCAGAAAGTAGGAAATTGTACCAATTATCTCCACCACATGTTAAACCTTGTTCTGACATATGGCATAGAAATAGAAAATCTTGTAGTGTCTCCTCATAACCCTGTACTGTCAGACCATTGTCTGTTAACCTTTGATTTTACTATTCCTGACTGTTTGGCTCCTAAAGAAAAATATTACTACAGAAGATACCTCTCAGATGATGTCGTTACCAGATTTAAGCAGATTGTTTCCTCCATGCCATGTGTCAACACGACGGAGATTAGCTTTGGAGAGCTTGCACCTTTTGTAATTAATAGCATGATAGATAGTGTGACAGCTTCTCTGCATCAGACTCTAGACATGGTGGCCCCTTTAAAAAAGAAAAAATCTAATCAGAGATTTCTAACTCCTTGGTTCAACACAGAAACTTGTAGCTTAAAACAGAAGACTCATCAGCTAGAAAGAAAATGGCGCTCCAGTAAAGTAGATGAAATCTATTTTGCTTTGAGAAATCATCTTTTTTTATAAAAAATCTCTTTGGAAAGCTAGAACAATGTCACAGCCCGCTCACGCCTGTCATCTGCTCCAGCTGAGAGCACACCTGCACCTCATCAGGCAGCGCCTATTTAGCCAGCTCTGCCCAGGGCTTCGGCCTGGAGTTGTCAGCTCTCCTCCTCGTGAAGCTCTGCGTTCGCCTACGCCTACGGCCTGCGCTTCTCCGATGCGCGTAAGATCATCCACTTACCTGCTTTCTCAGTCTTCCCCTGTGCACAGATGGACCTCCTGGTGGCGGAATCCCCTCCTCATCGTCGTGCCTCTTCACCTTCATCCCGTGGAGACGAAGAGCGCTGTCTCCCAGGCATGAGCCAGTCTTGCCAACGCCAGTCACCAAATCCCTGCAAGTAAGCCACTCTCATTACTCATCATATCCCTGTGTGTGTTCATCTCACCCTTGTCCTCTGCTTGTCCTCAGGGTTGCCTGGCTGTACGGTGTTCTGGTCCGCCCCTGGTGCTCCTGTCCCCAATACGACACCCACATTCCACGTTCACGCATTCATACACCTGCTTTTCAATAAAGACTCTCAAATCCTGCCCGATCCTGCGTGTGTGTTCCCTGGGCTAGCCCTAACATGACAGTACGACTCCAGCATAGTAGCCCAGCGAACAGCAGGTTCACACGCCGTCTTTCCACCCTCGAGGCTCGGGTGGATTTGATTGTCCATCAGCAACAGGTGATTCTAAATCAATTAACCTCAATGACTCACCGTTTGGATCGCCTTGACCCTCTGCAAGGATCCCAGCTCGGTGGGTCAGCTCCTTCCGGACCTCCAGCCGGTCAGTTTGCCCCGGGTCCGCCGACTCGTCTCACCCCTATTCCAACCCCCACGCGCTTCCACGGGAAGCTCGGGGAGGCGCGCGGATTTATTTTGCAATGTGAGACGGTGTTTCAGCGCATTCCCGAGGATTTCCCAACTGACCATAGCCGAATTGGGTACATGGCTAATCTGTTGGAAGGGCGAGCGTTAGCTATGGCTTATGCCATTATGGCGAAGCCCAGCTACGCAAACCAAACCTATACCCAATTCGTGCAACATTTTTTTTAAAATTTTTGATCATTCCGATCGAGATAGCGTGTTGGCTGAGCGGCTACTCAGCCTTCGCCAGGGTAGCAGCTTAGCGGCCGACTACGCTGTTGACTACCGGGTGGCTGCGGAGGAGGTTGGTTGGGGTGACGCCTCCCTTTGTAGTTTGTTCCTCCGCAGTCTGCATTCTAATTTACGGGATGAGCTGGCTTGCCGGGACCTGCCGGATCGGTTGTCTGACCTAATTTCCCTTGTCATATCCTTAGACAACAGGCTGCAGGAGCGGGCTGCCGAGCGGAAGTCCCATAGCCACTCGCGCAGAACCTTCTCCCACAATCCTCAGTCTCGCCCCCTGGTGTTGCCTCCCCCGGAGGCCATCGATGACCCTGACGCTATGGTAATCGGGCGGACCAAACTTCCTTTAGCGGAGAAACAGCGCCGCCGAGAGTTGAGTCTCTGCATGTATTGCGGGGACGACCAACATCTTGTGGAGGTCTGCCCGGTGAGGCCAAAAAGGGGAGGTCTGCGAGTCGCTGTAGGGGGCCTTGCGGACATTTCTCAGTCAGATTCCCTATCAAAGTGCCAGATTCCCATCAGACTATGCCATAACTCCATAGGATATTTCACTCACGCACTGGTGGACTCGGGGGCGGAGCAGAACTTTATTTCTAAGAGTCTGGCAACCTGCCTGGGCATCCAGTGCCAAGCGTTACCCTCCCCTCTCCATCTGGTTGCCCTCACCAGCTTCCCCCTGGAAAAAGTCACCCATAAGACCCAACCCTTCCCCGTCATCATCTCCGGTAACCACCGAGAAGACCTTAGTTTTTATGTCCTCCCCTCTTCCACGTCATCTGTCATCCTGGGCTACCCGTGGCTTCGCCTCCACAACCCCGTGTTTGATTGGCAGACTGGCCGCGTCCGCTCCTGGAGCACTTTTTGCCTAGGAACCTGCCTCCAATCTGCTGCCTTTGCCCCGTCTGTGCCCCCCCCCCACTGTGGACCCCACCCCACCGGACCACTCCTCTGTTCCGCTGGAGCTCCACGACCTGGGCACCGTATTTAGTAAATAAAAGGCGCTTTCCCTCCCACCCCACCGCCCCTATGATTGTGCCATTGACCTCCGGGCAGGGGCGCCAATCCCATCCGGCTGCCTCTACAGCCTCTCAGCCCCTGAACGAGAGGCTATGGATGCCTACCTCCGAGACTCCCTCAGTGCCAGCATCATTCGCCCATCCTCATCTCCCCTGGGTGCTGGATTCTTTTTTGTTGCGAAGAAAGACAGGTCCCTACGGCTGTGCATTGATTTTAGGGCCCTTAACGACATTACCATCAAGGACCGCTACACTCTGCCCCTTATGGACTCGGCCTTTAGCTCCCTCCAGGGGGCGTCCTGGTTCACCAAATTGGACCTTCGCAGTGCTTACCACCTCGTCCGGATCTGGGAGGGTGATGAGTGGAAGATGGCTTTTCGGACGCCCAGCGGTCACTTTGAGTACCTTGTGATGCCGTTTGGGCTAACCAATGCCCCTGGCGTCTTCCAACGTTTAATCAATGATGTTCTTCGTGATTTCTTGGGGGTCTTTGCTTTCGTCTATCTAGATTACATTTTAATCTTCTCTCGCTCTCGGGAGGAGCATCTACTCCACGTGAGGCAGGTCCTGCAACGTCTCCTGGAGAATCAACTTTACGTCAAGGCTGAAAAATGCGAGTTTTTCACTGACAAGACCTCCTTTCTAGGCTTTATTATCTCACATAATCAGCTCATTCCTGACCCGGCCAAGATCAAAGCGGTGGTTGAATGGCCCACTCCCTCCTCCAGGAAGTAGGTTGAGCAATTCCTGGGGTTTGCTGGCTTTTACCGCCGCTTTGTCCACGGTTACAGTTCCATCATCCCTCTTCTGACCCGCCTCACCTCCCCGAAAGTACGCTTTGAGTGTACGACGGAAGCAGCGGCCGCCTTCGAGACCCTCAAGAAGGAATTCTCATCCTCCCGGGTCCTCACTCAGGTGAATCCAGCGTGGCAATGCCTGGTGGAGGTGGATGCGTCTGACACCGAGGTGGGGGCTGTTTTGTCACAGTGCAATCCGGTGGACGGGAAACTGCGCCCCTGTGCCTTCTTCTCCAAGCGCCTCTCTCCGGCCGAACGTAACTATGACATCGGTGACAGGGAGCTCCTCGCTATTAAACTCGCTTTGCAGGAGTGGCACCATTGGCTGGAGGGGGCAGCTGAGCCTTTTGTGGTCTGGACCGACCATAAAAACCTGGAATACATCAGGACGGCCAAGCGCCTGAACGCCCGCCAGGCGCAGTGATCACTGTTCTTCAGTAGGTTCAGGTTTACTATCTCCTATCGCCCAGCTTCCAAGAACACGAAAACAGATGCGTTGTCCAGGCAGTTTGCCCCAGAAGCCCCTGAGGAAGAGGTCCACACCATCCTGCCTGCGTTGTGCGTTGTGGGGTCCATCTCCTGGGCGATTACTGACAAGGTCCGGAAGGCGCTAGAGGTTGAACCCGATCCCGGCGGTGGCCCAGCAGGGAGATTATTTGTGCCCTCATCGGTTCGGGGCGACGTTATTCATTGGGCACACACGGCCAAATTCGCCTGCCACCCAGGGGTCGTCCGATCGGTGAAACTCATCCAGAGGTTTTTCTGGTGGCCTGGGCTTCGGACCGATGTTGCCGATTATGTACGTGCCTGCCCTCAGTGCGCCATGAACAAGTCGTCTAATTCAGTGATTTTCAACCTACGTGCCGCGACACACTAGTGTGCCGTGAGAGATCGTTAGGTGTGCCGTGGGAAATTATCCAATTTAACTTAATTACTCGAGTGAGTGGCTATGTTTACATGGACACAAGTAACCGGATTAAAAGCCTGATCGGAATAAAAATGCTTCATGTAAACATGGCAATCTGAATATTCTAACCCGATCACACTCATTCGGATCAAAATTTCATTCTGATTGAGAGGGGTGGGTTATGCCAATTGTTAATCCGAATGGTGCGCATGAAAACACTTATTCCGAATACAGGGCAGCGCAGAAAATATGTCTACTGCACATGTCTGTACACTAGCCGCACGTCGACGTGACGTATTTCCGCCTTAGCAGCAGCTAGCGGAAAACATAGCGGGAGTAAAACAAAACTGGTCTGTATCGTCCAGCTGTCTCCCTCTTTTCGTCATATGCAGAAGTATGTACTTGTAGCTTCATTACGGAGACTAGCAGAAGCAAAAGTACAGTCTGAATAACACGATACAGGTCAATTTTGACACGAAGCGGGGCTCGCTAACACCGGAAGTTGCGTCTTCTTCTACTATTTTTTGAATGTCGAAATGTCGACCTGCTCATGTCAAAATGATTTATTCCGTTCAAACCTGTGACACATGAAAACGCACGTCCTAATCAGATCAGCTTTTTCAGGATCCATGTAAACAGTAAAATTTATAAATAAACAACAACATGTGCAGCGTGGCAACCTTGAGATGTTCCCACTCACCGAGAAACGGCATGATGTTAACACTGCTGCACTGTGCCAGATGATTGGCACACATTTGAAAACTCTTGAGGAGAAGTTGTTATTTTATTTCTCTTCAGACTTCACACAATGCCTTGACTGGGTTAGGAACCCATACAGCTCAGCATCAGTTGTTGGAAACGACATGACTTTACAGGAGCAAGAGGAACTCATTGAACTGAAACAAGATCATGGTTTAAAGCTAAACTTTGCTGATTGTAGGGAGCTTGAAATGAAGAAACGATGTGATTTTATAAATCAAGATTTATTATCAGCTTCACCTCCCAAACATGTCTCATCTCGATGCAGAAGTAGAATGAAGAGGTCGAGCGCAGTCAGACCTTCACTTATACCCACACTCAACAAAAGACATTGCATATCAAAGCTGACATCCCGCATTAACGTAATCTCCCTCCATTGTCCTCTGTCTCCTCCACCTGACCCTGGGTGGTCAGGAAGTTCGATCCGGTCTCCACCGCTGCGACTCAGTCTGTTCTTTGATCTTCGCCGGTGGTTGAGACCTCTTGTCCTGTTCTGAGGCGTGAGGTCATTCCACATATGTAATCACTAAACATTCTAATATGTCTATACATATGTAGGTATGGAATATATGATTAATATAAGCCACAGCCACCCCCCCCCAAACGACTAAGAAAAGGACAACCAAATTAAGTTTACAGTTTAAGATAATCTCCATGACATATTATACTGTTAAACATCTTGACAGGGAAAACAAGGAAAAAATCTTTCCAGCAGTCATGATTCTGTAGAAAATTCAGTGGTAACAACAACAGTATAGTAATGTCACAAATCAGCCTTAAAACTGTCGCGGCACAATCTGATAACATAGTTAACAACTCTTTGTCAATTTTGCATCAGTCCCTGTGCCGTCTGGGTTTTAATCTTCTCCCGAATCTGCTGTAGGTCCGCTTTGGCGTCCTGGTGGGACCCTCCTGTAAGGAATCTGCAGTTTGGGGAGGAGGGTGGCTATTTGTTCCCTGCAGGGGGGCTGAGTCTTTTCTCTTGGGGGGTCTACCCCGCCGAGGTGCTCTCGCCACCCGTGCAGGCTCGTCGCTCAACAGGAAGGCAGGTTTAAGTCTGTCAATGCTGACTGTTTCTTTTCTGTCCCCTAAATCAAGCACAAAATGCTTATCACCAGGTTCCAGCACTCTGAATGGTCCGTCGTATAGTGGACGGAGGGTTGATTTTAAAGCTTTGTGTCTAACAAAAATGAACTCGGCATTTTTTAAAGCTTGGGGGACAAAAACCCATGGAAAAGAGTGATGTGCCGGTCCGGGGAGCGTGTCCGGTCCGGTGCTGCTTAAGGGCCTCAGGGCTGGAAGATGCCCAGGCTCTGGATGTTCTGGTAAGAACTCACCTGAGAGTCTGAGAGGTTGTGCAAAAACTAATTCTGCTGGGGAGGTGTCTAGATCCTCTTTAGGCGCAGAACGCAACCCTAATAAAACCCAGGGAAGTTTATTCACCCAATCTGTATCCGTTAGTGAGGCCCTGAGGGCGGCCTTTAAAGATCTGTGAAAACGCTCGCATAACCCATTAGCCTGAGGGTGATATGCGGTGGTGCGGTGAATTGTTGCTCCTAAGCTGCTGGCCATGGCTGACCACAGCTCTGAGATAAATTGAGGCCCCCTATCGGACGTGATGTCCGATGGGACGCTGAAACGTGCCACCCAGTTTGTTAAAAAAACGCGAGCGACTTCCGCAGCTGTGGTTGACGCCAAAGGGACCGCCTCCGGCCAGCGCGTAGTACGGTCTATCATTGTTAACAGGTGTGTGAACCCTTGAGACGAAGGTAGTGGTCCCACGAGGTCGACATGAACGTGGTCAAACCTCCTGGCTGGGATTCGAAAAGGCTCTAGAGGAGCTTTTGTGTGTTTGTGTATTTTGGCGCGTTGGCAAGACATGCAAGTCTTTGCCCATTCCTTTACATTTTTGCGCAGGCCCGGCCAAACAAACTTTTCCGTGACCATTTTAACCGAGGCGCGCACCCCTGGGTGCGCGAGGGAGTGAACCGAGTCAAAAATGCGGCGGCGCCATGCAGCTGGAACTACCAGGCGAGGTCGGCCGGTTGACACGTCGCAGATTGGGGGGGTACACCGTCACGTAAACCCCTTTCCTCCAGTCTTAACCCTGTTGGTCCAGACAGGAGCGCGCGCACGTCCGCGTCACTGCTTTGTTCCTCTGCCATGGCTGCGTAATCTATCCCTACGTGAATTGGGGCCGCGTACGCTTTGGCGAAGAGTTCTGCGGCTGAGGTAGTATAATCTGTCTCCTCGTGCTCTGGCGATGTCACAGCGCGAGAGAGGCAGTCTGCTACCACGTTAAGTTTGCCTGCCACATGTCGAATGTCTGTGGTGAACTCTGAAATTGCAGCTAGCTGTCTTTGTTGCCTGCCTGACCATGGTTCTGAAATTTTAGCCATCGCAAAAGTGAGTGGTTTATGGTCTACAAAAGCTGTGAAACGCCGTCCTTCCAGCCAGAACTGGAAGTGGCGGATGGATAAATGAAGCGCTAGCAGCTCCCTGTCAAAAGTGCTGTATTTGTGCTCGGTTTGGTTTAAAGATTTGCTAAAGAATGCTAACGGTTGCCGGTGTAACTGAGTCAGAATTTAGCCTTTTTGAATTTCTTTAAAATAGATGTGTTTTTCATTTTTACATAGTTTTTGGAGCCTCCTGGTGGTTTTATTTCGCAGCTGCATAGATAGTTTTCTTTGCACACGGCACTTACCCCAGCAGAGAAAAAGATTTTCATTGCTGGAGGTAAGTGCAATGTAATAGAGCTGTTGCTATATTTATACTTTAAATGTTGTTAAGCAATGCATACAAAGGTTTATATCTTGTAGAGTGGTCATGAGCATTACTACCATGTATTTACGAAGTTTCAGATTATTCTAAGTAAAAATAGTAACTTTATCGTCGAGTGAATGTGTGACCGAGTTGAATGAACATCTAGTCAGTTATTGCTAGCGCAGCATTCTTCTGTATGGTTTGCTGTCATTTCATTTTGCTAAGATATTCATTTCCTTTTACTCTTCGTGTGCAGATCGTGACATATGCAGCTGCAGACTGTTTATTGTGTGCTTTTTCTGATACTTGACCAGGTAGGCTTTGTTTTATATGGTTTTGATACTGTTAATACAATTAAACTGAGAGAACGTTAATGCGTGTTTAGCTCTGTCTTACTGTTCTACTATAGATCACACGTAAAAGTGAAAGTAGGTTTTCTTAGAGAGAAAAAGATTTTCATTGCTGGAGATCGTGACATATGCAGCTGCAGACTGTTTATTGTGTGCTTTTTCTGATACTTGACCAGAATAAAGACAGCGTGAGCAACAAGTCCCTGCCTGTGTACTTCCTGCGCCAACACGAGCACGCAGAAAACCACGCACGTTACACCAGGTTCCGCCAACGTGTTGTTCCACAACTGCCCCTATGGCCAGGTCTGAAGCGTCTGTGGTTAGCGCTATGTGGGCCGAGGGATCAGGGTGAACCAACAATGTGGCATTCGCTAGAGCACTCTTTACTTCCGCGAAGGCGCTTTCGCGCTCCGGGATCCATTCGACCGCGTTGGAAGGCTTTTGTTTTCTGAGCGCGGCATACAGGAGTTGCATGAGTTGAGCTGCGCGGGGGAGGAAACGGTTGTAAAAATTCACCATTCCCAAAAATTCTTGCAGCGATCTGACCGTTTGTGGTCGTGGAAAATTTTTTAACGCGCGGACTTTGTCTGGCAATGGGACTGCCCCCTTTGGTGAAACTCTGTGTCCCAAAAAATCAATTTGTGACACGCCGAATCGGCATTTGGCTGGGTTGATTATTAACCCGTGCTCTTCTAGTCTCTGAAAAACTGTAGTGAGGTGTTGTTCGTGTTCTTCCTCTGATGGGCTGGCTACCAGCATATCGTCGAGGTAGACGAACACGAAGGGGAGGTCGCGTAATACCGCGTCCATCATACACTGAAAGGTTTGAGCAGCACCTTTGAGGCCGAACGGCATTCGCAAAAATTCAAAAAGACCAAAAGGGGTTATTACAGCCGTTTTAGGAATGTCTTCTGCTCTAACAGGGACTTGGTGATAGCTGCGGACCAGGTCTATTTTAGAAAAAATGCGCACACCCGCCAGATGTAGTGAAAAATCTTGGATGTGAGGAATTGGGTAGCGGTCATGCGCTGTCGCATTGTTTAATCTGCGGTAATCGCCGCAAGGTCTCCAAGAACCGTCGGTTTTCGGGACCATGTGTAGTGGTGATGCCCAAGGGCTTTTTGAGCGCCTAATAATGCCTAATTTTTCCAGGCTGGCAAACTCGTCACGTGCTATGGCGACTGTGGTAGACTGCAAGTCTAACTTAAAACATTACTGGCACATGCCTCTAGGGGGAACTACCTTTATTGTTCAGCACTGCTACTAAGGGGACACATTAGAATAAGAGTGTGAAAACCCCGCGCAGAATCCATGTTCAGTCATATATGTGTGTTGCAGAATAAATGGCAGAGTTAGCCAAAGAAATAACTCAAGTGTGATCATTGCTACACGGTAGGATATCACACAATTGGCGACGAGGATTAAAAGAAAAAAATCAGCGGCGAGAAACAGAGAACATTGCGAGTGTGGCGAACTCAAGTGACTCCAGTAGTTCGAGTGCAAGTTCAGAGGAGGAAAAACGAGGTTTCCCCACCACGACGAGCAATGGCGGCTGTAATCGGAACGGTAACCCCTTTTGATAACTCGACTCAGTCATGGGAAGAATATAGTGAAATGTTGGACTTTTTCTTCCAAGCTAATGACATTGAGGAGCCAGACAAAAGGAAGGCTGTACTGTTGAGTGGAGTTGGTGCAACTACTTACAGCTTGTTGAGAAATTTAATAAGCCCTGCATTACCGAAAGATAAAACGTACGACCAGCTTACTGCTGAGCTTCAGAAGCACTTCAGCCCCAAACCGAGTGAAATCGTGCAACGATTCAAATTTAATTCACGCATAAGGAGGAACACTGAGTCCATAGCAGAGTATGTGGCAGAATTGAGGAAATTAACACTGCACTGTGATTACAAAGACTCATTGGAAGAAATGTTAAGAGACAGACTTGTGTGTGGAGTGAATGATGACCGAATGCAACGGCGACTTTTATTTGAAACAAAACTCACTTTTGCGAAGGCTTTGGAATTATGCCAAGCGATGGAAACAGCATCTAAAGATGTGAGAGAAATGCAAAGGAAGCTAACAGAGGACACAGCAACGCATGTTCGTGTGCCTAAGACCCAAGTAGGTGTCCACAAAGTGTCGACTGACATAACTCAGCACAAATTCCCCAGTTGTTATCGCTGCAAAGGCCAGCACAATGCCGCCGAGTGCAAATTTGCCACTGAGCTGTGTCATAATTGTGGCAAGCGAGGGCACATTAAGAAAGCATGTAGAATAAAGGTGGACAGCGCACAGGTGCTGAAAGCAACAGTAAAAGGGCAAAAGTATGAAAACAAGGGCCCAGGAAAGGAACAGCGAGCAAATCAACTGAGAGGGGAGGGAGAAAGTGATACAGAAGACATGGATTTTCACACAATTTACAACACGTCAGAGGAGCTGACCAAGGTAGCGCCCATCACGCGTACCATGAATGTTAATGGAATGAAAGTAACATTTGAAGTTGATACAGGCTGTGGAGTAACCATATTAAGTAAACAGCAATATACACAACTGTGGAAGAAAACAGACACAGCAGAATTAAATCCCTGTTCATTAAAATTAAAAACATACACAGGAGAGAAGCTAGACGTGCTAGGCATGGCACAAGTGAAGGTGCAACACGAAAACAAAGAAAAGGACTTACCTGTAGTAGTAGTTGGGAGCGAAGGACCAAATCTACTAGGGCGAAGTTGGCTACAAGAACTGGCCATGATTGATCAGTTGGTGAATAAAGTGGAATCTCAGCCCAAATTGCAGCTGGAGGAGATCCTCGAAAGACACGCTGAGGTGTTCAAAGAAGGCTTAGGACAGCTAAAAGGTGTCACTGCAAAGATTAATGTGGACAAGGAGGCCCAACCACGATTCTGCAAACCCCGACCGGTACCCTATGCAGTCAAGCCACTGGTCGAAAGCGAGCTACAGAGGCTGCTGGATGACAAGATCATTGAGCCAGTGCAGGTTGCAGAATGGGCGGCACCCATAGTCCCAGTGAGAAAGCCGGATGGCTCCATTAGAATATGTGGAGATTACAAACTCACTGTCAATCGAGCATCACGGGTGGATCAGTATCCAATTCCTAAAGTGGAGGACCTCTTCGCACAGCTGAACGGCGGCCGACACTTCACGAAATTAGACATGAGTCACGCCTACCAACAAGTAGTCCTGGAAGAAGAATCAAGAAAGTATGTAACCATCAATACACACAAAGGCTTATATACCTACACACGCTTACCATTTGGAGTAGCTTCCAGTCCTGCTATATTCCAGAGAACTATGGAGGGCATCCTAGGTGGAATTCCGAATGTTGCCATTTATTTGGATGACATCCTTTGTACAGGACCAAATGAACAAGAACATCTGAAAACGCTGGAGGAAGTGCTTCAACGGTTGGAGAAAAGCGGTCTGAGGTTGAAAAGAAGCAAGTGTGAGTTCATGGGAAAAGAGGTGGTGTTCCTAGGCCACAAGATCAACGCCAGTGGTCTACACCCTCTAACAGACAAAGTGGAAGCCATTGCGGAGGCGCCTGAGCCACAAAATGTTACTGAGTTAAAAGCCTACCTGGGCTTGTTGAACTATTACCATAGGTTCCTCCCAAAGCTCTCCACGCTGCTGGCACCACTACATACCTTACTTAAGAAGGAAGAAAAATGGTCATGGGGGGTCAAGCAGCAGAAGGCGTTTGAAGAGTCCAAAGCGCTACTTCAGTCCTGTAGTGTGTTAGTGCACTATGATTCAAACAAACCACTCATCCTGGCGTGTGACGCATCACCCTACGGTGTGGGTGCTGTACTCTCTCATCGTATGGAGGATGGCTCAGAGAGACCCATAGGGTTCGTCTCAAGAACTCTTAGTGCAGCTGAGAAAAACTACTCCCAGCTAGACAAGGAGGGCCTTGCAGTAGTATTTGGTGTAAAAAAGTTCCACAAATACCTGTATGGGAGACAGTTCGCTATAGTGACTGACCACAAGCCACTAATTTCACTGTTCAGTGAAATGAGAGCCATACCCCAGATGACATCTCAGAGAATTCAGAGAGGGGCCGTTACATTAGCAGCGTATGAGTACACCATCGTTTACAAAGCCGGACGGGACCATACAAATGCTGACGCGATGAGTAGGCTACCCTTGGATGGAGGAAGAGACAGCACGCCTGAGGAGGAGGAGAGAGTGCTATTGTTTGAAGATATCGGCGTGCCCCTGGTGAACGCACAACAAATAAAGAAGTGGACAGACAAAGACCCTGTTCTAGCAAGAGTGCGAGAATACATCTTGCGAGGATGGCCGAAGATGAACAGTCCTGAGTTCATTCCCTATGCCCGACGACAGGATGAGCTCAGCACCCAGGAAGGTTGTATCCTGTGGGGAGGACGCGTGGTTGTTCCACCACCTGGTAGGAATGCCTTACTGCAACAACTACACCAAGCACACCCTGGCATCACTCGCATGAAAGCGTTGGCGAGGAGTTACATGTGGTGGCCCAACATGGATGCAGAGGTGGAGGCGCTTGTGAAGTCATGTGCGGCATGCCAGGAGAACAGGAACAGTCCTCCAGCAGCCCCACTACATCCCTGGGAAGTTCCAGATAAACCATGGAGAAGAATTCACATTGACTACGCAGGTCCATGGATGGGAAGAATGTTCCTGATCATAGTTGACGCATACTCAAAGTGGATCGATGCATATTCTGTGAGTAGCTCTACTTCTACTGTTACCATTGAATGTCTTAGAAAGAGTTTCAGCCAACATGGGCTACCTGAAATCATAGTATCAGATAACGGTACATGTTTTATGAGTGAACAGTTCCAAGAGTTTTCTGAAAAGAATGGCATACGTCACATCACGACTGCGCCATACCATCCTTCTTCTAACGGCTTAGCCGAGAGGGCCGTGCAGACGTTCAAGTCACTCATGAAAAAGATGACAGGAGACTCTATTGAAACCCGAATGTCGAGAGCTCTGTTCAGCTATCGAATAACACCCCAATCTACAACTGGCAAGTCACCAGCTGAGCTGTTGTGTGGAAGGAAGTTGAGGTCAACATTTGACTTAATACATCCAGACTTCAGAAACAAAGTGCATGATAAACAAGAGAAACAAAAAGGTTATCATGACATGCATGCTAGAGAGAGAATACTGAGAGAAGGAGACGTGGTCTACACCCGCAACTTTGGCTCAGGACCAGCCTGGGTACCAGGAGAAATAACAGAAAAGACAGGCCCTGTGTCATTCAAGGTGACATTAGGTCATGGACAAGTGGTGAGGCGACACATCGACCAAGTTCGTGGTAGGAGCTCCATTCCCCTGCCGATGGCACCAGAGGTGTTGTCTGACAACCATTCTGAGGAGAGCATCAACGAACCACCACTTCAGGTGATACCTGAGGTACCCGTCTCTGCAGATTCTACGGGCAGCACTGCAGCAGCCGAAACAGTGGAGCAGTCTGAGTCTTCACCTGCAGTTGGCTCACCAGCCGTGAGAAGATCTCAGCGAGCTAGGAAAGCTCCAGACTACTTGAAGGACTATACTTAGTCAGTAGTGAGTTCCCCAGCCACAGGACAAGAATGCGTCCTGGAACCTCACTGGGATGCGGTAGTCAAACCAATTCCCCAGTTAGACTGTTATGTGTGTTATACATATAAAAAAAAAAAAGAAAAAAAAAAAAGAGAAAGACATTATGTGTATGGCACATGTGTTTAAGAATAGTTTAATCTAGAGGGGAGGGATGTGGTAGACTGCAAGTCTAACTTAAAACATTACTGGCACATGCCTCTAGGGGGAACTACCTTTATTGTTCAGCACTGCTACTAAGGGGACACATTAGAATAAGAGTGTGAAAACCCCGCGCAGAATCCATGTTCAGTCATATATGTGTGTTGCAGAATAAATGGCAGAGTTAGCCAAAGAAATAACTCAAGTGTGATCATTGCTACACGGTAGGATATCACAGCGACCTTGGTCGCGTCTAAGTGCCGAGCTTTGGCAAACACGGGTGGGCCTGTTGTGGGGATGAAGTGTTCAACCCCGTGTTTCGCTACTGTTGCTGAAAATTTTGGAACTGTGAGTGCTGGAAATTGGGTGAGGAGTTGGTCAAACTTACCTCCTGCTGTAGTGACGCTGGCCTGCACGGGTGGTGGAGAAACTCGAGCTGAGCAGGGGATAGAAGAAAATGACAGTGCATTAACCAAGCGTCTATTTGCAAGATCGACTAACAACCCATGTGCACACAAAAAATCAGCACCCAACAAGTTAAAACTCACCGCCGCTATAATAAACGTCCATCTATAGTTGCGGCCGTGAATGCAAAGAGGCAGGTTCCTTTCACCGAAAGTGTCGATGGTCGAGCCGTTGGCTGCCATTGCTCCGTTTCCCCGGGGTCCCATGGCCCGGTCTGCATTGGAAGGGGTGATGAAGCTCACCTGAGCTCCGGTGTCGATAAGGAACTGTCTCCCAGTGTGTGCGTCAGTCACATAAAGCAGCTTATTCGTCTCGCCGAGAGCCGCAGCTGTTAACGGTTCCCGGCTTTGGCGTTTCCCGAGTTTTTGAAATTGCAGGGGGGCACGCATTTGTACGCCCTCTCGGCGAAACGATGGTGATAATAGCAGAGGCCGTTGCGCCTGCTGCGCCTTGGTCGTGGTGGGCAGGCTCTGCTCCATTGTCTGCGGTTCTCCGCTGCTCTGGGCTTCCGCGCTGAGATCTGCAGATGCTGCTGTTGCCATCTGTTCGCCGCAGGCATTGATGAGCCGCTGCGCTTCTCGGGCCAGCGCGTGGAAGTCCTGCTGGGTGTTGCACTGCATGTTGGCCCGTGTCCCTCTCATGTGTGGCGGCAGAGTGCTGAGGAAGATATGCTGGAAAAGGAAGTTGTCGTTGTCTGCTTCCTTAAGCTGCAGCATGTCCTCCATGAGGGCCTTTGGTCTGCATCCTCTGTGGCCGTAGATCGCCAGAATCTTCTCTGCTCTCTCCTCGGCTGAGGGAACGAAGTTCTCGATGATGGTCGCCTTTAATTCTCTGTATTTGTCGTGGGCGGGCGGTTGTTGAATTATGCTCCGCGCGCATCTTGACGTGGCGGCGTCGAGTTTGGCGACGATGTGGTAAAATTTCGTCTCATCCGCCGTTATGCCCGCCAGTGCAAACTGAGCCTCAGCTTGCTGGAACCACGAGCTCGGGTCGTTTTGCCAGAACTCTGGCAGCTTGACGGTGACGGCGCTTGTGTGGGCCGTCTCTGATGTGTCCGCCAGGTGAGAACGCCTTTCTTCTGTCCTCACGGCGGAGCTGGGGATGGTGCTCGGTTGAGCCCTCTCTGTGGATTCTGCTGTGGGGGAACGTCTTCCATCCGTTCCCCTGTCTGCATGGGCGACGGCCCTTGCCTGGGTCGCCTCCGATGAGTTCGTCGCGGGAGAACGTCTCTGTTCCATCTTCACGTCTGGTCACCAGTGTAGGGAGCTTGGAATGAAGAAGCGATGTGATTTTATAAATCAAGATTTATTATCAGCTTCACCTCCCAAACATGTCTCATCTCGATGCAGAAGCAGAATGAAGAGGTCGAGCGCAGTCAGACCTTCATACTTATACCCACACTCAACAAAAGACATTGCATATCAAAGCTGACATCCCGCATTAACGTAATCCCCCTCCATTGTCCTCTATCTCCTCCACCTGACCCTGGGTGGTCAGGAAGTTCGATCCGGTCTCCACCGCTGCGACTCAGTCTGTTCTTTGATCTTCGCCGGTGGTTGAGACCTCTTGTCCTGTTCTGAGGCGTGAGGTCATTCCACATATGTAATCACTAAACATTCTAATATGTCTATACATATGTAGGTATGGAATATATGATTAATATAAGCCACACTGATCTTCCTTTGGTCAGTTTTTGGTTGACTGCCGCCAAGGAGTTCCCCATTCTGGCCAACAAAGCTATTTCAACATTGCTATGGGTAACCCCCACAACAGCCACGGACAAGCAGAGCGCTCAGCGAGAGCATTTAACATAGCAGTGTGATCTATGGACTGATTGTGGGATAACCCCCACAACAGACTGGGACAGGCACAGCAATGTGTGTATTAATGTCTACAGCCAGCCCCGCTTCTTCTGGCTTTTTCCGGCTCACTACTGTGATGTTAATGTGCCATTCATGCATTGTGTTCATGCTTCCTGTCCTTACTGTGTCTATACACTGATAACAATATGTAGATGTGCCTTGTAACCTCTTTTGTCCTGCAACTCTGGAGCAGAGGCGAATCCTGGCTAGCAATCTCCTTATTGTTATGTGTGTCTCTCAAATGCAAATGCCCATACCTACTGCTGTGAATGCCTTTCATGTATTGTTTGTAGCTGGGTATATAAGCTCATTGAAATCCATGTTCACTCTCGCACTGTCACTCTGACGACTGCTCATCTGCACACTTTGCTGGAGAGCCTCCGGGCTCGCCCATGGGGCGAGCTCCGTGATGGCGGTATGATAATAAACCTATTTAAAACCTCACTTCGCTGCCTTATTTTTCATGCCGCCGCACTGATAACAATATGTAGATGTGCCTTGTAACCTCTTTTGTCCTACAGCTTCGGAGCAGAGGCAAATTCCGGCCAGTAATCTTCCTGTTGTTATGTATGACTTCCTGCTCGGTACTCAAATGCAAATGTCCCATGCCTTCCTGCAGTTTCTTTGATGATAACATGCCTTTCATGTATTGTCTGTAGTGGGGTATAAAAACTGCATATGCTCTGTAGCTCACTCTCTCTCTCTGACCACTGCTTCTGACTACACGCATTGCCTGTATCTGCTGAGGAGAGCCTCCGGGCTCACTCCGGCACGCATGCACGGCGCTGGAGTGAGTTCTCGTGATGGCGGTATGATTAATAAACTCCCTCAAAAACTCTCAGTTCACCGCTTATTATTTCATGCCGCCACAATTGCTCCCATTTTCCACGACTTATCTGTGTGAGCTGAGCTTTTCAAGCTTGACTGTGATAAAAACTAAAAACAGAGAGAGACTGAGAGCTGTTGAGGAAGAGCTCCGTGTGTGTCTTTCTTCCATTCCTGCCAGGATATCAGCTTTGTGTTCATCTAAACAGGCCCAGGGTTCACACTGAGTGAGTATAAATACATTTAGAAACTGTATTGCTAACTATATTTTATTATTTTTACTGTGTTAGGCTATAGAGTGTCATTTTGGTTGGTGGTGTGCCCCAGGATTTTGTCAATGTAAAAAATGTGCCGTGGATTAAAAAAGGTTGAAAAACACTGGTCTCATTCATCCCCTGCAGGGCTCCTCCATCCTCTGCCGGTTCCGGGTAGGCCCTGGTCTCACATCGCCCTAGACTTTATCACTGGTCTCCCCCCCCCCCTCTCATGGAAATATGGTCATTCTGACCATTGTAGACCGGTTTTCGAAGGCCGCCCACTTTCTGCCACTCCCTAAGCTCCCCTCGGCGCGTGAGACCGCTGATCTGTTAGTGCAGCACGTCGTCAGACTTCACGGCATCCCCGTTGACATTGTCTCCGACCGGGGGTCTCAGTTCACATCCAGCGTCTGGAGGAGTTTTTGCAGTGCCCTTGGAGCCATGGTCAGCCTGTCCTCAGGACACCACCCTCAGTCTAACGGGCAATGCGAGCGTACCAACCAGGAGCTGGAGGCCACCCTGCGCTGCGTCATCTCCTCCATTCCTTCCTCTTGGAGCACCCATCTCCCCTGGGTGGAGTACGCTCACAACGCCACCTTCTCCTCGGCCATCGGGATGTCCCCCTTCCAGCCATCCTTGGGGTATGAACCCCCTCTGTTCCCTGAGGAGGAAGGAGAGGTGGCTGTCCCATCCATCCAGGCTCACTTGAGACGGTGTCGGCGGCTGTGGACCAAAACCCGGCAGACCCTGTTACGCACTATGGCTCGCAACTCTTCCTCTGCGAATCGCCACAGGAGGCCTGTTCCACAGTACCAGACGGGACAACAGGTGTGGCTCTCTACCCAAGACATTAACCTGAAGGCTGAAAAGAAAAAGCTGTCTCAGCGCTATATCGGCCCCTACCCTGTTGAGAAAGTGGTCAACCCAGTGGCTGTGCGCTTGGATCCCCCCCCCCCCATGTCCATCCCACGTTTCATGTCTCTCAAGTTAAACCTGTAGCGTCTAGTCCTATCTGTCCCCCCCCAGGGTGCCACCCCCTCCCAGGATGATTGACGGCCACCCGGCTTGGACCATTGCAGCCATCCTGGACTCTCGACGTCGGGGCCGGGGGATACAGTACCTGGTGGACTGGGAAGGTTATGGTCCAGAACATAGACGCTGGGTGCACTCCACCTTCGTGTTGGATCAACAGCTCGTTGGGGAGTTCCACCGTGCGCACCCAGACAAGCCAGCGCCAGGAGGCGCTGCTCGGGGGGGGGGGGGGAGTATTGTCACAGCCTGCTCATGCCTGTCATTCGCTCCAGCTGAGCGCACACCTGCACCTCATCAGGCCGTGCCTATTTAGCCAGCTCTGCCCAGGGCTTCGGCCTGGAGTCGTCAGCTCTCCTCCTCGTGAAGCTCTGCGTTTGCCTACGCCTATGGCCTGCGCTTCTCCGATGCGCGTAAGATCATCCACTTACCTGCTTTCTCAGTCTTCCCCTGTGCACAGATGGACCTCCTGGCAGTGGAATCCCCTCCTCATCGCCGTGCCTCTTTACCTTCGTCCCGTGGAGCTGATCAGAGTGCTGTCTCCCAGGCGTGAGCCAGTCTTGCCAACGCCAGTCACCAAATCCCTGCAAGTAAGCCACTCTCATTACTCATCATATCCCTGTGTGTGTTCATCTCACCCTTGTTCTCTGCTTGTCCTCAGGGTTGCCTGGCTGTACGGTGTTCTGGTCCGCCCCTGGTGCTCCTGTCCCCAATACGACATCCACATTCCACGTTCACGCATTCATACACCTGCTTTTCAATAAAGACTCTCAAATCCTACCCGAGCCTGCGTGTGTGTTCCCTGGGCTAGCCCTAACATGACAAACAAATTGTTATTATTATGCATTAATAGAAGAGAACAAGAATAGTCCCAGGTTAAGTTTCAGCACTGTAGCCAGGCTGACAAAGAGTTAGGACTCTGTCAATCCTAGCATTCCCTTAGAGCTTACTAGTCAGGACTTTATGAACTTTTTCAATAATAAAATTACATCTATCAGAGATAAAATCAGTCAGATTCTTTTCACTGTTAACTTAAATACAGTAACTACTACAAATCCTTCAACTGATATGTTTGGATGAGTTTACTCGAACTGACCTTTTAGAGTTAGATAAAATAATTTCCTCATCTAAGCCTTCAACTTGTCTTTTAGACCCTATTCCTACCAGGTTATTTAAAGAAGTCTTCTCATTTATTAGTAGCTCATTTCTTCAAATAATCAATTCTTCATTAACATTAGGCCATGTACTGCAAGCTTTTAAAGCTGCTGTAATTATACCCTTACTCAAAAAGCCAACACTGGATCCAGGAGTTTTAGCTATCTATAGACCAATCTCTAATCTGCCTTTCATTTCAAAAATCTTAGAAATAGTTGTTACTACGCAATTATTTGACCACTTTTCACCATGTTACAGTCTGGGCAGGTGTATCTAGTCAATACAGAACTGCCCTACACCTTGTGAATGGTACAGTGACAAGCTGATACTACCGGAATAACATCATTAATCCAGTCATTGTGCCCCTGCATGAACAACACAGGCCCAATTTCCAAATGAATCTTTATAAATGAATGAATCTTTATTTATTTCGGATAGATTAAAAGTAAAGATTAAAAAAAAGAAAGAGAATAATATAACAAAGGGGAAAGAAAAAAAATCTAACATGGTCAAATTAAACAATAACTCCTCTGATTATACAGTTCAACATAAATTATCCAAAATGGGTGATGGCTGAAGCCACAGCTTATATTGCCCACCCATATTCCATCCAAGAATTCAAGAGAAAAACAAAACAAGAGCGAATACAATTCAGAACAAAGCTAAGACAAAATGTGACAAAAAACTAAACAACAGCACAACACAGACTGAATATGATAATTCTTATGTGATTTTACATGTCATCTTGTATATATGTTTGGAGTATTTCTTCCTTTAGATTTTGTTTAAATTGTCCAAGCGTTGTACATGATTTTAATTCAAGTCTAAAAGCATTCCACAATCTGACTCCTTGCACTGAGACACAGTGTTGCTTGGTAGTAGTTCTCACTGAAGGTTTTTGAAATATACATATTCCTCTGAAATGATATTGTTTCTCCCTTATTTGGAACAACTTTTGGATATTTGCGGGCAGTGATAGATTCTTCACTTTAAACATTATTACTGCAGTTTTAAAGTCAACCAGATCTTTCAACTTGAGGACGAGATCTTTCATCTTCATGGACAACAATGCTCCAGCTCATCAAGCTCATCGAGGTTGCATCATTAGGGAACGGCTGCTGGAAGCTGGGGTACCTCAAATGGAGTGGCCTGCACTTTCTAAAGATCTGAATCCCATAGAAAACCTATGGGATCAGCAGAGTTGCTGTGTAGAGGCTCATAACCCTGCACCCCACAACCTCAATGACCTGAGGGCCACCCTTCAAGAAGAGTGGAATGCCATGCCTCAGCAGACAATAAGTTGACTTGTGAACACATGAGATGTCGTTGTCAAGCTGTAATTGATGCTCAAGGGCACATGACAAGTTACTGAGACATTGGTATTTTTGTTGTGGTATACCCACCACTGTTGTTGGCTTTTGTTTCAAAAAATTGTTTGAGATGAGGAAATCACCATTGCATTCTTCTACTTAAATATCATCATCATCATCATCATCATCATCATCATCATCATCATCATCATCGCAGTCTGTCAGGGGCGACAATGACTGTTTCATTTCTTCTTCTTCTTTTAGATTTGATTGGCGGTTGGCAACAAGCTTACAGGTGCATTACCGCCACTGACTTGATTATCATCACTCTATATCTTTGTATAAGGAATTCTGAACAACTCCTTATGTGTGAAAAAATTATCTGTCCTTTCATTTAGGTCTGATCAGATTCCTCCACGCAGCTCTGTCCTTCACCTTCCGCTGCCAGGAACTCCTGACCTTGTTTACCCAGGCGACATCCAAGCCGGTATGAGTTGCTTTCTGACTGACCATTTCATGAAACTGCTTGCAAAATATTTGAGTACCGCTAGCTTTTGCTGGACTAGCAGCACATTCTTGGCAGGTTTGTGGTGGACTTTTGACAAGGTCTGTGGTGGACTTTTGCCAGTTGGTGCATTGTGGCATGCACTACACAAAGAGCAGAGATAAACAAACCTATCATCTGGTCAGTCACTGCAACAGATACTGGAGTCAGTTTGTCTTGGCCTGTCCTTGCCACTGATAATATCTCTATCTGCCAAGAGAGTGTCGCTAGTCCAACAAAAGCTAGCGGTACTCAAATACTTTGACCATTTCATGAAACTGCTTGCAGTCAGAAAGCAACTCATACCAGTTCGGACGTCGCCCAGGTTAACAAGGTCAGGAGTTCCTGGCAGCAGAAGGCAAATTACAGAGCTGCGTAGAGGAATCTGATCAGACCTAAATGAAACAGTCATTGTCGCCCCAGACAGACTGCTATGATGATGATGATATGTTAATATGAAAATTTATAAGCAAAAACTGCAATTTTATGGTAAAAAGGAAAAAATACATTCAGAAAGTTTAAAAAGAAAATGATTTTTTTATGTGAAGAAAATCCCATTTATATAAAAAGGTGCATATTTATAATAGCCTAAACATTTCAAGTAGCTATGGCCTTCTACCTGTTATCTTGGTTTTAAGATCAAATACTGCTCCATGCAGATTTTTGTGGACAGCTTGGTGAAAAAGCCTCTTTCCACAGTAGATGTTGCTGAATGAAGAAAAAAAAAACCTTGCTTGTTCAATTCAATTCAATTCAACTTTATTTATATAGCGCCATTTCACAACAACAGTCATCTCATAGCACTATCAACTGTAGGGGGGAACCCCCACAGTTGCAGAAAGACCCCAGCAATCAGGCGATCCCCTGTGAGCAAGCACTTGGTGACGGTGGAGAGGAAAAACTCCCTTTTAACAGGAAGAAACCTCCAGCAGAACCAGGCTCAGGGAGGGGCAGTCATCTGCTGCGACTGGCTGGGGGGTGAGGGGATAGAGAAAAAGAAAAGAACAGACATGTAGAGAGCAAACAGCACGATGGGGACTCAATCTATGGGAGAGAACAAACAAATGTTAATGACCAGCAAAAAAAAAAATATTTCATAGAGAGTGAGGAAAGGAATGAGGCCCAGTGCATTATTGGAGGTCTCCCGGCTAACTAAACCTATTAGCAGCATAACTAAGGGAGGGTTCAGAAACACATGATCCCTCCCTAATTGTAGGCTATATCAAAAAGGTAGGTTTTAGCCCTATTCTTAAAAACAGAGATCGAGTCTGACTCCCAAATCCTGATTGGCAGCTGATTCCACAGGAGAGGAGCTTGATAACTGAAGGCTCTGCCTCCCATTGTACTTTTGGAGATTCTAGGTATTACAAGTAATCCTGTATTTTGGGAGCGTAGTGTTCTCAGGTGATTTGTTATTTTTTAACAAGGACAGTGGTAGCAGTGGTGGGCTCACAAATTTAGTGTAAGGTAAAGCCTATAAATGTAAATTAAGTATAAATTAGCAAGAATAAAGCTGTAACATAAGTCTACCTACGGGTACAAATAAGTAACAAAAAAAAAAAAAAAAAAAAAAAGGAGGCCAATTTACAAGTAAAATAGAAAATTTGTGAGAAAAAGTTACAATTTTGTATGAAAAACATAATGGATGCAGGGGAGAAATGGCACATTTCTTTAAAAAATTATTATGAATTCACAAGAATGAAGTCAAAAATTTAAAGAACAAAAGCTGCAGATTAGTAAAAATGTTTTGGTTTTTCCCATTTTCTACACAATTAGTGAGGTTTTTCTTGTAAACATTCTTGGACATTTTTAACATTTTTTCTGGTAAGTTTGTGACACAGACGGGCATATATTGGAACAGGACAAAAAATCTATATTGGGAAATTACACAATGATATGATATATGATAATATGAGCATTACTGACACTGAGCTGACATGACACTGTATATATTACTGTTACATACTAGGTTAAAGTTGTCTAATTAATAACTATTTTGTGCTGTATGGGTACATATTCATACTATGTGGGGTAACTAAATATACTGTTATGCTGTTTATTCCATCTAGCTACAATGCTCCGCCCTGTGTATATATGTATTTATGTGTACATATGTATATCACTGCTCTTATTGTTAGGCCATAAATGATCATATTGCTGTTTTGTTGTTGTTGTTTTTTTTTCCTTTTTTCTTTTCCTCAGCCTTTAGTTTTTCTGCTCTACTTTTGTTGGGTGTATTTTAGGAATTTTCCATGTACAGAGTCACAAGAGGGCAGTGTGGAGCAGTTTGGTTGTAGGTGTGGCAGCTCAGCAGACAGAGGCTTCATTAGTCAGTTCACTTAAGCAGCTGGGACTTGTTTGCTCAGTGTTGCAGAGAGCAGGATTCCTTGATGCATGGGTGACCACAGAGACACAACTGGTGAGATTTATGTTTATGCTTTATCTTATGTAAGATAATTTGGGGATTAATAATGTGATGTGAGGAAAAGTGTGCAATTTGAGTTTATATAATGGTATATGTGCAGGTGACAGGTGTGTTTAATTTAAGCACTTTTGTTGGTGGTGGCTTGAATCAATTATGTGACTGTAGCAAATTGATTCCAATTAAGGAAAACAGGTGCTTTATTTGACATTTAATGGTGAAAGAATGGTGAATTGAGTTTGTGCAGTGCTTAATTTAGTAACTTAATTTAATAATATGGAAAATTTCTTATCTGGATGAGTAGGTTAAAATGGTTAGTAACAAATTGGATAAACATGGCAAATAAGTACATTTATTCAATTTTATTTGACTGAATAAATTTGGGCAGTGCGGTGGCGGAGTGGTTATCACTGTGGCAGCGCAGCAACTCACCCTTGGCGGGGGGATCCTGGTTCGATCCCAGCCCCCAACCAACAGTGATCTGTGTGGAGTTTGCATGTTTTCCCCGTGTCTGCGTGGGTTTACTCTGGGATTTCTCCGGTTTCCTCCCACGTGCCAAAAACATGCAAGTTAAGTTAATTGGCATCAAACTGGGGATTCTAAATTGTCCTTAGGTATGACTGTGAGAGTGAATGGTTGTCTCTCTGTGTTGGCCCTGCGATGGACTGGCGATCTGTCCAGGGTGTACCCTGCCTCTCACCCAAAGATGCTGGGATAGGCTCCAGTCCCACCCCCACCCCCGCGACCAGAAAAGGATTAAGCGGAAGAAGATGAATGAATGAATTTGGCAAAAATTAAAGATTGAATTAGGATACTTAGGTTCAATTCTTATCTTAAGTGTTGACTTGACATGTTCTTTTTGTTCCCTTTTTTTTTCCTTCTCTTTTAAAGGTTATCAACCTGCACTATGCTTGTCATTCCTTGAATTCGTTGAATAAATGAAGAAAAATGAGTAGAGTTGTCCAGCATTGTCTGTTGGTTGCCATGCTAAGTCGAGTTTAGGCAGGCACTGAGGCTAAGACCCAAATAACTCGACACTTACCTTATCTTCTAAATTATTACTCTGAGTGTTGCTATCCCTGTGCTGTTGCAATCCTGGAATTTCCCCATTGTGGGACTAATAAAGGCTTATCTTAGAAAAATTTTTTTCCACTGAATTGAATTGCTGTTCCCATTTTGGATTTATCTTTCGGTTTCTCATTTATTTGTCAGCTGATTTACTGAGGTGAGCTAAGTTCTATATTCTTGTCAAAACATGTCTTTAATAAAAACTATTGGATAGAAATAGAGCTTTTGCACCAGTTTCCTCCACTTGGCAAAAAGTGGGCTGGTCTTGGGTATGGTGGTGGTGGGGGTTTGCATGCCCTAGTGATCCCAGGAGCTATGTTGTCAGGGGCAATTTGCTTCTGGTAGGGTCACCCAAGACAAACTGGTCCTGGGTGAAGGGCCAGACTAAGAACAACAGACTCATGATGAATGGTAAAACAAGGATTCATTGTACCCCGCCCGGTATGGTGTACTGGGGCCCCACCCTGGAGCCAGGCCTGGGGGAGGGGCTCGATGGCTAGCTCCTGGTGACTGGGTTTCCGGCCATGGGACCCGGACGGGCTCAGCCCGAAGGAGTTACATGGGTCCGCCCTCCAGTGGGCTCACCACCTACAGGAGGGACCATGGGGGTCTGGTGCTATGTGGATCAGGTGGTGGTCCAAGGGAGAGACCTTGGTGGTCTGATCCCAGGCTTCCTAAACTGGCTTTTGGGATGTGGAATGTCACCTCTCTGGGGGGGAAGGAGCCTGAGCCGGTGCATGAGGTTGAGAGATACCGGCTAGATATAGTCATCCTCACCTCAACACACAGCTCTGGAACCAGTCTCCTAGAGAGGGGCTGGAGCTTGGCCTACTCTGGAGTTGCCCCGGGTGAGAGGCGGGAAGGGGGGGGGGTAAACATACCGGAATGTGTTAATTTTATACCATTTATTTCTTTTTAAAATTTTACACAGTAACGTTGCATATGGAACTTACCATTTGAAGTATTGTACAACTGAGGCTTGAATATTGGGCCAGTTGGGGTCCCACCCAGACATCCTGTGTTTAGACATTTTAGTGGTGTTATCCTGCTCTCCTTCCTCTGCCTGAACACTTTCCTCTCCTTGGCTCCTCTCTTCTGTCTCATCTTGCCCTCTCTGAGCTCTAATTCAGGTTCTCTCTCTGTCTATGGTGGTATACGAACAGGTTGGAAAATATCAGGTGTCATGTTTTGTCCTGCAGGATTTTTTTTGTCATGGTTTACATAAATGACAAAAATGTGTATTTTATTTTTTGTATTTTTATTATGGCGTTTCTTTTTTCCATTGAGAGAGGAGGGAAGGGAAAGAAACATTCATAATAGTAATGTACTCTTGCATGCTTAAATTATATGATCAGGTGGGTATAGTAACCAGAAATTCTACTCATGTAAAAGCAGTGCTTTGAAATTAATATTTAAAAGTAGACAACCTAAAATTTCTAGTTGAGTTTAAGGGTACAAAGAGCACCCACTTAAAAACTTGAGTAATGACTTCAGTCTTGAAGGTTTGAGGTTTTTCTCAAATTTATAACAATCATAGCCAGGAGCGGCACTGGGGTTAAGCTCCCAGTGCTCATAAAATGCTCCTTATGGCGTGTGTCTCGAAAAGCCTCTGACAACTAAGTCCAGCTCCTAGCCTGCCCGTGTGGTTTAGTCTCTAAGCCCGGCGGAACTGCTTTTACTAATAGGAGAAGGGGCGAGGGCGGATCTCTGGCGCCTTAAAACCAGATGCTTCGGGTAGATGGTGGCTCGTCAACCTGGGAAGGTAAACCCTGATTTCAAACCTCTGCTGCCTTGCGGCACACCCGGTCACGGGAAAGGCTTCGGGAGTCAACCCTGAGGAAAAATCCGGAGTCGGAACCCCTAAGGCAGTTCTCTGTTGTGCTCAACATCGTTCTGGCAGCTCCTGCGACGGCGCTGGTGCCAAACTATAGCAGCCCTGCTGTTCCTTTGGATTCATCAGTGACGTGGAGAGGGGGGGACATGCTGCATGGGTAACATCTTGTCCTCCATATCTTCCTGCCCAGGCTTGAATCCTACCAACGCCCAATGCTGGAAGGTAGAACACCGGTGCGCATCGGCCTGTTCAGCCACAGGCGGTGCCGTTCCAGCAGAGTAGACATCTAGGATTCTCTTCCATGGTCATCATAGACCGACGGAGGCCGACGATAACAATTTTCTTAGTTTTCTACTTTTCTCTGTAAATTTAAAGTTGAAACCATGTTCCTCAAATTTGTAATTTCCTCTTGTAAAATTGACTTTTGTTTTACATTTGAAACTTCATTATAAATTTGTGGATTATTTTATGACTAATTTTTTTCCTTTTTTTTAAAATAAAATTAGTTTTTTTTTTTTATATAAATTTGAAACAGACTGTGGTAATTTTTTAAAAACTTTTTCCTTATAAATATTATATTATATAATATTAATATTATATTATTTCTCTGGTGAAAATTTTCATTCAAATCCATCCAGTAGTTCTTGTGTAATCCTGCTGCACAAATAGAAACAAGGTCCGTGGTGTAGATTTGCACTCTCAGGTCATCACCAAAATTTAATGGGTTCATCCTTGGCCCAAGGGCTACCTCTGGTGAAAATTTCATCAAAATCTATATAGTAGTTTGTGCATAATCCTGCTAACAGACAGACAGACGATTACATTACCTTCTCGGTGGAGGTAATTACTAACTCTACCAAAATAAAACCTATTTAACTCTAAACAAAACAAGGAAATTAAACTAAATATTAACCAACAACAAAAAACAAATGGCTCCTATAATTTATTTTCCTTAGAATATTCCAAAACTTGATAAGCAAGTACCACTAAAAGGTGTAACCAGTATAAATAAAACTTAACATACAAAACTAATAATCCATACAGAGTAGCACTGTTCCTTTTGAAATAGCTTTCCTTCCATATTACAATTTGACACTCATGTACATGTAAATTCAGCATTTGGGGTGCAGCCACCATTTCATTCAGCTCAGTCAGCATCCTGGGCAGCACAGTGGTGCAGTGGTTAGCACTGTTGCCTTACAGCTAGAAGGTTCCTGGTTCAAATCTCCAGGCTGGCAGGGGTTGGAACCTTTCTGTGTGGAGTTTGCATGTTCTCCCTGTGCTGCGTGGGTTTACTCCGGGGGCTCCGGTTTCCTCCCACAATCCAAAGACATGCATGTTAGGTTAATTGGCTGTTCTAAATTGTCCCTAGATATGTTTCCTATAGGCCCTTAGAATAGAGGGTTAGTACTAGTGAAAGCGCTTTGAGTGGTCTTTGTGACTAGAAAAGCGCTATATAAGTGCAGGTTAGTTAGTTATAACAATTTACATATTTGACCATAATTTTGCAGTCAGAACAGAACAATAATTTAACTGATTACAAAGAAAAAATATTAATTTATTTCATTAAATAAAATTTCAACTTGAATGACCAAGGATGCCATTATTTGTTATATTTCTTTATATTTATAGTTTTGTTTTTTTTTTTCTTTAGAAATCTCACCACCCAGACAGCAGGAAAAACCTCCCTTATTTTGAAATAAAATGTTGGCACATTTAGTTTGTCTGAAGGCTGCTGACAGATTAAAGTCATTAACTTCGTGAATTTTGGTCACCTTAACCTGCCAGGTACATAATAGGGAACTGCAGTGGACTCTAAAGACATAATTCACCACAATATGTGTTCATGTACAAAATGACCTGTTTGTATAGTTGTACTCTCAGGCTTTCTCATCAGGCACCTCTCTAGGCAGCCGCTGAAGGACCTCAGTTTAGAGTGAAGAGGGCTAGCGTTTTTAGCTGTTGCTTTTTGTCACTACCGCTGGAGAATAAAAACAGCACGCCTGCTCGTGCGACAAAAGAGAAATTGCCAGTGTCTTCATTCCTGCTATTCCTACAGAACATAACTTAATATTGTAGTGGCTGGTGAAATATATCCTCAGCAATTCATCAGTCCCCCTTGCCTTTCCCTTCATATGAAGCCGGCTGCATATGAATTCTAACCACATCTCTTAGCTAAGCGACTACTATATCCATTATTGCTCCCGTTTCCAGTGGGTTAAAACCATGATAAATGGCTCCACTGCTTGCATACCTCTTATGATTTTTTTTTTCCGTGTTTAAAGTACTTTAACAAACTCATGTTTCTGTTGGACAATCGCGCTTAGTGAGACGCTGACTGACTGGAAAACCCACATGGGTGGGGAGCTTCTAAACTCCGCGCGGATGACGGCCATGCGTGTTGTTTGTGTGCGTGCTTGCAGAAAGTCATTGCTTCATATATTTTTCTTAAATTCATATCTCCTTGGCGAGGCAATAAAATGTCTGGTGAAGTGGGCCGCCACCGAGAAATGTTACAGTACTAGAGGAGACCCTGCTGGTGGATGAAAGGGTTGTTTCCCTGCCCCTGTGGGTTGGGAAACGGGTCCTGACCATCATTTGTTCCTATGCACCAAATGATGGTTCAGAGTACCCACCCTTTTTGAACTCTCTGACTGGGGTGCTGGAGGGTGCTCCTCTTGGAGACGCCATTGTCCTGCTGGGGGACTTCGATGCGCACATGGGCAATGACAGTGAAACCTGGAGGGGGTGATTGGGAGGAACGGCTGGCCCGATCTTAACCTGGGTGGTCAGTTATTGGACTTTTGGGCTAATCACAGTGTGTCCATAACAAACATCATGTTCAAGTATAAGGGTGTCCACATGTGCAGCTGGCACCAGGACATCCTAGGTTGCAGTTCAATGATCGATTTTTGGAGCACATCTTCAGCCTGACCCTTACGCTGGATAGGGTACCACAGGTGTGGAAAATATCCTGTTACCTGTACTGAAGACCCCTCAACCCAAGTGCCTGAAGAGCCACAGACCAGTGGCTCTCGTATCACACCTAATGAAGACCCTGGAGAGGCTGCTTCTCGCCCACCTCCACCCCCTGGTGGGACCAGCGGTGGCTCCGCTTCAGTCTACCTACCAGCATGGGATTGGGGTGGAGGATGCAGTGATCTTCCTCCTACATCATTCCTTGTCCCACCTGGAGAAGCCTGGAAGCACTGTGAGGATCATGCTCTTTGATTTCTCCAGTGCGTTCATCACCATCCAACCAGTGATCCTGAGGGACAAGCTACTATGCGCAGGGGTGGACCAGCACGATCCTGGACTACCTTATAAACCGACCACAGTTTGTGAGAACCCAGGACTGTGTGTTTGACATCATCATCTGCAGTAGCCCCCCCCCCCCCCCCCCCCGCTTTCCCTGGGAACAGTTCTGGCTCCCTTCCTGTTCACCCTCTACACTGCTGACTTTTCACACAACACACCACACTGCTATCTACAGAAGTTCTCTGATGACTCTGCGATCGTCAGCCTCATCTATGATGGAGATGATGTGGAGTACAGAGGACTTATCCAGGACTTTGTGGACTGGTGCCAACAGAATTTCCTCCAGATCAGTGCAAGGAAAACAAAGGAACTGGTGGTGGACTGCTGCAGATGAGGGCAACCCCCTACAGCACCAGTAAACACCCAGGGAACAGACATTGAGATGGTGACATTTTACAGGTGCCTGGGTGCTTGTGTAAACTAGACTGGTCACACAACACCAATGCGCTCTACAAGAAGGGGCAGTGCAGGTTGTTCCTCCTGAAGAGACTTGGGTCTTTTGGAGTGCAAGGGGCACTCCTGAAGACCTTCTATGATTCAGTGGTGGCATCAGCTATCACATTTGGAGTGGTCTGCTCGGGCAGCAGCATCACGGCAGCTGGCAGGGAGAGACTGAACAGACTGATCAAAAAAGCTAGCTCTTCCCTGGAGCGACGCCTCAACTCAATGGAGGAGATTGGAGAGAGGAGGATGGTGGTTTCTTTTGTAACTGTGCATTCGTTCAGAGATTGATTCTGGCTACAAAATAGAATACTTGGTTGCTCATTGCAGGATGTTCTTTTTTTTTGCTGGCAGCTATGGTCAAGTAATGTTTATATTGGTCATAGATATGGAAGTGGCAAAACTGTCTTGTAGGTTGTAATTTATTATCAGCAATTATTTCATTTAGTCCTTTGTTAATGGTGGTTGGTTTTGTATGTCTGTCACCAAAAACTGGGTTGGATATGATCTTTACTTGACCATCATCCAAACCTTCAACTTGTCTTTTAGATCCTATTCCTACCAGGTTATTTAAAGAAGTCTTCCCACTTATTGGTAGCTTTATTCTTCATATAATCAATTCTTCATTAACTTTAGGCCATGTACCGCAGGCTTTTAAAACGGCTGTAATTAAACCCTTACTCAAAAAGCCAACGCTAGATCCAGGAGCTTTAGCTAACTATAGACCAATCTCTAATCTCCCTTTCTTTTCAAAAATCTTAGAGTTGTTGCTACGCAATTATTTGACCACCTGCAGGGAAATGGTTTACTTGAAGAGTTTCAATCTGGGTTTAGAATCCATCATAGTACTGAAACAGCTTTAGCGAAGGTCACTAACGACCTCCTCATTGCATCTGATAATGGACTAGTTTCTGTACTTGTCCTTTTAGATCTTAGTGCAGCTTTTGATACTATTGATCATAATATTCTACTTGATAGATTAGAACACTATGTTGGACTTAATGGAACTTCGTTGCAGTGGTTTAGATCTTATTTATCTGATAGGTTCCAGTTTGTTCATGTAAATGATGAGTTTTCTTTCAGCTCAAAGCTCAGTCATGGAGTTCCACAGGGATCTGTGCTAGGCCCTACTCTTTTTAGTTTATATATGCTTCCGTTAGGCAACATTATTAGAAAGCACTGTATACATTTTCATTGTTATGCAGATGACACACAATTATACCTGTCAATGAAGCCAGATGATACTAATCAATTAGCCAAGTTAGAAGCCTGTCTTAAGGAAATCAAAGCTTGGATGACTTGTAATTTCCTGCTACTAAATTCAGATAAGACTGAAGTCATTGTTGTTGGTCCAAAAAACCTTAGAAATTCCTTTCCAAATCAAACTTTCAGTTTGGATGTGGTTACTCTTTCTCTAATAGCTCTGTGAGGAACCTTGGAGTTATTTTGATCAGGATTTGTCCTTCAATTCACATATTAAATTTGTTTCTAAGACTGCCTTCTATCATTTGCGTAAATATTGCCAAGATTAGGAGCATCTTGTCTCAGAGTGATGCTGAGAAGCTGATCCACGCTTTTGTTAGCTCGAGATTAGATTATTGTAATTCTTTATTATCAGGCTGTCCTAAAACATCTTTAAAAGTCTTCAGCTGATCCAAAATGCTGCAGCAAGAGTTTTAACAGGTACTAGAAAGAGAGATCATATCTCTCCGGTTCTGGCCTCCCTTCATTGGCTTCCCATAGAGTTTAGAATTAAGTTTAAAATCCTTCTTCTCACTTACAAAGCTCTAAACAATCAGGCTCCTTTTTATTTAAAGATCTGATACTACCGTATTATCCTAACAGAGCACTACACTCCCAAAATGCAGGATTACTTGTAATACCTAGAATCTCCAAAAGTACAATGGGAGGCAGAGCCTTCAGTTATCAAGCTCCTCTCCTGTGGAAATCAGCTGCCAATCTGGATTCGGGAGTCAGACTCGATCTCTGTTTTTAAGAATAGGGCTAAAACCTACCTTTTTGATCTAGCCTACAATTAGGGAGGGATCATGTGTTTCTGAACCCTCCTTAGTTATGCTGCTAATAGGTTTAGTCAGCCGGGGGACCTCCAGTAATGCACTGGGCCTCACTCCTTTCCTCACTCTCTATGAAATATTTTTTTTTGCTGGTCATTAACATTTGTTTGTTCTCTCCCATAGATTGAGTCCCCATCGTGCTGTTTGCTCTCTACATGTCTGTTCTTTTCTTCTTCTCTATCCCCTCACCCCCCAGCCAGTCGCAGCAGATGACTGCCCCTCCCTGAGCCTGGTTCTGCTGGAGGTTTCTTCCTGTTAAAAGGGAGTTTTTCCTCTCCACCGTCGCCAAGTGCTTGCTCACAGGGGATCGCCTGATTGCTGGGGTCTTCTGCAACTGTGGGGGTCCCCCCTACAGTTGATAGTGCTATGAGATGACTGTTGTTGTGAAATGGCGCTATATAAATAAAGTTGAATTGAAAAATAAATAAAGTTGAATGTTCAATAAAACTGACAATGTCATGATTTCAGTGTCACAAGCAATTGCTCTCCATTTTTCCCTGAGCTTATAAGGAAGTTTCATGATGACAGTTTCCATGTTGATCAACACATTCAATTCCTCCAAGGATTCCAAGCTTTGCATGGAATTACAACATTCACAAAGGAAAAGTGCATAAGCTTGAAGACCCTTTACATCCTCAGGCTTAACGATGGGCCATGAAATTACCTTTTCCATATGTGAAGCTGTAATCTTTGCACCATTACCAAAATGTTCTTCCAGTAGATCTTTGTCTCTGAAATACCCAATGTCTGGGCTCATGAAAAAGCAGCTTCAAATAAGCCCTCTTGGTTGGCCTCTGGTGTACTGATGTAGATACTATAAGCAGTCACGTTTATCGATGGTATTAGATTCTACACAATGTTCAAATGCTCTGATGAAAATTAAACCCTGATATGAGCAATGTAACAGACAGTTTTGTCCCACTCCACCATGGAGTTTGAGGAAACCCAATATCATTCTGGATCTGAGCCAAAACAAAGACACGCGCCCAAATGTGTACCAGCAGCAGATCTTGGACATAAAATGCCGTTTTCCTCACCATATTTCCATATACTCAGATGGATCCAAAGTAGATGGCTCAGTCTCTGCTGCAATTGTCACTGGGCACAATCAGCATGGTTTGCGATTCCCAAACCAATGTTCAAGTTTTACAGCAGAGGCTTGTGCTTTGCTTCTAGCATTGGAACACATTGATGGAACAAAACGGAGCTCCTTAATTTTTTACGGACTCCAGATCCCTGTCTTCAGGCACTTGGGTTTTTAAAGACTGATCACCCCATTATTATCATGATTTTAGAGAAATTAGGTTTTCTACAGAAACATAATTTTAATATAATCTTCTGTTGGATCCCCAGCCATGTTGGCCTGTCAGGTAACGAGCAGGCAGACAATGCTGCCAAAAGAGCCCTTACCCAAGAAGTCACTCAATGCCAGGTCCCGACCTCAGACCTCTAATAACCTCCTAGATTTTAAAGAAGTGGCAGACTGAATGGGACACATGCACTGCGAATAAACTGCATGATATTAAACCTGCCATAAGCTGTAGACACTTGTATCACTTTCAAAACCGATATGAGGTAGTGTACCCTAAATGCCGTATTGGTCACTCGAGGCTTACGCACAGCTTTTTATTAAAAGGTGAAGCACCACCATCTTGTGAGTTTTGCAGAGTTTTTTTTTTTTTTTATCAATAAAGCACATCTTACTTGACTGTCCTGCTCTCATGACGGTAAGACAACGTTTTTATACTCAAGTCACTGAAGGATATTTTTAATAAGGCACTGTGGCAGGTTGGTGTAACCCTCACAACAGACTGGACAGACACAGCGCTCGGCTAGAGCAATTAACAGAACAGTGAAATGTGTGTATTAATGTCTACAGGCAGCCCCGCTTCTTCTGGCTCACTACTGTGATGTTAATGTGCCTTTCATGCATTGTGTTCATGTGTCCTGTCCTTACTGTGACCCAGAGATTGAAGATCAATATGTAGATGGCCCTTGTAACCTCTTTGTCTTGCAGCCTGGAGCAAAGGCCAGCAATCTGCCTATTGTGATGTATGTCTCTCAAATGCCAAATGCTCATTGCCTGTTCTGCAGTCTCTTTGATCATACCCACTGCTGGGGAATGCATCTTTGATGAATTGTTGTAGTTGGTATATATACTGCACTGTAATCCAGGCTCATTCTCTCCTTCACTCACTCTTCAGCTGCTGCGGCAGACACACACTTTAGGCCCTTTTCCATTAGCCTCACTTGGCCCTTACACCGCACCACTCAGCCCTTTAGGTGCTTTTTCTACTAGCCCCAGCACCGGTTAGCAGGTACTTTTTTAGTACCTGATCCAGGGCAGGGTCTAACCGGCGCTGAGTAGGGCTGTGATATGACTTTAAGAGACTGGTCGCGCTGATTGGTCAGGTTGTAACGTCATGAAAGCGACTTTTTCTGCTGAATTTACCTCCACGACCACCATTTGTAATTGTTCAGCCAGTGAACACAGTGCGCCCCTTTAATACGGTATATTATATTAATATACAGTATCATATACTTAATATAATATACTCCTAATATTATATATTAGGAGGTGCGCAATTTTCTTTCTATATTAGGCGACGATCGCATCCAGCGCGAGTTGGACGGATCCACTCGAAATGCAGGTGTCCGAGCAGATGGCTTCCCAAGGGCACATCCGTACTGCCAAACGGTGTCGGGAGAAGCTGAAAAAGCTGAAAAGCGATTACCGAGCAGTGAAGGACCACATTGCTCGAAGTTCAGCGGATGGAAGGAGTGGAAGTGGTTTGCTGAGAGACATTGGGCTCCTCACGGTCACGGCCCTTGGAAACCGTGGATGGTGAGTGTTTATTTGATATTGCGCATCTGTTCGCCACTTGATCCTTTCTGTGCCAAGCTCACTGTTTTTAAGAAACAGGAAGGTTGTTAGATTGTGGGTAATGGTTGTTACTGAGGCTTGCGTATTGTTTTGCAGCCAACTGCAGATTCACGCTTGCTTTGTGTTAAGTATTAGTGCGAACAAAACGCTGAATTACGCTTATTGTATTCCGGTTAAAAACTTGAGTGTTGTGTACATGTTGCACTTTGGTGTTAAGTTTTAAATTGCGTGCATTTTCTTTCTAGAATCGCATTTCATATCACAGGGGTCCACCTCAGTGGAGATGACTGACACAGCGGACTCTCCTGGCGCTGCGTGTGCGTCTGGCTGAGCGCCAGCTGGATCGACTCCCATGTCAGCCACATCACCAGCTCCATCTGGATCACGTTCAAGTGCCGGTAAGGCACAATAACCACGATTTTTTTTTTTGGTTGAAACGGGTCCAGCAGCGGAAACCAGGGTCAAAAATCCATCCATCCATCCATCTTCTACCGCTTAATCCTTTACAGGTCGCCGGGGGGGCTGGAGCCTAACAAGTTATGTACCAAATTGATTAATGCAATTTCCTGTAGCTGCATATTAATTGAAAATGTCTTTAAATGTACAAAAAGGTTAATCTTTGGTCTTCACTTATCGGTGTTCCACAACCATTTTTAGGTGTGGTGATTGAAGTGTTGTAACTCCTGTTTTAGACAAACAAAGCTCATGAACTGCTGTTGAAATCAACATGCTTCATTGAAATGCTTCGCGTCAGCTGACTGTATTAACCCATTCAGATTTCTGCGGCCACACTACAAGCAACTACTTTAAACATTACCCATCAATCCATCCATCCATATTCTTAATCTTAATCCTTTTTAGTTTTGCAGGGGGGCTGCAGCCAAAGACAACACCCTGCGTGTTGCAAAATCTGCTCTACTGAGGGGCAGCAACATGACAGTTCAGCTTATATACAGCAATGAAGCATAATATAATAGTAACATTCCACCACAGACTTTCACCTGTGTAATTCCATAATATATGTAGTGATCCAGCTTTAACGACCATGCCTTTCTGTCTTTCCATCTAGGCAAGACGAAAACAGACAACTCCCATCGCTGACCTTACATTAGCGATGGTCAACAATGCATGACGAAGAGATGCGGCTCTTGGAACGGCAACATGACCAGCGGCAAGAATCAGGAGTACATGCAGCATTTGCGACAGGTGGCCCGGCAGTATTGTGCGGGCAGATGCGCGTGAAGCCCTGGAGCAGGGACGCTGCATTACGAAGGGAAGAGCTCGACAGAGATGTCATCGCCCAGTCCTGTTTTTTTTTTATGTAAATTTTGCTTCGGGAATAAAATTGTATTGTTTGCAATCAAAAGTCTGGTTTATCTGTTATGACACCGTATGAGAAAGCCAATAATTACATACACATTCCATTCTCTGTTCACTTCCACATGCTGCTGTTCATCAGGTCAGGTGCATAGCCTTCTAATGGTAATTTAATTTTTAACAACACAACGAAACGTAATGTCTTGGTAGGTTTTTTTTTTTTTTTTATTTTAAACAAATATGAAATGCGGAATCCATTTCTCTTGAATGGGTACATTTTTTAGGTTATAAGCAGTTGTACAGGTGTGCTTGAACTTGTAGACACTGCTAAAGGTAAGTACGTGTAAGTTGAATGTTACATCGCCAGTCAAAATTTAATAAATTAAGAAGGAATCTAGCAAAAATTTGGCACTAATAACAGTAGACAAATCGGACAAGGATACCACAACTGGTGTTTTTGTTGCACACAACTGTTGTTACCAACAAGTGCAAAATTTATATTCCCTTTTCCCAAAAATTAAAAATCAATTTGTAAGTAAAAGTGGGAGACCTTTACATGGGAAAATATGACATGTATCAGCACATGATTTATAGTTCAATTTGCATTTCCACCTAAGCAAAAGTGGCTTGTGGAGCTGGATTTTTGTGAAGATGGCCTGTGCGGTGTTTCTGCATGTAATTGCATACCTGTCAAGTGATACGGTTTCGCCGTATTTTAATACGGGGAAAATGCAATTTTAGCAAATACGGGCATATTGCTATTTCTGTATGCCAAAGAGAAAAATATACTGGAAAAAAATTTGTGTGTGGGGAGGAACACGTCGTGTGTGACCCCCCCACAGCGTACGGGGCTGTCAGAGCGCTCAGCGTGAGCAATTATCACAACAGAAGTGTGGACTCATCATTAGGCTGATGGCTTCGCACCTTCTTAACAGATAAGCGTTATGAACAAGAGGACAGGTAGATGGACCATGCACAACATTTTATTTACAAAAAACATTTTTGAAATATGTATGCACATAAATGTGGACAAAATAGACAAGTATTGCATCACAGCATCTTGTTATATTGTAACGTGCAGCTTGACATGGCGACGTCCTACCGGGAGGTTTGAACTCACGCCTCCCGCTCTGGAGTCCTGCACTCTACCTGTGTCACCAATAGGGTCAACCCACTTGTCAAGCCAAGTAGGGTGCTTATATTGAGTTCGCTACAATACACCACCCTGCTCCTCTGCTCTCTGTGCTGCTGCCACCACTGGTTCATCTACTGCATCATCCAATGTAGTGTCAAACGTCTCTCCATGACTCTCACACAGATTGTGCAGAGCACAATAAGTCAGCACCATAGATTTAACCAGTTTCTTGTCACAGTCATTCCTCTCTCCTTCCTCCTTCCTTCTCTCCTCATCATCAGCCATTTTGTTTGTTGTGGAGGATTCCGTCGCATTGTCACGTCACGAGGGTGTGGCGCCGCCTGCTGTTCAACAAATCCCACCCACAGCAGGTGCGCCAGCAGTAGTTGAAAAGCAACTGAGGCTGAACCGAACCGAAGTGAGTAGAGCCGGGTTTTCAAATCGGGGCTGAGCGGGGCTAGTGGAAAAGGGCCTTTTGTGTCTCCTCCTCTGAGAGCCTGAGGATCCCGCTCCGGTCTGCTCACACTTGCACCAGAGTGGGAATCCTGTGAAGGCGGTATGATTCAATAAACCTGCTTAAAACTTCACCAATGCTGCTTTATTTCATGCTGCTTCAGTGCCACCAAAGAAAATTTTAGGGGTTTTAGCACGTGCATCTGACGCATCTTATTTAATTTTTCTATTTTATTGTATCTACAAATCTATCTTGCTCTATTTATTAATTCTTTCATTTATCCTATCTGTGTATAATTTTTAACTCAATTTTCTAATTCTATTTTTGCCATGAAATAGCCATAGATGCTGACATGGCACAAAACAAGAACATTCACTCACTCCCTCAAACACAGACAAGTGTCCAATCAGTCCAACAAGGGTATTGGTCCTGTCCTCCATCTTCTGGATGCTTTGCAGCAAAGCGGAGGTCAGCTGCTTCTCCCTCCTGCTCTGCTCATCTGACCTCTCCAGGTAGTCAAGAAGGAGGCCCATGTTTGTGTCCCACTTCTGTTTCCCTGTTTTAAAGTACAAAAATAAGAAGCAATATATACTGCTCAAAAAAATAAAGGGAACACTTTTTAATCTGAATAAGCTGGACTAGCCTGCCACAATTTTTTCACTTTAAGTTTTGGAGTGTTTTCATTTCCATCAATAGATGTGACATCTTTTCATTAGTAGTAGTAGTAGATTAGTTTATTTGACAGGGACAGTGCAATAAACATAGACAATTAATCAAAGACAATCAATCTGATGTGTTGCACATAGTGTATAGCTATTAGCTAATTTGCAACTCTTGTCCCTGGATGGGCTTTAGAAAAAAGAATCAAGATAAAAATATACACAATAACCACATACATCAATGCAGAAAAATTATAAATACACAATTATAAATATTATAAATACACAAATATAACAGCCTGACTCACCTTTAACATAAATATTATAAATACACAAATATAACAGCCTGACTCACATTTAACACATATAACAACTCACATTTGCCTATTTCAGGCCTTCCTCCCTCCGTCACTCACTATAAACAAACACATTTATTCCTTCCCTTCATTCACTCTCACTTTGCAGACAAATAATTCATACATGAGTACATTCTTGTTTATTTTTCAGCCAGTTTTTAACATATTTAGTGAATGTTTTAAAGTCCGTTATTATTTTAATTTCATTTGGCATTGTGTTCCAGATGTGACTGCCCTTTATAGAGAAAGCTGTTGTCCAAATGTTGTTCTGCGGTGGAATATTTTACAGTTATTGTTAACAGAACTCCTGTGGCTCTGCTGCTGTCCTGTCTTTGGACGAAACCAGCAAGTGGCTCGGGGTGCTGATTTATGGAAACATTTGAACGTTAATTCAGAAGACAGAGGTCAATGAAGCTCTCAAAACTCAATAGGTTGTATTTTTTTAAAGCATTACAGTGATGTCCACCTAATGGGCAGTTTGTCCAAGATTTTTTAGGGTTTTGATTATATAATGAACCTATATGTCTTATTGTGGAAGGGGCTGCTTGAGCCCAGACTGTCAAACAGTATGATATATGAGAAAAAACCATAGAATGCATATACAGTGCAGCTGCTTCGTAAGGTATGTAATATCTAATTAATTTAAAGCAGTTCAGATTTTTTTTTACTGTTTTTGAAATTTTCTTTATATGAAGATTAAATTTGAGTTGAGGATCTAGTACAATGCCAAGGTATTTGAATTCTGTAGCTAAACTGATGTCATGATCATGTATATTAACTTTAAAATGTTGCAGGTTACATTTTTTGATTGAAAAGCACATTGAGACTGTTTTCTGAAGGTTCAGCAATAGATGGTTCTTGAGGAGCCACTCTTGGACATCAACCATACTTGTAGACAGTACATCTGCAGCCTGTGCTGGAGTCTTGGCAGCTGTGTAAATAACTGCATCATCTGCATAAAGTTGGCATGTTGCAGCTGAGCAGTGTAACGGCAAGTCATTAATAAAAATGCTGAAAAGTAAAGGACCAAGAATGGACCCTTGTGGGATACCCATGCGGTTGTTTAAAAGAGGATTTATCCTTATTCTTAACACATTATCCAGTCCATATCAGTGTAGATATCCAGCTTATTTTTTCCCATTAAAATCTGATGTGTTTTCAAAGTGTTCCCTTTTCTGAACTGCTTTAAATTAATTAGATATTACATACCATACAAAGCGGCTGTACTGTATATGCATTCTATGGTTTTTTCTCATATCATACTGTTTGACAGTCTGGGCTCAAGCAGCCCCTTCCACAATAAGACATATAGGTTCATTATATAATCAAACTCTAAAAATCTTGGACAAAAAGCCCATTAGGTGGCATCACTGTTATATTTTAAAAAAATACAATCTATTGAGTTTTGAGAGTTTCATTGACCTCAGTTTTCTGAAATTAATTTTCAAATGTTTCCATAAATCAGCGCCTGAGCCACTTGCTGGTTTCATCCAAAGACAGGACAGCAGCAGAGCCACCAGGAGTTCTGTTAACAATAACTGTAAAATATTCCACCGCAGAACCACATTTGGACAAACAGCTTTCTCTATAAAGGGCAGTCACATCTGGAACACAATGCCAAATGAAATTAAAATAATAACGGACTTTAAAACATTCACTACAAAGGTTAAAAACTGGCTGAAAAATAAACAAGAATGTACCCATGTATGAAATGTTTGTCTGCAGGGTGAGATGGAATGCAGAGAAGGAATGCATGTGTTTGTTTATAGTGAGTGACGAAGGGAGGGAGGCCTGAAATAGGCAAATGTGAGTCAGGTTTTTATATTGTGTATTTATAATCTTTATAATTGTGTATTTATAATGTATTTATAATCTCTTTTGCATTGATGTATGTGGTTGTTTATTCTGTTTTCATTTTTTCTTTTCCTTATCCTTTTTTCTTTTTATTTGTTTCTCCTTTCTAAAGCCCATCCAGGGACAAGAGTTGCAAATCAGCTAATAGCTATAGACTCTTTGTGCAACACATCAGATTGATTGTCATTTGATTGTCTGTTTATTGCACTGTCCTTGTCAAATAAACAAATCTATAATCTATTTTTTTTTTTTAGCAGCATAAAATAACCACACACTGAAAAACGTAGGAATCGCCAGTCCAAGATTTAATGTATCTATTCAACATCCATTTACTGTTGGTGGCATCAGAGCATTCAATTAAAGTGTATAATTGATTTATTTCACTCCCTCTTTGTATGACTTGGCATGATCGAACAAATATTACCTATTCTGGTCTGATGAGAAGAGGAAGAAGAGTAGTAGGAGGACAAGCTTGGTGCTGATGAAGGTGAGCTGCATACCCAGGTCTGCGGGTTGTCCCTCATCATCCAGGTGTGATAAATCTGTAAAAAACAAAAAGAGTTGTTTTCGTTTGTGCAGTGTCCAACTTAAGCCTTCCATTAAGAAATGTGCAGACATAGAAGGCAATTTTATTCAATATCAATATTACCAAAGCTTCCATGTCTGATTATCATCATAGCAGTCTGTCAGGGGCAACAATAACAGTTTCATTTACGTCTGATCAGATTCCTCCATGTAGCTCTGTCCTTCGCCTTCCGCTGCCAGGAACTCCTGTCTATATTCAACTTCTTCAGGTTTCTTTTTACAGTGTCTTTAAATCTGAGCCTTGGTCTACCCTGATTGTTTGCCCTCACATAACTGAGTAGAGTAACTGCCGAGGGAGATGCTGGTGATCCATCCTCTCAACATGTCCTAGCCATCTCACGTTCATCTGTAGCGGCTGTATCTTGTCTTTCCGTAAGATGTTCATTATGGCTCGAAGGTGTCTCATCATGTGCACATGGAGTTTCTTTACCTGCACCCTGTAGACAGTCCAAGTTTCAGCACCACACAATAGAGTAGCCAGTACTGTCGCTCTGCACACTTTGCATTTCACATGGATAGACACATGTCGATTGTTCTACAATCTCTCCCTCAAGTTTCCAAACTCAGTGCTCGCTCTTCCCATTCTGAGAGACAGTTCATCCTCCAGCCTAGCATTCTCTGAAACGGTACTCCCGAGATACTTGAAAGTCTTACACTTGCCTAGTGGCTCTGTACCAATTCTGATCTCTTCTGGCAGTGATGTTGATAAAGGCACTCTGTCTTCTTGATGTTGACTTTGAGGCTGAATTGGCTTGCTGCTCTTGCAATTTCTCCACTAGAAAATTGCATGTCGCTGCACTGTGTGCAACTAGAGCATTGTCGTCGGCAAAGAGCATTTCTCTTACCTTTATCGATGTCTTACTCTTGGTTTTAACTATGCCACACTGATCAAGTCTACTCTTTTCTTTGTTTGAATGTATACTCCTTCTGAAGTGTCTTTTTAAGGCCACCTCAAGCATGGCTGCCAGATATAGCGAGAAGGAGTGTAGCGCCAGCACACACCCTGTTTTACTCCGTTGCTCACTGAAAAGTCTTTGGATACTGAACCACTCATTTCCACATTGCTTGCATACCTGTATGGAGTACCTCGATCAGTGTTGACAAAACTTCTCTGTACAGCCATATTTCTTGAGTACCTGCCAATACCTTGTCACGATACAGTATCAGAGGCTTTACTGAAGTCAGGCAATCTTGTTTCACTAAGTGCAGCTATATCTACATTATAACCTGTTCATTTCCAGGCGCACAAGTGTGTCTGTCTATTTGGGCGCTGTGATGTTGATCTGTCCAACAGAGTGCGTACATTCCATTCTGCTGCACACAAGGCTGCTGTTTTCCTCTTCTTTTCTGTCTGATTATAGAATAGAAAATAGGATTAGAATAGGCTTTTAACTGTCACTGTGCAGCTGTACAGTACAACGAAATTGTAGGTGCTCCACCAGGCTACTGCGCAATAAAGTAAGAAGGATTGGATAACACATGGTTACAGAACACATGATTAAGTACACGACTGAAATAAAAATGCCCCAGGATTATGGAAATATAACCAAAATAGAAAAAAATTGTTACTAGCGTCTTTGGGAGAAAAATCTCCCATATACACAATGCAAGGCACCCATTCATGCACAGTATTGATACCACAACAAACGGCATATTTAGTATTCTGTAAGACGCTAAGATTTTTGTTCCTGCTTTCTCAAACAAGCATTTTCAAGATACATGGCAACGTTGCTAGAGTTATTTGGAGATGGCAATAAACAGTATGGATACTAAATAGAGCGTATTTTGCACTGGTAGTAGCTAACAAAGTATTCTGTAACACACAAAGATTTTTGTTCTAGTTTTCTCAAACGAGCATTTCTTTATGCGAGGGAGAAATGTTTGGTCATTGAGAGCGCACACTGTTGGCTTGTTAGTATTGCTAACGGGAAAACACTGTAGGCACAATAGTGACTAAAAACTATCCGCACTTTGGCCGTTACACATCATTACGTGCTATAAATATATTTGTTCTGGCATTGTTAAAGACAAAACACTTACCAGTAGTGTTTTGGGAGCAGTTTGTACAGTGGCCTCATCCATGTCAGTGGCTGAAGCGGAGCAGATTCATTGTCCGAAATGTTTGGTTGACTGGTATCATCATATCAAAATGGGGATTCTTTCGGGGTGTCCCATCACCGCTACATCAATATCTCTTTTATGGTCTCTGAATTCTTTTTTGATTCTCTTCAGTTGATTTAGCAGCTGGTCGCCGGTACAAGGCAGCAGCCATTTCCCTTTATATTTGCTCAAAAATGGGCTTTGTTCCAAGTGGCCCCCTCCAGTTTGATCTTGTACTCTGCTCATGTCCATAGAGACAGGGGACAGAGCCGGGAAATGTCTCCTCTTTGCTCCAAATCTGCTAGGTTTTGGAATCCATCATGCTTGCTCTGCTGTTTGGAATGCAACATGGCGGGTCAGTAAAGTTTTGAAACTCTTTTCAGCTGGTCAGTTAACCACGCCATGGCAGTGGACGTTAACATCAACTGGTTCACAGTTTCTGGCCCATCAATGACTTGGGGCCAACTTAGCACCACTTTTGAGAGCCTGGGGACTAATGCTTAGGCCGGTCAAAAACCAAGATAACTGGGTGCCAAGTCAGGCTCTGGCTCCAGTTAAGCACCTGGAACCATCTTAGTAGAAAGGGCCTACCTGTGACCCTTAGGTGTGACTGTGAATCGCACAGTGAAAGGTCACATCAACATGCTTATAAACTGTATCTCAGGCAACAAAGAAAGCCTAGGGTCATCAAACCTGACACACGGGTTCACTCTGGGACCATATCCTCTGACTACTGGTTTGGGATCAGAAGGTCAAGGTTGACAGTCCCTATGATCTCTTACTATAAAATGTATAAAGCTCCCTAGGGTCGCCATACTTACTACACAGTTCACCTGAGATCCTGACCACAACTATGGGTTGTATACATTGTTGTATTTTCATGGATGATGGGGCTTATCATAATTTGGTTCTGCCACAGTAATTATATTGAAAAGTTGCAAACTGCTCTGTCGGTAAGTATTGGGGTCTTCATAGAAAGTGGAGGCGGGGGATACTGCACTTGCCTCAGAGTGGCTCTTGTTATGTTCTGGGGCCAAAGAGAGTTTTGATCCTTTTTTACATATAGATTAATGTAGTTAGTTAAAACTGTACTGATCTATGATTTTGTCATTCAGAATGTATGCTGGCTCACTCACACAGGCCGCCATTGAAGGTAACCTTCTGCAGAGGCTGTTGCTGCATCATGCATCTCTCTGCCTTTTGTGTGAGCACACACATCTTTTGCTGGTGAGGGTGGGGGGGGGGAGCTGGAGAGGAACGGTCCTTCACACAAGACAGGCACCATTTAGAGGCTAATGCTAACCATGGAAGACTTGTAGAAAATGGATCTCCCACTGCTGGAGAATACCAGTGCATCTCAGAAAATTAGAAAACCATGATTTATTCAAAAAGCTGAGTCATGATTGTATACCGCCCCCAAAGTCTTCTTCTAGGTCAGAAAACCACGCTCCAACTGATGTTGACCAAGTTTTTTTGGTTTATTTTGCCACAGCAAATCTTCGTCCTTAAACACCGTGGAAAAAACTAAAAATACAGACACAGAAACATGAATACAGATGAATTATAACGCTTTAACAAATGTTCATAAACAAAAATAATCACATTACCGTGTGATGCCTTCTGCCTAGAATTTAGGAGTTGTTAGTCATGTCTAAAATTTCCCCAAACAAAGTCCTCTCCTCCGCATCTGATTGTGGACAGGCCTCCAGCAGCCGTGTGACCTCTCTAATCAGGCATGTGAACAGCGCATGCCTACCACCCATTTTTGCACCATATCAGGTCCAGGTTCGCCACTGGTTTCCTCACCAACATGGAGAACATTTAACAGTCTGGCTGCCTGCAGGAAAAAACACTCCATCCTCTCTCCCGACACTCGTTCACACAATGGCGCTGATAGGCGGGGCGAGACACCTGCACGAGGGCCCCTTCACGACTCTCCGACTCACCCCGCGAGCTTGGCAGCACGAGCGGCATATGCGCCGCGATATGGAGGGACTGAGAGGCGGAGAAAAGGAGACCGCTAACGTCCGCAACACGGCGCACACACCCATAACAAACATTTCAGAAAAAGAATCAAAGATACATAAACCTTTTTACTGTGACAGCTACACTGCCACCAAAATTACAAAGATTTATATTCACTCAACTTTTAACAAACAAATCAAATCTTGTAATTTTCCTTGAAATAAATTGTAAACCTTGCAAATCACATGTTGCTTTAATAGCACTGATATTATTCACTTTCTAGACTAAGCATTCTTTGCCTATTACTGTATCATCTGACTTTAGTTTTATTAGTCCTCCCTTTGTAGTCTAGGGACTCATTTCAACTAGAACTATCAGTTATCTGAACAGGTCTCTCAAGAACTGAGGGACTTGCTTTAGCGTTCACCTTTTTCCCTAGATCTCTTGTTCCAACATTGATGGCTGTATTCCAGTCAGAAATTTTGAAAACCCTTTCAAGAAAGTTGTCTCTTTCAACAGCATCTGTCTTCAAAAACCTTGACTCAGGTTCACCTACGAGAAGCTCTGGTGAATGTTGAACTGTGACAATTTCCACGTTCCCATAAAAACTCAGGCCCAGTGAGCTACAGTTTGAGTCAATCAGCTCTGCCACCTTGAGACCCTCTAGAAGCATGGTCTGCTGGGATTTTGATTGGTTTCAACGTAGAACCATTGCTTTGGGATCTGTAGTGTTTCTTATTTTCTGGACGCGATTGACAACAAGCACATGGAAGCGCCGGGCTTCATTCTTGATGTACCCAAGCACCACTTGAGAGTCTGTCCAGAAAAACTCTTCGTCGATCTTCAGCTCGAGCTCTGCTCTGAGAAAGTTACTCACACCAGCTGAAACTGCTGCAGCAGTCAGCTCAAGACGTGGGATGGTGACTATGCTTGTGGGTGCCACTCGGGCCTTACCCATGACAAGAGCACAATGAACTTGCACATCAGAAACAATCCTGATGTAGGAACACTGTCCATAACCACTGCTGCTACCATCTGAAAAGTGATGCAACTCAATTTTTTTGGATTGTGCCGAGGTATTCAGGAATGAGGCATCTTGGTATTTTAATGTTTTGAAGATTTTCCAAATCCTGGAGCCATATTTCCCACTTGGCCTGGATTTGAGGGGAAACGGGTTCATCCCATCCAGCACCCCACCTGCACATGTCTTGCAGCAGTTGTTTGCCAGTCAAGATGTAAGGAGAGAGAAATCCTAGTGGGTCATACACACTCGCAACTGTTGCTAGAATTCCTCTTCTTGTGGCTGGTTTTTCTTTGAGGATAACACTGAATGAAAACACATCAGCTTCCACATTCCACTTTATCCCTAGTACACTCTGCATTGGAACCTTAGTGTAATTCAGATTTACATCTTTCTTCTCACTTGCATGTTCTGTTTCTGGTATCACCTCCAGGACCTCTTTGTTATTGCACACAAATTTGTGTAAGCGCAGCCTTCCTTTAGAACAGATTTCTTGTGCTTCCTTGACAATTTGTTTTGCCCTTTCAACTGACTCAACACTGATAAGACCATCATCCACATAAAAGTTTTTGCGAATGAAACTGGCTGCCAAAGGGTATTCCTTTTCATATTCACTTGCAAGGTGTTTCATGCTGTAGTTGGCACTTCCTGGAGATGATGCTGCTCCAAAAATATGCACTCGCATGCGATATTCTTTGGGCTTAGTGCTCATGTTCCCATTTTCCCACCACAAGAATCTAAGGAAATCCCTATGTTCTTGGCTGACATGGAAGCGATGAAACATTTTTTCCACATTGCACATGATTGCGATTGGGTGCTCACGAAATCTGTACAAAACCCCAGCCAGAGCATCTGACAAATCTGGTCCGGTAAGTAGGTGATCGTTCAGAGAAGTGCCTTCAAATCTGGCAGAGCAATCAAAGACAACCCTGATTTTCTCTGGCTTCCTTGGATGGTATACTCCGTGATGCGGAATGTACCAGGTGCTACCATCCTTTGGTGTGGCATCTGCTTCTTCTGCATCACCATCTTCAAAAACACCATTCATGAACTTGATGTAATCCTCTTTGTACTTGGGATTTTTTTCCATTTTCCCCTTTAAATGCCTCAGTCGAACTGTAGCAAGCTGCTTGTTGTTCGGAAGCTGTGGATACTCTCTAAAGGGTAGGGGCATTTCCAAATGTCCTTCCTTGTTGTGGTGAATGTTTCCATTCAAGAACTGGAGAAACTGAATGTCCTCTTGGGATACATTTCCTTCTCTTGGATTTGTCCAAGAAATCTCGTTCCAGGACTTTGATCAAAGAGGAAGGTGTGATGGATGGAAACTCCTTTACAGAGACATGATTGCGGACTCCTATTACCTCCATTAGACCAGTCCATGGTTTGATGGAACCCACGATAGTCCAGCCTAAGTCTGTTTTGACTGCATATGGATCATAATCATTTCCTAGCATGACCTTCCTTGGTTTTAATGCTCTTGCACAGTCATAGCCAATCAGGAGTCCTGCGGGACAGTCTAACAGATCTGGCATCTCTTCTGCAATGCTTAGAAGGTGAGTCCACTCTTTCGCTGTCTCACGAGTTGGGATACTGTTTTTCTCAAGTGGAATGTATTCCCGTGTATAAGTAGGTGGCAAGACGACATACTCTTGTGAATGGTAACCTCTTACTTTGAGCCCATCTACTCTTTGGCAATGTACAGTTGAACCCCGGTCAGTCATTGTTGTCAACCTTAACTTAACAGGTTCTGTTTTTGCATGAATTTTCTCACAAATGTCTTGATCAATGAATGTATTGCTGCTTTGAGTGTCCAGAAGTGCATACACCAAGGTCTCTGGACTGTTTTCTGCTGCACAAGAGAGCCATACTGGAACAATCATTGAAGTGTGATCACTGTTGCCCACCATTATACTACATGCAACTGTGGAAGTGCTTTCCTCTTGTGGTGGCATTTCTGGCTTTTCTCCTTGAGGACGTTCCTCGTGAAGTGGAGAGGGGTGGCTTCGCCTGCAAATATTACAAGTGACCTTCTGTCCACAGTTTTTGGAGATGTAACCAACTCTAAGGCAAGCAAAACGCATGTTTTGACAAAATTCAAATTTGTCAAAATCAATGACAAATTTTTTCCTGTCTTTGAGAGGCATTGCTGCAAACTTGTCACACTTATAAAGTGATCTTGCTGACAGCAAATACACTTAATCTGCTTCTTATTCTGAGATACTAAAGAGCTGGGCTTGGAACCTCTGCCACTTTGGGATGTGGCCTTTGAGGTTTGTTTTGGATAATTGGGTACATTTGTTAAAGCTACCAGGACACTGGCCTTGACACGTTTTTGTTCCTTCTCTAGTTTTTCCACTTATATGCTTTAGCGCATAAAGGGAAGAAATAGGATTGCATGCTATGTGTGCTTCTTCTGCCACAAAGTGTGCAAACTCTTCGAAACCTGGATATGCCTTCCCTTCATCCAGTGTTTTAGTGACATGTCTGTTCCAGCGAGTTGTTGCCCAGTCTGGAAGTTTCAGCAGTAATTTCTGATTTTCCTCACAATCATCCAAAATTCAAAGTCCTTGCACATGGGGCATGGCATTTTTACAAGAGATGAGGAAATCACTGAACTCTATTAGTTTAAGGGAGTCTTTTGGTCCAATCTTCGGCCAGGAACTCAGTTTTCCCCTGAAAGCTCTTTGGACTACAAAGGGGTGGCCATAGCGCTTGTTTAAGGCATCCCAAGCCTGTGTGTATGCTTCTTCATCACTACGATAAAAGGTTCCTTCTAACACTGAAAGCGCCTCACCACTTATGTATTTTTTTCAAATAGAACAGCTTATGCGCTGGATCTGTACAACTTGTTTCTATCAAAGCCTTGAAGCAAGTGCTCCACTCTGTGAATTTAAGTGGGTCTCCTGTAAACACGAAAGGCTCTGGTGCCGGAAGTCTTGTCATAGCAAGGGATTCCTTGAACGCTTGGACAAGTGAGACTTCGCTCTCTCTGGGCTCAGATATCCTGCTAGAGTTGTGTGGGACTGATGCAGAATCGTCGTCGTTGGCCTCCGTCGGTCTATGATGACCATGGAAGAGAATCCTAAACGTCTACTCTGCTGGAACAGCACCGCCTGTGGCTGAACAGGCCGATGCGCAAATGACAGTCCCTGTCACACAGGTCACACTTGTGGGTGGTCTCCGTGCTGCTGGGTCTGTGGCGGTTCTTCCTGCGGGTCCTTTTTTCATCTGCTGCAGCAGTCAGTCTCTCTTCACCCGCCTTGAGCTGTCTGGTCAGGGTGCCTCTCCATTTGGAGCGGTCCGTTGCAAGGTCCTCCCAGTGCTCTGTGTTGATATCCAGGGCCTTCATGTCTCTCTTGCAGACATCTCTAAAGCGCAGCTGTGGGCGGCCAACGTCTCTCCTGCCAGTTGTCAGTTCTCCATAGAGGACGTCTTTGGGGATTCTGCCATCCTCCATATGGTGAACGTGGCCTAGCCAGCGGAGCCTGCGCTGCCTGAGTAGAGTGAACATGGAGGGAAGGCCGGCGCGGGACAGAACTTCTGTGTTGGGCACTTTGTCCTGCCAGGATATGTCCAGGATGTGGCGAATGCAGCGCAAGTGGAAGGAGTTCAGTCTCTTTTCCTGCCGGGCGTATGTTGTCCATGTCTCACTCCCATAGAGCAGTGTGCTGATGACGCAGGCGTTGTACACTGCCATCTTCGTCTTGACAGAGAGTTTGGGATTCTCCCACACTCGTGTGGTGAGGCGAGCGAGTGTGAAGGCTGATTTTCCAATCCTCTTGTTGATCTCTGTATCAAGGGAGAGGTTGTTGCTGATCGTGGACCCCAGGTACGTGAACTGATTCACGACCTCCAGCTCGTAGTCATCAATGGTGATGGTTGGTGGTGCTTCCGTGCCTTGCGCCAAGACGTTAGTCTTCTTCAGGCTGATGGTAAGCCCGAAGTCCTTGCATGCCTGGGAGAAGCGGTCCATCAGGGTCTGAAGCTCCTGATGTGTGTGGGTTGCGACTGCAGCGTCGTCTGCGAACAGCATGTCTCTGATTAGAGCCTCGCGTACTTTGGTTCTGGCTTTCAGGCGGGCGAGGTTGAAAAGCCTGCCGTCAGATCTTGTGTGCAGGTAGATTCCCTCTGTTGCTGTGCTGAAGGCATGCCTCAGGAGCATAGCAAAGAAAATCCCAAAGAGGGTTGGCGCAAGTACACAGCCCTGTTTCACTCCGCTGCGTATGTTGAATGGCTCTGAGACGTTGCCATCGTGCTGCACTATCCCCTGCATGTTGGTGTGAAACGATTCGATGAGGCTTTGCAACTTTGGTGGGCATCCTATCTTTGGCAGGATCTTGAAAAGGCCCTCTCTGCTGACCAGATCGAACGCTTTGGTGAGGTCGATGAAGGCGACGTACAGAGGCATGTTCTGTTCTCTGCATTTCTCCTGGAGTTGGCGGATGGAGAATATCATGTCTACCGTCGATCACTCAGCGCGGAAGCCACACTGAGACTCGGGGTAGACACGTTCGGCAAGCTTCTGTAGACGAACGAGAACAACTCGTGCGTAGACTTTGCCAACAACGCTGAGGAGGGAAATGCCCCTGTAGTTGTTGCAGTCGCTTCTCTCCCCTTTGTTTTTGTAGAGGGTGATGATCTTGGCGTCCCTCATGTCCTGTGGTACGGCACCTTCCTTCCAGCACTGGCAGAGGACGTCATGCAATGGCAGCAGTAGGGCGGTCTTGCAGTGCTTGATCAGGTCAGGGGGTATGCCGTCGTTGCCGGGTGCCTTGCCAGCGGCCAAGCTATCAATGGCCTTACTGAGTTCTTCGATGGTTGGCTTGGCGTCAAGTTTGTCCATGGATGGCAGGCAGTCGTTGGCATCAAGGGCTGACGGTGTCACGGTGTTCTGTCTAGAGTAGAGGTCGGAGTAGTGTTCCACCCATCTCTCCATCTGCTTGTTCTTCTCTGTGATCATCTCCCCAGTGGAAGATTTGAGGGGGGCCGTCTTGCTCTGAGCCGGACCAAGTGCTTTCTTGATGCCATCGTACATACCACGGATGTTCCCTGTTATGGCAGCGGTTTGAATGTCTTGGCTGAGCTGAGTCCAGTACTCGTTGGCACAGCGCCGAGCAGTCTGCTGAACTTTGCTTCTCGCAGCCCTGAGAATCTGGAGATTCTTCTCGTTTGGGTACTTCTTGTACTCAGCAAGTGCTGAGCGCTTGGCTTCAATGACGGGGGTCATCTCGGTCAACTTGGCATCAAACCAGTCCTGTGACTTCGAGGTCTTCCTCCCAAAGGTAGCCAAGGCTGTGCGGTAGATGGTGTTTCGCAGTTCTTCCCACTTCTGCTCTGCAGATTCTCCTCCTTGTGGTACACCAAGTTCCTTCTCAAAGGTGGAGGCAAACTGCTCAACAAGTTCTGGTTGGGCCATCTTGCTGGTGTCAGTCCGTGCCTTTCCAGGTTGTCTAGCACGATGGAATTTCTTCAGCTGCAGCTTGACCTTGCAACACACCAATGAATGGTCTGTGTCGCAATCTGCACTCTGGAACGAACGGGTGATTAGCACGTTCTTCAGTGAGGTGCGCCTGGTCAGGATCAAGTCTAGCTGGTGCCAGTGCTTTGAGCGTGGATGTTGCCAGGAAACCTTGTGTTGGGGCTTGGTCTTGAAGAACGAGTTTTTGATGCACAGATCGTGATATGTGCAGAACTCGAGCAGCCGCTGTCCATTGTCGTTCATTCTGCCCACGCCAAAAGGTCCAAGACAGGAGGGCCAGGAGTCGTGGTCAGCACCCACTCTGGCATTGAAGTCTCCAAGGAGAATGAGTTGTTCAGAGTTGGGGATGATCCTGACAGTTGTTGTGAGATTCTTGTAGAACTCGTCTTTTGCCTCTGGTGTGGCTGTCTGTGTTGGGGCATACACACTGACGAGGGTGACTGGGCCTTCAGTGGTGTTCAGGCGGAGGGTGAGGAGTCGTGCAGAGCCAGTGCTGCCCGGTTCCACCATCTTCAGCAAAGTGTTCTTCACTGCGAAGCCCACTCCGTGTTCCCTGTGTTCGTCACTGCCCTTTCCCTGCCAGTAGAACGTGTAGTCCTTCTCTCTCAGTGTGCCTGCATCAGCTAACCGTGTTTCCTGGAGAGTGGCGATATCCACTCCCAGTCTCTTCAGCTCATTATTGATGATGGCAGTCTTCCTGGTGTCGTTGATGTCCTTTAGGTTAGCAGCGAGTCCTGTCATCATAGTGCGGACGTTCCAAGTTCCCAGTTTTAGAGTTGGTCTCTTTTGTTTTATTGTCTTGCCTGGTGCGAAGGTTCTCAGCCTGCTGTTTGGATTTCTTCTTATCCCCATGCACCCAATGAGGAAAGCAAGCTGTGGCGGGACAACACCTTATTGGCTGGGGGCTGCCCAGCTTGAGGCGGGCGGTAGCTGTCCAATGAGATCTGATGATCCCTCCCACCGTCGGGAACAACCCCTGGCGCCACGCTCTACGCCAATTGAGCAGTGGCTTATAACCGGTAACTGTCATTCCCCGTGTTTTGTCTACGCCAAAGGCGAAGCTGGAGTGTCCTCTCCAGTGATCCGGTGTTCTACCTTCCAGCGTTGGGCATTGGTAGGATTCAAGCCTGGGCAGGAAGATATGGAGGACAAGATGTTGCCCATGCAGCATGTCCCCCCTCTCCACGTCACTGATGAATCCAAAGGAACAGCAGGGCTGCTACAGTTTGGCACCAGCGCCATTGCAGGAGCTGCCAGAACGATGTTGAGCACAACATAGAACTGCCTTAGGGGCTCCGACTCCGGATTTTTCCTCAGGGTTGACTCCCGAAGCCTTTCCCGTGACCGGGTATGCCGCAAGGCAGCAGAGGTTTGAAATCAGGGTTTACCTTCCCCTAGATGGGCTACCTTCCCAGGTTGACGAGCCACCATCTACCCGAAGCATCTGGTTTTAAGGCGCCAGAGATCCACCCTCGCCCCTTCTCCTATTAGTAAAAGCAGTTCCGCCGGGCTTAGAGACTAAACCACACGGGCAGGCTAGGAGTTGGACTTAGTTGTCAGAGGCTTTTCGAGACGCACGCCATAAGGAGCATTTTATGAGCACTGGGAGCTTAACCCCAGTGTCGCTCCTGGCTATGACAACCTTGGAAACCAGGACTGATGCACTGTGGGGAATATTGATGCGTTTACTCTGAGTAAGGAGGGGCCAATACATTTTGTGGAACTTGAGTACATGGAGGGCTACTATGCTGCATTGGAAGCTGACTTGGAGGCAAAGTGCTTTTTACTTCAACATCCCTTATTTCAGCATTAAGCCTTGATTCCTCTTCAGCATACACATTGTATTCAGCCTCTGACTTCAAGATCCCTTTGATCTTCCAGCCATTTTAGTTTTTCTTGCTGAGCCAAAATCTCCTTTCTCTAGGCAGATATTTCCATCTCCCTGTTTATTTCAGCCCGTTTTGATGCCAAACATGCAGCTGCATCTGCTTTTTTCGCAGATACATGACTTCCCTGCTGACTATGACTTGACTGACTGCTCTGACTAGTTCTAGACACAGTTGATCCATAAATTGACCTTGCATCTTCTCTTTGGAGTAACTGAAAGAGAGATTCATTTACAGCTACTGCATCAAATTCCTTAGTATAAACATCTGCATACCGTCTTTGCAGGAGTAGGATTATTTCAGTTGTAACTGAAGTGCAGCTATCGATCTTCCTTCTCATATCTTGAGATGGTAAAGTAAGTGCACTTAAACTCTCATACCTTTGCTTTAGTTCTGACTCACACTTTTCTATTGAATGGATCATTTCACCCAACTCAGTTTTAGAGCACTCTTCCTTAAGTTTAAATCTTGTTAGTTGATTGGGCGCATGCGCACGCAGCAACCGGCAGCTGGTGAAAAAGTTCTGTCGTTTGTGTGTCTTGTTTTATGCACTTTAATGTGCTTTTACGATATTCTGTCGTTTCTGCCCTGGAATGTTTGTGGACTATATGGTGAAGAGCTCCCTGGTTCCATCAACATGGACTACCTCCCCTTTTTTGTATCGCTGCTACTTGTCCTCTGGCTCTTTGTCTCTGAAGTAAACGCGTTCAGCATCATGGCGGGCAGGATACATTATTCCAGGGACATGTTGCTGCATTTAAACAGGGTTGATGCAGCGGCTGTGATTGAGCCTAAACCGCAACTGCCGGACTTTATTTTGAGAGACGGACATAGCGGTGAAAAGAGATGGCAGAAGGAAGCGCGGAAGGCATGGAAGTGTGAAATTGCGCCTGAGAAGACATCAGTTTGGTAACATTCCTCTTCCTTCTATGATTTTTGGGAATGTACAGTCTCTGAGAAACAAGGTGGATGAAATTCAAGGGAATGTACGCTACCAGAAGGACTTTAAGAACTGCTGTGTCATGGCTTATGCCGAGACTTGGCTTAATGCGCATGACCGAGATGCAGACCTGTGGATTGATGGCTTTGGAGCCCCACTGCGCTCGGATCGGCAGGAAGAGGTAATGGGGAAGCGTCGGGGGCGGCGTATGTTTATATATTAATAAGCAGTACTGTACATCTGTCACGGTCAGAGAGCGCATCTGTACACCTGATGTGGAGCTGCTGTCTGTCACTATGCCCCTTTTATTTGCCTCGCGAGTTCCCCCAACTTTTCATCACAACTGTGTACATTCACCCGAGGGCAGACGCTGACTCCGCCTCCAGCACTATCTTTGATGTGATCCAGCAGCTGCAATCAATTTCTCCAGAGGTGCCAAACTTCATTCTTGGGGATTTTAACCATCTTTCTTTAAAGAAGACACTTAAAAACTTATCAGTATGTCTCCTGCCCAACCAGGCGAAAAAAGACATTGGACCTGTGCTATGGATCCATAGAAAGGGCCTATAAATCACTCCCCCTTCCTCCTTTAGGATCCTCAGATCACAACTGTGTACATTTGCTGCCCACATATAAAACTGCTCTCAGAAGAGGCAAGGTGGAGACGAGAGACATTGATGTGTGGACAGAGGATTCAGTACACAGCCTCCAGGAATGCTTTGACTGTACAGACTGGGAGATGTTCACACTGGCCTGCGGGGATGATTTGGACTCTTTGGTGGACGTCACATGCTCATACATGGCTTTCTGTAAAAATTGTTCCACGTTAACGTGTCAAAATATATCCCAACAACAAACCATGGGTTACAAAATCAGTTAAATCCTACTTACAGAGGAAAGCACTTGCCTTTAAACAGGGGTCTGTTTCTGAGCTACAGGTTGCCACAAAGGGGCTGAAGTCCGAAATTTTAAGAGCAAAACAGAATTATAAATCAGAGTTGGAAAGCAAGATGGCAACAAAGAAACTTGGTTCAACCTGGGCCTGTATGAAAACTATTGCAGGCCTTCAGAGCACAGAGCGCAGTAATCGTGTGTTTTTAGATGGTTTTAATTCAGACACAGAGCTGGCTAATGCTCTTAATTGTTTTTATGGTCGTTGTGACTCCTTTGATTTTAAGCACAGAAACCCAAGATTTGAAACAAACTCAAAGACAATCAGCACTTTAATATTGAGGTGCAGGATGTTAAAAGGGAGTTCTGTGCTGTAAAAGTGAACAAAAGTCAGGGCCCTGATAATATATGCGGGCGCTTGGTAAAGTCCTGTGCACATGAACTGAGTCCTATATTTCATTACATTTTCAATAAGTCCTTACAGACACATGTGCCTAAGATCTGGAAAGAAGCCGTGGTTGTTCCCGTTCCAAAATCCAGCTGTCCTAAACGGTAAACGACTTTAGACCAGTTGCTTTGACTTCAATTTTAATGAAAATTTTTGAAAAACTGGTCAGATGTGAGGTCCTAAAGCAGACTGAGCATGCATTGGATCCTCTGCAGTTTGCCTATAGGCCTCACAGAGGAGTGGAGGATGCCACTGTCACTCTGTTTAACATGCTTTTTAAACATCTGGATTTTAATGGGACACACGCCAGACTTTTATTTGTGGACTTTTCCTCAGCCTTTAATACAATCAATCTCATATCTTAGTTGAAAGGTTCCTGCAGCAATTTGATTTGAGCAATAATCTGGTGGGTTGGATTCTGGATTTCTTAACAAACAGGATGCAGAGAGTAAGGGTCAATGGCACATTGTCTGACCAAAAGTGCTCTTCTACTGGCTCTCCTCAGGGTTGTGTGTTGTCACCACTACTCTTCATCCTGTACACAAACATGTGTCGGAGCAGACATGACAACAGACACATTATAAAGTATGCTGATGACTCAGTTATTGTCAGTCTCCTCCAGGATGGCGAGAGTGGCCACGGCCCAGTAGTTGATGATTTTGTTCACTGTTGTGAGGATTCCTACCTGCAGCTGAATACGACAAAAACTAAAGACATGATTATTGACTTTAGGAGGAAAACTCCCAGGCACAAAGTCACCGTACTAAAAGGCCAGACCACCGAATGTGTACAATCCTACAAATATCTTGGGACGATTATTGACAGTAATTTTAACTTTGAAGAGAACTGTGAAAGGGTGTGCAAAAAGGGTCAGCAACATTTGCATTGCTTGAGAAAACTTGCACGCTTCCAAGTTGACCGATCCATAATGACAATGTTTTATCGGGCTTTTATTGAATCTGTTTTATCCTTTTCTTTAGTGTCATGGTTTGGTCAGATAAAACTGAAACAGAGGAAATCCTTGGATCAGGTAGTTAGATGGTCCAGTCGTTTGCTTGGTGAGCCACAGCTGAGCCTGACATCCCTGTACACCAGACAGGTACAGAGGATGGCTACCTCCATTTTAAATGATGACTCCCACCCTTTGCACTGCCACTTTCAACTTCTTCCCTCAAGATGGAGGTTTGCTGTCCGAAAAAGTAGAACCCAGCGCTACAAAAACAGCTTTGTCCCTGCTGCTGTCAAAGAGTTGAACAAGCTGTAAAAATATATTGCACATAATTTAGGTACTTATTTATTAACTCCGTTTTATATTTACTTATTTTTGTAGGATGTCACTTACTTAACTTAATCCTCTTCGCCCCAGCTGGGGCATAAGGCACCAACGAGTCTCCTCCAGCCATCTCGGTCCTGGGCGAGCCAGCTGACTTCGTTCTAGGTCTTGCCCTCCGCTTTCATTTCCTCTTCCACTGTCCTCCTCCAGGTACCCTGGGGTCTGCCTCTCCTCCTCTTCCCCGGCGGTGCCCATCTGAGTGCTGCGTGTGGATGTCTGGCTTTGTTCATGCGCATAACGTGGCCCAGCCACCTCCAGCATCTCTGCTTCACCTCATCCACAATGTTGTTGACGCCTGTGCATCTGCTGACTTCCTTGTTGGGGATGCGCTGCTCCCAGTGGATTCTGAGGATTCGACGTAGACACCGTCCTTCGAAACCTCTGAGGCGGCTTTCAATTTTCTTGTTTGTTCTCCAAGTCTCTGAGGCATATAGGAGGACTGAGCGAACGTTTGATTTGTAGATCTTCAGTTTGGTACTGTTCTGCAGGACTGACGATTTCCATATATTTCGCAGTCTGTTGAAAGCCTGTGCCGCAAAACCGATTCTTGTGGAGATCTCTCTCTCGATGTTGCTGTCAGCTGAGATGTAGCTTCCCAGGTATTTGAAGTCCTGTACTTCCTCAAGATCTTCGCCCTGTACCTTTGTTTTCTGTGTGCTCTTGTTTTTCAGTTTCATCACTTTCGTTTTGTTGGGGTGAATCTTGAGGCCAATAGTTCTTGCTGTCTGGTCAGCTCTGTCTTTTCCTGGATGTCTCTCTGTGTATGTGATAGAGCGATGTCGTCTGCAAAGTCGCAGTCTTCCAGTCTGGCCGTTAGTCCCCAGACAAGTCCCCTAGGTCAGTCTCCTGTGGCTCTCCTCATCACCCAGTCAATGACGACCAGGAAGAGGATCGGTGAGATCACACAGCCTTGTCTGACCCCGGTCTTCACATGGAACCACTCACTCTCCTGGCCATTGTGGTGTACGCAGCACTGATTGTCAGTATACATGTCCTTCAGGATGTTGACTACTTTTGTTAGAAATCCATAAGCTGTCAGAATCTTCCAGAGGGATGGGTGGTGGATACTGTCAAAGGCCTTTTCAAAGTCAATGTAGTTTATGTACAGTGAGGAGTTCCATTCCAGTGATTGTTCGACTATGGTACACAGGACAAAGATTTGGTCTATGCAGCCCCTACCGCTTCTGAATCCTGCCTGTTCCTCCCTCAGGACCCTCTCTATGGCTTGCCTCACCCGCATCAACAGAACTCTGCAGAAGATTCTCCCAGGCACAGACAGAAGGTTGATGCCTCTCCAGTTCCCGCATGCTGACAGGTTGCCTTTCTTTGGCAGCTTGACTATGATGCCTTTCTTCCAGGTAACAGGGACTTTTTCTTCTTCCCACACCTTGTTGAAAAGTTCTGTCAGAGCTTTTGCACTTGCCTTTGGATCTGCTTTTAGCATGTCTGCAGTAATTCTGTCTTCGCCAGGTGCCCTGTTTCCTTTTGTCTGCTTAATAGCCTCTTCTATCTCCTGTTGGGTGATGCGCCCCCGCTTCATTTCTATATGAAAGCCTGTGTCTTCTATCACTGCTTCTTCCTCAGGGTCTGGTCTATTCAGAGTCTCTCTGAAGTGCTCCGCCCATCTACTGAGCTGGTCCTCTTCCTTCATGAGAACTTTTCCGTCTTTGTCCTTAACCACCGTTGACTTGCTGGTGAAACCTGTGAGGGTTTTGGTGATTTTGTAGACCATTCTTGTGTCTCCCCTTTCTGCTGCTGACTGTGCCTCCTGAGCCAGGCTGTCCTCGTACTCTCTCTTGTCTTTGTGGACACTCTTCTTGACATCGTTGTTCTTCTGTCTGTATGCTTCAGCAGCTGCTTCCCTCTCTTCCATGCTTCCCCCTAGCATGCGCTGTTTTGTTGCCCTTCTCTCCTCGATGAGTTGCCAGGTGTTTTCAGAGATCCATTCTTTCCTCTCTCTTTTCCTGTGGCCCAGCACCTCTTTGCTTGTGTCGAGGAACAACTTCTGGACAGTGTTGCTCAAGGTGTTGATGTTGTCTGCTGGTGTGTCTTCCAGGACCTGGAATCTGTTGGACAGCTCGAGTACAAACTGAGTCTTCACTATAGGATCCTTCAGTCTGCTTGAGTCAAAGAGCTGTTCACTAGTCTTCTTGTTGGTCCTCTTCAGCTTCAGCTGTAGCTTGCACAGAACAAGGTGGTGGTCACTGCCGGCGTCTGCCCCTCTTAGTACTCTGACATCAGTCGCAGACCCTCTCCACTTCTGGTTGATGGCTATGTGGTCTATTTGGTTCCTGGTTCTCCCATCCGGTGACACCCACATCAGTTTGTGAATTGTCTTGTGTGAGAATATGGTGCCTCCTATCACTAGCCCATTCTCCAGGCACATGTCTGCAAATCTCTGACCGTTGTCGTTTCTCACACCTGTTCCTTGGGTTCCCATGCATGATCCGTATCCCACATTTCCTGCACCAACCTGGGCATTAAAGTCCCCCATCACAATGAGGATGTCATGCCGTGGTGTCTTGTCTATTTGCTCTTGAAGGTTTGTATAGAAAAGGTCTTTCTCTTCATCTGATGATGGTTCTGTTGGTGCATAGCACTGGATGATGGTGGTCTTCACGTACTTTGAGAAAAATCTCGCTCTAATGATCCAAGCATTGACCGGCTCCCAGCCCAGGAAGCTCTTCTTGGCATTGTCTAAAATGATGCCCACTCCTTCCTGGTGTTGGCCGTCTGTTCTTCCCGAGTAGTACACTGTCTCTCCTGTGTTCAAGGTCATGGTTCCCGAGTCTGTCCATCTCATTTCACTGATTCCAAGAATGTTGATGTTGTATCTCTTCATCTCTTTCACAACCTGTGCTGTTTTTCCAGTTTCGTACATCGTTCGAACATTCCATGCTCCCACTCTCACTCGTTGTTTGGGTTTCACCAAGGACTCCATCAGAACAGGAATTTCCTTTCGGCTTTCATCCCTGCTCTTCATATAAGACATTGCTGCCTCAGTCCTCAGCTCGTCGCCCAAGGTTTGATGACTTTTTGTTGATCTTGTTGGCGTTTCTGTAGCAAGCGTTTTCTACATGGTGGGCTGCTAACCCAATGCACAACCCTCCTCCTTTCGCATCCTAGGCTTGGGACCAGGCAATGGCGGAGTTAGGATGTCACTTGGGTTCTAAATATTTTATTGGGTTTTAGACCTTTGAGTTTTTAACCTCTTTGACTAGTTTTTAACTTTCAATATGACCCTTCTCTCTTACCTCTGGTTTTTCTCCCATCTCTTTGTCTTTTTATACCCTGATTGATGGAGCCTTGGGTATTCTTATCATGTTTATAGTCAGCTTCATATGTGCCTGTGTTTGTGTCTATGTTGAATGTAATTTGTGGCTTGTAAATATGGATGTCACCAGACTGCAAAACAAATCTACCTATGGGTACAAATAAAGTAACCTGAATCTCTGCTTTAAAGTTAAGATACGTCAACATAAACTTTCTTTCTGTTATTTCCTTTCTTTTAAACTCAACAATTTTTTCTGTAGGGCGTCTCTCCCTTTCTGATCGTCTCACTTGCGTTTCAACTTGAGATGATGATGGTAACCCTATCTTGTGTATTTCAAGATCTCCAGTTATTTCTCCTATCCGTGTCTCAATTTCTCGTCTTTTTAAGTCGACAGATTCAGTTTTTAATTTCTCTTCCAACTTTACTTTCTCATCTTCTAGAGCTGCAAGTATTTCCTCTAATGTACGAAACTCACTTGTGCTCTGCTTCATTTTCAAAAATGATTTGAACTAACACTTTTGGAATTTTACAGTGAAAGGAAAGTTAGAAAACTGCTGGGAGAACATACAATAGGAAACAAGTGACACTCTTCACTAATTTACAACACTTCAAGAATAGCTTTCACTTCTGTTTCTTTTCTCAATTTAACTTAGGAATTAAAAGGTTCGTACCTTAAAGGTGTTGTGACCGTTTGCAAACTGCATTGTCCATAAATGTCACTCTGGTACCTCTTCTGTCCGGATGAATGTCCAGCGGATGTGGGAAGAAGTATGCATGTCTTTTATTTGGGCAGCAAACAAAGTCCTTGAAGCATGGCCCTGCAGGAATCTTGCTGCTTGCTCCTGGATTAGGCACGTTTTTCACTGTAACCGCCCCCAAAGTCTTCTTCTAGGTCAGAAAACCACACTCCAACTGATGCTGACAAGTTTTTTTTGTTTATTTTGCCACAGCAAATCTTCGCCCTTAAACACCGTGAAAAACTAAATGCAGACATAAGAAGCATGAATACAAATGAATTATAACACTTAACAAATGTTCATAAACAAAAATAATCACATACCGTGTGCGCCTTCTGCCTAGAATTTAGGAGTTGTTACTCATGTCTCAAATTTCCCCAAAGTCCTCTCTCCGCATCTGATTGTGGACAGCCTCCAGCAGCCGTGTGACTCTTCTAATCAGGCATGTGAACAGCGCATGCCTACCACCCATTTTTGCACCATATCAGGTCCAGGTTCGCCGCTGGTTTCCTCACCAACATGGAGAACATTTAACAGTCCGGCTGCCTGCAGGAAAAACACTCCGTCCTCTCTCCCGACACTCGCTCACACAATGGCGCTGATAGGCGGGGCGAGACACCTGCACGAGGCCCCTTCACGAGCTCTCCGACTCACCCGCGAGCTCAGCAGCACGAGCGCATATGCGCCGCGATATGGAGGGACTGAAGGCGGAGAAAAGGACACCGCTAACGTCCGCAACACTGGCATACACACCCATAAACAAACATTATTTCAGAAAAAGAACCAAAGATACATAAACCTTTTCACTGTGACAGCTACAATGATCATCAAAATTTAAAACAAAAAGGCTTGAAATTGCTCACTTTGTGTGATGAATATAGAAAATTAAAGACTTTCAGCTTTTTAAAATTGAATTATGTTCACAATATTCTTATTTTTTAGCTTGCTCCAGTGAAGCCCCAAGGAGAAAATGTGATGACATGAGGTCTGACCGTCCATGTTTCACAGGCATCCTCCTCGGGATTTGCCGCGATGCTCACCCAACTCGCATACAATGATCCTTAGGTGGGCCTGCATCAAAGTTGTGCTCAAGGTCAATGTCAGGAGATCTGGGACTTTGTCACCAAAAACATTACTCCTCCTAGGCCATTGACCTTGATCTTAAGCACATCATAGATGGGTCTCTAACTAGAGTGTGCTTAAGGTTAAGGTTATCGGTCAATAGATCTGAAAACCCTCAGGGTGATTTCAAAAGGCCAGAATGAGCTACTCCGTCATTGACGGTCTGGTTTGAGATGACCAATAAAGAAAGTCACAGTTAAAGAAAAAGGAAGCATAAAGCTGGATTCATGCTGCACCTCCACTGTCCGCGTACGTGCAACTGGAAACCTCGTGTGATGAAATTTGTCATAGTCTCCACTCCACTAGTGCATGGAGGGCTCTACTGTGGACGACCGCGTGCAGCCCAAATTTTATGACCTCGCAGCCTGCTCACAATCTGAATGCGTTGACAGAGTATGTGCAAGACTGAATGTCACATTCACGAGATGGCGCTACCAACACAGTATACAAAGTAGATGAGGAAGAGAATGAGGAGGCAGAAGACAAGAACAAGCATGCATGAATCCTTTTGCAGCAGCAGCAGCTTGAGCAGAGAAGAGCACTGGAAAACGGTAATTCCTCCTTTTCCTTGAAACAATGCCATTGTTGTTGCTACCAAAAAAAAAAAAATGTGCATCACTCACGTTTATAACTGGTGAACAAACTGGCATGTTAGTAGTACAAATAACAGTTGTGCACATGCATCAACTGCTTGGCCGGGTAGACAAAAAAAAAATGAGCATGTACAACACCACGCGCGCTGGGCTCATCCAAAGCGCACGCAAACCAAAGCGGATCAGAGGGGAAATGCAGCATGAATAAGGCTCAAATGAAACTATTATACCTGCCAGGTGGATCATAATGAATGTTTCTCTTCTGATTGTTGCAGGAACGGGTTGGTGAGAACGTTTAGCTGGTTGGTGTCAGTGGTTCGGCTCCTGTTCTGCTCCTCATGGATGAATAGCTGATGTAGCTCTGTGGCGACCTGCCACTGATGGTCTGTGCTGAGTGCTGGAGAATAAAGAACCAACAAAGAAGTTCACATTCTGAGTCTGAGAACTTTTAGTGGGCCTTCAGGCTAACTGAACTAGCCTCATCCTGCTAGCTCTGACTATCAACAGCCACATCACAACATCTGGAGGAAGTAAATAAACCATAAAGATGTTTTCAGGTCGGTGTCTGAGAGAGTTGATCAGAGAGCGACTAGCTACTGCTGCTGAAGAAACAGAGTTTGAACAAATCGGCAACCAGTCTGAGGAAGAGATCAATCGTCAGAGCAGACTACTGAATATTCAGTGCTGCTCCCAGCTAAAAATACACAGAATAGGTATGTGGGACTGTAATGGTCTGAATGAGGCTTTAGAAAACTCTGAATCTGGTTTTCAATCATGGTTGTGTTTTAAATGTGCAAATGTGTTAATTTTCTTTTGTTTTTAAATCCTAGATTTGATAAAAAAAAAAAATTCTAATTAATTTATAAAGTAGGACACCCCCCCCCCCCCCCCCGTCTTTGTTCCTCCAGATTTCCCACAGCAGCCTGAATGTAAAGAGGAGGAAGTTCTGACTGAGCAGCAGCTCTGGAACCAGGAGCGAAGCTCTGTTCTGGACCAGGAGGAATCAGAAGCTCCACAGGTTAAAGAGGAACAGGAGGAATTCTGCATCAGTCAGGAGGGAGAACAGCTGGCAGTGAAGCTGGAGGCTGATGCCTTCATGGGGACTCTTGTTTGTGAGGAAAAGCAGCAGAGTGAAGCAGAACCAAACAGTGAGCAGCTCCTCTCTCACAACTTTAACTTACCATTAACTTAAATACATTAACTACTAAAACTCCTTCAATTGATATGTTTGGATGAGTTTACGCCAATTGACCTTTTAGAGTGAGATAAAATAATTTCTTCATCCAAGACTTCAACTTGTGTTTTTGACCCTATTCCTGCCAGAAGTCGTCCCATTTATTGGAAGCACTATTCTTCAAAAAAATCAATTCTTCTTTAACATTAGGCCATGTACTGCAGGCTTTTAAAACTGCTGTAATTAAACCCTTCCTCAAAAAGTCAACACTGGATCCAGGAGTTTTAGCTAACTATAGACCAATCTCTAATCTCCCTTTCATTTCAAAAATCTTAGTTGTTGCAATGCAATTATTTGACCACTTGCAGGGAAATGGTTTATTTGAAGAGTTTCAATCTGGGTTTAGAATCGATCACAGCACTGAAACAGCTTTAGTGAAGGTCACTAATGATGTCCTTATCACATCTGATAATGGACTTGTTTCTGTACTTGTCCTTTGAGACCTAAGTGCAGCTTTTGATACTATCAATCATAATATTCTACTTGATAGATTAGAACACCATGTAGGACTTAATGGAACTTCATTGCAGTGGTTTAGATCTTATCTGATAGGTTCCAGTTTGTTCATATCAATGAGTTTTCTTCCAACTCAAAGCTCAGTCACGGAGTTCCACAGGGATCTGTGCTAGGCCCTATTCTTTTTAGTTTATATATGCTTCCACTAGGCAACATTATTAGAAAGCACTGTATACATTTTCATTGTTATGCAGATGACACACAATTATACTTGTCACTGAAGCCAGATGATGGTAATCAATTAGCTAAGTTAGAGGTCTGTCTTAAGGAAATCAAAGCTTTGATGACTTGTAATTTCCTGCTATTAAATTCAGATAAGACTGAAGTCATTCTAGTTGGTCCAAAAAAACCTTAGAAATACCTTTCCAAATCAAACTTAGTTTGGATGAGGTTAGTCTTTCTCTTAATAGTTCTGTGAGGAACCTTGGAGTTATTTTTGATCAAGATCTGTTTTGTTTTTTTTAATTCACATATTAAACTTGTTTCTAAGACTGCCTTCTGTCATTTGCGTAATATTGCCAAGATTAGGAGCATCTTGTCTCAGAGTGATGCTGAGAAACTAATCCATGCTTTTGTTAGCTCTAGATTAGATAATTGTAACTTTTTTATTATCGGGTTGTCCTAAAACACCTTAGTCTTCAGCTGATCCAAAATCAAATCAAATCAAACTTTGTCATATTGCTGTACATACAACTGTAGTGCAGGCAAGATGAAATTGCATTTCTCTTGGCATCCATATAAATAGAAGCAGCATGATATAAGACACACTTGCACATATCTTCACCCCCCCCATCCATTCACACATCCCTGAGACATACTTGGGAAAAACTAACTATAATATACAAATAATATACATAATGTCCATGGTGCAGTAGTGTGTGAGAGATTCCGGGTCAGCTGTTCAGCATTCTGACAGCTTGTGGAAGGAAGCTGTTGATCAGTCTGGTGGTTCTGCCTCTGATACTCCGGAATCGTTTACCAGATGGCAGAAGTTCAAAGTGTTTATGCAGAGGGTGAGAACGGTCTTTGACAAAGTTCAGTGCCCTGCTCCTATAACGGTTCTGAAAAAGTTCTTGGACAGAGGGGAGGGAGACTCCAATTACCCTCTCAGCTCCCTTGACTATCCTCTGCAGGGCTTTTTTGTCTGTCATACTGCAGCTGGAGTACCATGTAGCAATGCAGTACGTCAGAACACTCTCCACCACACCTCTGTAGAAGGTCCTGAGGATACAGATGGGGAGAGAGGCCTGTTTGAGTTTCCTCAAGAAGTGCAGTCTCTGCTGAGCTTGCTTCCTGATCCCCGAGGAATTCTTGCTCCAGGTCAGGTCCTGCGAGATCTGCACTCCGAGGAACTTGATGTTCTCTACTCTCTCCACTAAACGGCCGCCGATGCTGAGGGGGACGTGTTCAGGCTGTGACCGCCGGAAGTCGATAATCATCTCCTTCGTTTTGTCCACGTTGAGCACCAGATTGTTCTCCCTGCACCAGCCCTCCAGGCTTCTAACTTCTTCCCTGTACATTGATTCCTCATCTCTCTGAATAAGTCCCACCACCGTGGTGTCGTCTGCAAACTTAATAATCTGGTTCCCCTCGTGTCTGGATACACAGTCATGTGTTAGAAGTGTAAACAGTGGACTGAGTACGCAGCCTTGAGGGGATCCGGTGCTTAGCGTGAGAGAGTTGGAGATGTTGTTTCCAACCCGGATAGACTGAGGTCTCTCAGTCAGGAAATCCAGGATCCAGAGACATGTGGCAGTGTTCAGACCAAGAAGGAATAATTTCTCCATCAGTCTCTGGGGAATAATGGTGTTGAATGCTGAACTGAAATCAATGTACAGGAGTCTGGCGTAGGTGTCCTTCTGATCCAGATGGGTGACAGTGTAGGGTGGTGACTATAGCATCCTCCGTGGAGCGGTTTGAACGATATGCAAACTGGAGCGGGTCGTGTGATGCAGGGAGGCAGGCTGTAATGTGTGGTTTGACAAGCCGTTCAAAACACTTCATCACAATTGGTGTCAGTGCAACAGGACGATAGCCATTCAAACAGGACACAACTGGTTTCTTTGCCACCGGTACAATGATAGAGGTCTTGAAGCATCTGGGAACAATGGCCTGACTCAGGGAGATGTTATAAATGTCAGTCAGGACATCCGCCAACTTGCTCGCGCAGTCTGAGTACACGTCCCGGGATGTTGTCCGGACCTGCAGCTTTACGTGGGTTGACTCTGGTTAGGGTCCTCCGTGTGTCCGCTGTGTTGATGGTAAAAGCTGGTCCGACCGATGGTGGGGATGGGCCAGCCCTCCCTCTGGTTGTCGGGTTAGATGCTTCAAAACGTGCAAAGAAGTCGTTGATGACGACGCTTCGCTTCCAGACAGGCTCATCGACCCCCTGCCTAGACTTATAGCCCATCAATGTCCGAACTCCCTGCCACATCTGCTTGGTGTTCCTAGTGTCACAGAGGTGTCTCTGGATTTTCTCCACATAGGCGCGCTTCGCCACCTTAATTCCCTTTGAGAGCGCCGACCTGGCTGAGCGGAGAGCGATCCTGTCCTCCGCTCTGCAGAGGTGCGGTCGCTGCTTACAGCCAGAGATGCAACCTTCAGTCATCCAGGGCTTATGGTTACCCCGCATAGTGATGGTCTTCACTGTAGTGACATCCTCTGTGCACTTCGCGATGTAGCTGGTGACCGTTTCAGCATACTCCTCCACATCTGTCTTGTCTTCCTGGGAGGCTGCTATTTTGAAAACCTCCCAGTCTGTGTGCAGAAAACAGTCTTTCAGTGCAGAGGTTGCACTCTCTGGCCAAATCCTGATTTGTTTCACCGCCGGCCTGCTGCGCTTCAATAAAGGTTTGTAGACAGGCACCAGCATCACGGATATGTGGTCAGAAAGGCCGAGGTGGGGGCGGGGTACAGCCTTATATGCATCTGTGTTTGTGTGCACTAAGTCCAACATATTCTCTCCTCTGGTCTTAAAGTCTACACATTGTTTAAACTTGGGGAGCACAGTCTTTAAGCTGGTGTGGTTAAAATCCCCCACAACCACTACAAAACTGTCCGGATGTGAAGTTTGGATTTCACTAATCGCATCGTGCAGTTCCCCGAGTGCCTTCTTAGCATTAGCATTAGTGCTCGGCGCTAAGTAAACACCCGCTACAAACATGTTGCTGAATTCCCTCGGCAAATATGGCCGACAATTTACAATAACGAACTCCGCCAACGGAGAGCAGTGTTTAGATGCTAATGTGGCATTAACGCACCAGTTCTTGTTAACATAGATACATAGCCCCCCCCCCCTCCCCACGGCTCTTACCGGAACTCGCCGTTATTCTGTCAGCACGGAACATCGCCATATCTTCCATCTGAATGGCCTCGTCAGGGATGTTGTCGTGGAGCCATGTCTCCGTGACCACAAGCACACAGCAGTCTCTCCACTCTCTCCGGGTTTCTCTCAGCAGACGCAGCTCATCCAGCTTGTTGTCGAGGACGTTGGAGAGAAGAAGCGACGGTACAGCTGGTCTGGAGGGGTTAGCCTTTAGCCTAGCATGGATCCCGGCCCTTTTTCCACGCTTTTGCCTACGTTCACACCGTCTGCGCTTCCTCCTCTCTCAGGTAGCTTCCAGTGGGGACACCGCCAGAATTCCATGTTGGCAGAGAATGTCCAAATCACAACCGAGCGCTGCGATTCTTGCAGCGTGCAGTACCTTGATGTTTAATAAGGTCTCACGGTTGTAAGTTTTACAGAATGTACGTCCAGGATGATCAAAACATTCAAAACTCTCACACTCGCTGATGCCAAGAGGGGCCGCTGCATCCGTGTGCGCCGCCACCATTTTGTAATTTTTCAAAATGGTGCAGCAAGAGTTTTAACAGGTACTAGAAAGAGATCATGTCTCTCCGGTTCTGGCCTCCCTTCATTGGCTTCCCATAGAGTTTAGAAGTAAGTTTAAAATCCTTCTTCTCACTTACAAAGCTCCAAATAATCAGGTCCCTTTTTATTTAAAAGATCTGATACTACCTTACTATCTTAACAGAGCACTACGCTCCCAAAATGCAGGATTACTTGTAATACCGAGAATCTCCAAAAGTACAATGGGAGGCAGAGCCTTCAGTTATCAAACTCCTCTCCTGTGGAACCAGCTGCCAATCTTGATTCGGGAGTAAGACTCGATCTCTGTTTTTAAGAATAGAGGAAAAAAAACTTCCTTTTTGATATAGCCTATAATTAGGGAGTGATCATGTGCCCCTGAACCCTCCCTTAGTTATGCTGCTAATAGGTTTAGACAGCCAGGGGACCTCCAACAATGCACTGGGCTTCACTCCTTTCTCCACTCTCAATGAAATATTTTTGCTGGTCATTAACATCTGTTTGTTCTCTAATATAGAGTCCCCGTTGTGCTGTTTGCTCTCTACATGTCTGTTCTTTTCATCTTCTTCTGTCTCCCCCCCCCCCCCCCCCCAGCCAGTCACATCAGATGACTGCTCCTCCCTGAACCTGGTTCTGCTGGAGGTTTCTTCCTGTTAAAAGGGAGTTTTCCTCTTCACTGTCGCCAAGTGTTTGCTCACAGGGGATCGCCTGATTGCTGGGGTCTTTCTGCAGTTGTGGGGCTTCCTCTACAGTTGAAAGTGCTATGAGTTGACTATTGTTGTGAAATGGTGCTATATAAATAAAGTTCAATTGAATTACAAAATACATTTTATACTGCTGTTGATGTGCTGGGCATAGGCTCACCGTCATGTCACAACTGGTGAGAAATCAGAAATGTTCACTGAACGAGACCTAGTGAGATCATGGTGGACCCAACAATGCAACAGGGTTTTGAGTATTTTTGACAGCCACTCCAGATAGACAAATTCATATGTAAAAACACTGAAAAAGTAAAGTTGTCATCCTGTGTCCCCTTTTACACCTCAGGAAAGCATGTTGGCATGGAGAAAAATAATTTTCCATCTTCTACCGCTTAATCCTTTCGGGTCGCGGGGGTGCTGGAGCCTATCCCAGCATCTTTGGGTGAGAGGCAGGGTACACCCTGGACAGATCGCCAGTCCATCACAGGGCCAACACAGAGAGACAGACAACCATTCACTCTCACATCCATACCTAAGGACAATTTAGAATCCCCAGTTTTGATGCCAATTAACCTAACTTGCATGTTTTTGGCATGTGGGAGGAAACCGGAGTGCCCAAAGTAAACCCACGCAGACACGGGGAGAACATGCAAACTCCACACAGAAGGGTCACCGATGGTCTGGGGGTGGGATCGAACCCACGATGGTCAAGGGTGGAATTGATCCCATGACCTTCTTGCTGTGCTGCCACTGTGCTAACCACTGCGCCACCGTGCTGCCCGAAAAAAAAATAAATTTGAAAAAAAAAATAAATTTTGTCCCCTTTAAATAATGTGTTGAATCTGAAACAGATTAATCACTGCTGTAATTATCACATCCAAGGCTAAGAACTATTGATTACAAGGTGATGACTTTTTTGGCCAGTCAGTGTATCTATTCTTGCTGGTTTTTCTATTACTAGCATTTTCTGTCTCTTTGTCCCTCCAGATGCTCCACAGCTACATGACTGTAAGGAGGAGGAGGATCTCGCTGTCCAGCAGCTCTGTAACCAGAAGAGGAACTCCAGTCTGCACCAGGAGGAACAAGATGATGCACAGGTTAAAGAGGAAGAAGAACTCTGTAGCAGTCAGGAGGAAGAAGACTTTGGACTAAAACAAGAGACTGATACCTTCATGGTGACTCCTACTGAGGAGGACTATGACAAGAGTGAAACTGAACCCAACAGTGAGCAGCTCCTCTCTCACAACTCTCCTGACACTGAGAGCCAAGACCAGGGAGCAAGTAAGAATGTAAACCCAGGTTCAAGTAAACATGAAGAGCCAAAGAAAGAAGGGTCCCAGAAGAACAACGATCACATAGTTAAGTCACATGTTTGCAACATGTGTGGGAAAAGATTCAGGGATAAGCATGATTTATCAGTTCACAAAAGAATTCACACAGGTGAGAAGCCATTTTCTTGTGAAACATGTGGGCAGAGATTTAATCATCTTGGTACGTTGAAAACTCACATGAGAATTCACACAGGTGAGAAGCCGTTTTCTTGTGAAACATGTGGGAAAAATTTTTGTCATCGTAGTAGTTTGAAAACTCACTTGAGAATTCACACAGGTGAGAAGCCATTTTCTTGTGAAACATGTGGTAAAAAATTTAATAAATTTTGTCATTTGAAAATTCACATGAGAATTCACACAGGTGAGAAGCCCTTTTCTTGTGAAACATGTGGGAAAAAATTTAATCATCGTCATAGTTTGAAAACTCACATGAGAATTCATACAGGTGAGTACCAGAGTGGCTCACATATGGAAACACCATACTCCTGCCCAAGAGTCTTGAAACCCAACAAGTCAATAAATACAGACCCATCTGTTGCCTCCCGACCACATACAAATGGCTGACAGGAATCATTACTGAGGCCATTTATGAACATCTGGACTCAGAAAACTACTTGCAGCCACAGCAAAAAGGCTGCATAAGAAATAAGCTGGGAGCCAAAGAACAACTACTCATTAATAAAACCATCCTGGAAGACTGCAAGAGGCGTGAGAGAAATTTAAGCGTGGCGTGGATCGACTACAAAAAGGCATTCGACAGCATCCCCCACTCCTGGATAATATGCTGTCTGGAGCTGTATAACATCAGCCCAGAGATTAAAACTTTTCTGGAGGTCCAGATGGCTAAGTGGAAAACTACAATTACACTTAACCACAAAGATGGACAAATAACAATTCCAGACATCAGGATCCAGCGAGGAATATTTCAGGGGGACAGCCTTTCGCCACTGCTCTTCTGTCTTTGTGTCGACCCCTTAAGCAAAATCTTATCAGACCTTGACATCGGGTATGACTTAAGCAAAGGCAGAACAAAAAAAGGGAGCAAGAGAGTGAATCATCTACTCTACATGGACGACCTCAAGCTCTATGCAGAATCTGAACAGAAACTGAATCAACTTGTCAGTACCGTTCACATGTTTTCAAAAGACATCTGCATGGAATTTGGACTTGACAAGTGTGCAAAATGTACAATAAAAAAAGGAAAGAAAACGGCATCAGAAAATATCCAAATAGAAGACAATAAGCATATCAAAGACCTGGCAGGGGAATCGGCATATAAATATCTGGGCATAGAAGAAAACGCAACTATTGAACACAGAAAAATGAGGGAAATGGTCAAAAAAGAATACCAACATCGCCTAAAGAAAATCTGTAAATCAAATTTAACACCTAAAAATAAGATCACTGCAATAAACCAGTTGGCAGTACCAGTTGCCACATATGGATTTGGGGTGATAGACTGGCCACAAGGGGAACTGGATAAGTTGGATGTTCGGACCAGGAAGACCCTAACCCTTCATAAGGTAACATACAGAAACCAATGCCTAGATAGGATATATATGCCACGTAAAGAGGGAGGGCTGGGCCTAATTGAAATGAACCAGGCCTACAGGGCAACAATAATAAGCATTGGTCAATACCTAAAAAGCGCTAATGATGAGACGGTGGAAAAGGTCACCCAACATCACGAAACCCTCAGTATTAACACATCTATAACTAAACAAGCCGAGACCTTTGCAGCAGATTTATTAGATAACATGAAAGCCAGTCAGCAAAACCCAGCAACAAAAATAGCTAGAAAGACGAGAGAAAAATACAGCAAAAGGACACAGGAGGAAAGAAAAGAAAGATGGAAACAACATAAGCGAGCAGGACGTTTCCAGGAGGAACTCAATAGGGATTATATTGATAGGGAAGAGACATTGCGCTGGATCAGGAATGGAGATCTGGGGTACGACGAGGAGAGACTAGTGGTTGGAGCACAAGACCAGGGACTTCTAACGAATGGTTTTTAAAAAATGGCAGGATTGTCACAGAGTGACAAATGTCGATTCTGTCATGTAGCGGTGGAGAGTGTAAGCCACCTGCTCTCCGACTGCCAGGTCCTCATGGCCGATGGACACTACACTGCTCGCCACAACAAGATCTGCCGTTATATACACTGGAAAATATGCAAAGAATTCAAAATAGAAGTAAAAGGACCAGTATGGGAGCACGATCCAGAGCCAGTTAGCTCCAACGGAGATATTACCATCTTTTATGACAAGGAAATCCCAACTGGAAGACACATTGAAGGAGGAGCAATAAAACCGGACATAGTTATCTTGAACAAAAAGGGCAAAACTGCCCAATTAATCGATGTAACTATACCAAACGACTACGGCCTCAACAGAGCAGAAAGAGAAAAAATAACAAAATATCAAGACCTCAAAAACGACCTAAGAAGCACCTGGAATCTGCAGGATGCAGATATTATACCTGTGGTGGTGGGAGCAACTGGGATGGTTAAGAAGAACTTGAAAAAATATCTACAAGCAATACCCGGCTGCCCTAGCATCTGTGAAATACAGATCTCAGCAATCAGAGGAACAGTCTCTATCTTAAAGAGAGCCCTTGGATACAAAGCTTTTTAATTTAAAGTGTAATCATAGACCCCTGGCTGGGGCCCATTGCACTTGTAAGGAAATGAGATGCAAATAAATAAAACAGTGAGAAGCCATTTTCTTGTGAAACGTGGGCACAAATTTAATCGATGTGGTAGTTTGAAAACTCACATGAGAATTCACACAGGTGAGAAGCCATTTTCTTGTGAAACATGTGGGCACAAATTTAATCGTCGTAGTAGTTTGAAAACTCACATAAGAATTCACACAGGTGAAAAGCCATTGTCTTGTGAAGCATATGGGCATAAATTTAATCATCGTAGTGGTTTGAAAACTCACATGACAATTCACACAGGTGAGAAGTGGTTTTTTTTGTGAAAAATGTGGGCAAAAATTTAGTCAATGCGGTCATTTGAAAACTCGCATGAGAATTCACACAAGTGAGAAGCTGTAGTCTTGTAAAATATGTGGAAAACACTTCATTCAGTGTTTTGGTTTATCACATAAGAACTCATAGTTGAGGTGCTTTAGACCAGTAATGGCTGTAGATCTTTATTTTCAAGATTATGTTTCTTTTGTGTGAATGAATTGTTCTTTAAATTTGAGGCTTTAATGCAAATATAAATTTTGTTAAAAAAGTCTATCAGATCATATGCTTCTTGACTCTACTTTGCACCCTCAGACCTCTAATCTTTAATGTGCTGGATGCATGGACATGGGCATTTTTGATGAAGGGCATTGTTGCCAGGGTCTGGAGTGTCCTCCCCACCATAAAAACTAAATGGAGTAGATGCCATTTCCACCATTGGTGTGTTTTAGTCACTCATTAATTGATTGAATATTTTATTTTTAACCTGCAAATAATCAATTAAAATGGTAAATAAAAGTTAATTGTGAACTGATGAACTAAGGAAAACAGACACTGAAATGCCTTTCATCCATGCATACAGTAAATGTGTGCTTTTATTGTATCAAATTTTCTTTTAGATTAAGTTTTTAGCTCAAGAACTACTCCAACTGCAAATGTCTTTATTTATGGAATTCGTGATTTCTTCTGAGTTCTGTTTGCTAGTGATGTACACCAGTTTCCTCTAAAATCATACTGTCAGAATAATTTGCGTTGGTCTATCAACTTTTCTAATCCATCACTGAAGAGTTTTTCTAGAATTTTTGACAACTGTCAGAAGAGAAATCTGTGAAGTTACTTGTCACCAAATTTTTATAATGAAATGACTTTTACAGTTTTAACTTTATTAGGAAATTGTCCCGTTTGGGTTGATAAGCTGACGATGTGAGTTAGTGGTTTGGAAATTCCCTCAACAACCCATTTCACTGTTTTCATATGTGTCATCACAATCACTTGATGTTTTAACATTTTTCTTAACATCTTTATTTTAATGTTCTTCTGTTTTAATAAAGATTGAACTAAGATTCTCATTCTTTTGATCATTACCCAAAGGTCATTACCATAGGTGAGGGTAGGAATGTAGATTGACTGGTAAATCGACAGCTTTACTTGAAAGCTCAGCTCCCTCTTCACCACAACAGACTGGTACAACGTCCGCATCACTGCAGATGCTGCTCCAATCTGTCTGTCAATCTCTCGCTCCATTCTCCCCTCACTTGTGAATAAGACCCCGAGATACTTAAATTCCTCCATTTGAGGCAGAAGCTTGCCCCCAACCCAGAGAGGACAATCCACCTTTTTCTGGCTGAGGACCATGTACTCGGACTTGGAGGTGCTGATTCTCATCCCAGCCACTTCACACTTGGTAGCAAACCATCCCAGTAAGACCTGTAGGTCATTGCTGGATGAAGCCAACAGGACAACATCATCTGCAAACAGCAGAGATGAGATCCTGTGGTCACCAAGCAGGACACCTGCTGATCTTTGGCTGCACCTAGAAATCCTGTCCATAAAAATTATGAACAGGACCGCTGACAATGGGCAGCCCTGGCGGAGTCCAACTCACTGGAAACGAGTTTGACTAGATACAAGCGGCTGAAAGGAGCTTTCTTCGTAGGATTGCTGGACTCACCTTTAGACTTTAGAGGTAGGGTGAGGAGCTCAGTCAACCAGGAGAGGCTCAGAGTAGAACCGCTGCTCCTCCACATCGAAAGGAGCCAGTTGGGTGGTTTGGGCATCTGATCAGAATTCCTCCTGGATGCCTTCCACTTGAGGCATTTCTGGCACATCCCACTGAGAGGAGACCCCGGGGCAGACCCAGGACAGGCTGGAGAGACTGTCTCCCACCTGGCCTGGGAACGTCTTGGTATCCTTTCTGAAGAGCTGGAGCAGGTGGCCGGGGAGAGGCAAGTCTGGGCTTCTCTGCTTGAGCTGCTGCCTCTGCAACCCGGACCTCCGGAAAAGCGGTAGATGGATGGATGAACTAAGATTTGTTTCTATAAAATCAATGTTATCTGTTGGTTTTTTTTTTTTTTGTTTTGTTTTTTTGACAAGTTTTGACCAACACTTATACAATATTTGTAAAATGTTCTTACTGTCACTTTCACTTGTGAATATTATAATTTTCAAAAAATGTTGAGGTTAATTAACCTGTTTGGGGAAATTTGTGATTATACTTTTTAATATACTGCATGTACGTTTAATATCACTTTTACTATTTACTAATATTTTACTGTAATAACCTAAGGTCATCACTGATATCATCATTTATTAGTAATCCATTCACTATATTATTGTCTAAACTGTTAGTAAATACAGTGGTGTGAAAAAGTGTTTGCCCCCTTCCTGATTTTTCATTTTTTTGTATGTTTGTCATACTTAAATGTTTCAGATCAAACAAATTTTAATATTAGACTGTGGCGATGATGGAATAAGGCATGGCGAAATGGAGTTTAAAAGTGGGTTTTATTCATCGCCATCACAGAACTCACTCCAGCACTGTATAAGCGTACTGGAGCGAGCCCTCAGGCTCTCGTGAGCAGACAGGGAATGCGTGTAGTCAGATGAGCAGTAAGAGAGAGCGAGCAAGCGATATGCAGCTCACTTAAATACCCAGCTACAGACAATACATGCACAGCAGTAAGGATGGACATTTGCATTTGAGTCACACACATCAATAGGAGGATTACTGACAGGAAGACATTTGCATTTGAGAGTCACACATAACAATAGCAGGATTACTGGCCGGAATTCCTCTCCACCTATTGATAAGTCCATACATCTCACTGTTCTGTTAATTGCTCCAGCTGAGCGCTCTGCTTGTCTGTAGGCTGTGGGGGTGACCCCCCCCCCCCCCAGAGGGCTCAGTAGGAAGCTGAGGCCTCGATAGTCCGGCTTTGGTAGCGAGCGGGGAAAGCTCTGTGCAGGTGGAGGGAGGGGGGTGGGGGTAGCAAGTGCCGACCCGGGACTGCAAAGTTGTCTGGGCCGCGCAAAAATTGCATGTGGATCCACGATGTTGAGGGGCTTTCCCGTTGAATGTGCGGAGATCCACAGTGGCTGTGAGAAGAAAAATAGTCTCCGATTCCTCTCGCGATTCAGTCTGGCAATGAAGAAAAACAGGAGCTGAAGCTATGCGAGGGACTTGGCGTTTTGGCTTTAGGTGCACGCGCAGCCTTAAAGCCCTCGGGGACAGCTGACGGCTGAATTCCCATCGTGCGCCGTGGCTGAGACCTATACAAAATCCTGTGTGCGGGCTGTGTGTGTGCTTCAGGTGTGTGAGCAGCCCTGAAGAGCCGTGTGCGCAGCATTGGGGGATGATGTATAAATCCGTAGAGCCAGCTTGTCTCTGGTGTGCGGCGCGCACTGCGGCCACGTACCTTCCAGCTGCGCTGTTCTCATGCGAGGCTTCTGTGCATGGCGGGTCCGCTGTCGCGAGGCGAATCAGGGTCAGGGAGCTTGATGGAGAGCGGCGTCGTTGGCGCCGATGGTCATCCCTGTTCGGGCTGCTGCTGTTGTTTGCTCGTGCCGGGTCATGGTGCGTTCTGGTCCAAGCGCTGCATTCTCTGTCGTGCGCGCTCGTGTGGATGCGGAGGAGCGGTGAGAGGGATAGACTATCTTTGTCCCTTGGCCGGTCCCAGCGTGGATGTGCCGATCTCAGGCGAGGGTCACACCATGACGTTTTCTGCAGCCTTCACGGTCGTGGGTGATCTCCGAGGGAGTTCGCTTGGTGTCGGTTCTGCGTCGAGGTCTCCCGTGCGGCAGAAGGGAGGGCAGTCCATTTGCGTGAGGCTGCCGCGTTCGCTTGTCGTCGGAGATACCATCGGGGCTGCATTCGTTCGTCGTCAGGCGTGTTCTTTCTTTAGGGGCCACCAGTGTAGCGATGATGGTAAAAGGCACGGCGAAACTGGGGTTTAAAAGGGTGTTTTATTCATCGCCATCACAGAACTCACTCTAGCACTGTATAAGCGTACTGGAGCGAGCCCTCAGGCTCTTGTGAGCAGACAGGGAATGCGTGTAGTCAGATGAGCAGTAAGAGAGAGCGAGCAAGCGATATGCAGCTCACTAAAATACCCAGCTACAGACAATACATGCACAGCAGTAAGCATGGACATTTGCATTTGAGAGTCACACATAACAATAGCAGGATTACTGGCCGGAATTCCTCTCCACCTATTGATAACAGTCCATACATCTCACTGTTCTGTTAATTGCTCCAGCTGAGCGCTCTGCTTGTCTGTAGGCTGTGGGGGTGACCCACAAGACAAAGATAACACAAGTAAACACAAAAGGCAGTTTTTAAATGAAGGTGTTTATTAAGGGGGGGAAAAATGCAAACCTACATGGCGCTGTGTGGAAAAAGTGATTGCCCCCTAAACTTAATAACTGGTTGGGCCACCCTTAGCAGCAACAACTGCAATCAAGCATTTGCGATAACTGGCAATGAGTCTTTTACAGCACTGTGGAGGAATTTTGGCCCACTCATCTTAGCAGAATTGTTGTTATCCAGCCACATTGGAGGGTTTTCCAGCATGAACCGCCTTTTTAAGGTCATGCCACAGCATCTGTCTGATTCAGGTCAGGACTTTGACTGGGCCACTAAAAAGTCTTGATTTTGTTTTTCTTAAGCCATTCAGAGGTTGACTTGCTGGTGTGTTTTGGATCATTGTCCTGCTGCAGAACCCAAGTGCACTTCAGCTTGAGGTCACGAACAGATGGCCGGACATTCTCCTTCAGGATTTTTTGATAGACAGCAGAATTCATGGTTCCATTTCCCACAGCAAGTCTTCCAGGTCCTGAAGCAGCAAAATGGCCCCAGACCATCACTCTACCACCATATTTTACTGTTGGTATGATATTCCTTTTCTGGAATGCTGAGTTACTTTTACGCCAGATGTAATGGGACACGCACCTTCCAAAAAGTTCAACTTTTGTCTCGTCAGTCCAGAGTATCTTCCCAAAAGTCTTGGGGATCATGAAGATGTTTTCTGGCAAAACTGAGACAAGCTTTTGTTCTTTTTGCTTAGCAATGGTTTTCATCTTGGAACTCTGCCATGCAGGCCATTTTTGCCCAGTCTCTTTCTTATGGTGGAGTCATGAACACTGACCTTAACTGAGGCAAGTGAGGCCTGCAGTTCTTTGGATGTTGTGGGGTCTTTTGTGACCTCTTGTATAAGTCGTCGCTGAGCTCTTGGGGTAATTTTGGTCAGCCGGGCACTCCTGAGAAGGTTCACCCCTGTTCCATGTTTTCGCCATTTATGGATCATGGCTCACTGTGGTTCACTGGAGTCCCAAAGCTTTAGAAATGGCTTTATTGTGGTGACACAAAGGAGATGACACTCCACCCAGTACTTTGGGGTGTTGGGGGGGGGGCAGCCAAGGGAGCTAGAGCGCTGGGGGTATGAAGTAAATAAAGATGTGCCTTTCGCCCCCGCTGTGCCAGGCTCAAACCCGAGGACGCAGGGATGCGAGTGTATTGTCCTAAGCCTTGCTCTGTGATGTGTTAATGTGTATGTTGTGTGTTCTCACGCTTCATAACTGGTATGTTAATGTTTACCCTGAGTGCCAAAGGCGAGAAGAAAATGTATAAAGCAGTTCGCTTTGGCACTCAGTCTGTTCTGTGTTGGAGGAGAAATAAAGTTCTGTGTCGTCAGCTCATGACTTGTCTGCTTTCATCCTCCACATTATAACCTTTTCCAGACTGATGGATCTCAATTACTTTCTCATTTGTTCCTGAATTTCTTTGGATCACAGCATGATGTCTAGCTTTTGAGGACCTTTGGTCTACTTCACTTTATCAGGCAGGTCCTATTTAAGTGATTTCTTGATTGATAACAGGTGTGGCAGTAATCAGGCCTGGGTGTGGCTAGAGAAATTGAACTCAATTTTCCAAAGATGTGATAAACCACAGTTAATTTGTTTTAACAGGGAGGGGCAATCACTTCTTCACACAGGGCCATATAGGTTTGGATTTTATTTTTTTTTTACCCTTAATAAACACCTGCATTTAAAAACTGCATTTTGTGTTTACTTGTGTTAACTTTGTCTAATATTTAAGTTTGATGATCTGAAACATTTTAGTGTGGCAAACGTACAAAAAAAGGGAAACCAGGAAGGGGCAAACACTTTTTCACACCACTGTGTGTGTGTGTGTGTGTGTGTGTGTGTGTGTGTGTACACAAACAGTGTCCCACAAATGTAAGTTCACCCTCACATTTTTGTAATTATATTTTTCATGGGACAACACTGAAGATATGACGCTTCGATACAATGTAGTCGGTGTACAGCTGCTTCTTTTAAATTTGATTGGCAGTTGGCAACCAGCTTACAGGTGCATTACCGCCATGTACTTCACTCTATCATCACTCTATCTGGTCAGGAGCTGTAGCCCATGTAAATTTGCTGTCCCCTCAAAATAACTCAATACACAACCATTAATGTGTAAACCACTGCCAACAAAAGTGAGTACACCCCTAAGTGACAATGTCCAAATTGTGCGCAGTTACCCCCCCCCCCCCCCCCCCCCCCCCCGTGTCATGTGGCTCGTTAGTGTTACAAGGTCTCAGATGTGAATGGAGAACGGGTGTGTTAAATTTGATCACTTACTTTCTCATACTGGTCACTGGAAGTTCAACATGGCACCTCATGGCAAAGAACTCTGAGGATCTGAAAAAAAGAATTGTTACTCTACATAAAGATGGCCTAGGCTTTAAGAAGATTGCCAACACCCTGAAACTGAGCTGCAGCATGGTGGCCATGACCGTACAGCGGTTTAACAGGACAGGTTCCACTCAGAACAGGCCTCACCATGGTCGACCAAAGTAGTTGAGTGCACATGCTCAGCGCCAAATCCAGAGGTTGTCTTCTGAAAATAGACGCGAGTGCTGCCAGTATTGCTGCAGAGGTTGAAGGGGTGGGGGGGTCGGCTTGTCAGTGCTCAGACCATACGCCGCACACTGCATCAAACTGGTCTGCACAGCTGTCGTCCCAGAAGGAAGCCCCTTTTAAAGATGATGCACAAGAAAGCCTGCAAACAGTTTGCTGAAGACAAGCAGACTAAGGACATGGATTACTGTCCTGTGGTCTGATGAGGCCAAGATAAGCTTATTTGATTCAGATGGTGTCAAGTGTGTGTGGCAGCAACCAGGTGAGGAGTACAGACAAGTGTCTTTCCTACAGTCAAGCATGGTGGTGGGAGTGTTATGGTTTGGGGCTGCATGAGTGCTGCCAGCACTGGGGAGCTACAGTTCATTGAGGAAGCCATGAATGCCAACATGTACTGTGATGTACTGAAGCAGAGCATGATCCCCTCCCTTCAGAAACTGGGCCACAGGGCAGTATTACAATATAAAGACCCCAAACGCACCTCCAAGACAACCACTGCCTTGCTAAAGAAACTGAGGGTAAAGGCGATGGACTGGCCAAGCATGTCTCCAGACCTAAACCCTACTGAGTATCTGTGGGGCATCCTCAAACGGAAGGTGGAGTTGCGCAGGGTCTCTAACATCCACCAGCTCTGTGATGTCATCGTGGGGAAGTGGAAGAGGATTCCAATGCTAACCTGTGAAGTTATAGTGAAGTCCATGCCCAAGAGAGTTAAGGCAGTGCTGGAAAATAATGGTGGGCACAATTTGGACATTTTCCCTTAGGGGTGTACTCACTTTGTTGCCAGCGGTTTAGATATGAATGGCTATGTGTTGAATTATTTTGAGGCAACAGCAAATTTACACTTATACAAGCTGTACACTGACTACTTTACATTGTATCAAAGTGTCATATCTTCAGTGTTGTCCCATGAGAAGAGATAATAAAATATTTACAAAAATGTGAGGGGTGTACTCACTTCTGTGAGATACAGTATATGTATGTGTGTGTGTGTGTATATATAGTGTGGGGGGCTTCTCCACCCAGAGAAGGCAGGGGAAAGGGAGAACAATGAACCAAAGGCTTAGGTGTCACTGGGGGGAAATCAGACAGGACTGTTGGGTCTATGCGCCCCCCCCAGGGAGAGTAAGCAATGCCGGAGCCACTGAGAGAAGGGTGTTTTAGCAGTGCCGGCATTGTCCTGTTAATGTGCCACACAATCCTTTGTTCAAACAACAATGTATTATGGTCAGAAGTTCTGGGTCTCAATGCATTGAAATAAAAATATAAAAGAGGAATGCACAGAGACCCAGGATTCTCTTTTGCTGTAAGTTATGTTGGAGGAAGAATAACGTTTGTGTTGTCCAGCTTGTTGCCTTGCCTGCCTCCTTTCTCCATGTTGGTGACACAAAGATATGACATGGAAAGCGAGCCGATCACCACCCTGGAGACTGCCTGGAGGGAGAGCACCAGCACCACGTGCATGGTCTCCGTCCAGCTCCCAGACTTCTGGCTTCACAACCTGACCGCATGGTTCTTGCACATAGAAGCCCAGTTCGCACTCCGCAGGATAACAACGGACAATACCAGGTATTACTATGTGGTCGCTGCACTGGATGTGCACGCCACGCAGCAGGTGACGAGCCTGTTCCAGGAGCTGCCGGCCCAAGGAGAATATGAAGCGCTGAAGAGGATACTTCTCCAGCACTATGCCCTTTCTGACAGAGGGCAGAGAGACTCCTAACATGTTTGGAGTTAGGGGATAGATCAGCAGCGGAGCTAATGGAGAGCATGTTGGCACTGAGGGGGAAGGATGATGAATCCTTCCTGTTCTCCCACTTGTTCCTCAGGAACCTACTGGCTACAGCGAGGGTGATCCTGGCTAACTCGCTGTGGCTGGTTGCCAAGGACTACCGTGCCCTGGCACAAGAAGAGGACCGCATCATTTTGGCAACCAGAACTCGGCGTTCAGACAGTGGCACCGCCATCTATGAGAGACTTCAGTGAGGTCGAGGAGCCGTTCATGGTAGCCGGGATGGACACCAGAGGATGAAGGAATGGGGAAATCTTTTGATTGCCATTTCGGCTCGAACTCCCAACGCTGCCTGTCGCCATGCCAATTCAAGAAGCCGGGAAGTTGGCACGATCGGAATTCAGTGGCAGCGGCAACCAATGACAGGAACAGACTGCTTTATGTCATGGACACACGTTCGGGGAGATGGTTTTTGGTGGACTCTGGCTCCCAAAAGAGCATCATCCTGCTGGTCAACGCAGCCAGGGTGGCAGGACACAGCGCTCCTGAGCTAACGGCCACCAACGGATCCACCATTAGGATATTTGGCGAGCGGACACTGATGATATGCTTACATGGACGCAACTTTCAGTGGGACTTCGAGATAGTTGCATGTTCCGGTCCCATTTTAAGCACAATTTTTTTTTGTGCTTATGGGTTGTTAATTGATGTTGCTAATGGGCGACTAGTGAATGCAGTCTTTCACCTCACTGCCCTGTACAGCTTAAGGAGCTGGGTTGACAACACTGACTAACATTACAGCTCCAGAGGGTAAGTACCAACAGTTACAGACGTGGACAAAATTGTTGGTACCCCTCTGTTAATGAAAGAAAAGCCCACAATGGTCACAGAAATAACTTGAATCTGACAAAAGTGGTAATAAATAAAAATTCTATGAAAATTAACCAGTGAAAATCAGACAATGTTTTTGAATTGTGGTTCAACAGAATTATTTTAAAAAAACAAACTCATGAACCAGGCCTGGACAAAAATGATGGTACCCCTAGAAAAGATTGAAAATAATGTGACCATAGGGACATGTTCAACCAAGATGTGTCCTCTAATTAACATCACAGGTGTCTACAAATTTGTAATCAGTCAGTCGGCCTATTTAAAGGGTGACAAGTAGTCACTGTGCTGTTTGGTGACATGGTGTGTACCACACTAAACATGGACCAGAGGAAGCAAAGGAGAGAGTTGTCTCAGGGGATTAGAAAGAAAATTATAGACAAGCATGTTAAAAGTAAAGGCTATAAGACCATCTCCAAGCAGCTTGATGTTCCTGTGACTACAGTTGCACATATTATTCAGAAATTTAACCCCTTGCACTCTGGTCAATTTCCCTAAAAACGCCTAAAAATAATGTTCCCAAAGTAAATCAAAAGCTGTTCTTCAACCCTTTGCAGCATCTTCATGGGGTTGGTCTCATTTAAAAGAAAACACTGAATTTTTTTGGCAAAACACTCAGTGGCAGGAGCACTTGGAGAGATTATGACTAACAGTCATCTAAACATACTGAACTTGAAGAAAATAAAGTTTGCCTGGGTGTTTTTTTGTTTTTTTTTTAAAGATACAAATGTTTGCAAATAACACACAGCTGTCAGATACTGGCTGGAAAATGCAACAGAAATGTAGAACCAAGTGTTATCCAGCTGAGGTCAAAATTTTGTAACAATACCACAAAAAATGAATATATTACACAGCTTTTTTCTCAGGTTGTTCCCATGCATTTTTGAACTGTGCCAAATTGTGCCAAATGGCAGATTGAAAAAATGTCTAACTTTTGAATGATTCAACATAGAAGCTTGATCTTGGGCTCTAATGAAAGGTGACACTCAGGGCTGTGTGTGTGTGTGTGTGTGGGGTGTTTATTCATTCATGAATGAATGAATGAACAAACAAGCCCCCCACACACAAAGAAGCATGCCACGTAAAAAATGTGTGGCTTTTTTTTTTTTTCAAGAAAAAATAACCTACAGTGCAATAAAAATTATACTTAAAATATCTGCAATGTAGAGGATAACAACTCCCCCACCCTCCCCGCTACAGAGGAGCTCTGCGCACAAAAAAACAGTCCGTCAATGGTCCGTCATGTGGCGATGACGCACCGTTGTAATTTACCGATCGGTCAAAAGTCATTTTTATTACTATTTTCAGTGATAAAGAATAATTTAGCTTATAACACTTACCTGTCCACAACAACAGTATCATTGGCGAACATCTGTTCCTCATTGTCAGACAAACATGACGCTGGTCCGCTTGTTACGACTCGTGGTTCTGGTCACGCAACCCGGTCAAACCATGATTCCATGATTGTGGTTTTGGCGAACGATTTTTCAAAACAAATAAGAACAGTAGTAATAAAAAAAAAAAAAAAAAGACTGGCGAACGCTACCGTTACACACAGCGGCTTACACAAAACAGATTTTACGCACGGGACGCATGCTTTCAATCGTCGAACTTCTCTGCTTCAATTGGCTCATTGTATTCGCAGTCGTTGGTAGGCGGGTCCTTCTTGCTAGGTTTTCAGTCATTGGTTCTTCAAGGTTTCAGAAACCCAATTCAAAGCACTTATTAGTCGAATGAGAGGTCAATCAAATCTAAACCAATCAAAACACTCCTTTGGCTTTCTGTTCACAGCTGTCTGTACTCGAAGAACGGAAATGCAGCTTTTTTTTTTTTTTTTTTTCAGTGCGCACTGAGACGCACTAGGACGCAGAGACGTGACCGCGCGCGGTGTCCCGGAGTGCAAGAGGTTAAGATCCACAGGACTGTAGCCAACCTCCCTCGACGTGGCCGCAGGAGGAGACGGATAATGCAAATGGTAACAAGAGCCCAGAACAACCTCTAAACACATTCATGGTGAACTTCAAGGTCAAGATACATCAGTGTCAGATCGTACCATCCGTCGTTGTTTGAGCCAAAGTGGACTTCATGGGAGACGACCAAGGAGGACACCACTGTTGAAAACAAATCATAAAAAAGCCAGACTGGAATTTGCCAAACTGCATGTTGACAAGCCACAAAGCTTCTGGGAGAATGTCCTATGGACAGACGAGACAAAACTGCAACTATTTGGCAAGGCACATCAGCTCTATGTTCACAGACGCAAAAATGAAGCATACCAAGAAAAGCACACTGTCCCTATTGTGAAGCATGGAGGTTCTGTTATGTTCTGGGGCTGCTTTGCTGCATCTGGCACAGGGTGTCTTGAATCTGTGCAGGGTGCAATGAAATCTCAAGACTATCAAGGTATTCTAGAGAGAAATGTGCTGCCCAGTGTCAGACAGCTTGGTCTCAGTCGCAGGTCGTGGGTCTTGCAACAGGATAATGACCCAAAACACAGATAAAAACACCCAAAAATGGCTAAGAGCCAAACATTGGACTATTCTAAAGTGGCCTTTTGAGCCCTGATCTAAATCCTATTGAACATCTGTGGAAGGAGCTGAAACATGCCGTCTGGAGAAGGAACCCTTCAAACCTGAGACAACTGGAGCAGTTTGCTCATGAGGAGTGGGCCAAAATACCTGCTGAGAGGTGCAGAAGTCTCATTGACAGTTACAGAAATCGTTTGATTGCAGTGATTGCCTCAAAAGGTTGTACCCTTAACTGAATATTTTGTTGCACAATCATTTTTGTCCAGGCCTGTTTCATGAGTTTGTTTTTTAAAATAATTCTGTTGAACCACAATTCAAAAGCATTGTCTGATTTTCACTGGTTAATTTTCATAGAATTTTTATTTATTACCACTTTTGTCAGATTCAAGTTATTTCTGTGACCATTGTGGGCTTTTCTTTCATTAACAGAGGGGTACCAACAATTTTGTCCACATCTGTACTTGCACAGTTCCCAGCACTCACCGTCCCAACTTTTTTGGCTATGGTAATGAAACACGGGGTCGAGCACTTTATAACGACAAAAGGCCCGCTGGTGTCCGTGCGACTTCAGCGTTTGGACACAGCTAAACTGGCCAGTGCGTGACAGGAGTTTGCCTACTTAGAGCAGTTCGGCATCATCAGGCACTCCAACAGCCTGTGGGCATCCCCACTACACATGCTGCCTAAAGCAGACAGGTTGTGGACACCATGTGGCGATTTCCGGCGCTTAAATCATGCCACTGAACACTATTGTTATCCCATTCTGCATATCCAGGATTTTTCTGAGGACCTAGCCAGGGTGCATGTTTTTTCGAGAGTGGATCTGGTCCATGGATACCATCAGGTCCCGGTGCGCACGGAAGATGTTCCAAAAACAGCAGTAATAACTCCTTTCGGCCTTTTGGAGGTTTTACGTTATGCCATTAGGATTAAAAGGCACGGCACAGACTTTCCAGAGGATGATGGACGCAGTGCTTCGCAACTTGTCTTTTGTTTTTGTCTACTTAGACGACATTCTGGTAGCCAGCGCACCCAAGGAGGAGCACATCACCCATCTCAAGACAGTTTTCAAGAGGTTGGAAGCATACGGGCTGATAGTCAACCCGGCGAATTGCCAGTTTGGTGTGCCAGTGATTGATTTTTTTTTTTTTTTTGGTGGGGGGGCACCACATTTCGCCAGAGGGCGCAATCCCGTTACCGGATAAGGTGCCACGGTGTCGGATTTTCTGTGTCCGCAGACCGTGAGAGCACTACAGGAGTTTTTGGGAATGGCTAATTTTTAGAATAGTTTCCTTCCTCGAGCAGGTCAGCTGATGTGGCCATTGTATACCGCGCTTAAAAAAAAAAAAAAAAAAATCCTGCGGAAACCATCAACTGGACTCCCAAGTGAGACCAGACTTTTGCAAATGCCAAAACGGCGCTGGTGGATGCCGCGTTGCTAGCCCACCCGGATTCGTTTGCACGGATAGCGCTCACTACGGATGCATCTGATGTTGTCAGGAATGAATGAATGAATTTATTTGAATGAATGAATTTATTTCGGATAGTACAGTACAGGTTAAAAGAAACTGAATAATATAACAACAAGGTCAAATTAGACAAAGACTCCTCCTACTATACAATTCCACATAAGTTATCCGAAATGGGTGATGGCTAAAGCTGCAGCTTATATTGCCCACCCATATTCCATCCAAGAATTCAAAAGAGAAAAAAGAGAAAACAAGACAAGAGCGATTACAATTCAAAACAAAGCTAAGACAAAATGTGACTGAGAGAAAAAAGAAAACTAAGCTAGGCTAAGTTAAGCGGTTACTATTCAAAAACAAATCTAAGACAAAATGTCACAGAGAAAAAAAAAAAGAAAAAAAAAGAAAAAATCTGATGTTGTCATGGGGCAGTGGTGGAGCAGTGCATCTCAGGTTTGTGGCAGCTGCTAACATTTTTTAGCTGAATCTTGCGTGACAATGAACGCAAATACAGCACGTTGGATAGAGAATTGCTGGCTCTCCACCTGACGTGCCATTTCCAGTTTTGGTTGGAGGGGCGCGAGTTCACCGCTCTTCGTGGACCATAAGCCGCTGACGCGCGTGATGACCAAGGTCTCAGAACTGTGGTTGGCCTGGCAGCAACAGCATTTGGTCGCAATTTCAGAGTTTACTTCCGACATTCAACACGTTGCCGGTAAACTCAACGTCGTGGCTGATTGCCTGTCATGCGCGTTAATTGCCCCGGTCTATATGGGAATTGATTTCCCTGTCAGGGACACGGCAGGAAAATCACGGCAGGCACCACCCTGTTCTCCAGCCTTAACCCAGTCTGCGCCAACTGGGTTAAGGCTGGAGAACAGGGTGGTGCAAGAAGGGTGCCCTTCCTTGCTCTGTGATGTCTCCACTGGCTGCCAACGCCCAGTGGTTCCGAGCTCTTGGCGCTGTCACCTTTCTGAGTCAGTCCACTACCTTTTGCATCCAGGAGTCTGCACTTCAGTGAAGCTAGTGGGGGCAAAATTCATCTGGCCGTACTTGCGCAAAGATGTAAAAGAGTGGGCTGCAGCTTGCATCGTGTGCCAGTGGGCCAAAGTACACAAGCACACCAGAGCCCCACTTGAGCTGTTCCAAATCCTGGCCAGGAGGTTCGACCACGTCCACGTGGATTTGGTGGGACCTATCCTGCCGTCGCAAGGTTTTACACACCTCTTATCAATCATGGACTGCACCATACACTGACCTGAAGTGGTCCCTCTGGCTTCTACCATGTCCGCAAAAGTGGCTTGTGCTTTTTTTTGTTGGCTTGAGTTGCACGTTTTTGATCTCCATCGGACATCACTTCTGACAGGGGTCCACAATTCGCTTCAGAACTCTGGTCTGCTATGGCCCAGAGCCTGGGGGTCAAAATTCACCGCACTACCGCATATAACCCCCAGGCTAATGGGTTATACGAGCGTTTTCATAGGTCGCTTAAAGCAGCGCTCAGAGCTTGGCTCACGGACACAAATTGGTTCGACCGCCTGCTCTAGGTTCTTTTAGGGTTGCGCTACACACCTAAAGAGGATTTGGCAGCTTCCCTGGCAGAACTGAATTTTTCTCAGCCGCTGCAGATTCCCGAAGAGTGTTTACTGGAAATCCCTGCGCCCAAGGCTGACCCGCCCGTGCAATTTTAACACAGTACGGAGGCTGTGAACGTACCAGGCCCGGCCCACCATTGTTTTCCCCGCACATTCATCCCAAAAAGGTTGCAGAACACCAGTTTTGTTTTGTCAGGCACGATGCGCACCAGATCCCACTGCGCCCACCGTATGATGGACCGTTCAGGGTGCTGGAACTTGGGGCGAAGTATTTTGTGTTAGACTTGGGGGGGGGGGGTGCGTAGGGAGACCGTCTGCATCAACAGGCTGAAGCCCGGTTTTGTGTTGGCAGACAAGCAGGTGGTGTTGGCCCAAGCTCCCCGGTGCAGATGCCCACCGTTGGTGGATCCGCAAGGTGGTGATCCATCGGCAGGGACCTGCGCTCGCAAAGCTAATGTTTCCCCCCTCCCTCTTTCTCTCCACAGACTGACGTGCCCTCGGGTACACCTCATTAGCAGCACGGTTCGACTGGATCAGCAACTCCCCGCTACAGCCGCTATGGGCACCAACTAAAGTTCAAAGAACAGGGGGGTTGGTGTCCCTTCTGGGTGTTTGGGGGGGGGGCTGTATGGGGGCATGGTGTGGGGGTTTCTCCACCCAGAGAAGGCAGGGGGAAGGGGAGGACAATGGATCGAAGGTAGAGGTGTCACCGGGGGGTATGAGATGTGACTATTGGGTCTGTGCACCCCCCTGGGGAGAGTAAGAGATGCTGGAGCAGCTGAGAGAAGGGTGTTGGAGTGGCGCCGGTGTTATGTCATGTTAATGTGCCACACAATCCTTTGTTCAAACAACAATGCATTATGGTCGGAAGTTCAGAGTCTTAATGCATGAAAATGGACATAAGAGGACTGCACAGAGACCCGGGATTCTCTTTTGCTGTAAGTTATGTTGGAGGAAGAATAAAGTTTGTCATCTAGCTCATTGCCTCGCCTGCCCCCTCTCTCTCTCTCTCTTCCCCCCCCTTCCCCGCTTGTCCGCACGGGCAGCGGGCGGAGGGCCCCGATGGGGCCAGCGGCGAGCCCTCCGCTCACGCCACAGCTGCGGACGGCGGCGCGGCCTCCGCTCCCACTACCCCCACTCCGGAGCCTGCCACTGTGTCTGTGGACGGCCCGCGGCCCAGCTTGCGGCCGGGAGCGTTGATGGCGATGGCGCCACAAGGGTCACTGATGGTGCGTCACAATCATCTCGCTGTGTGACGTCAACAGCTGGGCCATTGCCAGCTGCTCCCGCTTCGGAGGAGGGGACGGAGCACCGACCTGATGGTGCGTCACAATCATCTCGCTGTGTGACGTCAGCGGCTGTGCCTCCGCCAGCTGCTGCCACTTCGGAGGAGGGGACGGAGCACCGACCTGATGGTGCATCAGAATCTCGCTGTGTGACATCAGCGGCTGTGCTTCCGGCGGCTGATGCCGTTACACAGCGGGGGATGGAACAGCAACAGTCAGCTGCTGAGGGTGGCGTCCCGGAAAATGTGGCCCATGATGAATCCACTGGCCCGGGAGAACCAAGCAGTCAGCTGAGTTGTGCTGCCGAGGAAATGGAATCTGAGAACGACGCTGTGTCTAATACTGGGTCTATTGAGGCAAAATGCAGTACAAACACGAGTTTGTACTCACTGGACGAAATCAGTGCTTTTCTGGATGAAGCCTATAACAAAGCCATTGGGGTCGCCGACTACTTCAGTGACACTGATAAATTAAGTCCTTGGATGTGCTCAGAAGGCAGGTTGGTCTGGACCTCCTGGATGAAAGGAAACGTTATCGCCTCAAGAAACACCTGACGGCCCTGCGTAAAGCAGCAGGGGGAACGCCGGTCAAGCATGCCCGACAGGAGGAATGAATGGCAGTCGTTCCTCTGCCTGTTTCACACATTTTTGGGATATTGTTTGAACAGACTTGTATATGACATTTAATTGACTGTCACAGAACTGGATCTTTGACTGGGTGGGCTGCACGGAATGCTCTGTGTGGTGTGTGTGGGGGGGAACATCTCAGTTTGCACTTTTTCCAATGTGACACACTTGGTGGAATGCTGTTGGTGTGCTTACGTTTTTTTGAAGTGTGCAATAAAGGGTCTCTCTCTCTCAAACAGCTGTGCCGCCGGCAGCTGCTGCCGCTTCGGAGGAGGGGACGGAGCACCGACCTGATGGTGCATCAGAATCTCGCTGTGTGACATCAGCGGCTGTGCTTCCGGGGGCTGCTACCGTTACACAGCAGGGGATGGAACGGCGACAGTCAGCTGCTGAGGGTGGCGTCCAGGAAAATGTGGCCCATGATGACTCCACTGGCCCGGGAGAACCAAGCAGTCAGCTGAGTTGTGCTGCCGAGGAAATGGAATCTGATAACGACACTGTGTCTAATACTGGGTCTACTGAGGCAAAATGCAGTACAAACACGAGTTTGTATTCACTGGAAGAAATAAATGCATTTCTGGATGAAACCTATAACAAAGCCATTAGGGTCGCCGACTACTTCAGTGACACTGATAAATTCATTAAGTCTGTGGATGTGCTAAGAAGGCAGGTTGGTCTGGACCAACCTGCCTGGATGAAAGGATGAAAGGAAGCGTTACCTGGATGAAAGGAAGCGTTATCGCCTCAAGAAACACCCGACAGCCCTGCGTAAAGCAGCAGGGGGAACGCCGGTCAAGTGTGCCCGACAGGAGGAATGAATGGCGGTCGTTCCTCTGCCTGTTTTACACATTTTTGGGATATTGTTTGAACAGATTGTATATGACATTTAATTGACTGTAATTGACTGTCACAGAACTGGATCTTTGAATAGGTGGACTGCAGGGACTGCTCTGTGTGGTGTGGGGGGGCGGGGGAACATTTCAGTTTGCACTTTTTCCAACGTGACACACTTGGAGGAATGATATTGGTGTGCTTACATTTTTTTGAAGTGTGCAATAAAAGCTTATTTTAAAAGTCAAAGTCTCTCTCTTTCTGTCTGTCTTTCTGTCTGTCTCTCTCCATATGTGTGTGTATATAAATAAATTTCCAAAACCCTGACAACTCAGTTGGGACCAGGAAGCAGTCGCAGTCTTGCATGCCTCTCTGCAGCTCCTCTTCATCCGCCACCCCTCATCTTAGCCCCCGTCTTCCCCATCAAAGAATTCTGTTCCCTCCAAAGTTAGGAAAGGATATATATTAGAAGGGTAGTATTTATATGTACGATTCACTATGCTCACTCTGGGACACTATGGAATGGTGGGTGGGACAGCACTGTGTATATCTGTGTTGTTTGAGGCTGGTTTTGATGTATGGACATCAATGCATGTTAGGATGGATGGGTGTTAATGTTGATATGTACAAAATACAGTTAATTGTTTACTTGGGGTCTTAAATGTGGTAATTTGTATATAATTCACATGGGAAAATCGTTATGGAAAAGAGGAGATGGAATTAATAAGTGTTCACTTCTTCCTTCTCCCTTTCGAACACTGTATAGTATTACTTTATTGCATTTGTCATTTGTTTTGTTTTTTATACTTTATTGTTCGAAATAAAGTATCTAGTTGATAAAAATATAATGTATAAGCATCCCAAAGTGATTAAACAAAAAGTTGGTAAAACTCAAATTAAACATGAAGCCTCTAAATTTAATGATTTGGCCTCTCTTCCTCCTTATAATTGAAAAAATTAAATGTGGTTTGTTAAATATTAGATTTCTAACTCCCAAGTCTCTGCTAGTCCATGATCTGTTAATTGAACATCAGACTGATTTAATATCCCTTACAGAAACTTGGTTAGGGCAAAAGGATTATGTTGGTTTAAATGAATCAACTCCCTCTGGTTATTTAAACTGTCAAAATCCAAGAAGTTCTGGTTGTGGAGGAGGAGTAGCAACAATTTAGCTTTCCAAATTATCAGAATCAGAATCAGAATCAGAATCAGCTTTATTGCCAAGTATATTTACAAGTAAACACACAAGGAATTTGACTTGACATTAGACGCGCACGTTAGGCGCATCCAATGACGCGTCGCCATACAAGGCGCCTGTCAACAGTGGAGGTAAAGAGGGGAGAGGAGGGGGAGGAAAACACAATAGGAGAGAGAAAAAACATAGTAATCAGAATAAACGCTCATATGTGAGCCAAATTTTGACTACACAGAAAAAAACCCTCATGCATTAGCATACAATAGAATTCACAAGACACAAGAGAGCAGTGTACAGTATCTTTAATCAGTTCATGAATCAATGTGTGTGCGGTGTTGAGCAGTGTTGATGATAATAAGAGAGACCCAAGGACCCTTGGCAGAAGATGTTTTGTCTGTCTGGCGCCCAGTCTTATCTGGCGCTGCAGCTGGCTGTCCAAGGCCTTGTGCTCATGATTTTGAAAAAAACACAGTCTGCAGACAGCCAGGAGGAATTTTCATGGGGAATAATAATGCCAAATAGGACTGATCACAGAGAAGACTTGTATTTCTTCTGTAGATTCAGTACATTAATCCTTCATTGCGCAGCTTTGAATTCGTCGTGGAAAGACCTGAGCGAACCCATGATGTAATCCACCTTACGAGACAGTTCTCCAGTAGTCGCTATCATGGTCTTCTCCAGTTTCTCAATTTGTTGGATGCACCTCGCCTGGCCAGCATTTTGATAGGTTGAATCCATCTTCAGCAATTTGCGGTAAACCAAGACAATTCCCGTCCCAATCAGAATTATCCCAATCACCAAGATTACGAAGATAAACAAATCTTCAATATCTTCGATAGAAAGATTAGAGAGACACAGCATTTTCCAATTACCCGTGTCACATAGATAGCCCACTGGAGCCGTTCCAGCGGGGCAGACAGCTTCCCCCGGAGCACTTTTCCTTGTTGAAAAATAGTGTCAATTGTGTTCAAAGCCCAGCTTATTAACTCCATAATTTCTTTTCGGCGGTCGCAGTTAGACGCAGGCAGACAACAGCAAGCTGGGATCTAGTAACAGGAGGGGAGGAAAAAATCAGCAGGAGAGAAGAAAAAAGCGTCTGCTCTCTTGGGAGGGCGGAAGTGAGATTATTAATGTAAAGCAAAAAATGTTTTAATTCCTTTGAGGGCTTGGTCCTCAGTATTGGGCATTTTAGGAGTCTTCCGTTAAACCAAATTTTATTGGCCATAGTTTATCGTCCTCCCTCAACCTACTCAGAGTTTTTAACCAAATTTGCCAAATTCTTAGCGGATTTAGTGCTGAAATCAGAATAATTATAGTAGGGGACTTTAATATACATGTAGATGTAGATAGTGATTGCCTTAATATGGCATTTAATTCGATATTAGACTCAATGGGGTTTTCTCGGAAAGTAGGAAATTCTACCAATTATCTCCATCACACGTTGGACCTTGTTCTGACATATGGCATAGAATTAGAAAACCTGGTAGTGTCTCCTCATAACCCTGTACTGTCAGACCATTGTCTGTTAACCTTTGATTTTACTATTTCTGACTATTTGGCTCCTAAAGAAAAATATTACTACAGTAGATGCCTCTCAGACGATGTTACCAGATTTATGCAGATTGTTTTCTCTATGCCATGTGTCAACACAACGGGGGGGGAAAAAACTATGGAGAGCTTGCTCCTTCTGTAATTGATAGCATAGCCGATAGTGTGACAGCTTCTCCGCATTAGACTCTAAACATGCTGGCCCCTTTAAAAAAAAACAAAACTCCTTGGTTCAACACAGAAACTCATAGCTTTAAACAGAAGACCCGTCAATTAGAAAGAAAATGGTGCTCCACTAAATTAGATGAAATCTATTTAGCTTGAAAAAATCTTTTAATTTACAAAAAAAAAAAATCTCTTAGAAATGCTAGAACAAGTTATTATTCTGCATTAATAGAAGAGGACAAGAATAATTCCAGGTTTCTTTTCAGCACTGTAGCCATGCTGAAAAAGTCAGGACTCTGTCAATCCTAGCATTCCCTTAGCTTACTAGCCAGAACTTCATGAACTTTTTCAATAATAAAATTTCATCTATCGGAGATGAAATCAGATTCTTCCCACCATTAACTTAAATACAGTAACTAAAACAACTCCTTCAATTGATATGTTTGGATGAGTTTACTTCAACTGACCTTTTAGAGTTAGATAAAATAATTTCCTCATCCAAACCTTCAACTTGTCTTTTAGACCCTATTCCTACCAGGTTATTTAAAGAAGTCTTCCCATTTATTGGAAGCTCTAGTCTTCAAATAATCAATTCTTCATTAACATTAGGCCATGTACTGCAGGCTTTTAAAAGGGCTGTAATTAAACCCTTACTCAAAAAGCCAAGCTAGATCCAGGAGTTTTAGCTAACTATAGACCAATCTCTAATCTCACTTTCATTTCAAAAATCTTAGTTGTTGCTACGCAATTATTTGACCACTTGCAGGGAAATGGTTTACTTGAGTTTCAATCTGGGTTTAGAATCCATAGTGCTGAAAAAGCTTTAGTGAAGGTCACTAATGGCGTCCTTATCACATCTGATAATAAATATCACAAATAGGTTTAGACAGCTGGGGGACCTCCAACAATGCACTGGGCTTCACTCCTTTCTTCATTCTCAATGAAATATTTTTGCTGGTCATTAACATCTTTGTTCTCTCGCATAGATTCATTCCCCGTCATGCTGTTTGCTCTCTACATGTCTGTTCTTTTCATCTTCTCTATCCCCTCACTCCCCAGCCAGTCGCAGCAGATGAGTCTCCCTGAGCCTGGTTCTGCTGGAGCTTTCTTCCTGTTAAAAGGGAGTTTTTCCTCTCCACTGTCACCAAGCGCTTGCTCACAGGGGATCCCCTGATTGCTGGGGTCTTTCTACAATTGTGGGGGTTCCCCCTACAGTTGAAAGTGCTATGAGATGACTGTTGTTGTGAAATGGCGCTATATAAATAAAGTTGAATTTGTGGAGAGCGTGAAATGAAGAGGCTGAATTTATTTCTCAATTCAGGTTTATTACACATCTCACATCTCCAACCATCTCTCAAACAGGAAAAGAGGACGAACTACCCCAAACACCCTCTTTTATACCTGGGACATCAAAGAACAGAATCACATTGTCATCAAACCCCCCATCGACAATAACTCTCCCCCAAGTCCCTTCCTCCACCTGACTCCAGGAGGTCAGGAAGTCCTTTCAGAGTCCTCACCAAAGGCACCTCCTACTGTTATCCCCAGGAGGTCCAGACATATTGTTCCTTCAAAGACGTGACATTACAAAATACATATGCAGTCTTAAGCATCTCAATCACTGTGCTATACATATGCAGTCAAAGCATCCAAAATATGTGTGCCACATAACCCCCCCCCCCCCCCCAAACGTCGAAGAATGAAACAATACAACATAGTCCACACAACATGATAAAACATCAGTCCATATGCCGTCTGGGCTTCAAACGTCTTCCAAACTTCCTGTAAGCGGGCTTCGTAGCTCCTGCGGCGCCGTCTTGCCATGAATCTGCTAACTGAGGATGAGAATTGTTAGTTGATCCCAGCGGGGACTCCGGGGCATGCTCCCTGGGGGTCTGCCCCGTCGAGGAGCCCTCGCCACTCGTACAGACTCATCGGCCATCACAAAAGAAGGCTTTAGTCTGTCTATACTAATTGTTTCCCTCCTGTCCCCCAAATCTAGCATAAAATGCTTATCACCCGTTTCCAGCACCCTATATGGGCCATCGTAAGGTGGACTCAGGGCTGGGCGCTGAGCCTCGTGCCTGACAAAAACAAACTCGGCATTTTTTAAAGATTTGGGTACAAAGACACGCAGAAAAGTGTGATGAACGGGGCCCGGAAGCGTGTCCGCTCCCGTGCCGATCAGTGACCACTGAGCAGGGGGACGCCCTGGCGCCGGATGATCTGGCAGAAACTCCCCTGGCAGCCGGAGAGGCTGCGCAAAAACCAACTCCGCTGGGGAGGCTTTTAAGTCCTCTTTCGGCGCAGAACGCAACCCCAATAAAACCCATGGTAGTCTGTTTACCCAATTTGCATCCGTAAGCGACGCTCTGAGGGCTGCCTTCAATGATCTATGAAAACGCTCGCATAAACCATTAGCCTGGGGGTGGGTAAGCGGTAGTGCGGTGAATTGTCACACCTAAGCTGTGGGCCATCGCTGACCAAAGCTCAGACACAAATTGAGGTCCCCTGTCGGACGTAATATCCAACGGAACCCCAAAACGCACTATCCAAGCCGTCAAAAATGCGCGGGCCACCTCTGCAGCCGTGGTTGATGCCAGTGGGACCACTTCCGGCCAACGCGTGGTTCGGTCCACCATTGTCAAAAGATGTGTGTACCCCTGCGACGACGGTAGGGGGCCCACGAGGTCGACATGCACATGATCAAACCTCTTGGCCGGGATGTGAAATGGCTCTAAGGAGGCTTTTGTGTGCTTGTGAATTTTGGCCCACTGGCAAGCCATACAGGCTCTTGCCCACTCTTTAACGTGCTTGTGCAGGCTCGGCCAAACAAACTTTTCTGCCACCATTTTCACAGACGCGCGCACCCCTGGGTGCGCCAGGGAGTGAATCGAGTCAAAAACGCGGCGGCACCAAGCGGCCGGCACTACCGGACGTGGTCGTCCAGTAGAGACATCGCAGATTAGGGGGGGAATACCGTTTTGCAGTCTCCTGCTCTCCAGCCTTAACCCTGTTGGTCCAGACTGGAGCGCGCACACGTCCGCATCGCTATCCTAATCCGCTGCCATGGCTGCATAATCTATCCCCATGTGAACTGGGGCCGCGTGCGCTTCCACGCTGCTATTTTGCTCTGCGGCTGCGGTAGTATAATCTACCTCTGCGCGGACTGGTGCTGTTACCGCGCGAGAGAGGCAGTCTGTCACTACATTGAGTTTACCCGCTACGTGTTGAATATCAGTAGTAAATTCCGAAATTGCGGCCAGCTGCCTCTGCTGCCGGCCCGACCAAGGTTCCGAAATTTTGGCCATCGCAAAAGTGAGCGGTTTGTGGTCGACAAACGCGGTGAAACGCCGACCTTCTAGCCAGAATTGGAAGTGGCGAATGGCTAAGTGGAGCGCTAACAGCTCCCTGTCAAACGCGCTGTATTTTTGTTCGGCCTCGCGCAAGGATCTGCTGAAAAAGGCCAGCGGCTGCCAAACCCCGGCAATGTGCTGCTCCACAACCGCCCTTATGGCCAAATCCGACGCATCAGTGGTGAGCGCTATGCGGGCCGTTGGGTCTGGATGAGCTAACAACGCAGCGTCTGCAAGGGCTTTTTTTACCTCCGCAAATGCGCGCTCCCGCTCCGGGGACCATTCGATTGCATTGGAGGGTTTTTACTTTTTAAGCGCGGCATATAGTGGTTGCATGAGCTGCGCTGCGTGGGGGAGGAAACGGTTATAAAAATTCACCATTCCTAAAAACTCCTGTAGTGCTTTGACCGTTTGTGGCCGGGGAAAATCTGCCACTGCGCGCACTTTGTCCGGTATCAGAACTGCCCCCTCTGGGGAGACGCGGTGCCCCAAAAAATCGATCTGCGCCACCCCGAACTGGCACTTAGCTGGATTGATTATTAACCTGTGCTCTCCCAACCTCCGAAAAACTGCTGTGAGGTGTTTTTCGTGTTCCTCTTCAGATGTGCTGGCTACCAAAATGTCGTCCAGGTAGACGAACACAAAAGGGAGATCACGTAACACGGCATCCATCATGCGCTGGAAGGTTTGCGCGGCGCCTTTAAGCCCAAACGGCATGCGCAAAAATTCAAAGTCCAAACGGGGTTATCATCGCTGTTTTGGGAATGTCCTCAGCGTTCACTGGGACTTGATGATAGCCGCGGACCAAGTCTATTTTAGAAAAAATGCGCGCCCCCACCAGATGTACTAAAAAATCCTGAATATGTGGGATGGGGTAGTGGTCATGCGCTGTGGCGTTGTTTAACCTGCGGAGGTCACCACAAGGTCTCCACGAGCCATCAGCTTTAGGGACCATGTGCAGTGGGGAAGCCCATGGGCTGTTCGAACGGCGGATGATGCCCAACCTTTCCAGGTTGGCGAACTCCTCGCGCGCTATGGACAGTTTAGCTGCATCCAAGCGCCGAGCTTTCACAAAGACGGAGGAGCCAGTGGTAGTAATAAAGTGCTCCACCCCGTGTTTCGCAACTGTTGCCGAAAAGGTGGGAACTGTGAGTGCTGGAAACTGAGTGAGGAGTGTGTGAAACTTACGGCCTGCTGTGGCAACGTTGGTCTGTGCTGGTGGCAGAGACACTCGAGCTGCACAAGGAATGAAGTAAAAGGAGAGTGCATTAACCAGGCGTCTATTGGAAAGATCAACTAATAACCCATGTGAGCACAGAAAATCAGCACCTAACATGTTGAAACTCACCGCTGCTATAATAGAAGTCCATTCATAAGTGCGGCCGTGCAAGGACAGAAGCAGAGTCCTTTCACCGAAGGTCTTAATGCTCGAGCCGTTCGCTGCTGTTGCCCCGTCACCACGGGGGCCTGCCAGCCGGTCAGCGTAAGTTGGGGTGATGAAACTCACTTGGGCGCCCGTGTCCACGAGGAAGTGCCTCCCAGAGCGCGCATCCGTAAGGTAGAGCAGCTTGTTCCGCTCGCCGAGGGCCGCTGCTGCTAACGACTCCCGGTCCTGGCGTTTCCCGAGCTCTTGAACTGGCACAGCGGTACACACTTGCGCGCCCTCTCTGCGAAACGACGATGGTAAAAGCAGAAGTAGTCTCCTCCGCTGTGTCGGGACTTCGCTGCCGCCATCGTTGGTGGGATCGCCTCTGTCGCCTCTGGCCCACCGCTGCTCCCGGTCGCCGCGCCGAGATCTGCCACTGCTGTGGTGGCTGCGTGCTCCTCGCTGGAGTCGAGGATCCGCTGCGCCTCCTGGGCCAGCACGCGGAAGTCCCGCTGGGTCACGAAATGCGTGCCTGCCAGGGTCGCCCTCGTCTGCGATGGAAGGGTTCTCAGGAAGATATGCGTGAAGAGGAAATCATCGTTGTCTGTGCCTCTCAGCTGCAGCATGTCTTCCATCAGGTCGACAGGCTTGAGTCCTCCCAAGTCGTGCAGAGCTAGGAGCCTCCTAGCCCTCTCCTCGGCCAAGGGCGTGAAACGCTGGATGAGGGCAGCTTTCAACCCACTGTATTTGTCGCCAGCGGGCGGTTGCTGCACCAGGCTCCGCACGTGTCGGGCTGTGCGGTTGTCGAGTTTGGCGATGACATGGTAGAATTTTGTGTCATCTGCTGTTATTCCCCCGAGTGCAAACTGGGCTTCGGCCAGGAGGAACCACGAGTCTGGGTTGTCCTGCCAGAACTCTGGAAGCTTGACTGAGACCGCGATGGCTCCAGCGGTCCCTGGCGAGTCTGGCTCGGGGGAACTGTGTCTGGTCATTGTACGTCTTCAGGTCACCAATGTGGAGAGCGTGAAATGAAGAGGCTGAATTTATTTCTCAATTCAGGTTTATTACACATCTCACATCTCCAACCATCTCTCAAAAAGGAAAAGAGGACGAACTACCCCAAACCCCCTCTTTTATACCTGGGACATCAAAGAACAGAATCACATTGTCATCAAACCCCCCATCGACAATAACTCTCCCCCAAGTCCCTTCTTCCTCCACCTGACTCCAGGAGGTCAGGAAGTCCTTTCAGAGTCCTCACCAAAGGCACCTCCACCTCCTACTGTTATCCCCAGGAGGTCCAGACATATTGTTCCTTCAAAGACGTGAGGTTCCAAAATACATATGCAGTCTTAAGCATCTCAATCACTGTGCTATACATATGCAGTCAAAGCATCCAAAATATGTGTGCCACAAATTGAATGAATATATATATACACACACACACAGAGCATCCAGAAATTATTCACAGCGCTTCACTTTTTCCGCATTTTGCTACAGCCTTATTCCAAAATGGATTAAATTAATTTTTTTTCCTCAAAATTCTACACACAATACCCCACAATGACAACGTGAAAAGTTTTTTTTGGTTTTTTGGGGTTTTTTTTTTTGAGCTCTTTGCAAATTTATTAAAAATAAAAATCTAAGAACTCACATGGACATAAGTACTTTGCTGATGCACCTTTGGCAGCAATTACAGCCTCAAGTTTTTTTTGAATATGATGCCACAAGCTTGGCACACCTATCTTTGGGCAGTTTTGCCCATTCCTCTTTGCAGCACCTCTCAAGCTCCATCAGGTTGGATGGGAAGTGTCAGTGCACAGCCATTTTCAGATCTCTCCAGAGATGTTCAATTGGATTCAAGTCTGGGCTCCAGCTGGGCCACTCAAGGACATTCAGAGTTGTCCTGAAACCACTCCCAAATCTTGGCTGTGTGCTTAGGGTCAATGCTCTGCTGAAAGATGAATCATCGCCCCAGTCTGAGGTCAAGAGTGCTCTGGAGCAGGTTTTCATCCAGCATATCACTGTACATTGCAGCATTCATCTTTTCCTCTATCCTGACAAGTCTCCCAGCTCCTGCCGCTGAAAAAACATCCCCACAGCATGATGCTGCCACCACCATTGGCATGGTTAGGAGCGGTGCCTGATTTCCTCCAAACATGATGCTTGACATTCACGCAAAGAGTTCAAGCTTTCTCATCAGACCAGAGAATTTTGGTTCTCATGGTCTGAGAATCCTTCAGGTGTCTTTTGACAAACTCCAGGCGGGCTGCCATGTGCCTTTTACAAAAGGGTGGCTTCCGTCTCACCACTCTACCATACATGCCTTATTAGTGGATTGCTGCAGAGATGGTTGTCCTTCTGGAAGGTTCTCCACAGACGAACACTGGAGGTCTGACAGTGACCATCAAGTTCTTGGTCACCTCCATGACGAAGGCCCTTCTCCCCCAATCGCTCATTTTAGACGGCTGGCCAGCTCTAGGAAGAGTCTTGGTGGTTCCGACCTTCTTCCATTTACGGATGAAGGAAGCTACTGTGCTCACTGGGATCTTTAAAGCAGCAGAAATGTTTTTGTACTCTTCCCCAGATTTGTACCTCAAGACAATCCTGTCTCGGAGGTCTACAGACTATTCCTTTGACTTCATGCTTGGTTTGTGCTCTGACATGCACTGTCAACTGTGGGACCTTATATTGACAGTTGTGTGCCTTTCCAAATCATGTCCAATCAACTGAATTTACCACAGGTGGACTCCAGTTAAGCTGTAGAAACATCTCAAGGATGATCAGTGATAACAGGATGCACCTGGCTGCCAAGAGAAGAACAACAACAACAAAATACATAGGAAGTGCAGACGGTGCGACTGCAGGAAGGGTTGGAGGCTGTCCTTGAGTTTCAATGCGGGCAAGTTCAAATTTTCGCTAAAGATAAAAGGAAAAGCCTTTCAGGAGAAATTTGCCTTGTTTTGGGGACTATCAGAGTTGGCCCATGCAGGCGGGTGGTGAGTGGGATGGGGGTGGGTGGCAAGTTGTGGGTAAAAGCGGACATAAGAGGAAGAAACGGGAGGATGGGTCTCAGTGTAGTGACTCGGATGGTGGTGCTCGGGATAAAATGGGAAGGAAGGAGGAAGAAAAGGAGGTTAGTTACAAAGTTTATATAAAAGTGAAGGAAGGTTCTGGGTTTTCTTCTGTGAATCCCTTAAAATTGGCAGAAGAAATTAAAAGAGAAATTGGAGATGCCATGCGTGTTATAATCTTGAAAAGTGGGATGATGTTTGTAATATGTAAATCATCTAATCAACTAAAGCACTCAAGATTAAAAGTTTGCTAGGGAAAAGTGTGGAAACATTTAAACCGCATGTCACTTCAGAGGTTAAGGGAGTTATTTATAATGTGTCATATGAAGTAACTGACCAAGAGCTGCTGACCTGTCTGAAAGGGGGTGAAGTTGTTGCAGTCAGGCACATGGGAAGGGGGAGAGGAGTGGCGGCTCTACTCCTGTCCTTATTACCTTTAAAGATAAACTGCCAAGGAGAGTAATGCTGGGATATGCCAGTTACAATGTAAAAGAATATGAAAGGCCCCCACTGAGGTGCTTTAAATGTCAAAAGTATGGTCATGTGGCTGCAGTATGTGGATTTGGTCGGCGGTGCGGACGGTGTGGTAAAGATCATGATGGGAAGGAATGCAAAGAGCCAACGAAACGTAACTGGAGGTGACCATCCAGCCTCATTCAAAGAGTGTGCCAATTATATTAAGACAAAGGATGTTTAACCCCTTGCACTCCGGTCAATTTCCCTAAAAACGCCAAAAAATAATGTGCCCAAATTAAATCCAAAGCTGTTCTTCAACCCTTTGCTGCATCTTCATGGGGTTGGTCTCATTTAAAAGAAAACACTTTGAATTTTTTGGCAAAACAGTCATAATCTCTCTAAGTGCTCCGGCCACTAAGTTACAGTCATCTAAACATAGTGAACTTGAAGAAAATAAATTTGGCCTGGGTGTTTTTTTGGATACAAATGCTTGCAAATAACACACAGCTTCAGATCCGGGCTGGAAAATGCAACAGAAATGTAGAACCAAGTGTTATCCAGCTGAGGTCCAAATTTTGTAACAATACCACAAAAAATGAATATATTACACAACTTTTTCCTCAGGCTGTTCCCAGGCGTTTTGGAACTGTGCCAAATTGTGCCAAATGGCACAGTTTGGAAAAACGTCTGTAACTTTTGAATGCTTCAATGTAGAAGCTTCATTTTGGGCTCTAATGAAAGGTCACACTCAGGGCTGTGTCTGTGTGTGTGTGTGTGGGGGGGGGTTGTCCCCCCCCCTCGCTACAGAGGATGGACATCGGCCATTGCTACATGACGGATTAGCCTCATGTGGGATGTGGGACAGCAGCTCAGTCACCGCGGCTTCACCCCCCCCTCGCTACAGAAGAATAGCGGGGGGGGGCGGCATTCACAGTCTGGACGTGACAAACAAACCGTGTACCGCGGCGCATGAACTTCAGACTTCGTGTGCCGCACAGTTGTAATTTACCGATCGGTCAAAAGTAATTTTGGATTACAATTTTCAGGAATAAAGAATAATTTAGCTTATAACACCTTACCTCTTCACAGCAGTGTCCTGGTGAACTTCTCTTCCCCATTGTCAGATGAACGCGACGCTGGTCCGCTCGTGGTTCTGGTCTCACGACCCAATCAAAACATAATTCCATTATTGCGGTTTTGTGCTTCCATGATTGCGGTTTTTGCCGAACGATTTTTCAAAACAAATAACAGTCGTAATTAAAAAAAGACTGGCGAAGGCGTGTGTGTCACTCAGCCTTCGTCATCAGCCTCTGTTGGTCTATGACCATGGAAGAAATCATAACGTCTACTCTGCTGGAACAAAAACAAAATAAGCGCCACCTGTGGCCGAACATGCCGATGCGCGAATGGCACTCCCTGTCACACAGGTTGCATTTGTGGATGGTCTCTGTGCTGTTGGGTCTGTGGGGTTCTTCCTGCGGGTCCTTTTTTGATCCGCTGCTGCAGTCAGTCTTCACCCAGCCTTAAAAAAAACAGCTGGCGAACTTCTCTGCTTCAATTGGCTCACTGCATTCACAGCGTTGGTAGACGGGTCCTTCTGGCTAGGTTTTCAGTCATTGGTTCTTCACGGTTTCAGAAACCCAATTCAAGGCTCTTATTAGTCGAATGAGAGGTCAATCAGATGAACTAATCTGTTCGTGGCTGTGTCTGCAGCTTTTATTTTCAGTGCGCACTTGGACACCATCACCACCTACATCACCATCTCCATCATGCGTCCTAGAGCGCACGAGAGCGCCCTCGTGCGCTCTAGGACGCAGAGACTTGCCCGTCCGTGGTACAACGGAGTGCAAGAGGTTAAAGAATTGAGAAAAAACAAAATCTCATATGCAGAAGCAGTTAAACGGATGGAGGGAGTGCAGGGAACCAGGCAGCAGCATGGTGAGTCATTGTGCAAAGAACCAATAAGGGTGAATAGCATACCAGGAAATGATGATGCTGTTATTGTGAACAGGAAAGTGCTATTAACATTTATGGTGGAAGCAATGTGGAGAGTAAAATTGGTGGCAAAAAATCAGATGTAGTATGGGAAATCACTTCTGCTGCTGAAAGGCTGTTGGATTTTAAAGGAATAGATCCAGAAGAAGTTTGGTAATTTACCTACTCTTAAGAGTGGTGGAGGCCAAGGGTCAGGAGGTAGTCAGTACCAGGAATTAGACTGTAGCAACTGTGAGGAAGATGAAATGGCCAGTAGGAATAGTGAAAATGGCGATGTTTAGCTTCCTTGGCACAATGCTTTGTATTATGCAATGGAATGCTAGGAGCCTGATGGCAAATGGACAGGAATTTAGACACTTTCTGAAGGAGCTTGAGGAGAAGCCAGATGTAATTTGTTTTGAAGAGACTTGTAAAAACAACACCTGGATTTTGTAGTACCAGGATACAAGTGCGGGAGAAAAGAGAGAGATCAGCTCAGGAGGCGGATGTGCAACGTTTACCAGAGATGGGATTCAGTACAGGAGAAGGGAAATTAAAAGTACGATAGAGAGCGTAACAATAGAAGTGTGGACTAACCGAGGGAAAGTGTCAATTGTAAATGTCTATAATCCATGCATCAATTTAGAAGTCATTTCCAGGAAGTTATGGATAAAGTTAGTCTCCCAGTAGTTTGGCTCGGGGACGTCAATGCACATAATGAGTCATGGGGAAGCAGGAAAAGGGATAGAAATGGTAAGATTGTAGAGGATTTCATGGATAAATATAATTTGGTTGTGCTAAATGATGGGCAGCCTGCTTGGTTTAGAACAGGCTGGGGAATGGCATCCTCGATTGATATTACAATTGCATCCACTGAGTTGGCAGCTATTGGTACATGGAAGATAATGGATTGGAACCTATTGGGCAGTGATCATGTGCCAATAATTGCCAAGTTTGGCAGAACTCTTATTGAGGATCCAAACGTCCCCCCCCCCCCTTGGTATAAAAGAGCAAACTGGGTAGAGTACAAGGAAAAAGTAAATCTGAAAGTAGCAGATATAGAGTGAGAAAGGAGTGGATGAGTGGAACAATTTTTTAACTAAAGTGATTTGGTCTGCTGCATCAGAGGTTATCCCTAGAAAAAAGATTCCTAAGGGAGGGACTATGGTCCCTTAGTGGAATGAAGAATGTAGCCTGGCAATTAAATCCAGAAACAGAGTGTATAGCAGGTTAAAGAGGCATCCAACCAAAAGCTTAGCAATTAAGTTTAAAAGACTGAGAGCTAAAGCAAGGAGAGTAATCAAAGAAGCAAAAAAACAAAGCTGGAGAAATTTTTGTGAACAATTGAGTCCAGATACTCCTGTTAAAGTCTGGAGTTTAGTTTCTAGAATGACAGGAGCCTTTAGGCAGACGGTAATCCCTGTTCTTCAGTATAACGGATGTGAAGCAGTTAATTGTAAAGAAAAATCAAAGGTATTGGTTAAACAATTTCAAAAGGTGCACAGCCAAAGTAATGTAAGTGAGGAAAGCAGAAGAAGAGCAGAGATTGTACAAAAGTAACAGTACAAATTGCGAGTGAGTAGTGAGAATCCTGACATCGTTAATGCAATGTTCACCTTAAATGAACTTAAGAGCTCTAGATAGTGGAAAGGACACGTCTCCGGGAAGAGATGGGCTGAGCAACCAATTATTTAAACAGGCTGGGGTGGCATTGCTAGAGGAGGTATTGGCCCTGCTTAAGTGTGTGGGCCTAAGGAGTGGAAACATGCTGTAATAGTTCCAATTTTGAAACCTGGGAAGGTGGCCAGCAGCCCAAGCTCCTATAGACCTATTGGTCTCACCTTGGTACTATGTAAAATAATGGAGTGAATGATGACAGAAAGGCTCATGTGGAAGCTTGAGAAAAGCGGGTTCTTTGTGGACCATCAAAGTGGATTAAGGCAGGGACGCTCCACTATGGATGCTGTCCTAAATTTAGACTCTGATATCAGGAAGGCAATTGCCAGTAGAGAGGCGGTAGTGGCAGTGCTCCTGGATATTGAGAAGGGCATATGATATGCTGTGGAAGGAAGGGCTGTTGATCACACTTCATAATGCTGGAATCCAAGGGAGAATGTTTAATTGGATCAAGAATTTCCTTTGTAATAGAGCAATTCAGGTCCGGGTGGGGAGGGAACTCTGAGGAACATGAGGTGGAGAATGGAACTCCGCAAGGAAGTGTGATTAGCCCTGTCCTCTTTAATATTCTGGTGAATGGTATGTTTAGTATAGTGAGGAAAGAATTTGGGGTTTCCCTATTTGCAGATGATGGTGCTATATGGAAACAAGGCAGGAACTTATGTATACAACCAGGTTCAGAAAGCCCTAGAGAATATAATAGGATGGGCTGATGAATGGGGCTTTAAAATATCAGTTGATAAGACCAAGTATATGGTATTTGGGCATAAAAAGAAATTACCTGCATGGTACTTGTGATTATATGGAGAGGAAACTGAAAGAGTTGAGCATTTTAAATTCCTTGGAGTGTGGCTGGATCAAAGGTTAACATGGAAAACTCATACTGACAAAATTTGTGGAAAGTGTGGAAAAAATAAAACATGCTTACGTGTGTGGCAGGATCTGACTGGGGGACTGATAGAGAAACATTGTTAATGATATATAGAGCTATAAGATCAGCAATTGACTATGGGTGTATGGCATATGGGTCAGCTGCACAATCTGTAATTAATAAGCTTGATATAATTCAAGCAAAGGCACAGAGTGTGTAGTGGGGCATTCTGTACCACTCCCATTCCAGCTCTTGGATGAAATGCCTTTGCAGTTAAGAAAGTACAAGCTTGGATTGAAATATTTAATGAAATTAAAATGACAGGATAAAATCTCTTCTAAAAATATGTTGAGACAACACTGGGAGTTCATGGGGTCAAATAGAAGGAGTCAAACTAATTTTACTGAAAAGGTTAAATCACTAGCAGAGCAAATGAGTATTTTTAATGCTAGTGTGTGTCCTCTAGTCTGTTGGTCAGATATACCTCCATGGATCTTCCCAGAACCCAGAATTGACCTCAGCATTCTTAAAAACAGCATGAGGAAAACATCAGGAGAAATAGTGAAGGAGGTGCAAACTTGTTTAAATAATTATTGGAGAGAATTTTTACAAGTACATACAGATGGGTCAAAGAGCTCAGAGAATGGGAGGGTGGCATTTGGGCTTTTTATTCCTGATCTCAGATTTGAAAAGGGGGTGCGAATATCAGACCACATGTCTGTATTCTCAGCAGAAATGGTGGCAGTTTTATGGGCACTTGTACAGAATAGAAGGTATTCAGTCATATGCAGTGATTCTTCAGCAGATTTGTTAGCGATCAAAGAACTTAAATCCAAAGCAATACCAGATTTACTCACAGAAATCTATCTTACATTGTTCAGACTTCACAGAGCAGGGTGTGAGGTGGGTTTTATGTAGGTTCCAGCACATGTGGGAGTAGAGGGGAATGAGGGGGCTCACAGACTGGCAGAAACAGGAGAACACAGGGAAGGAATGGAGTTTACTCTGCAGCACTGTCCTCCTGAAGTTGTGGAAAGCATCAATAAATCAAAAGAGCAGTGGGGGAAAGCATGAGAAAATGAAGGGAGAGGAAGACAATACTATAATATACAGAGACAAGTCGATAAACATAAGCACCCTTTTACTTGCAAAAGGAAAGATTCAGTTGTTTTAACCAGGTTGAGGCTTGGGCCCTGTGGGCTCAGAAGTGGGCTGGATCTGCTAGGGAAACACCCTGATGGCAAGTATGACTGGAAACGTGGAGACAGTGTCTCACATCATAATCCACTGCAAAAAATATGCTGGACAATGGAGGAAAATGTTTAGAGGCCTGGGATCTGCCAGAGAAACTGCCTTTAATATGTACACCTTGATGAACCTGGACAGTTGGAGTAAAGTCAAAAAGCTATTGGAGTATCTGCACAGAACCGGCTTGTATGGGAGAATTTGAGCTGCAGCTGCCAACCTGATGTATGAACTGTGGAGGGCAGCTATATGCCTTTGATGCGTCCAGTCTGCCATACCCAAGAAGAAGGATGCACCTGAGCTCAATTTTGAGCTTCATGGCAAAGGCTGTGAATACTTATGTACATGTGATTTCTTAGTTTTTTTAATTTTTAATAAATTTGCAAGAATCTCAAAAAAAAAAAATCATTGTCAGTATGGGGTATTGTGTGTAGAATTTTGAGGGGAAAATTAATTTAATCCTTTTTGGAATAGTCGTCGTCAGCCTCCGTCGGTCTATGATGACCATGGAAGAGAATCCTAAACGTCTATTCTGCTGGAACAGCACCGCCTGTGGCTGAACAGGCCGATGCACGAATGGCAGTCCCTGTCACACAGGTCGCACTTGTGGGTGGTCTCCGTGCTGCTGGGTCTGTGGCGGTTCTTCCTGCGGGTCCTTTTTTCATCTGCTGCAGCAGTCAGTCTCTCTTCACCCGCCTTGAGCTGTCTGGTCAGGGTGCCTCTCCATTTGGAGCGGTCCGTTGCAAGGTCCTCCCAGCGCTCTGTGTTGATCTCCAGGGCCTTCATGTCTCTCTTGCAGACGTCTTTAAAGCACAGCTGTGGGCGGCCAACGTCTCTCCTGCCAGTTGCCAGTTCTCCGTAGAGGACGTCTTTTGGGATTCTGCCATCCTCCATACGGTGAACGTGGCCTAGCCAGCAGAGCCTGCGCTGCCTGAGTAGAGTGAACATGGAGGGAAGGCCGGCGTGAGACAGAACTTCTGTGTGGGGCACTTTGTCCTGCCAGGATATGTCCAGGATGTGGCAAATGCAGCGCAAGTGGAAGGAGTTCAGTCTCTTTTCCTGCCGAGCGTATGTTGTCCACGTCTCACTCCCATAGAGCAGTGTGCTGATGACGCAGGCATTGTGCACTGCCATCTTTGCCTTGACAGAGAGTTTGGGATTCTCCCACACTCGTGTGGTGAGGCGAGCGAGTGTGAAGGCTGATTTTCCAATCCTCTTGTTGATCTCTGTATCAAGGGAGAGGTTGTTGCTGATCGTGGACCCCAGGTACATGAACTGATTCACGACCTCCAGCTCGTAGTCGTCGATGGTGATGGTTGGTGGTGCTTCCGTGCCTTGCGCCAAGACGTTAGTCTTCTTCAGGCTGATGGTAAGCCCGAAGTCCTTGCATGCCTGGGAGAAGCGGTCCATCAGGATCTGAAGCTCCTGCTGTGTGTGGGTTGCGACTGCAGCGTCATCTGCGAACAGCATGTCTCTGATTAGAGCCTCGCGTACTTTGGTTCTGGCTTTCAGGCGGGCGAGGTTGAAAAGCCTGCCATCAGATCTTGTGTGCAGGTAGAGTCCCTCTGTTGCTGTGCTGAAGGCATGCCTCAGGAGCATAGCAAAGAAAATCCCAAAGAGGGTTGGCGCAAGTACACAGCCCTGTTTCACACCGCTGCGTATGTTGAATGGCTCTGAGACGTTGCCATCGTGCTGCACTATCCCCTGCATGTTGGTGTGAAACGATTCGATGAGGCTTTGCAACTTTGGTGGGCATCCTATCTTTGGCAGGATCTTGAAAAGGCCCTCTCTGCTGACCAAATCGAACGCTTTGGTGAGGTCGATGAAGGCGACGTACAGGGGCATGTTCTGTTCTCTGCATTTCTCCTGGAGTTGGCGGATGGAGAATATCATGTCTACCGTCGATCGCGCAGCGCGGAAGCCACACTGAGACTCGGGGTAGACATGTTCGGCAAGCTTCTGTAGACGAACAAGAACAACTAGTGCGTAGACTTTGCCAACAATGCTGAGGAGGGAGATGCCCCTGTAGTTGTTGCAGTTGCTTCTCTCCCCTTTGTTTTTGTAGAGGGTGATGATCTTGGCGTCCCTCATGTCCTGTGAGGACGTCATGCAATGGCAGCAGTAGGGCGGTCTTGCAGTGCTTGATCAGGTCAGGGGGTATGCCGTCGTTGCCGGGTGCCTTGCCAGCGGCCAAGTTATCAATGGCCTTGCTGAGTTCGTCGATGGTTGGCTCGGCGTCAAGTTCGTCCATGGATGGCAGGCAGTCGATGGCATCAAGGGCTGACGGTGTCACGCTGTTCTCTCTGGAGTAGAGGTCGGAGTAGTGTTCCACCCATCTCTCCATCTGCTTGTTCTTTTCTGTGATTATCACCCCAGTGGAGGATTTGAGGGGGCCGTCTTGCTTTGAGCCGGACCAAGTGCTTTCTTGATGCCATCGTACATACCACGGATGTTCCCTGTTATGGCAGAGGTTTGAATGTCTTGGCTGAGCTGAGTCCAGTACTCGTTGGCACAGCGCCGAGCAGTCTGCTGAACTTTGCTTCTCGCAGCCCTGAGAATCTGGAGATTCTTCTCGTTTGGGTATTTCTTGTACTCAGCAAGTGCTGAGCGTTTGGCTTCAATGACGGGGGTCATCTCGGTCAACTTGGCATCAAACCAGTCCTGTGACTTCGAGGTCTTCCTCCCAAAGGTAGCCAAGGCTGTGCGGTGGATGGTGTTTTGCAGCACTTCCCACTTCTGCTTTGCAGATTCTCCTTCTTGTGGTACACCAAGTTCCTTCTCAAAGGTGGAGGCAAACTGCTCAACAAGTTCTGGTTGAGCCATCTTGCTGGTGTCAATCCGTGCCTTTCCAGGCTGTCTAGCACGATGGAATGTCTTCAGCTGCAGCTTGACCTTGCAACACACCAGTGAATGGTCTGTGTCGCAATCTGCACTCTGGAACGAACGGGTGATTAGCACGTTCTTCAGTGAGGTGCGCCTGGTCAGGATCAAGTCCAGCTGGTGCCAGTGCTTTGAGCGTGGATGTTGCCAGGAAACCTTGTGTTGGGGCTTGGTCTTGAAGAACGAGTTTGTGATGCACAGATCGTGATATGTGCAGAACTCGAGCAGCCGCTGTTCGTTGTCGTTCATTCTGCCCACGCCAAAAGGTCCAAGACAGGAGGGCCAGGAGTCGTGGTCAGCACCCACTCTGGCATTGAAGTCTCCAAGGAGAATGAGTTGTTCAGAGTTGGGGATGGTCCTGACAGTTGTTGCGAGATTCTCGTAGAACTCGTCTTTTGCCTCTGGTGTGGCTGTCAGTGTTGGGGCATACACACTGATGAGGGTGACTGGGCCTTGAGTGGTGTTCAGGCGGAGGGTGAGGAGTCGTGCAGAGCCAGTGCTGCCCAGTTCCACCATCTTCAGCAAGGTGTTCTTCACTGCGAAGCCCACTCCATGTTTCCTGTGTTTGTCGCTGCCCTTTCCCTGCCAGTAGAACGTGTAGTCCTTCTCTCTCAGTGTGCCTGCGTCAGCCAACCGTGTTTCCTGGAGAGTGACGATATCCACTCCCAGTCTCTTCAGCTCATTATTGATGATGGCAGTCTTCCTGGTGTCGTTGATGTCCTTGAGGTTAGCATCGAGTCCTGTCATCATAGTGCGGACGTTCCAAGTTCCCAGTTTTAGAGTTGGTCTCTTTTGTTTTATTGTCTTGCCTGGTGCAAAGGTTCTCAGCCTGCTGTTCAGACTTCTCCTCATCCCCATGCACCCAATGAGGAAAGCAAGCTGTGGCGGGACAACACCTTATTGGCTGGGGGCTGCCCAGCTTGAGGCGGGCGGTAGCTGTCCAGTGAGATCCAATGATCCCTCCCACCGTCGGGAACAAACCCTGGCGCTGCGCTCTACGCCAATTGAGCGGTGGCTTATAACCGGTAACTGTTATTCCCCATGTTTTTTCTATGCCAAAGGCGAAGCTGGAGTGTCCTCTCCAGTGATCCGGTGTTCTACCTTCCAGCGTTGGCGTTGGTAGGATTCAAGCCTGGGCAGGAAGATATGGAGGACAAGATGTTGCCCATGCAGCATGTCCCCCCTCTCCACGTCACTGATGAATCCAAAGGAACAGCAGGGCTGCTACAGTTTGGCACCAGCGCCGTTGCAGGAGCTGCCAGAACGATGTTGAGCACAACATAGAACTGCCTTAGGGGCTCCGACTCCGGATTTTTCCTCAGGGTTGACTCCCGAAGTCTTTCCCGTGACCGGGTATGCCGCAAGGCAGCGGAGGTTTGAAATCAGGGTTTACCTTCCCCTAGATGGGCTACCTTCCCAGGTTGACGAGCCACCATCTACCCGAAGCATCTGGTTTTAAGGCGCCAGAGATCCGCTCTCGCCCCTTCTCCTAATAGTAAAAGCAGTTCTGCCGGGCTTAGAGACTAAACCACACGGGCAGGCTAGGAGTTGGACTTAGTTGTCAGAGGCTTTTCGAGACACATGCCATAAGGATCATTTTATGAGCACTGGGAGCTTAACCCCAGTGCCGCTCCTGACTATGACAACCTTGGAACCTACTTGGAATAAGGCTGTAACATAAAATGTGGAAAAGGTGAAACACTAGGAATAGTTTCCAGATGCACTGTATGACAACTAAGCTGACCCGAAGAAGGTTCTGGCTCTATTTCTACTTCCAAAAAGACTTTTCTTCTCCGCCGCTGCTGCTCTTCATGGCTGGCTGCCCCCACTTGAAAATCGACAGAGTAGGTACATGGGACTAGAATATTTTGAATGAGGCTTTGGGAAATTAGGAATCACTTTATAAATCACTGGATTGAAAATGTGCAGATTGGATCCTGGGGTCCACTTGGGGTGCTCACTTGGTCATGGGTCCAATTGACCTGTATCCATTTCTGCGGACACAGGAGGAGGCTAACGTTAGCTTAGCATTAAGGTTAGGGTTTCCATGGTAACAGGAAGTAAGCTAACCTTCTCTCCTCGGCTCCATTTCAGATTTTAAATCCACTTGAGCCGATTTTTGGTGTCGGTCAACCTCTGCTTTGTCCACAGAACCGGACTCTGACAGAGATTCTGGATCCCGCTGCTATTCAACCAGCTAACCAGAAGTAGCATCTCGCTAGATAAGACTCACATCCGGTAGGAGTTTCAACTAGTGATGTTACGCTTGACACCACCTACTCGACCCTGATTCGAGCAATATGAAACGGAAGTGTAGTGAGCTGTGTGTCGAGTGCTGTTTCAGCAGTCCCACAGTCACATGACCATAGCAAACAAGGCCTCATTTTATTATGTCGGCTACATCATGCGACTCGAGGGCTGGTGGGAAGTTTGAGAGGGCTGAGCATTTGAATATAAGTCAGGGAGAGTATTACCTGTTAGAATTAGGTTTAGGTTCAGTAACATTAAAAACGTATTACATTTGCTAAATATTACACAGATATATGCATACACACTCATTCACACAAACACACTAGAAGATGGACAGATTTGTTTGTGTGGTTGTGTCATTTTTTTAGTGTCAGGTGTGTTTTTGTGAGTGAGTGTAGTAAGGGAGGGACATTGAGGAGCAACCTCATTTTTGGACCCACGGTTTAAAACATTAAGTTCTGTCAATGAAACACGTGCACAAGAGGCCATGTCAAAACTGACTGCTGAATGTGTTACAACCATGAGGATGGAGAGGACAATGCCATCAACATAACAGGTAGTGTACCATTTATTATTCCATATTATTGTGTTTTCAAAACCTATTGATCCCAAACTGGGAAATTAGTGTAACAGCATGACAGTAGCCACATGTCTTAAAAAGTTCTCAACTCCATCAGTCAGCAGCAGAGGAAGAACCTGGGCCTTCAGCAGATGAGATGAGATGAGATTCAACTTTATTGTCATTACACATGTATGAATACAAGGTAACGAAACGTGACTTGGCATTTGGGCACACTCTGCAGAGCGCATCCAAGGCCGGGGCAGCCGCTAGGCGCCAGTCAGATGCAACTTGTGGGACTTTTTGTATAGCAGAGTTGGTTTGTATTACGTTATTACTTTTAGCATCATTTCCTTATTATAAATGACTGCTAATTACATGTGTTGTTCTTTTTGTTTAGGTGAAACACAGCACTCTTAAAGTGCAACAACAGATGTCACAGTGAAAGTTCAGCGTTGTCTGAGCCCTACTTCTCCAGAGGAGAAGATCCGCTCTGTTAACTGGGCAACACCCAAAACCATATACCCAAACCTTTCCAAGATGGCAAAAAAGTATTGCCACATGCCAGCAACATCAGTGCTATGTGGACGGGTGTTCTCCAAAGCTAGAGAGGTTGTATGCCACAGGAGGAGCAGACCAAAACCACATACTATTGAAATTCTTATTTTTTTCAATAAAAATCTTTAATCACTCCCCATTTAATGACACTCCCCAGTTGCAGAAGCACCAGCAAGTTCCCTGATGTTCCACAACATAGATTTCCCCATGCTCCTCTACATACGATATACTGTGTGTGTTTTATTTATATATATATATGTGTGTGGTATTGGATGATTAAAATTTTTAATCACGATTAATCTTTTGGAATGTTGAGTTAATTGTGATTAATAATGCATTAGTCGTGTATTTTTCCACAGACACAGTGTACCTTAAGTCAGTAATTTTTCAAGTTTGCCATACTATTATGAACATGGGGGTGGACAAATACTGTATACTTGCTGTCTTCACCTGCAGGTTTATTAAAGCTCTCACCATATCCAAAATATTCTCCAGAAAATTCTCAAAAGTATTACTGCATGTGCAAACAACAGAATGCCAGGGCTCATTAATGTCACTGCAACACAACTCAGCATCCAACCAGCCAGCAGCTATAAATGGAGCTTGCACTTTCTCCCATAGCAAACATCCACAACTGTTAAGCAGATCAACACAAAACCATGGACCTCGTGTGTCACAACAGACACGATTTCCCTTTTAGCAGAAAAAATTGCAAACCTAAACGACTATCTCGCCCATGATGACACCCACCATGCTGCAAAAATGGTGGGGGTGTGGGCACATATGTTGGTTATATATGCTCAACAAATATATTGCTATGTGTTTATTGTGTGCTGCACGTCTCAGGGAACAAAAGGACTGAGTCTCCAAGAGACAACGGGAGAGTGTGAGATTTGGCCTTTGTTTCAGGGAGATGACCTGGAGAGATTTCCGGACCACCGGAGACTAAAGGACAATGGTGTGAAGGGGGTTACATTGTGACTGGGATTAAGTACCATGTGACTGTATGTTTGCTTAAACACCATGCGACTTGAGTTTCGATATCCGGGGTATAAAAGAGAGATGTGAGATGATTCTTCCTCTTTTCCTGCTTTGAGATTGATGGAGTATGTGATCTGTGAATAAAGCTGAACCTGAGGAATAAACTCAGTCTCATCCTTCCGCACATTCTCCACACTGGTGACCTTATGACGAAGAATGAGCAGAGATAATTCAAGCCAGCCTGATGGCTGCCACCACATTCCAGCTGCCCGACTTCTGGCAGCATAGTCCGCGCTCCTGGTTTAGCGCGGTCGAAGCGCAGTTCAACCTCCAGAGAATCTCGAGGGACGACACGAAATTCTCCCATGTGGTGGCGAAGCTGGACAGCCACACAGTCCAGAGGGTGGAGAGTCTGGTCAATCACCCACCGGACAGCGACAAATACAACGCATTGAAGGCTGTGCTTATCAGCCACTTCACCCCCTCGGTGCAACAGCGAGCAGAGGGGCTCCTAGCGTTGACTGAGTCGGAGAACGACAGACCCGCAGACCTGATGGTGAAAATGTTGAGGCTGAAAGACTCCGAGGATGGCGAATTTATCTTCGCCCACCTTTTCCTCCGGACCCTGCCGCCAGCGGTGAGAGTTACCCTGGCAGGCTCACCTCTGTTGGCCCGGCGAGACTACCATGAGCTGAGCAAGGAGGCGCAACGACTCGTCGACGCCCACAAACGGAGCGTGGTTTCGGCCGCGGCAGCAGAGCTAGGCGCAAAGTCCGGAGACGGCATGGGGCCAGTGGTTGCAGCACCAGATGCACCGACGACGGCAGCAGCGAGGACCAGGCAACACGGAGCGGACGACGTCCTGTGCTTCTATCATCGCCGCTTTGCAGAGAGGGCACACAAGTGCCTCCCACCGTGCCACTTCAAGCGTTCGGGAAACGCCAAGACCGGGGGTCGGTAGCGGCTGCGGCCCTCGGGGAGGAGAACAAGCTGCTCTACCTGACGGATGCACGCTCGGGGAGGCATTTCCTCGTGGACACAGGCTCCCAGCTGAGCTTCATCACGACTTCCTACGCGGACCGGCTGACACCGACTAAGGGCCCCCGGGTGTCAGCAGCAAACGGCTCAGCGATTAGGACCTTCGGTGAGAGGACTCTACTTCTGTCTTTGCAGGGCCGTGCATTTGAGTGGACTTTTGTTGTAGCGGCAGTTAATTTCAACATGTTAGGGGCTGATTTTTTGTGCTCACATGGTTTATTGGTTGATCTTGCTCATAGACGTCTGGTTAATGCACTGTCTTTTCACTCTATTCCCTGCACAGCTCGAGTGGCGCCGCCAACTGCACAAGCCAACGTCACAGCTGCGGGTGGTAAGTTCCACGCACTCCTCACTCAGTTCCCAGCACTCACAGTCCCAACGTTTTCGGCGACAGTGGCTAAACATGGGGTGGAACATTATATCACTACCACCGGTCCGCCCATTTTTGCAAAAGCTCGGCGCCTGGACTCAGCTAAACTGACCATAGCGCGCGAGGAGTTTGCCAACCTGGAAAAACTGGGCATCATCAGGTGTTCGAAAAGCCCCTGGGCTTCACCATTGCACATGGTCCCAAAGGCTGATGGCTCGTGGCGACCTTGCGGTGATTTCCGCAGGTTGAATAACGCCACTGCACACGACCGCTACCCGATCCCCCACATCCAAGATTTTTCGGTTCATTTGGCGGGGGCGCGCATTTTTTCTAAAATAGATTTGGTACGCGGTTACCATCAGGTTCCAGTGCGCTCTCAGGACATACCCAAAACAGCGGTAATAACTCCGTTCGGGCTTTTTAAGTTTTTGCGCATGCCTTTTGGACTCAAGGGTGCGGCGCCGACGTTCCAGCGCATGATGGACGCGGTGCTACGCGACCTCCCTTTCGTGTTCGTCTATTTGGACGACATTTTGGTAGACAGCACGTCCGAAGACAAACATGAAAGCCACCTCACAGCAGTTTTCCAGAGGTTGGCAGAGCACAAGTTAATAATTAACCCAGCGAAGTGTCAGTTTGGGGTAGCGCAGATTGATTTTTTGGGGCATCGCGTTTCGCCAGAAGGAGCGGTCCCTTTGCCCAATAAAGTGCGCGCAATAACAAATTTTCCTCAACCTCAAACGGTCAAAGCGTTACAGGAGTTTTTGGGAATGGTTAATTTTTATAACCGTTTCCTCCCCAGCGCAGCGCAGCTCATGCAATCATTGTACGCGGCACTAAAAAACCAAAAACCCATGAATAAAATCGAATGGTCTCCTGAGTGGGAGCGTGCATTCGCTCAAGTCAAATCAGCTTTGGCAAACGCTACTTTGTTGGTACACCCAGTTCCAACAGCCCGCATGGCGCTCACCACTGACACGCCCGATTTAGCAGTAGGGGCGGTCGTTGAACAGTATGTAGCTGGGACCTGGCAACCGCTCGCGTTTTTCAGCAAAACCTTGCGCGATAGCGAGCGAAAGTACAGCGCATTCGACAGGGAGTTGTTGTCGCTACATTTGGCCATCTGCCATTTCCAGTTCTGGATGGAAGGGCGTCGTTTCACCGCGTTCGTGGACCACAAGCCGCTGACTTTTGCGATGGCCAAGATTTCGGAACCTTGGTCGGGCCGGCAGCAGAGACAGCTGGCCGCGATATCGGAGTTTACCACCGATATCCAGCATGTTGCAGGTAAACATAATGTAGTGGCAGACTGCCTCTCACGTGCTGTGACGGCTCCAGGCCCCGTGGGGGCAGACTCTGCAGCCATGGCCGCGGGCCAGGGTAGTGACGCGGAAGCGCGCGCAGCCCCGGTCCGCATAGGGTTAGATTATGCAGCCATGGCCACGGAGCAGAATCAGAATCAGAATGAACTTTATTGCCAAGCATGTTTACACTTACGAGGAATTTGACTTGACATTAGGTGCGCTCATATTAAGCGCTCACTAATGACGCGGCAGCCGACAGGCGCCTAACAGTGGGGGTAAAGAGGGAGACGGGAAGGGGATGACACATTGGGCAGAGAGAAAAAAACCATAGTTATCAGAATAGCGCTCGAGTGAGCAAGATTATGATCACATAGAAAAAAAAACCCTCAATGCACACTTGGCAGACAAGTTACAATACACACGTTAACAAAGCAAGTTGAGAGAGACAGTGTGTGTGTGTGTGTGTGTCAGTGTGTGTGTGTCAGTCATGTAATGTTGTATGCAGTGTGTGTATCAGTTACTGGTGAACAGCAAAAATCCTCTTCTGAGCAACATTTAGATGTTATGTCCTTAGTGTCCTAAAACATGGATAGCATGTCCACAAGAGTTCATCTCTCAGTGCATGTCAGATGGTAAATTCCATGCTAGTCACATGACGCTGTCCTTGAGAGTTCAGATTACTGCACACCAGTATGTTTGGGTTAGGGAGAAGCCAAACTCCCTTCTGCTTTATCTCTTCTCCTGGAGGAATGAGTTATCCAAGGACGCCGAATCAAGGCCTGATGAGCACAGTTCACTTGGAGCATAGAATTTCATCTCTCTGCAATTCTGTGCATCACAATTATGTTACATTAAGGCTTTAAAATCATTCCCTGGAGAGCACCCAGCACAAGTTAGTGACGCGGACGTGCGCACACTCCAGTCTGGACCAACAGGGTTAAGGCTGGAGGACAGGGTGCTGCAAGATGGTATGCCCCCTCTAATCTGCGATATCTCCACCGGGTGGCCGTGTCCGGTGGTACCAGCTGCGTGGCGCCACCGTGTTTTTGACTTGATCCATTCTCTGGCGCACCCAGGGGTGCGCGCATCGGTCAAAATGGTAGGAGAGAAATTTGTATGGCCGGGGTTGCGCAAACAGGTCAAGGAATGGGCGACAGCCTGCGTAGTGTGTCAGCGAGCCAAAATACACAAACACACTAGAGCTTCTTTGGAGCCTTTTCACATCCTGGCTAAGCGCTTTGATCAGAATCAGAATCAGAATAAAGTTTATTGCCAAGTACATTTACAAGTAAACAACAGGTAAACATACGAGGAATTTGACTTGACATTGGAAAGCGCCTGATAGGCGAATCCCAATGACGCGGCAAGCCATGAAGGCGCCTGTCAACAGAGGAGAATAGAGGGCAAAGGTCAGGAACAAAACAATAGGTAGAGCGAAAAAAACATAGTTAATCAGAATAATGCTCATAAGTGAGCCGAATTATGATCACCAGAAAAAAAAACCCTCAATGCACAATTAGCAGACAATGTATCACACTTAACATACAAAAGCAGTAGAGAGCAGTGAATGATTGTTTTCGTCAGTATAATGAGTCAGTCATGTGTATGTGTTGGATGCAGAGGTGGTAGTTATCAGTTGCTGGTGAAACAGCAGAGGTCTCTGTCTCAGCAGATGTTATGACTAGTGTCTGAAAGTCAGAGGCAACATGTCCTTGGCACGGCAGATGGGATTTCTCTGAGAGTCAGACATATGGCTGTCCTTGGGAGATCAGATACTGTTCGCCAATGTTTGTGAAGAGGAAAGTCAACATTTATACTGATATCATCATCAGGAGGACTGAGTGCTGAGGGCGCCGAAAAACAAGTCGAATAGCACTGACTTCAGAGAAAAAACTTTCCATTCTCTTACGGATTCAGTGCTCCAAATCCATCGTTGCCAGGCTTTGAAATCAATTCCTGGACAGCTCTTAGCGTGATTGTGATGTTTTCCATCTTCCTATACAGTTCTCCATTGGCCGCTGTCAGAGTCCTGCCCAGCTGGTCAAATTGATGAGAGAGCTTCACCGGGTCCGCTTTTTGATAAGCTCTGTCCATCTTCTTTAATTTGCGATACACCAGGACAATCCCAAAGCCGATCAGTAGAAGTCCTGAGACCGTTGCTCCAAATAGATATAGATCTTCTATATCTTCAATTGAAAGATCGCACAGACACAAGAGTTTCCAATTGCTTGTATCCTTAATATAACCCACGTCAGCAGTCCCTGCGGGACAAGTAGGCTCCCCCGGACCTGATTTCCTCGTTGAAAAAACAGTGTCGATTGCGTTCAAAGCCCAGCTTATTAAATCCATGATTTCGTTAGGATGAATCACCAGTAGAGAGCCACGCAGACACAGACAATAGCAAGCTGGGATCCAGTCAGTTAGGGAGGGAGAGACAGGGAGCGCGAGCAGAAGAAAAAGCGGCTGCTCTCTTTGGAGGGCGGAAGTGATGTGCATGTCGACTTGGTAGGCCCCCTTCCGTCGTCACAGGGGTACACACATCTTTTGACAATGGTGGACCGCACCATGCGTTGGCCGGAAGCGGTCCCACTGGCATCAACCACAGCCGAGGAGGTGGCGCGCGCGTTTTTAACAGCTTGGGTAGCGCGCTTTGGAGTTCCGTCGGACATAACGTCTGATAGAGGTCCTCAATTTGTTTCCGAGCTTTAGTCATCGATGGCCCGCAGCCTAGGGGTAACGATCCACCGCACTACCACGTACAACCCCCAGGCTAACGGTTTATGCGAACGTTTCCATAGGTCATTGAAAGCAGCCCTCAGAGCGTCACTTACGGATACAAATTGAGTAGACAGACTTCCATGGGTTTTATTGGGATTGCGTTCTGCACCTAAGGAGGATTTACAAGCCTCCCCAGCTGAGTTAGTTTTTGCACAGCCTCTCCGCCTGCCCGGGGAATTTCTCCCCAATAATCCTGCGCCAAATTGCCCCCCCACTCAGCGGTTGCAGAGCGACACAGGATCAAACACGCTTCCGGGCCCGGTTCATCACAGTTTTCCACATGTTTTTGTGCCGAAAGCTTTAAAAAATGCGGAGTTTGTTTTTGTCAGACATGATGCCCATCGCCCAAACTTGTGGCCGCCGTACGATGGACCGTTCAGGGTGCTGGAAACAGGAGAGAAGCATTTTTTGCTGGATTTGGGAGACAGAAAGGAGTTAATTGGTATAAACAGATTCAAACCCGCTTTTGTTTTGGCGGATGAAGCAGTGCAGTTGGCGAGGGCCCCCCGTCGCGGCAGACCCCCTAGAGGGCATTCTCCAGAACACCCACAGAGATTGACTAACAGTTCTAATCCACAGGCAACAGTTCCACAGCAGGAGGACACTGCGGAAGCAGTAAAGCCGGCTTACAGCAAATACGGCAGAAGACTTAGACCTAGGCAACTGGTGGATTGATATGTAGTAATGTTATTATGTCATGCAACTCTGGTTATGTTTGTTCCATCTTAGACATTTGGGGGGGGGGGGTTCATGTGGGCACATATGTTGGTTATATATGCTCCACAAATATATTGCTGTGTGTTTATTGTGTGCTGCACGTCTCAGGGAACAAAAGGACTGAGTCTCCAAGAGACAACGGGAGAGTGTGAGATTTGGTCTTTGTTTCAGGGAGATGACCTGGAGAGATTTCCGGACCACCGGAGACTAAAGGACAATGGTGTGAAGGGGGTTACATTGTGACTGGGATTAAGTACCATGTGACTGTATAGCCTGTTTTCCACTAGCCCAGCACACCTCGGTACAGCTCGATTCACTTCAGTACGGCTCGGAATGCTTCTGTCTCCATTAGCACGGTGTTGTGCTTGTGCTGTGTTTTTTTTTTTTAGGAGGTTTTAGAAGCGGGGCAGCAGCAGATTCTCAGCAAGGCGGGGCCACACTCCCGTGACGTTACGCACCCGACTGAGTCCTTATTTACACGAGACAAAAAAGGATCCAAGGATTATTGCCTTGCTCGCTCTGTGGATTTATCTCACAATTAATTTTATCTCATAATTAAGCTGCAACAACACAAGTCACTTTTGTTTTGAATTAACTGCCAAATGACCTAGAAATAATGAGCTGAAACTTGTTTTTATTCGTATTAAATAATGAGACGGTGGCACACTGGCCTACACCAAATTATTATTTTTTACATCCTAGGGCATTTTGGATGTGCTGAATTAAAAAAATTCATGTTTTTCACCTTCAGGTCAACGTTTGGAACAACAGTATTATTATTTTCCATTGAGATGATGCTACACTCCTTCTAAAGTATTGTAAATCTCTGAATTTGGAATGCCGATAGAACATTCAATTTACATATACTTACTTTTTTACATACTTTGACTTGTAAGCTTGATCAGCCTCTCCTGCTGCATTTTAAAGTCCAACTGTGCAACTTCTTATAAGTTAACATAAAAAATGTACCCAAAGTTTAGAACTGGATCATGTGGGGCTAATTTTTTATGATATTTCAATAAAAAGAACAGAAAGCTTACAAAAAGATTTCTTTTTTGGTCTAGTTAAAAATTACATTACCTTTACAATGGTTGACCCTGACAGGAAGATCATTATCATTTTGATCAGATTAGGCAATGGAATTTCTATGTAATTATACTGTTTTATAATTCAGTGTTATAACAGACAAACCACACTTTCCAAAACAATTCCATTTTATTATATACAAAATATTAAAAGAAAAAAAAAACTTTGCAACACAACATGAAGGTTAATCGACATTTTATACACGCCGACCACTGAGTGTCTACACCAGCTTCCCAAACTGGGTCACGACTCGGATGAATGAAGCCGTCTCTGCCAGCTGAGGGTCAGGAAGGCTCGGTTGAATAATCCGGATGGGCTGTCGCGGCGGACGCGTGGGATGATTCTACAAGGAAAATGCACACAATAAAATACAGCACGTAAGTGCAAGATATACAGAAAAGACAATAGTTTTTAACAAGAATACATAAGCTTATTTCAGCGTACTGTTCACATGAATAATTAAAATAAAAGCTTTAGTCCGCATTATGCTGAAATAAAGCAGCGATCCATCCACAAATGAACAGCTTTTTTATTGCATAAATAAACTGAGCGTCTTACCGAATATATTTGCGAAAAAACGCACAATAAAAAAAAATTAAAACTCACCGTTAAAGGACTCCGATGTCGAGACCTCCCGGTATATTTTTTCATTTCGGGCGGCTCCGTCTAACTCGCGCTGGATACGTTCGTCTGACAATGCAGTGAGCAGACACTGCACCTCCTTATTGGTCCATGGAACACCCTTATTACACGAAGCCATTTTTGATAGAGAATAAATGAAAATAGCACAGCAATACACTGAAAAGGAACCGCCAACAGTGGTTGCGTGCTGAGTAAAGGCGGTCGTGAAGATTCTTTTTTTTTTTTTTTTTTCAAAAACTTTATTGAGAAGGTCGTGAAGATTTGGTAGATGAGGAGGAGGAGAGGGGCGGTTACAACCTGACCAATCAGCGCCGGTTACGACCTGACCAATCAGCGGCGACCAGTCTGTTAACGTCACAACACGGCACAGCTCAGCACTGCTGTACCCTGCCCTTCAGCGGGGCTGAGAATCGCGGCTGTTAAACCGTGTTGGGGCTTGTGGAAAAGCGTACAAAGCGTGCTGAGCCGTCCCGTGTCGCGCTAAAGCGTGCTAGTGGAAAAGGCCCTTAAGTTTGCTTAAACACCATGTGACTTGAGTTTCGATGTCCGGGGTATAAAAGAGAGATGTGAGATGATTCTTCCTCTTTTCCTGCTTTGAGATTGATGGAGTATGTGATCTGTGAATAAAGCTGAACCTGAGGAATAAACTCAGTCTCATCCCTGCACATACTCCACAGGGGGAGTGAATGGACGTTACGAACACAGCTTGAGAATTCTTTTTAGACGTACTCACCAACAGTTGGATCCAAAGCTATGAGGATGAAAAAGGGCGAATTTCTGTCCATGGCAGCTGCTGGAGGTCAGCTATAACCTGGCATGTAGCTACCAGCCAGCTAGCTAGCTTCTACAGAAGAACAACAACCCAACATTCAGGCACAGTTTTGGAGGAGGCTGTAGTAATTATCCAGGTGAGACCTCCAACAGATAATGTTGTAAACTTAAACATGACAGCATTTTGGGGATTTCCGTGGCTGTAATCCAGCTTGTTTGACTTTGCAATGTCTGCATGGCACACACAGTGTCTATGGCCAGAGCGGCTTTGGTACAGAGAGCCGCGAGGCCAAAAAGTATTGTTTGTGCTTTCTGCTGTTAACCGCAATCACAAAATTTGTTGCCGTCAATGGGGGCAAAATGTTAATGGGCGATTAACACGATAACTGCAACACCACTAATATATAATCAGAGGTTTCGTTCACTGAAAATTGTCCTTCAACAGAATTTTTCCAGCAATGACTAAAAATTCTGAAAGCTGTCGGTAATTTGACAGATTACACGGAGGGTGATCTAATTAAAGTCAATTAAAATGATAGAGTGGCGGCCTAGTTGGTAGAGCATCTGCCCCACAATTGGGAAGTCATGGGTTCAAATCCTGGCCAAGTCATACCAAAATCCATATAAAAATGGTACGTTCTGCCTTCTAGTTTGGTGCTCAGCATAATAGAATGGGGAAAGTTAACACACAGAGCTACCAGAAGACTGCCCCCCCCACACACACACACACTGTAGCTTTCACTGCTTACAGTAACTGTGTGGCCTAGGGTCAGCGAAACGAAAATAGGCACCACCACATGGTGTCCCATGTGCTGTGGAAGGGACTAACTTAACTTACAAATGATAGATGACGGATTGACAGAATTTTTACAAGCCTGTCTGACAAAATGATAGATAACAAAAAAGTGTAGTGTAGCCTCTGATACAGAGTACTGAGGCTTTTTCAGATCTTCCACTCACATACAGTTCTTACACTCACTCAGCAGATGGCACTCTTTATTAAATGCTTCTTCTTTTTCTTCTTCTTTCAGATTTGATTGGTGGTTGACAGCAAGCTTACAGATGCTTTACCGCCACTGACTTGATTATCATCACTCTATATCTTTGCATAAGGAGTTCTTATAAGGAGTTCTGAACAACTCCTTATGGGTGAAAAAATTATCCATCCTTGGACTGTGTCCTCTGCGGTGTCAATAGCTGTGCCACCCAGCCAGCCGGCCTATTAAATGCTTCATAACACTATGTCGATCATGAAGCAATTGTCTCAAAGTTGTTCATTGCTTCATAAGGCCTCAGTTTCACCATCACTAGTTTCAACATAAAAGTCAAAACCATAAAATGTTTATCTGTAAGTAGAAATGATGTAATTGTAAGTAGCAGCATCTAGTGGCTGTTTTCTTCTTCTTCTGTTTGTTGATTTATTCAGTTTTTTGACTGTTTAGATGCAACATAATAAACGTTAAAATAACCATGAGGTGTGACAAGAAATTAATGAAACATTTATTCTGAAAAAAACTACAATTTGTCCTACAACAATATCACAGCCTCTTAAATATCATAAAATGAATAACATGTTATACATAATTAAGCTTTTATTAATCCCAAATCACCAGAAATATTTCTCAGCTACAGAGAAACACAAAGAAATGTGAATTATAACAAAGAGAATACATGGAAGTTTTTAAATACATACAAAAAGTGACGTCATCCTTTGTAATTTTGTGAACTTTTAATTACATTTCCCTGAAACTGCTTTCATGGCTCAAGAAATATTTACTGTTCAGTGTTTTATTGCACGATATCTGTGTGTATTAAACAACTTCTAAACAAACTAAAAGAATTTTAAAAAGCTATCAGTCATAGCCACCAAAATTCAAACCACAGACTAGAAATGTTTCCCACCTTGTAATAAAGTGTTTTACCTTCACGTTCTCTGTAGCAGCTCTGTGGTAATCTCACAGGATGTTGGGAAGGAGTTGATGGTGAGTAAGCAGGGCTGCAATTATTTCTTTTGTTAAAAATGAATCTGTTCACACAACATAATTAAGCCTTTATTGATCCCAAAAGACCAGAAAAAAACTCTCAACTCCAGACAAAAAGAGATGTGTAAGCATTGTAATAAGAATACAGTGACAACATGAATAAAGATTAAAGAATTAAAGCAAAGATAACACATATGAATGTATGACTTATCAATACAGAAAAGGGATGAAACACTTTCTTGTTTTAGATACCAGAGTTCAGTCCAGAACAAGTGGATTTTAGATTCAAATTACAGTTTCTCCTGGTGGGTCAAGCCAGCGCCTGTGCATGGCAACTCCACTGCCATCAGTGTGGGAATGGGTGGATAGCAGGATCTGTAAAGCGCTTTGGTCATCTAGCGATGAGAAAAAACACTATATAAGTGAATGTCATTTACCATTTACAGCATTCTAGCATTATGGCTGTGATATTGGCCAATAACACAGATACAGTAAGCATGTAACCATGGTCAGTGTTGGACTCTTCCTGGTCTTGTGTTTTGGGGGGGGACAGCATCAGTCCTCAGTCTGGGTTTGTCAGTTTTGGTTCTTGTGAATTAATCACTTAGAATGGGCCTGCACAATGATTCAGTTTAATTTCCTCGTTAATATCATTGTTTTACTTTATAAAAAAATCACAATTTATGTGCATCAAATAAATCACATTATTTCATGATATAAGAGTACTGCATAAAGTTTTCTGTTGCTGTACTCTTTCATTAAAGTCATGCTGTTTCTGCTAATTTGTCTCAGACATTTTTCTCCTTTCTGTGAGTGCTGGGAACCCAGACATCTGGATCACTTTCTCAGCTTGATTTGAGCATCCATAAGCTGCAAAGATAACCATGTTGACAACCTGATCTGTGAACATTTTAGGATTTCATTGTTTTGGGCATCAAAATACAATTTATGAAGTCAACCCCTCCTCTAACATTGAAGGAAAATGTTCATTTTAAACAATTACACCGCGTCCCAAATTATTATGCAAATACTCATAAGATAAGATAAGCCTTTATTAGTCCCACAACGGGGAAATTCCAGGATTGCAACAACACAGGGATAGCAACACTCAGAGCAACAATCAGAAGGCAAGAAAAAAAAACAAGCAAGCAAGAGCAGCTAATATACATATGTACATATTACTATAAAATATATACGTATATACACACACATACTCATGGATGGTATTGTGTCTCAGGGCTCTTTGGATCCCTGATATCAATCTCAGACACCTGTCATAATTAGTTTGCCAGGTAAGCACAGTTGTTCCACATTATTACGCATGCCACAGGTTTCAAGCAATATGGGAAAGAAAAAGGATCTCTTTGCTGCTGAAAAGCATCAAATAGTGCAATGCCTTGGACAAGGTATGAAAACATTAGAAATTTCACGAAAACTTAAGCATGATCATCGTACTGTAAAGAAATTTGTGGCTGATTCAGAGCACAGATGGGTTTGTACAGATAAGCGTATAATGAGGAAGGTTTCTGCCAGACAAATTCATTGGATTAAGAGAGCAGCAGCTGAAATGCCATTACAAAGCAGCAAACAGGTATTTAAAGCTGCTGGTGCCTCTAGAGTCCCACGAACCTCAAGGTGTAGGATTCGCCAGAGGTTTGCAGTTGTGCAAAAACCTACTATTTGGCCACCCCTAACCAATGCTCACAAGCAGAAACAAGTGCAGTGGGCCCAGGAATACATAAAGACTAATTTTAAAACAGTCTTGTTTACTGATGAGTGCCGTGCAACCCTGGATGGTCCAGATGGATGGAGTAGTGCAGTGGTTACCACCTTTTTTCCCAGGAGCCCCCCCACCTGTGTCACAGAAGTGCCGGGCCCCCCCAGCCCACATGATCACACCAGAGGAATTAAGTCATTTTAGAACATTTATTTACGAAAAAAAAAATCAGTTTTGTGCTTAATCTATTCCATTTGTTTTGAAATGTAGATTTGTTTTCCTTTATACTTAAACTAAATTGAATTATATGAACATGTGTATCACACACAGAAAAAAAATAAATGTGGCAAATGACTGCAATGGTATTAAAATATTTGTCCTTTTGTTTTAAGACAGCATTACTTTTAAACGTGGCCTTTTTGACGCCAGAAGGCAGTCCTGAGTCTTCATTGTTCATTGTCAGTACCATAAAGTTTTCATTTTTGCAAGAGGTATGAAACAGAAATGTTAACAACAGCATGTCCCTTGTGAAAGCAAAATTTTCTAACAACCAAGACAGTGGGTATACACACTCATGACCGCATAAATCAGTAAAGGCCTAAAAGTCAGTCAGTATGGGCCTAATGGCAGTAGGCCTAAAAACACCCGTCATACACAAAGAACAAATGTCCTTGACTGCTCTTTCTCGTAATGCTACCCAGCAATTAACACTGCAAAAAATAATTCAATGAGTCTTTGCTTTTTACTCTCTCCAGTGTGTTAATTCAAAAAAGAATATTAATGTATACCTTGAGCTTGCATGTCTCTGAACAGTGATGCGATGTTTGGAGTGATGGTGGTGACAGGCACTCTAAAGTCCTGGTGGACATCCAGCCTGTTCCTTACTTTTGTTTTTATAGTTAGAAGGGCACTGAAAGCTTCCTCAGACAGGTACGTGGCACCAAAAGGAAGACTGACCCTCTTGATTGCGTGTTTGGCCAGTGTAAGAGCGACAATGTGTCCTTTGACCATCCAAAATTTTTTGTATCCATTTTCCTGGAAATATTTTTTTGACACTGAATAAGAAGGGCTGTGAAGATGAGCTGTGTGACCAAGTATTCAGCATCCTTGTGATTGGAAATGTAGGGGTCCATCACCCATGCTTCCTTGGATAAATATTTGTTGATGTCGGCAAAGCGACTCCTCATCTCGTTACACAGCAGGTTCATGTGGCACGTGAAGTCCGTGCCTAAAGATGCGCGCACGGTGCCACCGGACTGCTTCTGCAGAAGTGGAAACTGCTGCAACTCCCCTTTCAACATTTCAGCGACCCTGTACTCCAGATTTCGCACAAAAGTGTCCAGTGCGTCTTTGTATTGTTGGAAGTTTGATTCAGGTCTCTGCATCCGCTTGTTTGTTTTGTTGAAAAGAGCAAATGTGTCCGCCAGGTCTGCCGCTTGGATCCAAAACGCGTCTGTCAGCTGCTCATAAAGTGGCCGATTGTGGTCATGCAAGAATTCTTTAACTTTGTCTTGCAATTCAATAAAATGGTCAGTGCAGCAGCACTCCACCAGGTGGTCATAGGGCAGATTGTGGGATGTGGAATATGAATCCACAGCCGTGAAAATATCCGTGCCTGTTGTCATTGCTAGATTTGTTGACATAACAATGTCTTAAGTCGCCATCATCAATATATTGACAATACACAATTAATAGAGCCTCGTCTGCCACCGTGGTCGTTTCATCCAGTTGAATGGAGAAGGGAATCCTCCTAAGTTTCTTGTGCAGCTGGTTTTGGCAATCTGCAGCCATTTTATCGATTCTGTCTTTGATAGTTTTGTCAGGGAGGGGCACAGTCTTGACTTTATCAATTGCTTGTGCTCCACACATTTTCTCCACAATTTTTAGGCATGCGGGCTTGATCAGCTGCTCACCAATATTGTGCAGCCTTTTTGCCTTCGCAATAAGCAGTGCACAGTTGAATGATGCTTCAGTGTCTCTTGAGAAAATCACTACCTGCCCATTCAAAGGATTTTCTGATATCCCTGTGTCTCCTTGAAAGCTCCAGGTGCCGTTTCCTCTCAAAAAAATCCCGACTTGTGTGACAGAGATCATCCTGCGCAGTTCGCCCCACACGGGACACGAACCCGCGACCTCTCAGTCAACTACACAGTTCGAGCATGGGAGACACAGCACGATCGCGCTGAGCTAAAGGTCCGACCGATAGCTCAGCGCTACCGATACTGTATGAGGCTTTGGGAGGGAGGTTTACTAACGTTCTACGCCGAACAGTACTAGTTGGCATCCGTTACACTTGCACCAATGGTCTCTCGGTGTCGAGTTTCCTGATGCCGTCTGTTTGCTGGGCTTCATGCTGTCATTAGCTAGCTTTTCACTACAAATAACACATTCTGGCCGAAAAGAGTCTTGTGCTTCTATAAATCTATAGTTCAGGTAACTCTCAATATTTTGTCTTTTTTTAACTGTACGGGGTCCTCTGCATGTTTACGTTTCTCAGCCATTGTGGAGGAAGGAATCAGACGAGATGGCGAGCTGCACGACACAGAACTTTATTTCTCCTCCAACACAGAATACAGCAGAATAACCCTGAGTGCCTGAGCAAACTCCTTTATACCCTTTTATCTCTCTGGGTCTTTCTGCAACTGTGGGGGTTCCCCCTACAGTTGGTAGTGCTATGAGATGACTGTTGTTGTGAAATGGCGCTATATAAATAAAGTTGAATTGAATTGAATTTTATTCCCACCTCTGGCACACAGGGTGAGCACATTAACACACACACTGAAAGACATGTACACACATTAACATAACATTGACACACACGTCACAGAGCAGGTCTTGCTACAATACATTCACACCCCTGCATCCTCAGATGCAAACCTGGTGCTGCGGGGGTGAAAGGCACGTCTTTGTTTCACTCCTCTCACCTTTTCTCCATTAGCATCTCTATCTTCTCCCCCACCAACCCCCTGTACTGGGTGGAGAGCCATGTGTGTTGTGTCCACTATACTGTCCTCTTTCTTTATTTGATGTCATTCATGCATTGTTTTTTTTTTTACCCACGCATTTCATGACCTCAAAACAGACAGAGCTCCGCACCCCCCCATGGACTCAGGCGCCCCCCCCCCCAGGGGGGGACGCAGACCCCAGGTTGGAAGACACAGGAGTAGTGCATGGTTGGTGGATGGCCACCATGTCCCAACAAGGCTGCGACGTCAGCAAGGAGGTGGTGGAGTCATGTTTTGGGCCAGAATCATGGGGAGAGAGCTGGTAGGCACCTTTAGGGTACCTGAAGGTGTGAAAATGACCTTGGCAAAGTACATAGAGTTTCTGACAGACCACTTTCTTCCATGGTACAAAAAGAAGAACCGTGCCTTCTGTCGAAAAATTATCTTCATACATGACAATGTACCATCTCATGCTGCGAAGAATACCTCTGTGTCATTGGCTGCTATGGGCATAAAAGGAGAGAAGCTCATGGTGTGGCCCCATCCTCCCCTGACCTCAACCCTATTGAGAACCTTTGAAACATCCTCAAGCAAAAGATCTATGAGGGTGGGAGGCAGTTCTCATCAAAACAGCAGCTGTGGGAGGCTATTGTGACATCTTGCATAGAAATTCAAGCAGAAACTCTCAAAAAACTCACAAGTTCAGTGGATGCAAGAATTGTGAAGCTTCTATCAAAGATGGGGTCCTACTATATGTTAACATGTAACTTGGCCAGTTAAGATGTTTTTGATTGAAATAGCTTTTGAGTTCAGTAAATATGACCTCCTAATGCTGCAAATTCAACAAATGACCATTTTCAGTTCTTTACAACCAATAAAATGTTTTGAAACTCTGTCGTTCATAATAAATTGGAAGGTTTTTTTTTATTTTTGCAAAAAATAGTTATCATTGGGAGGTTTGTTCAATAAAATTTGAATTATGCTCCAACAGTTGATTATTTGAATATTATACTGTTATTTGCATTGACTATTTAGGAAAATCAGAGAAATATCGTTTGCATAATAATTTGTAACATGATGTATATGTTACAATATGGATGAATAAAAAATAGCAAAAAGGCTTGCTTTTTTGAATGGCTGGTGCTGCTATGTATTTAATAAATTCAAGGATTAAGCGGAAGAAGATGGATGGATGGATGTGACCCCAGTCACTACCTGGAAGGAAGTAATGGTGCCAACATGCTGCTCACTGGTATGAGCTGAGTAATTTGTCAGACAGAAGTTCAGCTATGGAATAATGAGAAAATGAGAGCAAGTCTTTGCATTTTTATTAATTTTTATTTAAAAAAATACAATTTCATGGCATTTGTACTACATTGAATATTTTCATATACAGTTAGGCCCAAAAATATTTGGACAGTGACACAAGTTTTGTTATTTTAGCTGTTTACGAAAACATATTCAGGATACAATTATATAATCAATATGGGCTTAAAGTGCAGACTCTCAGCTGTAATTTGAGAGTATTCACATCCAAATTGGAGCAAGGGTTTAGGAATTACAGCTCTTTAATTCGTAGCCGCCTCTTTTTCAAGGGACCAAAAGTAATTGGACAATTGACTCAGAAGGCTGCAAAAAAAAATAAAATAAAAAAATAAGGCTGCATGGGCTCTTCCCTCGTTAACCTGTCATCAATTAAGCAGTTAAAAGGTCTGGAGTTGATTCCAGGTGTGGCGTTTGCATTTGGAAGCTGTTGCTGTGAACACACAACATGCGGTCAAAGGAGCTCTCAATGGAGGTGAAACAGACCATCCTGAGGCTGAAAAAAAAGAAGAAATCCATCAGAGAGATAGCAGAAATGTTAGGAGTGGCCAAATCAACAGTTTGGTACATTCTGAGAAAAAAAGAGTGCACTGGTGAGCTTGGGAACTCAAAAAGGCCTGGACGTCCACGGAAGACAACAGTGGTGGATGATCGCAGAATTCTTTCCATGGTGAAGAACAACCCCTCCACAACATCCACTCAAGTGAAGAACACTCTCCAGGAAGTAGGTGTATCAGTATCTAAGTCTACCATAAACAGAAGACTTCATGAGAGTAAATTCAAAGGATTCACCACAAGGTGCAAACCATTAATCAGCCTCAAAAATAGAAAGGCCAGAATTGACTTTGCCAAAAAACACCTGAAGAAGCCAGCCCAGTTCTGGAACAGCATTCTTTGGACAGATGAGACTAACATCAACCTGTACTAGAATGATGGGAAGAAGAAAGTTTGGAGAAGAATTGGAACAGCTCATGATCCAAAGCACTACATCTTCTGTAAAACATGGTGGAGGCAGTGTGATGGCATGGGCATGCATGGCTTCCAATGGCACTGGGTGACTTGTGTTTATTGATGATGTGACAAAAGACAGAAGCAGCCGGATGAATTCTGAAGTGTATAGGGATATACTTTCTGCTCAGATTCAGCCAAATGCAGCAAAGTTGATTGAACGGCGCTTCACAGTACAGATGGACAATGATCCAAAACATACTGCAAAAGAAACCCAGGAGTTTTTTAAAGCAAAGAAGTGGAATATTCTGCAATAGCCGAGTCAATCACCAGATCTCAACCCAATTGAGCATGCATTTCACTTGCTGAAGACAAAACTTAAGGCAGAAAGACCCACAAACAAGCAACAACTGAAGACAGCTGCAGTAAAGGCCTGGCAAAGCATCACAAAGGAGGAAACCCAGCGTTTGGTGATGTCCATGGGTTCCAGACTTCAGGCAGTCATTGCCTGCAAAGGATTCTCAACAAAATATTGAAAAGTAACATTTTACTTAGGGTTATGTTTATTTGTCCAATTACTTTTGAGCCCCTGAAATGAGGAGCGTTTGTATAAAAATAGCTACAATTCCTACACGTTTAATCATATATTTTTGTTCAACCCCTTGAATTAAACCTTAAAGTCTGCACTTCAATTCTGTTGTAGTTGTTTCATTTCAAATCCAATGTGGTGGCATGCAGAGCCCAAATCATGAAGATTGTGTCACTGTCCAAATATTTCTGGGCCTAACTGTAACAAGACTGTTGCACCTTGACTACATTGTGTTACAAAGGCCTCTTCTATTTAGTATTTTCCACCCTGCTGAGTCGCTAGTTTTCAGAGTACAGTGTAATTTATATACACATGTACTAGAACATCTCAGTAAATATCATGATTTCCATTTTAATTTAATAAACTATAATCAAAATTGAATTAAAAAAAGGCCTGGAATATTTTCTTGTGCCTCTAATGAATACTGAAGATATGAAAGCTGATTTTTTTTTAATTATTAAAAAAATAACTTTTTCACCATATTCAAATTTACTGAGCAGCACTAATGTGTTATATTTACATTCACACACAGAAAAACTTTCCTAACTTGAAAGGTTTAGGAGTAAAGTGCACAACCCCTAGTAACAGCTAAATCACATTAAACTTACTGACAGCAGTTTATTTTTTTTTATATACACTACCATTCAAAAGTTTGGGGTCACCTCAGACAATTTTGTGTTTTCCATGAAAAGTCACACTTTTATTTACCACCATGAGTTGTAAAATGAATAGAAAATATTGTCAAGACATTGACAAGGGTAGAAATAATGATTTGTATTTGAAATAATTTTTTCCTTCAAACTTTGCTTTCGTCAAAGAATCCTCCATTTGCAGCAATTACAGCATTGCAGACCTAACATGACTGCACAAGGGTTTTCTAATCATCCATTAGCCTTCTGACACAATGAGCAAACTAACTAACTAACCTGCACTTATATAGCGCTTTTCTAGTCACAAAGACCACTCAAAGCGCTTTCACTAATACTAACCCTCTATTCTAAGGGCCTATAGGAAACAGATACCTAGGGACAATTTAGAACAACCAATTAACCTAACATGCATGTCTTTGGATTGTGGGAGGAAACCGGAGCCCCCGGAGTAAACCCACGCAGCACAGGGAGAACATGCAAACTCCACACAGAAAGGTTCCAACCCTTGCCAACCTGGGGATTCAAACCAGGAACCTTCTAGCTGTAAGGCAACAGTGCTAACCACTGCACCACCGTGCTGCAAACACATTGTACCATTAGAACACTGGAGTGATAGTTGCTGGAAATGGGCCTCTATACACCTATGTAGATATTGCACCAAAAACCAGACATTTGCAGCTAGAATAGTCATTTACTACATTAGCAATGTATAGAGTGTATTTCTGATTAAAGTTATCTTCATTGAAAAAAAGTGCTTTTCTTTCAAAAATAAGGAAATTTCTAAGTGACCCCAAACTTTTGGAACGGTAGTGTATATTTTCAATTCAGATAATTCTGCCTAATCCTGCAAAATAACCCACTATATTCAAGAGCTGAAAAATTCAATAATCAGTCCACTGAAGCATAATATAAATTAAGCCTACACAGCTAGGCAGTGATAATCACACTGCAGCTTTCATCAGTGAAAGGAGCTGTAGCTTGTGAAGGGATTTACGTATTTGGGAGACCAAAGAGAAGTGAGTTGCAGTAGTCAATGTGGGAAGTGACAAGGCTATGGAGGATGGCAGCAGTGTGTGGAGTGTGGGGGGGGGGGGCGTAGTCGGTTAATGTTACGAATATGAAAATAGGCTGACAGTAATGTTATTGATGTGAGACTGGAATGATAAAGTGCTGTCGAGGATGACACCCAGACTCTTAACCTGAAGGGAAGGGCAAATGGGATAGTTATTATCAGTGGAGAAACTGGAGGGTTTGGTTAAGATGGAGGGTGTACCAATAAGTAGAATTTCTGTTTAATTGCCATTGAGTGTGAGGAAATTAGAGGTAAACCATGATTTAATTTCAGAAAGAGAAGTAGGTGGACAAGGAGAGGTAAAGCTGAGTGTCATCTCCATAGCAATGGAAATTCATATTGTATTTATGGAAAAAGTAATCAAGTGGAAGAATGTAGATAATAAAGAGAAGGGGCCCCAGGACAGAGCCCTGGGGAACACCTGCAGAAATGGGGACTGGACTCAAGGTGTGGGATTTAATTTGGATCAACTGAGTGCAGCCGGAAAGATAAGACGTGAACCAAGTGAGGGGAGTGTGGGTGATACCAATGGAAGCCAGTTAATTTAGGAGGGTGCTATGAGAAATGGTGTCAAAAGACTGCGGTGAGATCTAGGGGAATGAGTATGGTGAGTAAGCCAGAGTCTGCAGCCATCAGGAGGTCATTAGTGATTTGATATCAGTGATGGCCTTAGATAACAGTAAAATATGAGGGGTTCTGGAAAGTTCGTAGGCTGACTGAGAGGGAGTTATGCTTTTGAGGATCAAGAAGAAAACGTCTATACCACAGGGATCAAAGCGCTGCAACACCGATGGAAGAAGTGTGTGGACCAAAGGGGAGACTATGTTGAAAAATAAACCTAAATAAATAAAAATAAATAAATCTGACCACTATGAACTTTTCAGCCCCCCGCATTAGAAAACAGTAAAAAATTATAATAATGGTACATGCAGTATATTAAAAAGCATAAGAAATTTCCTGAGACAGGTTAATTAGCCTCAACATTTTATTGAAAATAACCACATTAACAAGTGAATGTGACAGAAAGTTTTACAAATATTGTGCAAGTGTTGGTGGAAACTTGAAAAAAATCCACAGATAATAATGACATTGATTTTATAGAAAGAAATCTGTTCCTAAGAAGAAAAATAAAAGAGATATTATTAACAAATATTAAAACAAGGCATCAAGTGACACAGATATGAAAACACTGAAATAGGTCATTGAGGGAATTTCCAAACCACTAACTCACATCTTCAGCTTATCAATCCAAACGGGACAATTTCCTAATAAAATTAAAACTGCAGAAGTCATTCCATTCTATAAATCTGGTGACAAGTAACACTTCACAGATTTCTCTTTTGACAGTTGTCAGAAATTCTACAAAAACTCTTCAGTGATGGATTAGAAAAGTTTAAAGCCCAACACCAACTACTTTCTGACAGTCAATATGGATTGAGAGCAAACTGGTCTACATCATTAATATTAACAGAACTCATAGAAGAAATCATTAATTCCTGAGATAAAAAGACATTTACAGTTGGAGTATTTCTTGATCTAAAAAAACCTTCTTGATCTAAAAGAAAATTTGATACAAAACAAGCACACATTTACTGTATGTACGTATGAAAGGAAATTCAGTGTCGTTTTCCTTTGTTCATCAGTTTTCAATGCACTTTTGTTTACCATTTAAATGAATATTCACATGTTCAAAATAAAGTATTGAATCAATTAATAAGCTACTAAAATACACAAATGCAGGAAATGGCATCTACTCCACTTAATTTTTATGTTGGGGAGCACACTTCAGAGCCTGATAACAATGGCCCCCTCATCAAAAATGCTGATGATGTCCAAGCATCTAAAGATTAGATGTCTGAGGGTCCAAAGCAGAGTGAATAAGCAGATGATCTGATAATAAACATTTTTTTTTTTTACAAAATTTACATTAAAGCCTTAAAAATTAACAATTCATTCATACAAAAGAAATTTAATCCTGAAAATAAAGACGTATAGACATTACTGGACTACAGCCATAAGAACTGAGAGTTCTCATATGAGAAACCAAAACACTGAATGAAATGTTTCCCACATATTTTACAAGACTACCGCTTCTCAGTTGTGTGAATTCTCATGAGTTTTCAAATCACTACGTTGATAACAACTCAGCCCACATGTTTCACAAGAAAATGGCTTCTCCCTGTTTTATTTATTTATATCTCATTTCATTACAAGTGTAATGGGCCCCAACCAGGGGTCTATGGTTACACTTTAAATCACAAAGCTTTATATCCGAGGGCTCTCTTCAAGATAGAGACTGTTCCTCTTAATGCCGAGATCTGTATTTCACAGATACTAGGACAGCCGGGTATCGCCTGTAGATATTTTTTTAGGTTTTTCTTCACCATCCCAGTTGCTCTCACCACCACAGGCATTATGTCTGCTTCTCCCCTGTGTGAATTCTCATGTGAGTGTTCAAAGTAAAGTGTCGATTAAATCTCTGCCCACATGTTTCACAAGAAAATGGTTTCTCTCCTGTGTGAATTCTCATGTGAGTTTTCAAATCACTACGTTGATTACAACTCAGCCCACATGTTTCACAAGAAAATGGCTTCTCACTGTTTTATTTATTTGCATCTCATTTCCTTACAAGTGCAATGGGCCCCAGCCAGGGGTCTATGATTACACTTTAAATTAAAAAGCTTTGTATCCAAGGGCTCTCTTTAAGATAGAGACTGTTCCTCTGATTGCTGAGATCTGTATTTCACAGATGCTAGGGCAGCCGGGTATTGCTTGTAGATATTTTTTCAAGTTCTTCTTAACCATCCCAGTTGCTCCCACCACCACAGGTATAATATCTGCATCCTGCAGATTCCAGGTGCTCCTTAGATCGTTTTTGAGGTCTTGATATTTTGTTATTTTTTCTCTTTCTGCTCTGTTGAGGCCGTAGTCGTTTGGTATAGTTACATCGATTAATTGGGCAGTTTTGCCCTTTTTGTTCAAGATAACTATGTCCGGTTTTATTGCTCCTCCTTCAATGTGTCTTCCAGTTGGGATTTCCTTGTCATAAAAGATGGTAATATCTCCGTTGGAGCTAACTGGCTCTGGATCGTGCTCCCATACTGGTCCTTTTACTTCTATTTTGAATTCTTTGCATATTTTCCAGTGTATATAACGGCAGATCTTATTGTGGCGAGCAGTGTAGTGTCCATCAGCCATGAGGACCTGGCAGCCGGAGAGCAGGTGGCTTACACTCTCCACCGCTACATGACAGAATCGACATTTGTCACTCTGTGACAATCCTGCCATTTTTTTAAAACCATTGGTTAGAAGTCCCTGGTCTTGTGCTCCAACCACTAGTCTCTCCTCGTCGTACCCCAGATCTCCATTCCTGATCCAGCGCAATGTCTCTTCCCTATCAATATAATCCCTATTGAGTTCCTCCTGGAAACGTCCTGCTCGCTTATGTTGTTTCCATCTTTCTTTTCTTTCCTCCTGTGTCCTTTTGCTGTATTTTTCTCTCGTCTTTCTAGCTATTTTTGTTGCTGGGTTTTGCTGACTGGCTTTCATGTTATCTAATAAATCTGCTGCAAAGGTCTCGGCTTGTTTAGTTATAGATGTGTTAATACTGAGGGTTTCGTGATGTTGGGTGACCTTTTCCATCGTCTCATCATTAGCGCTTTTTAGGTATTGACCAATGCTTATTATTGTTGCCCTGTAGGCCTGGTTCATTTCAATTAGGCCCAGCCCTCCCTCTTTACGTGGCATATATATCCTATCTAGGCATTGGTTTCTGTATGTTACCTTATGAAGGGTTAGGGTCTTCCTGGTCCGAACATCCAACTTATCCAGTTCCTCTTGTGGCCAGTCTATCACCCCAAATCCATATGTGGCAACTGGTACTGCCAACTGGTTTATTGCAGTGATCTTATTTTTAGGTGTTAAATTTGATTTACAGATTTTCTTTAGGCGATGTTGGTATTCTTTTTTGACCATTTCCCTCATTTTTCTGTGTTCAATAGTTGCGTTTTCTTCTATGCCCAGATATTTATATGCCGATTCCCCTGCCAGGTCTTTGATATGCTTATTGTCTTCTATTTGGATATTTTCTGATGCCGTTTTCTTTCCTTTTTTTATTGTACATTTTGCACACTTGTCAAGTCCAAATTCCATGCAGATGTCTTTTGAAAACATGTGAACGGTACTGACAAGTTGATTCAGTTTCTGTTCAGATTCTGCATAGAGCTTGAGGTCGTCCATGTAGAGTAGATGATTCACTCTCTTGCTCCCTTTTTTTGTTCTGCCTTTGCTTAAGTCATACCCGATGTCAAGGTCTGATAAGATTTTGCTTAAGGGGTCGACACAAAGACAGAAGAGCAGTGGCGAAAGGCTGTCCCCCTGAAATATTCCTCGCTGGATCCTGATGTCTGGAATTGTTATTTGTCCTTCTTTGTGGTTAAGTGTAATTGTAGTTTTCCACTTAGCCATCTGGACCTCCAGAAAAGTTTTAATCTCTGGGCTGATGTTATACAGCTCCAGACAGCGTATTATCCAGGAGTGGGGGATGCTGTCGAATGCCTTTTTGTAGTCGATCCACGCCACGCTTAAATTTCTCTCACGCCTCTTGCAGTCTTCCAGGATGGTTTTATTAATGAGTAGTTGTTCTTTGGCTCCCAGCTTATTTCTTATGCAGCCTTTTTGCTGTGGCTGCAAGTAGTCCAGATGTTCATAAATGGCCTCAGTAATGATTCCTGTCAGCCATTTGTATGTGGTCGGGAGGCAACAGATGGGTCTGTATTTATTGACTTGTTGGGTTTCAAGACTCTTGGGCAGGAGTATGGTGTTTCCATATGTGAGCCACTCTGGTGCTTCTTCCTCTCCCCCAACAAGTCGGTTAAATGCCTCTGCGTAGTGTTTGTGTAGTGCTGTTATTTTTTTGAGCCAGAAGTTTGGTATTTTATCTATTCCAGGGGATTTGAAGTTAAGGTATTTCCTGATTTTTTCTCGAGCTGTTTCTTCTGTGATTTTTAATGAGGGCATCTGTTGTTTTCCTTTATTTTTCTCAGCAATGGTTTGAATCCAATTATTATTTTTATGTTGAACTGGGTCCTCAAACAGATTTCTCCAGAATGTTTCCAGTTGGGTTTTCTCAGGAGGTACCTCTACTTCAATAGTTTCATCTATCAACCTCCTGTAGACTTGCTTTGGGTTCTGTGCAAATAATTTATTTATCAGTTTTGAGTTCTCTCTCCGTTGCCTGTTTCTGATTTGAGCTGCTAGGGCCTTGACTTGCGCCTGGTGCTCTGCTATTTTTCCTATTATTTGCTCTTTCCTAATGTTGTATTTTTTTTTGATTCTGTTGATTACTCTCAGTAATTTAGTATTGATAGAGGTCGTCCATGTACAAAACACTGAATGAAATGTTTCCCACATATTTTACAAGACTACCGCTTCTCAGTTGTGTGAATTCTCATGTGAGTTTTCAAATCACTACGTTGATAACAACTCAGCCCACATGTTTCACAAGAAAATGGCTTCTCCCTGTTTTATTTATTTATATCTCATTTCATTACAAGTGTAATGGGCCCCAACCAGGGGTCTATGGTTACACTTTAAATCACAAAGCTTTATATCCGAGGGCTCTCTTCAAGATAGAGACTGTTCCTCTTAATGCCGAGATCTGTATTTCACAGATACTAGGACAGCCGGGTATCGCCTGTAGATATTTTTTTAGGTTTTTCTTCACCATCCCAGTTGCTCTCACCACCACAGGCATTATGTCTGCTTCTCCCCTGTGTGAATTCTCATGTGAGTGTTCAAAGTAAAGTGTCGATTAAATCTCTGCCCACATGTTTCACAAGAAAATGGTTTCTCTCCTGTGTGAATTCTCATGTGAGTTTTCAAATCACTACGTTGATTACAACTCAGCCCACATGTTTCACAAGAAAATGGCTTCTCACCTGTGTGAATTCTCATGTGAGTTTTCAAATCACTACGTTGATAACAACTCTGCCCACATGTTTCACAAGAAAATGGCTTCTCCCCTGTGTGAATTCTCATGTGAGTGTTCAAAGTAAAGTGTCGATTAAATCTCTGCCCACATGTTTCACAAGAAAATGGTTTCTCTCCTGTGTGAATTCTCATGTGAGTTTTCAAATTACCACGTTCATTAAATCTTTGCCCACATGTTTCACAAGAAAATGGCTTCTCTCCTGTGTGAATTCTCATGTGAGTTTTCAAAGTACCACGTTCATTAAATCTCCGCCCACATGTTTCACAAGAAAATGGCTTCTCACCTGTATGAATTCTCATGTGAGTTTTCAAATTACTACGTTCATTAAATCTTTGCCCACATATTTCACAAGAAAATGGCTTCTCACCTGTGTGAATTCTCATGTGAGTTTTCAGATTACAACGATCCTTAAATCTTTGCCCACATGTTTCACAAGAAAATGGCTTCTCACCTGTGTGAACTCTCATGTGAGATTTCAAATGGCCACGGTGATTAAAACTCTGCCCACATGTTTCACAAGAAAATGGCTTCTCACCTGTGTGAATTCTCATATGAATTTTCAAATAACCCCGTGAAGTAAATTTTTGCCCACAGGTTTCACAAGAAAAGGGCTTCTCACCTGTGTGAATTCTCATGTGAGTTTTCAACGTAAAATGTCGATTAAATTTTTGCCCACATGTTTCACAAGAAAATGGCTTCTCGGCTGTGTGAATTCTCATGTGAGTTTTTAGATCACTGCGTTGATAACAACTCTGCCCACATGTTTCACAAGAAAATGGCTTCTCACCTTTGTGAAATCGCTCGTGAACTGATAAATCACTTTTCTTCCTGAATCTTTTCCCACATGTGATGCAAATATGTGACTTACCTGTGCGATATTTCTTCTTCTGGGACTCATTTTTACAGTTTTTGTCATTATCAGAACATTTTACAGACTTTTCACCCATGTCAGTGTCACACTGATTCTTTGACAAGGAGGAGTTGTCTACATTGTTATGGTCACTTCTGTTTCTGTGAAGTCTCGCCTTTGGCTTTGGCTCTTCATCTTTACTTGATCCTGGGTTTACATTCTTAGCCAAGACCAGGGAGCAGGTCTCAGTGTCAGCAGAGTTGTGAGAGAGGAGCTGCTCACCGTTTGGTTCAGTTTCATTCTTGTCATTGTCCTCATCAGTAGGAGTCACCACGAAGGTATCGGTCTCTTGTTTCAGTCCAAAGTCTTCTCCCTCCTGACTGCTACAGAGTTCTTCTTCTTCCTCTTTAACCTGTGCATCATCTTGTTCCTCCTGGTCCAGAGTGGAGTTCCTCTCCTGGTTATAGAGCTGCTGGACAGTGAGCACTTCCTCCTCCTTACAGTCATGTAGCTGTGGAGCATCTGGAGGGACAAAGAGAGACAGAAAATGCTGATAACAGAAAAACAAGAAAGAGTAAATACTAGGGGTGTAATGGTACGCCTAAAATCACGGTTCAGTACGTACCTTGGTTTTAAGGTCATGGTTCGGTTTATTTTTGTTACAGTAAGGAAACAAAATGCAAAACATAAAACTGCTTATCTTTTGTATAAGCGGGAACAGCTTTGACAAAAAAAAAAAAACAAAAAAAAAAAACCTGCAAATTGCCAACAGTAAATTCTCAAATAAAATATATACAATAAAAATAAATAAATTCTCTTTTTAGCAAATGAACGATGCAGACAAGTGCAACAATAATAGTCTGAATTATTCTTTTATTTTTAGGAAATTAAAATTCCTTATTGCCTGAAGCAGTGTTTATAACCAGGGTGCTCTGGTATGTTCAGGTTTCTGTGGGAAATTAATTATCTAATTTCACTTGTTAATTGGTCAAAAAAAATGCAAATAATTTGTCATTGTTGTGTATATGTTCTGAAGGCACCTGTGCACAACAACAATAAATAATCTGCAATTTTTTTGGACATTTAAGAAGGAACATACCACCCTTAGAAGGATGGTATCATTTTCTGGCTGAAGTGGGGACAACATGGAACTTCATACAGGGGCTCATTTAACTTTAGCATGTGTTTAAACCTGGTGTTCTCAACAACTGACTATGGCCTTAGATCCACTGCTATAAAAACACCAATGGCATTTGTTATTGCTTTGGCTCGATATGAAAAGCCCTTGCGAGGCTGTCCAAATGCCACTGGAATCTGCGCTTGTACCGTGCTACACTTTCTTTTTTTCGTGCTGCAATGATATTCACGTTCACATAGTACCGTTTAAATTAAGTTAACAAGTTCAACATTCTGCCAAAAGCATATCTGATGCCGTTTTCGTCTTATTCACTTGCCTTTGTCCGTTCATATATTTCCCCAGAAAGCCAAAGTGTTCCCAGACAGGAGACTTGTGAAGAGGGTCTTCAAGCCCTGGCTTCTCCGTACAGCCATATGTGATGTTTGCTAGTAAGAGGCTGGGCTGCACTGTTTGTTTACATGTACGGCGCAAGGCAGTTACACTTCCTGTCCGTCACTCAACATGGCCCATGTGGAACCTCGGTACGCCTCTGTACCGAACTGAAGGTGCCGTACCGAAAAATCTGAATAGAATAGGTTTTAATGTCATTGTACAGCTGTACAGCACCATGAAATTGTGGGTGCACCACCAGGCTACTGCGCAATAAAGTAAGTGGTAAGAATTTGAAATAAAACAGTTACAGAACACACGATTAACCATATGACTGAAGTAAAAATAAAAGTAAAAATAATAAAGAGCCCATAGATATATACACAGGTACAGTAGTGGATTCATGGGTGGAACTATGTACATAAGAGTGCGGAGTGCAGAACACATGACTGAGTAAAATGGCCAAAGGATTATGGCAAATATGTACAGTAGTGACTTCACGGATGGGTCAATATACATGAAAGTGAGGAGTGCAAAGGCAGGTGAGTTATTGTGATAATTAAAAGGTCCTCAGTTTTGCGCATGTGAGCGTTTGGGGTGGGGGGGTGCTCTGACTGTTTGCAATTTGGATGACCCAGGGGAAGAAACTGTTTGTCAGTCTGGAGGTGTGGGACCTGATCGATCTGAACCATTGTCCAGAGGGAAGCAGGTCAAACAGGTGGTGGGCAGGATGTGAGGGGTCTCCTGTGATGGCCTTGATCTTCTGAGACAGGAGGCTCTGGAGATGTCTTCCAGGGAGGGCAGAGAGCTGCCAATTTTTTGGATGGTGTTGATGACCCTCTCCTGTTCTCGGTCAGGTGAAGGTGAGCACGCTCTCCATTGAGCAGCAATAGAAGGCCAGCAACAGCTGCTGGTCAAGGTTATGCTTCCTCGGGATACAGAGGAACTGCAGCCGCTGCCGGGCTTTCTTCACCAGGGCCTTGGTATTGACAGTCCAGGAGGGGTCAGAGGAGATGTGGGTGCCCAGGAACCTGAAGGCGGGGATGTTTTCCATGCGGTTGCCATTTTTGAGGAAGGGGGTGTGTGGTCCTGTCTGTTCTTCTTGAAGTCCAGAATGAGTTCTTTGGTTCTTTGGACATTCAATTTCAGGTTGTTTGCTTGGCACCACAGCAGCAGATTCTCTACTGCTGCCCTGTATGCTTTCTCATCGTTGTTGGTGATGAGCCCAACCAAGGTGGTGTCGTCCGCATATTTCATGATGACTGTAGTTGGGTGTGTTGGAATACAGTCAAAGGTGTACCGGGAGTACAGCAGAGGGCTTAGCACGCAGCCTTGAGGGGAGCCAGCGCTGAGGGACAGTGTGGAGGAGTGGTGGGGGCCAAGTCTGACTGTTGGTGGTTGATGAGCAAGTTCTGTATCTAGGAGCAGGTGGGGGTGTGTGGAAGAGGTGAAGTTTATTGATCAGGATGTCTATGATGATGGTGTTAAAAGCTGAGCTGTAGTCCACAAAGAGCATCCTCACATAGCTCCTTGGGTTCTCCAGGTGGCTCAGCACTCTGTGGAGAGTGGAGGCAATGGAATCTTCCGTAGACTGGTTCTGAATGTAGGCGAATTGATGGGAGTCAAAGGAGGGGGAAAGACAGTCCAAAGACAGTCCCTGATGTGCTGGGACACCAGTCGCTCAAAACATTTCATGACTACAAACATGAGTGTTATGGGTCTGTAGATATTCAGGCTGTCAGTTGTGGCCGTTTGGATGATGGCAATGATGGTGGAGGCCTTGAGGCAGGAGGGGTCGGTGGCGTGCATCAGGGAGAGATTGAACAACTTGGTGAGGATCCCTGCCAGCTAGTCTGAACATGCTTTGAACACTGCTCCTGGGATGCCATCTGGACCAGCAGCTCTGCTGGGGGTCACTGCTCTCAGTTGCCTCCTCACCTCGTGCACCTGTAGAGAGAGAGGGGAGAGGAGGGGGGAGAGAGGGGGCGGGTTTGGGGGGGGAGGTGTGCTCAACCCGGGCAAAGAAGCTTTTAAGCTCCTCTGCCAGAGTAAGGCTGCTGTTTGATGCTGGGGGTCCCTGGCCCCTGTAGTTGGTGAGGGCCTGGATGCCTCTCCACATCTGTCAGGGGTTGTTGTCTGTAAGGAAGCCATCCACCTTCCTCCTATAGGCATTCTTAGCAAGTCTTATGCCTCTCCTCAGGTTAGCTCTGGCAGTGCTGTACAGAGAGCTGTTCCTCTGTCTGAAGGCTGAGTTGCGGGCTCTGATCAGAGCCTGGACTACACTGGTCATCCAGGGTTTGCGGTTTGGAAATGCCCGCATGTGTTTGGTGACTGTCACATTTTCTACACAGCATTTGATGTAGAAAAGGAAAGATTCGGTGTAGGAGTCCAGGTCTTGCTGTTCAAACATTCTCCAGTCAGTGCAGGCAAAGCAGTCTTGTAGCTGGAGAAGAGCGTTTTCAGGCCAGGTTTTAATTTTTTGTTTGGTTGGGGAAGAACTCTTCCTAAAGGGGGAGTAGGCAGGAATCAGTAACAGCGAGAGATGGTCTGATTGTCCAAGGTGGGGGAGGGGGGTGGCTGCTTAAAGAGGAAATTAAATGTTACATGCTTTAATCATTATTTAAAACTCGGACCTACATATATACTAATAACATATTATAGGTATAACACTGTAAGTGCAACTGGATTTAAATAATAAGTCCTCAAAATTTTGTTTTTAATATTTCAAAATCGCCATATTGCCCGAGCCTTGATGGTGACATCACTAGGTTGGTTTTTCCAGCTAGCTAGCATTGGAACACTGTACTCTGGTTTGCTAAACGCTGTAAAAACACCATCTCACGTTAATTATGGCTCAAGACGAGACTGAAAGGTCTGTGGAAGAAAATATCCCAGACCCCCAATGGCTTATGCCTCTGAGCCAATGAGGAGGGGAGAGCGAGCTCCTGCAGTGTATAGGGAGGTATCGGAGCAGGAGGAGCCGTCAATTCAGCCAGGTGCAGAGAGGCTGGGAAACATGACCTGCTGTACATGTGGCTGCTGCATTGCAATGTTGACTATAAACGAGTCCATCTGCTGCCAAGAGGCATGTCTGGATCATTTGCTTGCAGATCTACGGTGCATTACTATGAACCGGACTTTTGTAATTCTGTGTTGTGAGAGGGCCATTCTGGAAGTGTCCATGCGGTCTCTCCGTGAAGTCCAAGCGGAGACTTTGGAGCAACCCATCAGGAGAAGAGATGCAGTACTTTTTTTTAAAAAAAAAACTTTTTTTGCAGTTACTTGCAAAATAGCCTGCTAAGATCTGATAGTATCCAGGAAGAAAGGACATGGAAGTGACTGCTGCACATGATTACTTTTTACCAGGAGGAAAAATGCCAATTAACACTTTTTTTTTTTAAATCTGTGGATATTAGGAGACCTGGGGTGTTGAGATAAGACAGCTGAGTCTGAACTGTTTTTAACGGTTGGCTGTACATTAATAAGTATTATCTGATAAATGTTTTGGGTGTACACTGAAAAAGTAAAATGCCTTAATAATAACTTAAAACTGATAGATCATCAAGAGAATAATGTCCGTATATATTGTGGGACATTTTCTGAATATGTACAGTAGGCACGCTTATTTATTTGACCTCTCTGCTCTGCCTGGCCAAATGGCCGCTGGGCTCTTTCTTTACAGCGCACCGCAACCTCGGAGCTTTTACCCTGTGATGGGCATTCTGTACACCCGGTTTGATAAGAAGAAAAATCAAATACGGATGAGGCTGCATCTGCTTTTAGCCTGTTTGTGCAGCAAACCATGAGCCTATTTGACTCAAACACTGTCTTCTCTATATAGTCCTCATTTGTAAAATGCTCACTACAAATCCCAGCATTGTGGCTAACTGGAGGGTTGACCTGTTTGAGTGCAGCTAGCCACTGCCGAAGAATAGCTGTCCGTTTCAGTGGCAATGAACGAAAATTGACAGTCTTTCCCTCATTTTTGAGCCTGTAAAATTCATTGTTGTAGCCAGGTGCAATGCAAAAATGACCCCCCCTTCTGTTGATCCTTCCTTTTGTTTTCCCTTTTCTCCATTGAGCTTCCGGTGGTAGAAGGCGCATAGTTCAGCCAGGTAATTCTACAGCGGCAGCCGGAATGCATTTGTTCAGCTGTGATTCGGTCGCAATCGGAATACAACAGTCCCGGACATAGCAATTATAGGCAATCCCTGTGTGCAGCTTGTACATTTTGTTGGCAAGGGATCTGGAGTTGGTGAGGAAAATTGAAGGTAATGGTGGTTTGGAGTGCAGTTTGCGTAGCCCTGCAGCCTCATTTCTGCTTCGTCTCCCTTCATCGTTTGCACCGCTTGCAAGGCATAATGAACCATGGAGCGCCTGGAGGTCTGGCGATCTCCTCAGGGATGTGGTGGTAGTCACTGGAATGGGCGCTGGAGATGTTGGAGGTAAGTTGGTGATCGATGTCTATAAGTTCCTGGCGACTGTAGGTAATTAGTCCATCACAGGAGCAGCACAGCAACAGGCAGAAAAAAACCACAAGAAGGGGTGCAGTAGACCCGAGCGTATAGCTGCTGCGTGTGAACGCACCGCCATCTTGACTTTATGAATACAAATACATGTACTGTTACACCCCTAATAAATACACTGACTGGCCAAAAAAAGTCACCAGCTGGTAACCAAAAGTTCTTAAGGCGCATTCAGACTCAATGTGAACTTGCGGCACAAATACATGTAAAGTTAATGTAAACATACGGAAGACTCGCATGTGATGAATCTGTTTCAGATTCAACAAGTTATTTAAAGGGGTAAAAATTATTTTTCCACATGCTAACATGGGCAGCGTGGAGTGGTTAGAACTGCAGCAGTACAGCAACTTACCCTTGGCCGGGGGATCCTGGGTTCGATCCCAGCCCCTGACCAACAGTGATCTGTGTGGAGTTTGCATGTTCTCCCCGTGTCTGCGTGGGTTTACTCCGGGACTTCTCCGGTTTCCTCCCACATGCCAAAAACATGCAAATTAGGTTAATTGGCATCAAAACTGGGGATTCTAAATTGTCCTCAGGTATGACTGTGAGAGTGAATGGTTGTCTGTCTCTCTGTGTTGGCCCTGCGATGGACTGGTGACCTGTCCAGGGTGTACCCTGCCTCTCACTCAAAGATGCTGGGATAGGCTCCAGGCCCCCCGCGACCTGAAAAGGATTAAGCGGAAGAAGATGAATGAATGAATGCTAACATAGTTCCCTGAGGTCTAAAAGGGGACAAAGGATGAAAACTTTACTTTTTCAGTGTTTTTACACATGAATTTGTCTATCTGGGGTGACCATCAACAAAAATACTCAAAAAACCCCAACCCACATCCCTGTTGCTTTGTTAGGGTCCACCATGATCTCATTTAGGTCTCCTTCAGGAAACATTTCTGATTTGTCACCAGTTGTGACGTGATGCTTCCATCTTTTACTTGGAACAACTGAACTTTAAGGCATGTCTAACAAGTACTCATGTAGTCAGGTTTTCACTTGTGAAGAGAGGTGAGCTGTGGTAATACAGAGTTGAATTCATTCCTTGGAGTCCATATGGCTGAGTCTGTGCCCAGCACATCAACAGTACCATGAAATGTACTATTTATTATTACACAACAGTTGGTTCCAACCAAGCAATTTGATTGGACAATAGGGATTTCAGGAGTTACTAAAATCCACGATAATGGCACTCCAACGTTTCACTGGATATGTGTCACTCCACTTCAAAGGTGTTCATGTAACCGTTAATTACTAACACTAATTTACTGTCAACTAACTCTCAGTGACAATTGCAATACTGTGTTGAATACCTTAATTTCCACAGTAAGGCACAGTTTGAAAAGATTTCTTAACTGACCCGTAAGTCCCAACCTTTTGAAAAAAGGCTTTATTCGGTTAACAGTCTGTCCTTGTATAGAGATTGTCAAGCTATTTCACATCTGTTTAAAAAAAAAAATAGGCAGTGCTAGAGTTGGATTTATTGTCTCAATTAACAAACCACAATATCTTTGTGGTGATGGACTCTGTTTGATCTGAAAATGCAAAGAAAAGTGAGCGAAGTGTGCCAAATCACTAGCATGCCAACTACTAGCCACCGGCTAGCTACAGGCATTGGCTACATTTTGATCTGGGGTCTTCTGCAGTATTGACTCAACAGGTATATGTTTTATAAACACTTCAGGGTTTTCTCTGGTAATATTTCTCGGTGGCGGCCCGCCACGCCAGAAATTTTACCGCCTCACCAAGACGGAGATATGAATTTAAGAAAAATATATGAAGCAATGACTTTCCGCAAGCGCGCACACGAACAACGCGCGTGGCCATCATCCGCACGGAGTTTAGAAGTGCTTTCCAGTCAGTCAGCAGGCAGTGTCTTGCTAGCGGCAGCAGCATCTTCATGGAAAAGGATTGAAAACTGGGAAGTCAAGCAGCAGAAATAGACTATTTGAAGAGAAACTTTGTGAAGAAGTCCACCGTTTCTTTGTTGGTGAAAATCCTGGTGCGTCAGCGCCTTGGCGCTATCTATCGGGCGTAAGTGAAACTACAAATGATGGTTGTGTGCATGCATCAACCGCTTGGCCTGGGTAGATGAAAAAAGTGAGCATGTATAGTGCCATGTGCGTGCCAGGCACGTCCAAAGCATACGCGGACCAAGGCGGACTAGAGGGGAAATGCAGCATGAATAAGGCTTGACTGTCCGACAGAAACATGAGTTTATTGAAGTACTTTAAACGTGGAAAAAAAAAAAAGTCATAAGCGGTATGTAAGCACTGGAGGCATTTATCATGGTTTTAACCTGCTGGAAACGGGAGCAATAATGGACGAGTCGCTTAGCTAAGAGATGTGGTAAGAATTCATATGCAGCCGGCTTCATATGAAGGGAAAGGCAAGGGGGACTGATGAATTGCTGAGGATATATTTCACCAGCCACTACAATATTAAGTTATGTTCCCAATTATGTATCTGGCAAGTTAAGATGACCGAAATTCACCAAGTCAATGACTTTAATCCGTCAGCAGCCTTCAGACAAACTGAACGTGCCAGCATTTGCACTTCAAAATAAGGGAGGTTTTCCTTGGGGGTGAGGAGAATTTCTTAAAAAAACAAAAAAAACAAAACTATAAATGTATAGAAATATTATAACAGAAATAATGCCATCCTTGGTCATTTAAGTTAATTTAAATAATTAAATACAATTTTATTAATTTTTTTTCTTTGTAATGAGAGTTAAATTACACTGGTCAACACTAAATTTATTGTCTAAGTTTTTTTTTAGCTGATTTAGGACAATGTTGATGTGCTGAATCCAAAAATCACATTGGTTTTGCTCAATCAGGTCAACTTTTTGAATTATGGCCACATGTTTTATACGTTTTTGTTTACATGTATGGGGATTTTTGCTTTATATGATGCAAAATTCTTTGTCTTGAAATTCTCTGAATTTTGAACAATGATGACATAACATTCAATATACATGTACTTTCCTTTATATAAAAGTAAGTACATGCATAGTACTAAGTAAGTACAAGTTTTTACTTAGCATCTGATTGAGAGAAACAGATGTCATTTTTGGATTCAGCGGTGCTAAATTGTCTTAAATCAGTTGAAAAAACACAGACAACTTACAAATAATTATTTTTGTAACCCTGTGTTATTGTTCTGTTCTGACTGCAGAGCTATGGTCAAAAATATAAGTTGTTAAAGGAAAAAGTTTAAAAAATACCAGTCTGTTTCAAATTATTGGAACTTATTATTATTATATTATTATAAGTATTATTATCAGAGATGTGGCTCAGTGAAGAAAAAGGAGTGGATTTTACCATGGATGGCTATGAATTAAATTATATAAACAGAAAAGTGAAAAAAGAAGGAGGAGTTGCAATTTATGTTGACAAGAGCTTGCAATACAAGGTTGTTGAAAATTTGTCAGTAACTGTGGATGATTTATTTGAATGTATTACAATAGAAATCTGTCTGGACAATGTGAAGAATATAGTAGTGAGCTGTGTATATAGAACACCTGGATCAAACATTGACTTTTAATTTTTTTTTTTTATTTTGTATACTTTATTGATCCCCAGAGGGGAAATTGAGGGCATCCACCTGGATGGATGAAGCAGCCACGTTACGGCGCTATCCCTTTACCATTTACACACACAGTCACATCTAGGGCCACTTTAGAGTCTCCAGTTAACCTAACCTGCATGTTTTTGGCCTGTTTAAGGACTGGATAGAAAAAATGTATGCAAAATTAACTCAAAGTTATGTTCATCTGTGGGGATTTCAATATAGATCTGATGAATTCAAAACAACATACAGTAGTTTGACAGAAGAATTTATCAACACAATGTACAGTATGGGCTTACATCCAACAATCACCTAGCAGAATCACGTCACACAGTGCCACACTAATAGATAATATATTCACAAACATTATGGAAAATAATATCATGAGTGGGCTTTTATTGAATGTTATCAGTGACCACCTGCCGATTTTTGTTGTCCATCAATGTGATTATAGGAAGAAAAAGTATACCAAAAATATTAAATATAAAAGAATAAGAACTGAAGAATCTATGTATTTACTGGCAAAGGAATTATTAATGCAAGACTGGAAGATAGTTTGTGATGAAAATGATATAAATAAAGCATATGAATTTTTACAAGTATTTCAATCATTGTACAATAAAAACTGTCCTATAAAACAATACAGTGACAGACAACAAAACAAAAATGTTCCTTGGGTCACCAAGGGGTTAATAAATGCATGTAAAAAGAAGAATACATTATATAAACAATTCACTAAGTGCAGAATGGAAGAGGCTGAGATCAAATATAAAAGATATAAAAACAAGCTTACTAATATAATGAGGACTTGTAAGAACAAATACTACAACAGAATATTAGAGGATAATATAAATAACTTAAGAGGAATATTGCAAGTATTCAATGGGATTATTAGTAACCGACCTAAGAATGCTAATTATCCAAGAATATTTTATTGAAAATGACAATTTGATAAATAATATGGAGGATGTGGTCAGTGGTTTCAATAAATCTTTTGTAAACATTGGTCCTGAATTAGCAAAATCAATATTGACACCAGAAAAAACAACTGTGGTTCTGTAAATGAAATAGAAGATAGAAATCCAAACACAATCTTTTTGGGTGCAGTTACTGAAAAGGAAATTATCGAGACTGAGTAAATTTAAGAACAAAAAATCAACGGACTGGAATGAAATTGACATGACAATAGTGAAAAAAGTAATTGAAGGAATTGTTAAGCCACTCACCCACATCTGCATCCTGTCATTTCAAACTGGTAAATTTCCAAACAAAATGAAAATAGCAAAAGTAATACCTCTATACAAAACAGGAGACAGTCATTATTTCACAAATTACAGGCCGGTCTCTTTACTCTCGCAATTCTCAAATACTTGAAAAAATCTTCACTAAGAGACTGGATGATTTCATTGAAAAACATAACCTCCTTACAGATAGCCAGTATGGTTTTAGAGCAGATAAATCCACATCTTTAGCACCGATCGAACTTATAGAAGAAATTACTAGTTAAATAGATTAAAAAAAAAAGTTTGCTGTAGGAATATTTATAGATTTAAAGAAAGGTTTTGACACCATTGACCACAGAATTCTACTGAGGAAATTGGAAAGGTATGGGATAAGAGGGGTCGGACTGAGTTGGGTGGAAAGTTATTTAAGTAACAGACAACAATTTGTACAAATTGGTGAGCACAAATCACCCTTCATGGACATCACTTGTGGTGTGCCCCAGGGGTCAGTTTTGGGACCCAAACTCTTTATCTTGTATATAAATGACATATGCCAAGTATCAAAAATTCTGAAATTTATTTTGTTTGCGGATGACACAAATATCCTTTGCACTGGTGAGAATTTGCAGCAGGTTTTAGAGGTGGTCACAACTGAAATGAAAAGGTTAACGCAGTGGTTCAACAAAAATAAATTATCTCTAAATCTGAAAAAAAAACAAAGATTATGTTGTTTGGAAATTATAAAATAAATCATGAAATAATGGTAACGATAGATGATACCAGAATAGAAACAGTACAGGAAAATAAGTTCCTGGGGGTGACGCTAGACAATAAAATCTGCTAGAAACCTCACATTAGTCACATCCGGGCCAAGTTGGCAAAATGTATAGGCATACTGGGGAAGACAAGGCATCTTGGACTATAAATCATTGTTCTTACTGTACAATTCATTGTTTCTACCTTATCTTAACTACTGTGTAGAAGTCTGGGGAAACACCTACAAGACCAACCTACAGCCAATATGCACATTACAAAAAAAAGCTATAAGGATAATAAATAATGTAGGATACAGAGACCATACCAATTCGTTGTTTTTAAAGTCAGATGTCAAAGTTCATGGATTTAGTTAAATTTAAGACAGCACAAGTCATGTACAGGGCAATTAATAATCAACTCCCAACTAATATACAAAAAATATTCAAAAAAAGAGATAATGATTATAATTTGAGAGGATACTTAAACTTTACAAAACCTAAGATACGAACTACTAAGAAAAGTATGTGCATATCTGTCTGTGGGGTGGATTTGTGGAACAGTCTGGAGCTGGAACTGAAACTATGTACAAACAGAAATCAATTCAAAAAGAGGTATAAACATTATTTGCTGAAAGAATATATGTTAGTAGGGTAGTAATTATATGTATGATTCATTATGCTCACTCTGGGACACTATGGAATGGGGGGTGGGTGGGACAGTGCTGTGTATATCTGTGTTGTTTGGGGCTGGTTTTGATGTATGGACTGTATGTATGTTGGGATGGATGGGTGTTAATGTTGATATGTACAAAATATAGTTAATTGTTTACTTGGGGTCTTAATTGTGGTAAAATGTATATATTTCACATGGGTTGTATTTATGGAAAAGAGGGGTTGGAGTAAATAAGTGTTCACTTCTTCCTTCTCCCTTTCGAGCACTGTACACTGTCACTTTATGACACTTGTCATTTGTTTTTGTGTTTTTTTTTTCACTTTTTTGTTTGAAATAAAGTATGTATCTATCTAAATTTATTTAAAAAACAGTAATTTTACTAAAAAAACAAAAAAAAAAAACAAGAAAGAAATAAGCCATAAAATAATCCACAAATTTAGATAAATTTACAGAGAAAAGTAGAAAACTACAAGAAAATTGTTATAAATTTTGGAGAAAAACCTCAAACCTTCAAGGCTGAAGTCATTACTCAAGTTTTAAGTGGGTGCTCTTTGTACCCTTAACTAGAAATTTTTGATTGTCTCCTTTAATTTACATGGCATTTGATATTTTCTAACGTGTTCATATACCACCATAGAGAGAGAGAGAACCTGAATTAGACAGAACTCAGAGAGGGCAAGATGAGGCAGAAGAGAGGAGCCAAGGAGAGGAAAGTGTTCAGGCAGAGAGTCCAGGAGAGGTGAGAGCAGAGGGAGGAGAGAAGGATGACACCAGTAAAAAGTCCAAATACAGGACGTCTGGGTGGGACCCCAAATGACCCAATACACTGGTCAACACCAAATTTATTGTCTTAAGTTTTTTTTAGCTGATTTAGGACAATTTTGATGTGCTGAATCCAAAAATCACATTGGCTTTGCTCAATCAGGTCAACTTTTTGAATTATGGCCACATGTTGTTTTATACGTTTATGTTTTATGTCTTGAAATTCTCTGAATTTTGAACAATGATGACGTAACATTCAATTTACATGTACTTTCCTTTATATAAAGGTAAGTACATGCACAGTACTAAGTAAGTACAGGTTTTTACTTCGCACCTGATCGAGAGAATCAGATATTTTCGGATTCAGCGGTGCAAACTTGTCTTAAATCAGTTGAAAAAACACAGACAACTTACAAAAAAATTATTTTTGTAACCCTGCGATATTTCAACATTCAAGCCTTGGTTGTACAATATTTCAAATTGTAAGTTCCATATGCATGGCGGTGGCTCAGGACGTAAAGTAGGTCGTCCAATAACCAGATGGTTGGCGGTTCGAATCCCTCTCTCCCCAGATATCCTGCCATTGTGTTCCTGGGAAAGACACTTTACCCACCTTGCCTCCAGTGTCCATAACACTGGGTATAAATAAATGTGTATAAATGTTCGGTGGTGGCTGGAGAGGCCGTTGGCCCGGATTGGCAGTCACGTTTCTGTCAGCCTGCCCCAGGGCAGCTGTGGCTACAGTAGTAGCTTGCCACTACCATTGTCTGTCTGGAGTGAATGAATAATGGATCTGTAAAAAGCGTCTTTGAGTGTCTATGATAAACACTACATAAATCTGATGCATTGTTATTATTATGCGCAAAATTAAAAAAAAAAAAAGAATAGTATAAAATTAACATTCATACATATGTATTTTCTGCCCCCCCCCCCCAATTCCCGGGGAAAAATATGTTGCCACCGCGCCATGGTCTTTAAGCCAGAGGAAACACTGCACTTACTTTTGCACTTGACAATATTTAATTTGTTTACAGGCGTGTAAAATGACAATAGACGTCTTCATGCTGATTGAGATGTTTAGCAACAGTTACTGGCTACATTTAGAAGTAGGACTGTCGGGATAACCGCAATTATGTAGCACCGCATTATGGACAAGACTACCGCGAAGGATAATGAGCAACTGCAACAAACGCGGTGTATTACGGCCCTGAAAGGTTTATTATTTAACGCACTGAAGTAAAAAAGCAGGGTTTTATTTTGATAACGGTGGTTTTGTTTTCGCTTCTCGTGCCTGCTTGTGGAATTGTCAGTAAGGCTACAGCGCTTAACAGAGACAGTCGAGCTACAAATGCTAACGTTAATCGGTTTATGGGCCCGTGATGAGGCACAAGCTCTTACGGTGGTCATAGTTTACGTATGTGTTTTGCTTAATGTGTACTGTGCTCAAGTAAGAATATAAAACTAAACTTCACCAGCAGTCAAGACCAGTGTCATCACTTATTATGGGGATCCGTACATGCAATGTTCACTTTTTTTGTGTGTGTGGCTAAATCTCTGTTGACTTATGCACCCCTATTAATTATTAAATAAATTCTTAAATGTAAAGTGAATTTTTACTGCCAACAGCATGTTTGCACTCACGGCTGCATTTGCAATTCGTCCCAACACTTCCGCCACTAACTGCCTGCTGGAGTCCATCTGGAGAGAGTGCCCCACATGGTGCTGGCGGCAGCAGCACTGGTGCTGTGGAAGCTTCCACAGTACCGGCAATACGAACCAAACTCTCACAACGGTCGTACAGAGACCGAATAACTCGTAACAACAAGCCCGATACCCCATACTCCCGAAGCACCCCCCAAAAGACTAATTTTTGTCTGTTTTTTAAAATAAAATTACTATTTTTTTTTGTTGATAAATTTGAAACAGACTGCAGTATTTTTATTTTTTTTTTACTTTTTTCCCCCTTATAACAACTTACATTTTTGACCATAATTTTGCAGTTAGAACAGAACAATAATTTAACTCTGATTACAAAGAAAAAACTATTAATTTATTTCATTAAATACAATTTTATTAACTTAAATGACCAAGGATGCTGTAATTTCTGTTATATTTCTTTATATTTATAGTGTTTTTTTTAAAGAAATCTTCTCACCACCCAGACAGCAGGAAAAACCTCCCTTATTTTGAAATCAAATGTTGACATGTTTAGTTTGTCTGAAAGCTGCTGATGGACTAAAGTCATTGACTTGGTGAATTTCGGTCATCTTAACCTTCCAGGTACATAATAGGGAACTGTAGCGGACTCTAAAGACATAATTCACCACAGTGTGTGTTCACGTACAGAATGCTCTGCTTAGGCAGTTATAGTTGTGCTCTCGGGCTTTCTCATCAGGCACCTCTCTAGGCAGCCACTGAAGGACCTCAGTTTAGCGTGAAAAGAGAGCTAGCATTTTTGGCTGTTGCTTTTTGTCATTGTCGCTGGAGAATAAAAACAGCACGCCTGCTCGTGCAAGAAAAGAGAAAATGCCAGTCTCTTCATTCCTGCAATTCCTACAGAATATAACTTAATATTGTAGCAGCTGGTGAAATATATCTTCATCAATTCATCAGTCCCCCTTGCCTTTCCCTTCATATGAAGCCGGCTACATATGAATTCGAACCACATCTCTTAGCTAAGCGACTCTTCCATTATTGCTCCCATTTCCAGTGGGTTAAAACCATGAAAAGATAAGATAAGCCTTTATTAGTCCCACAACGGGGAAATTCCAGGATTGCAACAGCACAGGGATAGCAACACTCAGAGCAACAATCAGAAGTCAAGAAAAAAACAAGCAAGCAAGAGCAGCTAATATACATATGTACATATTACTATAAAATATATATATACACACACACAGACACACAGTGCAGAGCATTGTAGCTGGATGAAATAAATATATGAATATATAAACACACAGTGCGGAGCATTGTAGCTAGATGGAATAAATATGTAAATATATAAAAACACCCACAGTACGGAGCATTGCAGCTAGGTGGAATAAGTATGTAAATATATAAACACACACAGTGCGGAGCAATGTAGCTAGATGGAATAATATGTAGATATATAAACACACAGTGCGGAGCATTGTAGCTAGATGGAATAAATATATAGATATATAAATATAAACACACCCAGTGCGGAGCATTGTAGCTAGATGGAATAAATATGTAAATATATAAACACACACAGTGCAGAGCATTGTTGCTAGATGGGATGAAACAGCATAACCGTCTACTTAGTTATCCTACATGGTATGATTATGTGCCCATACATATTCTCACCTTCCATAGTGACCGGTATTTTCCTAGTTGTATGCCGGAGGGGACCATTGTGTAAGTCTATTGCATCTTATGCATTCAAAAAACTATTAGTTTGTTACGTCTTTTTGCTATCTCTGCGAGCAGCCCTGCTTAGGTTGTACAGTCTGACAGCCGTTGGTAGGAAGGACCTACGAAACCTCTCGGTTGTGCACCTGGGATGATGTAGTCTGCTGCTAAATGAGCTCCTCAGTGCATTCAGTATGTCCTGCATAGGGTGGAACTCGGACTCCAGCAGAGATGACAGTTTAGCCACCGTCCTTCTCTCTCCTATCTCCTCCACCGGATCAAGGCGCTGCCCCAGGACAGAGCTAGCTTTCTTGATCAGTTTGTTCAGTCTCTTCCTATCGGCTGCAGTAATGCCACTGCCCCAGCAGACCACTCCAAAAGTGATGGCTGATGCCACCACCGTGTCATAGAATGTCTTCAGCAGCACCCCTTGTACACCAAAAGACCTGAGCCTCCTCAGTAGGAACAGCCTGCGTTGTCCCTTCTTGTAGAGTGCGTCAGTATTGTGTGACCAGTCTAGTTTATTGTTCAGATGAACACCCAGGTACTTATAGGATGTCACCATCTCGATGTCTGTTCCCTGTATATTTACTGGTGCTGTGAGGGGCTGCCCATGACTGCGGCAGTCCATCACCAGCTCCTTAGTTTTCCTCGCGTTGATCTGGAGGCAGTTCCGATGGCACCAGTCCACAAAGTCCTGGATAAGCCCTCTGTACTCAGCTTCATCTCCATTGGAGATGAGGCCAACGATCGCAGAGTCATCAGAGAACTTCTGTAGATGGCAGTGTGTTGTGTTGTGTGAGAAGTCCGCAGTATAAAGAGTGAACAGGAAGGGAGCCAGCACCGTTCCCTGGGGGGCCCCCGTGCTACCGATGATCGTGTCGGACACACAGTCCCGGGTTCTCACAAACTGAGGCCGGTTCGTGAGGTAGTCCAGGATCCATGATGACAGGTGCTGGTCCACCCCTGCGCGCAGCAGCTTGTCCTTCAGGACCATCGGTTGGATGGTGTTGAAAGCACTGGAGAAGTCAAAGAACATGATCCTCACCATATTCCCGGGCTTCTCCAGGTGGGACAGAGAACGGTGAAGGAGGAAGATCACCGCATCCTCCACCCCAATGCCATGCTGGTAGGCGAACTGGAGTGGATCCATCGCTGGTTCCACCAGGGGGCGGAGGTGAGCAAGGAGCAGTCTCTCCAGGGTCTTCATCAAGTGGGACATCAAGGCCACCGGTCTGTAGCTGTTCAGGTCTTTGGGGTGGGAAGTTTTTGGTACAGGTACCACACAAGATGTTTTCCACAGCTGTGCTACCCTCCCCAGCTTCAGGCTCAGGTTGAAGATGTACGTCACAATCCCACACAGCTGGTCTGCACAGGACTTGAGGAGCTTTGCGCTGATGCCGTCCGGTCCCGACGCCTTCCTCGCCTTGATCTTCCTCAGCTCCGTCCTCACCTGGGTCCTGGTCAGGGTCAGGATGGGGGGCTGTGTGTTGGGAGTGGGGGGGTGTTGGTGGAGTGGGGAGTGGGCAGCAGGACTTGATTTCTTTAGAGGCAGCAGTGGTTGTTGTGCAGTCAGGGGGGAGGGCGGTTGGTCAAACCTATTGAAAAACAGATTCAGGTTGTTCGCCCACTCCCTGCCCCCCGTGGCCTGGTGGGAGGTATTCTGGAGCCCAGGTATGGTTTTGAGGTTTCTCCAGACCCCGCTGATGTTGCTCTGTTGCAGCTTGTCCTCCATCTTCTTCCTGAAGCTGTCCTTGCCTTCTCTGCTCTTTCTCCTCAGCTCCCTCTGTACGGACTTCAACATCTACCTGTTCCCCGACCTGAAGATCCTCTTCTTCTCCCTCAGAAGTGTTTTAATCTCAGGGATGATCCAGGGTTTGTTGTTTGAGCAACACCGTATGGTCTTGGTGGGAACGGATTTGTCCACACAGAAGCTGAGGTAGTCTGTGAAGGTGTGAGTGAGGCCATCGATGTCCTCACCATGTGGATCGCAGAGCTGCTTCCAGGCGGTGGCTTCAAAACAGCCCTTTAGAGTGTCCATTGTCTCCTCAAACCATAACTCCACTGTGCGCATGGCCGGAGGTTGTCTGTGCACTAGGGGTTTGTACACCGGCCGGAGATGAACCAAGTTGTGATCTGATCTCCCGAGTGGGGGGAGTTGTGATGAGGTGTACACCTCCTTAGTGTTTGCGTAGAATAAGTCCAGTGTTTTATTGTCTCTAGTGTGGCATGTGACATACTGGGTGAACGTGGGTAGAATGGGAGACAGTGAAACATGGTTGAAATCGCCTGAGATGAGGAGAAGAGCATCTGGGTGTTCTATCTGCAGCCTGCTGGTTACTGAATGGATGACGTCACGCGCTGTCCCAGCGTTCGCTGTCGGATTTGCATAAACAACAATGCAGATCACGTGTGAGTGTTCTCTCGGGAGATATGTAGGCCGCATGCTAACAGCTAGCAAGTCAATGTCTTTGCTGCAGTGTCGTTGTTTAACAGTGATATGTCCCGGTCTGCACCAGTTGTTGTTAACATACATTATCACTCCACCGCCCCTTGCTTTGCCACTGTCTGGTGTTCGGTCTGCCCTTATCATGTGGAAACCCTCCAGCTCAATGTTAGCATCTGCTGCTAGTTCAGTTAGCCATGTCTCAGAAAACAAAAGGAGAGAGCACTCCCGATATGTGCTATCGTAACGGCAGATAGCCGCTAGCTCATCTACCTTTCCCAGTAACGACCGTACATTTCCCATGACAACAGATGGAAGGGAGGGTCTGTACCTTATATTTTTTGTCCTCCGCCTTACTCCAGCCCGGCAGCCGCGGCGTTTTCACCTCAGTTCTCTCGGTATGTCGAGTTTTTCCAATGGGACCGGGTGGCGGTTGAATGCTAGCAGCTCGTCCCTGCTGTATCGTATCCTGCTATAAACAGTGGCTCCGTCCACCGGCTCAGGAGACATTTGGGACGATCTGTGTGTCCGTGATATAAGTGGAGTGAAAAAAAAGACGGATCAAAAAGAGAGAGGAAGGGAAAAAGACTCGGAATCGAGCCGCTGTTGCAAAGGGCAGCCGACTCGTGTGGCGCCGGGAGAAAAAAAAAAAAAAAATCAATGCCTCCAGTGCTTATATACCTCTTATGATTATTTTCTGCATTTAAAGTACTTTAATAAACTCATGTCTCTGTCAGATAGTCGTGCTTATCGAGACACTGCCTGCTGACTGACTGGAAAACTCGTGTGAGCGCGCGCTTCTAAACTCCACGCAGATGACGGCCATGCGTATTGTTCGTGTGCGCGCTTGCAGAAAGTCATTGCTTCATATATTTTTCTAAATAAATTCATTCAATGTCTGCCACTGTAGTATTCTCTGGGCCCCTCCCCAATCTGACCAGTGATGACATGTTTAGCCACTCGTCATCCTTCAACCGCTGGCTGTCTGTGTGGTGTCCTGCAAATGACGTGGGCTACATTGACAATTGGAGCTCATTTTGGGGAAAACCTGGTCTTATGAGACAAGACAGCGTCCATCCCACTTTGGATGGTGCGTCTCATTTATCTAACAATCTGGCACCTTTTTTATCCAAATTTCAAAAACCCTGACTACTCAGAGTTGGGACCAGGAAGCAGAGTCGCAGTCTTACACGCCTCTCTGCAGCTCCTCTTCATCCGCCACCCCTCAACTTAGCCCCTGTCTTCCCAATCAGAGAATCACTGTCTGCTCCCTCCAAAGTAGATAAAAATATAATATGCAAGCATCCCAAAGTGATTAAGCAAAAAATTGGTAAAACTCAAATTAAACATAAAGCCTCTAAATTGAATGATTTGGCCTCTGTTCCTCCTCATAATTTAAAAATTAAATGTGGTTTATTAAATATTAGGTCTCTAACTCCCAAGTCTCTGTTAGTCCATGATCTGTTAATTGATCATCAGATTGATTTAATTTCCCTTACAGAGACTTGGTTAGGACAAGAGGATTATGTTGGTTTAAATGAATCAACTCCCTCTGGTTATTTAAACTGTCAAAATCCCAGAAGTTCTGGTCGTGGAGGAGGAGTAGCATCAATTTACCATTCCAAATTACTAGTTAATGTAAAGCAAAAAACATGTTATAATTCCTTTGAGGGCCTGGTCCTCAGTATTGGGCACTTTAGCAATTCCAGGTTAAACCCAATTTTATTTGCCATAGTTTATCGTCCCCCATCAACCTATTCAGAATTTTTATCCGAATTTCCTGATTTCTTAGCTGATTTAGTGCTGAAATCTGATAGAATAATTATAGTAGGGGACTTTAATATACATGTGGATGTAGATAGTGACTGCCTTAATGTGGCTTTTAATTCAATATTAGACTCGATTGGATTTTCTCAGAAAGTAGGAAATTCTACTCATTACCTCCACCATACATTGGACCTTGTTCTGACATATGGCATAGAAATAGAAAATCTTGTAGTGTCTCCTCATAACCCTGTACTGTCAGACCATTGTCTGTTATGCTCTGCACTGTGTGTCTGTGTGTGTGTGTATATATATATATATTTTATAGTAATACGTACATATGTTTATTAGCTGCTCTTGCTTGCTTGTTTTTTTTCTTGCCTTCTGATTGTTGCTCTGAGTGTTGCTATCCCTGTGCTGTTGCAATCCTGGAATTTCCCCGTTGTGGGACTAATAAAGGCTTATCTTATCTTATCTTAACCTTTGATTTTACTATTTCTGACTATTTGGCTCCTAAAGAAAAATATTATCACAGTAGATGCCTCTCAGATGATGCTGTTTCCAAATTTATGCAGATTGTTTCCTCTATGCCATGTGTCAACACAACGGAAATAAGCTATAGACAGCTTGCTCCTTCTGTAATTGATAACATGGTGGATAGTGTTTCAGCTTCTCTGCATCAGGCTCTAGACTTGGTGGCCCCCTTAAAAAAGAAAAAGTCTAATCAGAGATTTTTAACTCCTTGGTTCAACACAAACTCGTAGCTTAAAACAGAAGACTCGTCAATTAGAAAGAAAATGGCGCTCTACTAATTTAGATGAAATCTATTTAGCTTGGAGAAATCATCTTTTAATTTATAAAAAATCTCTTAGAAAAGCTAGAACGAGTTATTACTCTGCATTAATAGAAGAGAACAAGAATAATCCCAGGTTTCTTTTCAGTACTGTAGCCAGGTTGACAAAGAGTCAGGACTCTGTCAATCCTAGCATCCCCTTAGAGCTTACTAGTCAGGACTTTATGAACTTTTTCAATAATAAAATTTCATCCATCAGAGATAAAATCAATCAGATTCTTCCCACAGTTAACTTAAATACTGTAACTACTACAACTCCTTCTATTGATGTCTGTCTTGATGAGTTTACTCCAATCGACCTTTGTGAGTTAGACAAAATAGTTTCCTCATCCAAACCTTCAACTTGTCTTTTAGACCCTATTCCTACCAGGTTATTTAAAGAAGTCTTCCCACTTATTGGTAGCTTTATTCTTCATATAATCAATTCTTCATTAACTTTAGGCCATGTACCGCAGGCTTTTAAAACAGCTGTAATTAAACCCTTACTCAAAAAGCCAACGCTAGATCCAGGAGCTTTAGCTAACTATAGACCAATCTCTAATCTCCCTTTCATTTCAAAAATCTTAGAAAGAGTTGTTGCTATGCAATTATTTGACCACCTGCAGGGAAATGGTTTATTTGAGGAGTTTCAATCTGGGTTTAGAATCCATCATAGCACTGAAACAGCCTTAGCGAAGGTCACTAACGACCTCCTCATTGCATCTGATAATGGACTAGTTTCTGTACTTGTCCTTTTAGATCTTAGTGCAGCTTTTGATACTATTGATCATAATATTCTACTTGATAGATTAGAACACTATGTTGGACTTAATGGAACTTCGTTGCAGTGGTTTAGATCTTATTTATCTGATAGGTTCCAGTTTGTTCATGTAAATGATGAGTTTTCTCTCAGCTCAAAGCTTAGTCATGGAGTTCCACAGGGATCTGTGCTTGGCCCTACTCTTTTTAGTTTATATATGCTTCCGTTAGGCAACATTATTAGAAAGCACTGTATACATTTTCACTGTTATGCAGATGACACACAATTATACCTGTCAATGAAGCCAGATGATACTAATCAATTAGCCAAGTTAGAAGCCTGTCTTAAGGAAATCAAAGTTTGGATGACTTGTAATTTCCTGCTATTAAATTCAGATAAGACTGAAGTCATTCTTGTTGGTCCAAAAAACCTTAGAAATTCCTTTCCAAATCAAACTTTCAGTTTGGATGCAGTTACTCTTTCTCTTAATAGCTCTGTGAGGAACCTTGGAGTTATTTTTGATCAGGATTTGTCCTTCAATTCACATATTAAATTTGTTTCTAAGACTGCCTTCTATCATTTGCGTAATATTGCCAAGATTAGGAGCATCTTGTCTCAGAGTGATGCTGAGAAGCTGATCCACGCTTTTGTTAGCTCGAGATTAGATTATTGTAATTCTTTATTATCAGGTTGTCCTAAAACATCTTTAAAAAGTCTTCAGCTGATCCAAAATGCTGCAGCAAGAGTTTTAACAGGTACTAGAAAGAGAGATCATATCTCTCCGGTTCTGGCCTCCCTTCATTGGCTTCCCATAGAGTTTAGAATTAAGTTTAAAATCCTTCTTCTTACTTACAAAGCTCTAAACAATCAGGCTCCTTTTTATTTAAAAGATCTGATACTACCGTATCATCCTAACAGAGCACTACGCTCCCAAAATGCAGGTTTACTTGTAATACCTAGAATCTCCAAAAGTACAATGGGAGGCAGAGCCTTCAGTTATCAAGCTCCTCTCCTGTGGAATCAGCTGCCAATCTGGATTCGGGAGTCAGACTCGATCTCTGTTTTTAAGAATAGGGCTAAAACCTACCTTTTTGATATAGCCTACAATTAGGGAGGGATCATGTGTTTTCTGAACCCTCCCTTAGTTATGCTGCTAATAGGTTTAGTCAGCCGGGGGACCTCCAGTAATGCACTGGGCCTCACTCCTTTCCTCACTCTCTATGAAATATTTTTTTTTTGCTGGTCATTAACATTTGTTTGTTCTCTCCCATAGATTGAGTCCCCATCGTGCTGTTTGCTCTCTACATGTCTGTTCTTTTCTTCTTCTCTATCCCCTCACCCCCCAGCCAGTCGCAGCAGATGACTGCCCCTCCCTGAGCCTGGTTCTGCTGGAGGTTTCTTCCTGTTAAAAGGGAGTTTTTCCTCTCCACCGTCGCCAAGTGCTTGCTCACAGGGGATCGCCTGATTGCTGGGGTCTTTCTGCAACTGTGGGGGTCCTCCCTACAGTTGATAGTGCTATGAGATGACTGTTGTTGTGAAATGGCGCTATATAAATAAAGTTGAATTGAATTGAATTGAATTGAATTAGTTATGGAGTTCCACAGGGATCTGTGCTAGGCCCTACTCTTAGTTTATATATGGTTCCACTAGGCAACATTATTAGAAAGCACTGTATACATTTTCATTGTTATGCAGATGACACACAATTATACCTGTCAATGAAGCCAGATGATAGTAATCAATTAGCCAAGTTGGAAGCCTGTCTTAAGGGAATCAAAGCGTGGATGACTTGTAATTTCCTGCTATTAAATTCAGATAAGACTGAAGTCATTCTTGTTGGTCCAAAAAACCTTAGAAATACCTTTCCAAATCAAACTTTCAGTTTGGATGTGCTTACTCTCTCTTAATAGCTCTGTGAGGAACCTTGGAATTATTTTTGATCAAGATCTGTCCTTCAATTCACATATTAAATTTGTTTCTAAGACTGCCTTCTATCATTTGCGCAATATTGCCAAGATTAGGAGCATCTTGTCTCAGAGTGATGCTGAGAAACTGATCCACGCTTTTGTTAACTCGAGATTAGATTATTGTAATTCTTTATTATCAGGCTGTCCTAAAACATCTTTAAAAAGTCTTCAGCTGATCCAAAATGCTGCAGCAAGAGTTTTAACAGGTACTAGAAAGAGAGATCATATCTCTCCGGTTCTGGCCTCCCTTCATTGGCTTCCCATAGAGTTTAGAATTAAGTTTAAAATCCTTCTTCTTACTTACAAAGCTCTAAACAATCAGGCTCCTTTTTATTTAAAAGATCTGATACTGAGACTTCCGGTCTGGACGCCATGGCGACTGCAGCTTAACACTGAAGCTCTCAGACCCAATCCAGGATAACACCTTGAAAATCAAACTTAACGGATTTTTGGAGGAGTGAAAATCAAAAGACAAAATCATCATGTCTAAAGGAAAACAGAAGAAACTGAAATTCTCCAGGCCAGGACACGTATCGGCCGGAGAATCTGAACTGGAAGATCTCCGTTCAGAAGACGAGGAACTGGTGATAGCTAACAAAAGGGTTAGCCTGAAATCACTATTTGAGGAGCTACGACGATTTCGCCGAGAAGTTACGGCCGAATTTCGGGAATTCAGAGAAGAATTGAAAAGGACAAACAGCAGAGTGGACCAGGCCGAGAACCGAATCTTGGAAACAGAGGATCGAATAAAAGTGCTCGAAGATTCTGTGCTAGACCTACGCAAAAGACAAGCAGCTATAGAGGCTAAGCTAACCGACCAAGAAGGAAAACAAAGAAGAGACAACATAAGAATTCATGGTCTGATAGAAGGAACCGAAAATGGTTTTAACTCAATGGCAGAATGCGTGGAATCCTTACTAAGAGAGAAATTGGATATTCCACAAACCACCGACTTGAAGATAGAAAAGGCACATCGTTCATTAGCCGCTAGGCCGGCGGCGGAAGCGCCCCCACGTTCGGTGTTGGTAAGATTTTCCAATTTCAAAATAAAACAAGAGGTTGTAAGACTGGCCTGGCAGAAAAAAGGATTTATGCACCAGGAGAGAAAAGTCTACGTGGAACACGATTACGCCCCGGAGGTCCTTAAAAAGCGCAGGGAATACAATGACGCGAAAAAGGTGTTAAGAGAGAAGAAATTGCGCTTTCAGACTCCATTTCCTGCGAAGTTAAGGGTCTTCTACGGCGATGAAACGTGTCTCTATAATTCGGCGGAAGAAGCAACAGCTGACATGGCCAAAAGAGGGCTCCCGGTAACGGTATTTAAACCCGCAGCAGACCCGAGTGAGAAGATCAAAGCGCAAACATGGACAACACAAAGACCCTCAAAATCCACGGACCAGCAGCGGGAAACCCAGCGCCAGAGCGTCGCGGATAAACTATCCGTTTTCAGGTTGGAATAGCGACCTTTTTTTTTTCTTCCTTTCTCTTGAATCAATCTGCACATCCAACCCCCTCATACAAGGTAACAAACATTAAAGGAGATGCATATTCAGCATGTGGTAAAACATTTCATGGAACAATCATATTATTTGAAACAAATAAGTCTTTGTAATAAAAAAAAAAAAAACTTGTTAAAATAGAAATGTGACAATAATCCACATGTTCTCCTCATACTAACAAATACTGTTTTTGCGTGAATGTTTGATGTGATGGGGGTGGGAGGGTGCACACAATTTCACAGGGTTTAGGCATAAAAGGAAAAAAAAAAAAGTCATTACAAGTTTGGATTGGGTTCTGAAACTCACGTTAAAAGCATGGGACAACTTTCAGTGGTAAGAGAGGGCCCTCAACACGTAACAGAGTTTGAGGAATTTCCCTCAGGGCCTTCACTCCATCAAGGCTCTTCCAGGGTCTTTAAAAAGACCTCAGCTCAGGAAGTTCTTATGACAGCTTTTTGTTTTAAAGTTTTTTACACTATGTTCTTAATGTTTTTCTTGTTTTTAATGTTCTTTCAGTTTCTGAGTAGCACAAATGAGGGCCACCACACAGTTATACTAAACAAAACAACACAATGGAGAAACAGGGTGTAACCAAAATAATTTCATATAATGTAAAAGGAATCCTGAATCCAGTTAAAAGATCCAAGATTCTAGGCAAAATGAAAAAAGACAAAGCAGGAATAATATTTTTACAAGAAACCCACCTAACAGACGTGGAACACAATAAACTCAGTAGACAAGGGTTTAAAATGATCTCTTCATCTTCATATAAATCAGGGAGGAGGAGGGGAGTAGCGACATTGATATCAACCAAAATTACATTTGAAAAAAAATCAGAACACAAAGATAAAGAAGGGAGATACAGTTTGGTAACTGGGCGGCTAGAGGGAGAAGATATCACCCTGCTGAATGTGTATGCTCCCCCAGGGGCTAACTGGAAATTTTATAAAAATGTATTCGACCTAATGATAACTAAAGCTCAAGGTTTAGTGATATGTGGTGGGGACTTCAATCTTAGACTGAATCCATACTGGGATGCTTCTGGTAATTCCCCACATCAAAATAACACCCAAAACAGGAAGACTCGGATGCTACTAAAAGAAATGGGAATCTGTGACGTGTGGAGGGAACTCAACCCCAGTGTAAAAGACTATACATTTTACTCAACTCCACATTCATCTTACTCAAGGATTGACTATTTTTTTATGTTTAATAGAGACATTGGAAGAGTAAAAACATGTAAAATAGGACTGATGGATCTCTCCGACCACAGTCCGATCTACATGGACTTAAATATCCAAAAATACACAAATAATACATTTTCTTGGAGGTTAAATTCAAATGTCCTGAAAGGACCATTGAAAGATGAATTGGAATCAGATATTCTCAGATATTTGGAAGATAACGATAATGGAGAAGTATCCCCTTTAATACTGTGGGATGCATGCAAAGCTGTAATAAGAGGAAAGATTATTGCAAAACTGGCAACCCAAAAGAAACTAAGACAAGAAAAACTATCCACATTAGAGTCAGAACTTAGGAACCTAGAAAAAGAACACAAAGGCAACACTCATTCTACTGACTCGCTCAAGATTAAGGAAATTAAAAACCAAATAAATGAGATCTACACAATAGAAATCCAGAAGAAACTTACATTTCTGAAACAAAAATACTATGAAGCAGGCAGTAAATCGGCAAAATTGCTAGCCTATAAATTGAGGAAACATCAAACAGAAAGAGCAATCTACAAAATCAGAGACCCAGTATCAAAGGAAATAAAATTCAGAATTCAGGATATTCTTAAAAGCTTCGAGAATTACTATAAGAACTTATACTCCCACAAAAAACATAAAAACGCATCCGAGGCATTCCTAAACACATTAAACCTTCCCCAACTTACGGAGTCACAAAATAAAACACTACTGTCAGAAATACATCCTAAAGAATTGGAAAAAGCAATTATGAAACTTAAAGCTAACAAATCCCCAGGAGCTGATGGCTATACAGCAGAGTGGTACAAAACCTTTAAACAGCAACTATCTCCTCTCCTCCTGAAAACATTTAATTATGTCCTCCACACAGGGGAAATCCCCCCCTCCTGGAGAGAAGGGGTCATTGCAGTTATACCTAAACCTGAAAAGGATAAACTAGAGTGCTCCAACTACAGACCAATCAGTGTACTAAATCAGGACTATAAGCTTTTTACCATTATCCTTGCCAAAAGGTTAGAAAATATACTGACAGACCTAATTCATTTAGACCAAACAGGTTTTATAAGACAAAGACAGACACAAGACAACATTCGACGCACTTTACACATAATTCATCATATAAAAAAATATAACTTAAATGCAGTCATATTGGGATTAGATGCTGAAAAAGCATTCGATTCGGTTGACTGGTCTTTTCTATATAGAATCTTATCCAGTTTCAATTTTCATAACAACTTCATTAGAACTATACAGGCTTTATATAAAAAACCAACAGCTAAAATAAGGATTAACGGTAATTTATCATCATCTTTTGAACTGGAAAGAGGATGTCGTCAGGGCTGCCCCCTGTCTCCACTGCTCTTTGCAATCTTCATAGAACCTCTGAGCCATTGGATAAGACAAAACCAAAAAACTCAAGGTATTACACTTGGTCAGAAGGAACATAAAATAGCACTCTTTGCTGATGACATTTTAATATACCTAGGGCAGCCGAACACTTCTTTACCAGAACTAACCTCAGTTTTTTCAGAGTATGGAGATTTATCGGGGTACAAATTAAACATGCATAAAACCCAAGTTTTAACATTCAACTATGACCCAAATCATTATTCACTAAGCAAACTCAAAACTAACTGGGAGTCGGAATCTATGAAATATCTGGAGGTCAATATCCCGAAACAACTCAACAAAATTATATCACTAAACTATGATCCACTGGTGACAAAAATAAAATCTGACCTAGCAAGATGGAATATGATACCATTCTTGGGTACTGCACAAAGAATTGAAGCAGTCAAAATGAATATACTTCCACGTCTTCTATACCTTTTCCAAACAATACCGGTAGAACCTCCCAAAAAAACATGGCAGGAGCTGGACAGAAGGATCTCAAGATTCATATGGCAGGGCAAGAGACCTAGAATCAGATATAGAACCCTACAGCTAAACAAAGACAAAGGTGGGCTCGCGCTGCCAAATATCAGGGACTACTTTAAAGCCGCACAAATTAAAACTTTAGTAGAGATATGTAACCCAGTCTACACTGCACAATGGAAGGAGATCGAATGCCAAATAACAAGTGACATCCCCCTACAGGCGATAATGGGGAACAATGCCTTACCTAAGCTTTTGAATAACACTAACCCGTGGATAGAGACCCCGCTAAAAATTTGGTTTAAGATAGTCAGAGAGAATCAAACTAAAGAGCCCTATCGACTTCTGCAATGGATTGCCTATGATCAGGACTTTACTCCTAATAAAACAGACACCAGATTTAAAAAGTGGAAGGAGAAAGGGCTGATAAAATATTACGATTTTTTTAAAGGGCAAATCTTAAGAAGTTTTGAAGATTTGAAAAAACAAGGCCTAATAAATCAAGACCTTTACAGGTTCTTCCAGCTTAGACACCACATAAACAATATACTTAAAAAGGAGGTTTTGGAAAGGGCCCAGTCAGGTGTTCTGAAGGTCTTCTTAATGGCATATAAAGGGATCCCAGGGATCAGATACATTTCTAAAATATACCAAGGTCTTCAAGACTTAAAAGGAGACAACACATCTTATATAAAAGAGAGATGGGAAAAAGAGGGGAATTTCACTTTACAACTGGAAATATGGGAAAAGCTAAATAAACAGCAATGGAAAAGTACCTCATCCCTGCAGTGGAGAGAATTTGGATGGAAAAACTTGGCAAGATTTTTCAGAACACCTGCACAAAACAAATTTACCCATAAGGGATTGAACTGTTGGCGCTTGTGTGGTGAAAAGACTGCAAATCATTTTCATGTGTTTTGGTCATGCCCAGTTATCCACCAATATTGGACCAAGGTACAGACAATATTGGGGAAAATATTCAAAATTACAGTTCCCTTTTCTTTTGTAACTTTGTATTTGGGTTTACTACCGGACTCACTGGAAAGACGAGGAGAAAAATACTTATTCAATGTTTTAATATTGGCAAGCAAAAAAGCTCTAACTAAAAAATGGATGTTGAAGGACTGTCCTACACCTGAAGATTGGACTAACGTGATCCAAGACATTTACTCGATGGAAAAGTTGACATTCGCACTGAGACAGGACATGGATGGGTTCATGAACTTTTGGCAACCCTGGACCGCATATGTGTCTTCCATTAGATCTAATCTTTGACAAATACCATTTCAATAATGGTTCCGCTCTTTGTTCCATCCCTACTCAGATGCTCTTTTATCTTTATTTACTTACTTTTTCTTTTTGTTTGTTTTTTACTGGTTTGTTTGTTTTTTTGTTATTTGTTTTTTTTTCTCTTTAATTTCACTTTTTCTTTCACTTAAAAAAAAAAAAAAAGGGGTGTTGTAAGAATTAATCTTCCAATGTTGTCAGATATCAGAAAATAAGGGAACATGTGATGAAAATGTAAACAATGCATTGCTGTAACGACCTGTATACCCTTTACAAAAACTTAAATAAAAAAAAAAAAAAGATCTGATACTACCATATTATCCTAACAGAGCACTACGCTCCCAAAATGCAGGATTACTTGTAATACCTAGAATCTCCAAAAGTAAAATGGGAGGCAGAGCCTTCAGTTATCAAGCTCCTCTCCTGTGGAACCAGCTGCCAATCTGGATTCGGGAGTCAGACTCGATCTCTGTTTTTAAGAATAGGGCTAAAACCTACCGTTTTCATGTAGCCTACAATTAGGGAGGGATCATGTGTAGGTAGGTAGGTAGATAGATAGATAGATCGATCTTTAATTGTCACAACGAAATTCAAACTGCTCTCCAGTCAGTGCCCCATTTATAAAAACATTACCCCATTATAAAAAACATAAAAAAATCAGATAAAATAATAATTAAAAGAATAAATAACAAGCCACATTCACACAGACATCAACACAGGACATCATGCATACACAGTCATTGCAAGGAGCATTCAACAGCCGGGGGACCTCCAACAATGCTCTGGGCCTCACTCCTTTCTTCACTCTCAATGAATTTTTTTTTTTTTTTTTTTTTTCCTGGTCATTAACATCCGTTTGTTCTCTCCCATAGATTGAGTCACCATCGCGCTGTTCGCTCTCTACATGTCTGTTCTTTTCATCTTCTCTGTCCCCTCACCCCCCAGACAGTCGCAGCAGATGACTGCCCCTCCCTGAGCCTGGTTCTGCTGGAGGTTTCTTCCTGTTAAAAGGGAGTTTTTCCTCTCCACCGTCGCCAAGTGCTTGCTCACAGGGGATCGATTGATTGCTGGGGTCTTTCTGCAACTGTGGGGGTCCCCCCTACACTTAAAAGTGCTATGAGATGACTGTTGTTGTGAAATGGCGCTATGTAAATTGAATTGAATCTCCTTGGCAAGGAGATAAAATTTCTGGCGAGGCGGCCCACCACCGAGAAATGTTACCAGAGGAAACCCTGAGATTGTGGAAATGATGAGGCCAAGTTACGATCAGACGAAGTTTATTCACACGCTCACATCATCATACACAGAAAGCACTGAATAGCCAAACCAGGTTTCATCCCTTAAAACTCCACAGATCATCTCACATCTGCATGACATTTCACCTCCACCATACATTTTCCTTAAACCCCCAGCTCTCTCTTCCTGCCAACTCCCCATGAGGTCCCTGCCTATTGTTCTCTTGTGTCTAACCACTGTCTCCTGACTGAGACGCTGTCTGCTGACACAACCACAATATACATTGCTATATCACCAATATGTATCGCCATAATCACCCCCCCAGACAAGAGTTTCAGTCGGCACGTCTTTTGGGCTTCAGTCTCCTCCCATATCTGCTGTAACGGGGGTCTCTGTGCCGGCGGGGGGCTGCTGGACGTGTGTCTGACTGTGGGTGGGCCAAGGGGAGGGGGGGGGACTTCGCTCTGCCTGTGTGGCTGTCCTGGTGAATCGTTTGCCTGGGGAGCTCTCAGTGGGGGTCTTCCACGCCGAGGGGTCCGAGCCAGCAGCACTTGCTCGTCCGCCACTACAAAGGCGGGCTTAAGTCTGTCTATGCATATTTTCTCCCAACGCCGCCCCCCCCCCCCAAGTCTAACAAAAAATGCTTGTCCCCTGTTTCCAGCACTCTGAACGGGCCATCATAGGGTGGGCGCAATAGCGGGCGGTGGGCATCGTGTCTGACGAACACAAACGCCGTGTTCTTCAAAGTTTTTGGCACAAAAGCGCATGGGAAACAGTGGTTGGCCGGGCCGGGCAGCGTGCCTGTGTCTGCACTACGCTGCAAACATTGAGACGTGCAGCTGTCCGGCGCGGGATTATCTGGCAAAAAATCCCCGCAGCCGCAGTGGCTGAGAAAAAACAAGCTCAGCCGGGGAAGCCTCCAAATCCTCTTTTGGTGCGGAACGCAACCCCAATAAAACCCACGGTAACCAGTCAACCCAATTTGCATCTGTCAACGAAGCCCTGAGTGCTGCTTTCAGTGACCTGTGAAAATGCTTGCATAACCCATTTGCCTGTGGGTTGTACGCGGTTGTGCGGTGAATAGCAACACCCAGGCTGCGGGCCATCGCGGACCAAAGTGGTTGCTGCCAGCAGGACTGCTTCTGGCCAGCGTGTGGTGCGGTCCACCACTGTCAGAAGGTGCGTGCACCCCTGCGACGGCGGGAGGGGGCCCACGAGGTCCACGTGAACATGGTCGAATCTTTTAGCCGGTATCCTAAATGGCTCCAAAGGAGCCTTGGTGTGTCTGTGCACTTTGGCTCGTTGGCACGCTACGCAGGCTGCAGCCCACTCGTTCACTTGTTTGCGCAGGCCTGGCCACACGAATTTCGCTCCCACCATTTTGACTGACGCACGCACTCCTGGGTGCGCCAAAGCGTGAAATGACTCAAACACGCGGCGGCGCCACGCGACCGGGACCACCGGGCGCGGGCATCCCGTGGAGACGTCGCAGATTGGGGGGGGGGGGGTGGCTGCCATCTTGCAGCACTCTGCTCTCCAGCCTTAACCCTGTTGGTCCAGACTGGAGCACGCACACGTCCGTATCGCTAATCTGCCCTGCGGTCATGGCTGTATAATCTATCCCTACGCAGACCGGGGCCACTACCGCGCGCGAGAGGCAGTCCGCCACCACATTCAGTTTACCCGACACATGTTGAATATTGGTCTTAAACTCCCAAGATCGTGGCCAGCTGTCTCTGCTGCCGGCCTGACCATGGTTCCGAAACCCTGGCCATCGCGAACGTCAGCGGCTTGTGGTCCACAAATGCGGTGAAGCTGCACCCTTCCAGCCAGAACTGGAAGTAGCGTATAGCCAGGTGGAGAGCCAGCAACTCTCTGTTGAACGTGCTGTATTTATGCTCACTGTCACGCAAAGCCCTGCTGAAAAAAGTGAGCGGCTGCCAAGAACTGGCGACACGTTGCTCCACGACGGCCCCTATGGCCACGTCCGAGGCGTCGGTCATGAGCGCTATCCGGGCCGCCAGGTCTGGGTGCGCCAACAGTGCGGCGTTTGCCAGGGCTGCTTTAACCTCAGAGAACGCCTGCTCATGCTCCGGAGTCCATTCGACTCCATCCGTGGGTTTCCGTCTCTTGAGCGCGGCGTACAGTGGCTGCATGAGCTGAGCTGCGCGGGGGAGGAAACGGTTATAAAAGTTAAACATCCCCAAAAATTCCTGCAGCACCCTGACTGTCTGAGGCCGGGGGAAGTTCGCCACAGCGCGCACTTTGTCGGGCAAGGGTATCGCTCCCTCCGGTGAGACTCGGTGCCCCCCAAAAAAATCAATCCTCGTCAAGCCGAACTGGCACTTCGCTAGGTTGATTATTAACCCGTGTTCCTCCAACCTCTGGAAAACCGTCCTGAGGTGGGTTACGTGTTCGTCTTCGGACGCGCTGGCTACCAGGATATCATCCAGGTAGACGAACACAAACAGGAGATCGTGCAGCACCGCGTTCATCATGCGCTGGAACATCTGTGCCGCTCCTTTTAATCCGAAAGGCATGCGCAGAAACTCGAACAAGCCAAGCGGAGTTATTACTGCTGTTTTGGGTATGTCCTCCTCGCGCACTGGGACCTGGTGGTAACCGCGGACCAGGTCTATTTTAGAAAAAATGCGCACTCCGGCGAGGTGAACGGAAAAATCCTGAATGTGGGGAATCGGGTAGCGGTCGTGTGCTGCGGCGTTATTCAACCTGCGGAAATCGCCGCACGGTCGCCACGATCCCTCAGCCTTAGGGACCATGAGTAGCGGGGATGCCCATGGGCTGTTCGATCACCTGATGATGCCCAGCTTTTCCAGGTTGGCAAACTCCTCGCGCGCTATGGCCAGTTTAGCTGCTTCCAAGCACCGAGGTCGTGCGAAAACAGGTGGGCCCGGTGGTGGTGATAAAGTGCTCCACCCCGTGTTTAGCGAAGGCCGCTGAAAACGTCGGGACCGTGAGTGCTGGGAACTGAGTGAGCAGTGTGTTGAACTTACCGCCTGGAGCTGTGACGCTGGCTTGTGTTACTGGCCCGGCCCCTCAAGCTGTACAGGGGAGAGAGTCAAAGGACAGTGCATTAAGCAGGCGCCTGTTAGCAACATCAACTAATAAACCATGCGCACACAGAAAATCAGCTCCCAGGATCGGGAAACTCAGTGCTGCTATGACAAAAGTCCACTCGTATGTGCGGCCGTGTAGAGATAAAGCCAGGGTTCTCTCACCAAAGGTCTTAATGTCCGAGCTGTTTACTGCTACCAGCCCAGGGCCGCTGGGTCCTGCCAGCCGGTCAGCGTAGGTCGGCAGGATGATGCTCTTCTGAGCTCCGGTGTCTACAAGGAAACACCTCCCTGAGCGCGAGTCCGTCACGTAGAGCAGCTTGTTCTCTTTGCCGGCGGTCGCAGTTGCTACCGACTGCAGGCTCTGGCATTTCCTGAGCGCTTGAATTGGCACGGTGGCGTACATCTGCGTGCGTTCCCTCCAAAGTGGCGGTGGTAGAAGCAGAGCGTGTCTCCCTGGCACTCCTTGGCTCCTCACCTCCTCTGGTCGTCTCGCTGGGTTCCGACGTCGCTGCGTTCACCGTGAGCGCTCTGGTGGTGAGGATGATCCGATCTGCCTCCTGGGCTAGCGCACGGTAGTCACACGCGGCCAGCAGCGGCGAATTGGCCAGGACCGCTCTCGCCTCTGTTGGAAGGTTCCGGAGGAAAAGGTGGGCAAACAGAAAATGCCCGTCGTCCGTGCCCATTAACGCCAACATCTTCTCCATCAGATCGACGGCCGAACCATCTCCTAACTCGAAATGCCTCAGGAGCCTCTCTGCTCTCTCATAGTCCAAGAGCGTGTAGCGCCGAATCAGCGCAGCTTTGAGAGCCTCATATCTGCCGTGGGCTGGGGGCTGGTCAAGCAGGCTCGCTACCTGCTGAGCTGTGCGAGCGTCCAGCGCTGCAACCACATGGAAAAACTTGGGTGTCGTCTGTCGTTATTCCCCAGAGGGCGAACTGGGCCTCGGTGTGGTGGAACCAAGAGCGCAGGTTGTGCTGCCAAAAGTCCAGTAGCTTGACTGCAACAGCACACGCGTTGCTGGGGCTTCCCTTCCGGGCCGACTCCAGGGTTCTTGCCTCGTGTTCCATAATACGTCCAGGGTCACCAGTGTGGAGAGTGTGGAAATGATGAGGCCAAGTTACGATCAGACGAAGTTTATTCACACTCTCACATCATCATACACAGAAAGCACCGAATAGCCAAACCAGGTTTCATCCCTTAAAACTCCACAGATCATCTCACATCTGCATGACATTTCACCTCCACCATACATTTTCCTTAAACCCCCAGCTCTCTCTTCCTGCCAACTCCCCATGAGGTCCCTGCCTATTGTTCTCTTGTGTCTAACCACTGCCTCCTGACTGAGACGCTGTCTACTGACACAACCATAATATACATTGCTATATCACCAATATGTTTCGCTATAATACCGCATATCGCGGTGTTGAACTGTCCACCATCACCGCAGGGGAAAAAATTCCTCCACCGTGACAGCAATATTTAGAAGGGACTATTTTTTTCTCAGCTGCACAAAATAACTGGTTAAACAAATAAATCATACTATTTTGTCCAGTATTGTTGTCATTTAATAAATTGTGCTTGTGGAACTGTTGTATATAAGCAGTATTACACTGGAGGTCATTATGGTATCGTAGCGACATTTCTAAATTGTCACTACACTGGGGGAAACAGGAAGTCCGTGATGGTGACATGGTTCAAAAGAGCAAATATTATGCTGGGTTAAAAGAAATTGCCAATTTATTAACAAACAAGACTAAAAACTATGGGGCAGATTTACTAACATGCTGCGCCATCGCAAAAACCCTATTTTGGCTTTAAAAAACTACTGTTGAGATTTATTAAAGGGTGCAGGGCAAAATTAGTGGTGGAAAGGCGTGGACTATATCAATTTTGTGCCTGGCCTCATTGCATATGTATTTGAGGGAGATGTTATGTCAACGTGCAAATATGAGAAAGGGGAGTGTTTAAATGATGTGGCGCAAGGTGATCTACTAAGGTTTGTGGCTGTCAGTATCCTGCGCCAGGATTTAACATCCCCAAAATTTTGTCTTAATTCATCTGCGCCTGATGACAGCAATCACTGGGCATGTGGCCAAAGAGAGAAGCTTGTCCCTGCGCGTGACTTTATTTGGCATGACAGAACAGATTAATATGAACAGAAACGATCTCACAGAGATTGGTTATGTGCTGAACTGGACATCATCCGGCAGAGGATTTTTTAAAATTTCATTTGTTTATATATAGCCTAATAATAATAATTTATTTCATTTATAACACACTTTACATCTTGGGGCAAAATCACTACACAAATAGGATTAAGAGCAAAAATAAAAGCCAACATTAAGTACATACGATGACACACCAGGACATCCCTGGTGAGAAATGCTCTCAAATATTTTACCTGGTAAAATAAAGGTCAAATAAATAAAATGAAAAGACTTTCCTAGACAATGAATTTGTATCCATAAAATAGTACAGCCCTTTCTACCTGGAGTGGAAAAAAAAGGAGCACAGATCGATATACATCCCCCAACACTGCAACATGGTAGTAACTCACTGACAGCAGTCTCTGCTGCGGCTGTCCGAGGAATAAGTAAATCGTGTGTGTTTAATTTTATTATGTTCCAGACTTCAGAAAAGATAAAATACACATACAGTATTTATGAAAAGTCATGGACTGGGAGAACAAAACCCCAGAGTCTCTATCAGACCATCTTGATTGTTCTTGTGTTAATAAAATAAACACACTGGTCAATAATCAATTTATTCAGGAGTAGTCCTTAATTTATACATATTAAACAAAGGAGTCTGCCATGTGAATGAAAATCAAAACTTTGGTATATGATGAACAAAATAAACCATTTTATTGGGGTTTGCACTTAAACAAAAGCTAAAAAGCTTAAAAAAAAAAAAGCTTTAAAAAACTATTATGCTCCTCTGAACTGGCTGTGCCTGTGCTGATGACCCGCTTCCTCATCAGGTGTGCTTGTGCGCAATTTTGCGGTGCTCTTGGTGGATGGGTGATCATTATTGAAATGAAGTGACTGCATCTGTGTTCATAATTTGGCGTGTCGATAGTAGATCAATTGCAAAAATTGGCCACTTCCTGAGACGCTCTGTCTAATTTGCGCACTTGCTAATTTGCACTGCCTCAGTAAATCTGACCCTAAGTGTGCAAAACTTAATCCAAAGTAACCTCAGTGAAAACACAGCGGTCAACAAAAAATATGGCGTTCTCCTCTTGGTGCGGTCAGCAGGTGATAGATATAAAACACCAACCATCACCGCCCACCCTCGTGACCCCACACCATCCAACCACTGTGAAGAAAAACAAACAACTAAATACATATAATTGACATCAATTATCATCTCATCACATTTCGCTCCTACATACAAGCCCTTAATTTTTTTGAAGGCGCCGTAAGAAGAGGTGGCCGTACCAGCAGCAGCTCTCTTGTGTCTGTGTTTTTATCCGCTTATTCTTGTATATAGTTGTCTTTTCACCATGGCTCGGTGGTAAGACTCGGATTAACAACTGGACCAAGTTTCTTCTATTTTAGCCCCGTCTTTCTCTTATGTTTTTCTTCCTCGGGGCAATGATGAACAACAGAGGTAGGGGCAAATGCAATGTTTACCACACAACCAGCTGATCGCAATGAGAAGGTCAGCGCTGCTGCCTGGAGCGAAGCCCCTCATCCCACATGAGCTCAGGGGGAAATGTTGTGAAAGAAGGGCTGGAACTAAAAAGAAGAATGAGGAGGAGAAAGCATAAACCACCTGTACCGATGTTCATCACCGGTAACATGAGGTCATTGGGAAACAAAGCAGATGAACTCACTGTGCTGGTCAGGACGCAAAAGGAATATCATGAGTGTAGTATCATGTGTTTTATAGAGACGTGGTTACACTTACAGATCCCAGATATCAACGTAGCGATACCTGGCTTTAAGACTATCCGATGGGACAGGGACGCTATTAGTAGTGGGAAAAAGAGGGGAGGAGGATTGGCACTTCTTGTGAATGAAAGGTGGTGTAATCCAGAACACATTTATGTGAAAGAAAAACACTGAAGCCTGGACATTGAACTACTGCCTGTGAGTATGCGACCCTATTATATGCTGCAAGGATTCATGTGTGTCGCTGTAATTATCGTCTATGTCCCTCCGTCAGATGACGCAGCAGTGGCCTGTGACATCATCAGCTCCATTACTGCCACATTACTGGAGAAGCACCCCGACACATTTATGGTCATCACAGGTGATTTTAATCATGTCTCACTGGGAAAAACACTACCCAACTTTCACCAGTTTGTTGATTGTCCCACCAGAGAAAATAAAACACTGGATCTACTGTATGCCAATGTCAGAAATGCATAGAGTGCCACAGCTTTACCCCCCATTGGCAACTAGTATCACAACATGGCCCTGTTATCACCCAAGTGTGTTCCCCTTGTGCAAAGGCTGCCTGCTTATACACGGACTGTGAGGAGGTGGGCACAGGAGGCTGCTGGACTGTAGGACTATTTTGAGATGATGGACTGGGGTGTACTCTGAGAACCACATGGGGTAGACATAGACAATATGACCAACTGCATCACAGAATACATCAGATTCTGTGAAGACAACCATGCCAGCTCAGACTGTACCTTGTTTCCCCAACAACAAACCATGGGTCACCAGTGACCTGAAAGCACTTCTGAACAAGAAGAAGAGAAATTTTAGGTCTGGAGACAGAGAGGAACTGTGAAGAGTGCAACACAAACAGAGAGATACTGAGGAGGTGTAAAGACAATTACAAGAGGAAGTTGGAGGATAAACTCAGGCAAAATAATACTAAGGATGTGTGGGTGGGAATGAAACAAATAAGTGGGTGTAAGAGGAGAGACCGGCAGACATCTGGGAGCCTTCAGAGAGCTGATGAGCTGAAACTGTTTTTAAATAGGTTGAAGTCACCGTCTGTCACCCCTACAACACAGCCAGGCATCCACACACCCCTCCCCCACCCTCCTGACACCCCTACAACAAAGCCAGACCCACACACCCCCCTCCCCCACCCTCCTGTGCAGCACCTCTCCATCTTCCCCCTCCCCCTCCTCTCGGGACACCAGCGCCCCCCCCCCCCCACATCACTGTGACTACAGACCAGGTGAAGAAACAGCTGGAGAGACTCCATCAGTGGAAGGCTGTGGGCCCAGATGGCATCTCTGCCAGGATCCTGAGGACCTGTGCCAACCAGCTAGCTTTGGTACTGAAACACCTGTACAACCTGAACCTGAGTCTGGAGAGAGTACCGGTGCTGTGGAAGACATCCTGCCTGGTTCCTGTCCCCAAGAAGTCATCTCCATCTGACCTGAATGACTATCGACCAGTTGCCCTCACATCCCATGCAATGAAGGTCCTGGAGAGACTGGTCTTCGCCCACCAGTGGCTGCAGGTGAAGACGTGGCTGGACCCTCTGCAGTTTGCATATCAGCCCCATTTATGAGTTGAAGATGCTGTCATCTACCTGCTGCAACGAGCCTATTTGCACCTGGATGGAGGAGGAGACACTGTGAGAATCACATTCTTTGATTTCTCCAGTGTCTTTAACACCATCCAGCCACTGCTGCTGGGTGAGAAGCTGCGGGTGGTGGGGGTCGACAGCTCTGTGATCTCCTGGATTACTGACTATCTGACAGGCAGGCCAGTTTGTCTGGCTGGGCAGTGTTTTGTCTGACGTGGTGGTTAGTGATATGGGAGCTGCACAGGGGACTGTGCTCTCTCCTTTTCTCTTCACCTTATACACCATTGACTTTCAGTACAACACCGAGTCATGTCACCTGCAGAAATTCTCTGATGACTCAACTGTTGTTGGGTGTATAAGAGGAGGAGAGGAAGGGGAGTGGACTGAGCAGAATCACCTGAGGCTGAACGTCAGCAAGACCAGAGAGATGGTGATTGACTTCAGGAAGAAGAGGATGTCTTCACAGCCATTGCAGATTAGGGGGGATGATGTGGAGGTAGTTGAGACTACAAACACCTGGGTGTCATGATCAGCAACAGACTGGACTGGAGATCCAACACCAATACTGCACACAAGAAGGGGATGAGCAGACTTTACTTCCTGAGGAAGCGGAGATCCTTTAATGTGTGCAACAGGATGCTGGAGCTTTTCTCCCAGGCCGTTGTCATCAGCGCCATCTTCTTTGTTGTTGTCTGTTGAGGAAGCAGTATCAGAGCCAGCGACACCAACAGAAGTCATAAGATTGCCAAGAGGGCTGGCTCTGTAATTGGTCTCAGGCTGGAGACCTTTGAGGCTGTGGTGGAGAGGACACTAAAACTGCGATCCATCATGGACAATCCTCATCACCCCCTCCACCACACACTGGACAGACAGCGAAGCACTTTCTCCAGCAGACTGCTACAGCTTCGCTGCCAACAGTTAAATACAGGAAATCTTTCCTGCCACATGCCATTTCACTGTACAACTAGAAAAGCACTCGGAGAGCGCAGACCTCCGCCAAGCGCCACAGTTCCCCCCATACAGTGTTTGTGTGTAGGTTTTCAGATTCCTTGACCACGAAAACATATGACTAGCAATTGGATTGACAATGATAGGATTAGTGGTTCAGTAGTTATTCACAAAAATGACATTTTCCGTAATGGCGGCCACAGTTCCGCCCATACAGTGTTTTGTGTACGTTTTCAGATTCCTTGACCACAAAAACATCTGACTAGCAATTGGATTGACAATGATAGGATTAGTGGTTCAGTAGTTATTCACAAAAATGACATTTTCCGTAATGGCGGCCACAGTTCCCCCCATACAGTGTTTGTGTGTACGTTTTCAGATTCCTTGACCATGAAAACATATGACTAGCAATAGCACGGTGATTCTCCGCATCCTCTGTGTTATCTCCCTGCCTTTTTTTCCCCCCCCTTTCTCATGCACTCTGCACTCTGTTGCCTTCTGTGTTTCACACTTTTAGACTTTGAACGAGGCATGACTGGCAATATCGAGCAGATCGTCTTTAAAAAAAAAAAAAAAAACCTCCTGGCGGAGGTAATAAGAAAAAAAATAAAAAATAAAAAAATAAAACTAAGCTCGACGAGCTTCAATAGCGCCTGAGTCGCTGCATTTCTTCTCTCGCTGCAGCACGGTGATTCTCCGCATCCTCTATGTTGAAAATGGCCCTCTCTCACAATGTTAAAGAATCCTTTGAAAAATTCCTGGATCCAGATGGTGATCCGGATCATCCCCAAAATTTAATCAGTTCTTCCTTGTACCATTTCCAACAACGCCTGAAAGTTTCATCGAAATCCGTCCAAAACTTTTTGAGTTATCTTGCTAACCAACAGACAGACAGACAAACAGACAAACCCCGGCAAAAACATAACCTCCTGCGGCCTGGCGGAGGTAATAACTCACTCTGATGTTGAATTCTGGTCATAACTATGCTGCCTTACTGCATCTTACAGTTGAATTGGTACCTCACATTTCACTCTGCACCTGATAGTCCTGCATTGTACAGCGGGTATGATTCATGTATCAATATGGGTCACCATCTATTCATCACTGAAGTATATAAGGTTTGGTTTTTGTTTTGTTTTTTTAGCAGTTTTACTTTCCATGGGTCCTTTGTCTATAATGCTGTGTGCGTTTCTGTCGTTTGGTTGTCTACTGTCATGCTGCTGTTACACTGTAATTTCCAAGTTTGGGATCAATAAAGTCCATCCATCCATCTAATTATTAAGCTATTCACTAATAAATACCAACAATAACACTGTAGGAGACGATTAAACAGTGAAATTCTTCTCAACCCACTGTATTTCATCCTAAAAAAGTCCATGGAAATACACTCAAGACTGGCCAAAACAGATTTTTATCAGTCTATATTCAGTCTGTGAGTCAAATCAAATCTCGGAGTCAAGTCCAAACGTCACCATTTTGTCTTAATTTATCCAGTCTCTGCTTCCTGCAGTAGGCAAACTTTAGTTATAGGTCGATCTAAGTAGTTGGTCTTTGTTTTCATGTGGACGTGACACATGAAGCCTCTTCTGTCTGGAAATGTTTGCACTACTTCTCCCATTATCCAAGAGTTCCGAGGTGCTGTGTGATCCACTATGAACACCTGCCAGCTGATAAATGACACTACACAGCAATCAGCTGACACTTCTGAGGAAGACTGCAATGGACAGTTGAAACATGTAAAGGTAAAAACATCTCCTTTTTATCCTTGTCTGTAACAAGACAAACAAAAAGCTAATAATTGAAAAGACGACAAAATGAACCTACTTGAGCAACTATGAGCACTATATCCTCCGGAATAATGTTACGTTTCACCTCTTTCCATCGCTGATGTTCCTGTAGGTGAGGGAGGTACTCCTTAACCCACCTTTTCCAGAACAGGTCTGGCATATACTGAATCTGTTTTAATCTCCTACGAGCATACTGTATATGTCTGTATTTTCAAAGTTTCCTGGTGGTAGGGATGGTTGGCTTTTCAATAACACCAGGTGATTCCGTGTTAATGCTTCCAGATCATTAGGATCTGTAGATACTTTAGCAATTGGGTGGCTATTAATTATAGCTTCTACTTCACACAGCATTGTACACAGACCTTCTTCATCCAAGTACTGCGTGTTCAATGTAGAAATAATGACCTTCCTCACAGACCTGATCAATCTTTCCCAAGAACCTCCATGATGGGAAACTAGTGTGTATGTGGGGGGGGGGGGGGGAGTAAAAGTCCATTTTATCCCCTTTTGAAGAAGCATGTCATTAATCTGGGACAGATTCCATTGCTGTATTGTGGTTCTCAATTCACATTCAGCTCCTATAAAATTAGCTCCTATAAAATTTGTTCCATTATCAAAGCATAGTTCTCGAACTTGGCCACGTCTCGCTATAAAGCGTCTCAGTGCATTTATAAAGGAGTCCGTGTCTAGTGAAGATGCCACCTCAGTGTGGATTGCCCATGTAGCCATGCATGTAAAGATGACACCATACCTCTTCACTACACAACTCCTACTCTTTACATCGAAGGACCCAAAGTAGTCCACTCCAACACATGTAAATGGTGGTTCATCTGGAGAAACTGTCAATCAGTAAATCAGCCACTTGCTGACACACTAGTTGACTATTAAGTCTTCAGCAAACAATATACTTTGAGAGGATCTTTCTAATAGCAACACAAGCCCCTGTGATCAAATACTTCGCCTGCAGTTTAGACAACATGTGATTACAACCACCATGCCCCACCTGTTGATGAATAACATCTTAACAAGATGTTGATGATGTGAGATAGCAATGTGGGTAAAAGTTTCTCTCTCTTGTCTTCAGGACTGATGATTAAAACTTCTGTTTTGCCCTGGTTGAGCTGTAGGAAGTTCTCCACCACCCATGACTTTATATCTAAAATACAGTTCAAAAGGGCATTAATTGGTTTTGTGTCTTCAGGAGATCAGGTTCAGGTTCAGGTTACATTATTTGTACCCGTAGGTAGATTTGTTTTGCAGTCTGGTGACATCCATATTTACAAGCCACAATTACATTCAACATAAACACAAACACGGGCACACATGAAGCTGACTATAAACATGATAAAAATACTCAAGGCTCCATCAATCAGGATATAAAGACAAAGAGATGAGAGATAAACCGGAGGATAAGAATAGGCCTTGATAAGATGTGGCAATGTACAGCTGTGTATCATCAGCATCGCAAAGTAAATTGATGGCGTGTCTGCTGATAACATCCCCAAGTGGTAGCATATAAAGATGAAAAAGTGTTGGGCCTAAAATTGAACCCTGGGGTACCCCACACTTGATTTTCGTGGATTCCCAAAGAGCATGTATCCATTCTGAATCAGAATCAGATTTATTGCCATTGTTCATGTAGTACACAAACTAGGAATTTGTCTCGGTGCAATGCTGCAACATAAAACATGGAGTAGCACTAAAGATAAAAATAAAAAACTATGCATGCAATAAAATGTAGAATATGAATGAGTAATACTAATCTATGCAATTTTTAAATATATTAACAAGCAGCAGATATTGATAACAAACTGATTAAGAAAGCTAGCTCTGTCCTGGGGCAGCGCCTTGATCCGATGGAGGAGATAGGAGAGAGAAGGACGGTGGCTAAACTGTCATCTCTGCTGGAGTCCGAGTTCCACCCTATGCAGGACATACTGAATGCACTGAGGAGCTCATTTAGCAGCAGACTACATCATCCCAGGTGCACAACCGAGAGGTTTTGTAGGTCCTTCCTACCAACGGCTGTCAGACTGTACAACCTAAGCAGGGCTGCTCGCAGAGATAGCAAAAAGACGTAACAAACTAATAGTTTTTTGAATGCAAAAGATGCAATAGACTTACACAATGGTCCCCTCCGGCATACAACTAGGAACATACCGGTCGCTATGGAGGGTGAGAATATGTATGGGCACATAATCATACCATGTAGGATAACTAAGTAGACGGTTATGCTGTTTCATTCCATCTAGCAACAATGCTCTGCACTGTGTGTGTTTATATATTTACATATTTATTCCATCTAGCTACAATGCTCAGCACTGGGTGTGTTTATATATTTATATATCTACATATTATTCCATCTAGCTACATTGCTCCGCACTGTGTGTGTTTATATACTTGCATATTTATTCCACCTAGCTGCAATGCTCCGTACTGTGGGTGTTTATATATTTACATATTTATTCCATCTAGCTACAATGCTCTGCACTGTGTGTTCATATATTCATATATTTATTCCATCCAGCTACAATGCTCTGCACTGTGTGTCTGTGTGTGTGTGTATATATATATATTTTATAGTAATACGTACATATGTATATTAGCTGCTCTTGCTTGCTTGTTTTTTTCTTGCCTTCTGATTGTTGCTCTGAGTGTTGCTATCCCTGTGCTGTTGCAATCCTGGAATTTCCCCGTTGTGGGACTAATAAAGGCTTATCTTATCTTATCTTATATTGTGGAATTCCACATAGTGCAGTCGGTAGTGCAAAAGAAAACCGTGATAATTATCATGAGTCTGGTTGAGCTGCTGTACTTAGTGCACGAGAGTCTAATAAGTCACTTAGTGTTCAGCAGTCTGATGGCAGAGGGGAAGAAGCTGTTCATGTAGCGGGAGGTTTTAATCTGAATGGACCGAAGTCTTCTGCCTGAGGAGAGGGGGGCAAACAGTGCGTGTCCAGGGTGTGAAGGGTCGGCTATGATCCGACCTGCACGCCTCCGGGTCCTGGAGATGTACAGGTCCTGGAGGGATGAGAGCTTGCAGCCGATCACCTTCTCAGCAGCGCGCACAACGCGCTGCAGTTTTAGTCTGTCCTTGGCGGTGGCTCCTGCGTACCACACGGTGATGGAGGTGGTGAGGATGGACTCGATGATGGCCGTGTAGAACTGCACCAACATCTTGGTGGGTAGCTTGAGCTTCCTCAGCTGCCGCAGGAAGAACATCCTCTGCTGGGCCTTTTTGATGAGGGAGCTGATGGTCGGCTCCCACTTGAGGTCCCGGGTGACGGTGGTGCCCAGGAAGCGGAAGGAATCTGCAGTGGTGATGGGAGAGTCTGTGAGGGTAAGGGGGGGCAGAGGGGCTGTGACTTTTCTGAAGTCCACGATCATCTCCACTGTCTTCAGAGTGTTCAGCTGCAGGTTGTTGTGGCTGCACCAGGACGCCAGCAGGGCCACCTCTCTCCTGTAGACGGACTCGTCACTGTTGGAGATGAGCCCGATGAGGGTGGTGTCGTCCGCAAACTTGATCAGCTTGACAGACTGGTGGCTGGAGGTGCAGGAGTTGGTGTTCAGGAAGAAGAGCAGGGAGGAAAGTACACAACCCTGGGGTGATCCGGTGCTGATGCTAACAGAGTCTGAGACAGTCTTTCCCAGCCGCACATGCTGCCTCCGGTCCGTCAGGAAGTCGGTGATCCACCTGCAGAGGGAGTCAGGCATGTTGAGCAGGGACAGCTTGTCCTGGAGCAGAGCGGGGCGGATGGTATTGAATGCAGAGCTGAAGTCCACCAACAGGTTCCTGGCGTAGGTTCCCGGGGAGTCCAAGTGCTGCAGAATGGAGTGGAGGGCCAGGTTGACCGCGTCATCCACAGACCTGTTGGCTTTGTAGGCAAACTGCAGCGGGTCCAGGAGGGGAGTGGTGATGGTCTTGAAGTGGGGCAGGACCAGGTGCTCAAAGGACTTCATGACTACAGAGGTGAGCGCTACAGGTCTGTAGTCGTTAAGTCCAGTGATCCGTGGCTTCTTGGGGACAGGGACGATGGTAGAGGTTTTGAGGCAGGCCGGCACGTGGCATGACTTCAGGGAGGTGTGAAAAATGTCTGAAGACAGGAGTCAGCTCTTCCGCACAGTGTCTCAGGGTGGAGGGAGACACGCCGTCCGGACCGGGGGCCTTGCGCGGGTTCAGTCTGGAGAACTGTCTGTGCATGTCCTGCTCACTGATGTCAAGGGCAGGGGGGGAGGAGGGGGGGCGCCTTTGATGAAGTGGGGACCATGGAGGCAGTGGCGCTGGGGGGAGGGGGGAGTTGGACACAGCTGACGAGGTGTCAAAACAGGCATAGTGTTGGGACAGTTTTTGACAAAGGGCTTTGTCATCCTGACCCTTAGAAGCCTGAGGCCGATAGTTGGTGATTTGCCTCAGTCCTCTCCACACAGAAGCAGAGTCGTTAGCAGTGAACTGTTGCTGGAGTCTCTCAGAATACACAGATTTAGCTCTCCTCAGCTCTCTGCTAAACCGGTATTTGACCTCCCTGTAGCAGTCCCTGTCTCCACTTTTCAACACTGCTTCCTTTTCCTTCCTGATATGTCTGAGCTTAGCTGTGAACCAGGGCTTGTCGTTAGAGTAACTCACCCTGGTGCGCGATGGAAGAATGCTCTCCTCACAAAAGTGGATATACGAGGTCACAGTGTCCGTGTACTCATCCAGATCATGCGTGGCTCCTTTAAACATGCCCCAGTCAGTTATTTCCAAGCACGTGCGCAGCTCCTCCCCAGCTTCACTGGTCCATTTCCTCGTAGTGCTCACATCAGGTTTTGTGAGCTTCAGTCTCTGTCTGTATGTGGGAATCAGGTGGACCATCACGTGATCAGATAGTCCGAGCGCAGCGCGGGGAACAGCACGATACGCGTCCTTCACTGTAGTGTAACAGTGATCCAGCGTGTTCTCTCCTCTGGTGGGGCATTTAATAAACTGTTTGTATCGGGGGAGTTCGTGGCTCAGGTTGCTCTGGTTAAAGTCGCCAACCACAATAACCAGAGAGTCCGGAAAAGTCTGCTCCACTTGCTGAATGTGATCCGCGAGCGCGCGCTGAGCCTCGCGCACGTCCGCGTCGGGCGGGATGTAAACAGCGGCCAGGATGAATGAAGCGAACTCACGCGGGGAATAAAATGGCTTGCAGTTGATGAATAAATATTCCAGAGTGGGAGAACAGTGTTGGGAGATCACAGTTACATCGGAGCACCAGCTGCTGTTGATGTAAAAGCAGACTCCTCCTCCTGTGGTCTTGCCGGAGAGCCCCGTGTCTCGGTCTGCACGAAACAGCTGAAATCCCTCGAGGAGGAGCGCGCTGTCCGGTGTCGCTTCCTTGAGCCAGGTCTCAGTAAAGCAGAGGGCACACAAGGTGGAGAGGTCCTTAAATCGCATCAGCAGTCTCAGTTCATCTACCTTGTTATAGAGAGAATTGACGTTGGACAGAAATATCCCAGGCAAAGCCATGCGCGTGCCTCTCCTGCGAAGCCGCACGACAGCACCCGCTCGTCTTCCTCTCTTTCGCCATCTCACTTTTTGGGCTAAAAGGTGAACCAGATCGGCGGCAGGAGCCAAAAAAACTGGGAGTAGGTCCGTGGGAGTGAAAGTCCTGATATTTAGTAGCTCTTCACGGGTGTAAGAGCAGGCAGACACATAATTGACGAACAAAAACAAACAAAACAAACCGCAGCGAAGCACCATGGCGACCACTGTGGGCGCCATCTTGGCGATATTCTTACAAAATAGTGACAATCTGTGAGACAGGAATGAAACCATTCAAGAACAGTACCTGAGATGCCCACCAGGTGTTTGAGTCTGCTTAATAAAATGTGGTGATCTACTGTATCAAAGGCAGCACTGAGATCCAGCAGCTCCAGGATGGACAGCTTGTGGGAGTCCATGTTACACCAGATATCGTTAATTTTTAAAAGGACTGTCTCTGTACTGTGGCTTGTCTTAAAACCAAATTGAAATCTTTCAAAAATGTTCAGATCAATAACAAAATTTTTTAACTGGATTAAAAACTATTTTTTTCTAAAGCTTGACTTAAGAATAGTAAGTTGGATACTGTCACGAATGTCCTTCGGGGCAGAGAATTGAGACCAACTGTGAGTTTAGGCAATTTATTGAAAAAAAAAATGACAAAAGTGAAGTTCAACAAGGTGCTAAAAATACAAAATAACAACGAGGGAGAAAACTTACGAAAAAAGCATGCCAGAGCAGGAATAGGCTCTGGCAGAGATGAAGAGAAACGTGTAGAAACACTTTGTGAGTCAAGGCAGCAGCAAAAGAGAAAAAAATAACTCCCCTTAAATAGGGTCAAAACCATATACATAAGTGATGACAGATGTGGGTTCACATGAGCAGGCAAAGCGGTAATAATGAATGCAGATTGGGATCAGATGGAAGAGAGGAGGGAGGAGTGGCTGGACTTGACAGCTGACAGGGCGATGCCCACACAGAACACCAAACCAGAAACGCCACCCGACAGCTGTCAACCCAGGGAGAGAACACCAAAGGACAAATAAAAAGGGTAAACATAATCAAAAACAGACAAATAATTACAAATTGAAATAAAACATGAGCATAAAAACTGAGGCCTAAACAGAAAAATAGAAGGCAGTAATAAAACTCAAACGGCACAAAATGGAACAAATATGTATAAATATAGGGAAAAAGCCACGAGACTGAGACTGGCAGAACTTCCAGAGCTCAGCTCGTGACAGAGCCCCCCTCTCAAGGGGTGGAGACCAGACACCCCAGGGTAACACCAAATGAGAAAGAAAAAGCCCCCCCCCCCCGCAGGGGCACAACAATAACCAACCTAGAGTGGATGGTGTGGGGAACAGGCTAGGAGGGAATAAACAAAGTCCCACTCAGGACCCACACCAGCCAAAATCAGAGGATTAGGCCACCCCGGACCAAAGAGATGGAAAGTTCAGGTGGGTGACCAAAGTCCCAGGCCTGGCAGACGGCGAGGTGGAATGAGTCAGGTGGCCTGCCGGGGAATGTGGGCCACCCAACCCAATGGCCCAGTCCGTCAGGCGGTCAACCAGAGTTCTTCAGCCACCTGAACAGCCAGGGTGGCCAAGGAGGCAGCTGCTCAGCAGGAAGAAATGATGGTGGGCAGGGTGGAGGAGTCTGGGAAACCACAGTGGCATCTCGCACAGGAGGGGAGACCATAACGACATTGGATAGCGGAGGAGGAACCACGACAGCGTCTGGCAGAAGAAGAGGAACCATGACTGTGTCTGGCAGAAGAAGAGGAACCACAACGGCATCTGGTACAGGAGGAGAGGGGACCCCAACGGTGTCTGGCGAAGGAAGGGGAGCCACGGTGCTCTTGGGCAGGTCAGCAGCACCCCCGGTGGTCCTGGACTGGAACAAGGTAGCACTCGCGGTGGCTCCAGGCTGGAGCGATGCAGCATCCACGGTGGCTCTGGGCTGGAGCAAGGCTGCACTTGCAGTGGCTCCGGGCTGGAACGGAGCGCCCGCAACGACCTCAGTGGGAGGAGCTGGACCCACGATGATCTCAGGTGGCGAACCTGGACCCATGGAGACCCCTGGCAGATCTAACAGTACCTTGGTGACCCTGGGGGAGAGCTCAGACAAGACAAGCAGAGAGACTGGGTCAGGGTCACTGGCAGCGGTGGAGCATGGCGAGGTGAGTTCAGGCGTAGCCGACGGCTGCACCCAACTCTACTCACCAAGAACCAGGCAAGATTGGGCGGTGCAGTGGCGCAGTGGTTAGCACTGCAACTCAACCTTGGCCATGGGATCCCTGGTTCGATCCCAGCCCCTGACCAACAGTGATCTGTGTGGAGTTTGCATGTTCTCCTCGTGTCTGCGTGGGTTTACTCTGGGAGTTCTCTGGTTTCCTCCCACGGGCCAAAAACATGCAGGTTAGGTTAATTGGAGACTCTAAAAGTGGCCCTAGGTGTGAATGTGTGTGTGTGTGTGAATGGTAAAGGGATAGCGCTGTACTGTGGCTGCTTCATTCATCCAGGTGGATGTCCTCAATTTCCCCTCTGGGGATCAATAAAGTATACAAAAAGATTTCTTCAAAACAGACACAAGAAAAACAAAGGACAGCACTTGCCTGAGCTCAAGCTCCATCGCTGTCCAGGACTTCGTCTATCGAGGCCAAGATGTTTCGAGTGTCGTCTTTTGGAGTTCCAGCTCCAACTCTGCTGCACCGGCCCCTGCAGCAGGCATGGTGATTGGTGCAGTCCTGGTATCCTCCAGTGAGGTAACCAATGTAGGTGGTTCATCCAGTGTGGATTCTGGAGGTGGTTTTCCTGCTAGCCCTGGATCCTGAGTCACTGAAGTCAGGGGACGCTCTTTCGTCGGTGCAGGCTTCAGCTCAGTTTCCAGCTCTTCCAACATCCGGTGACACGATCCTGGGGCCGGTGGACACTCAGGAAGAGAAGGAGGAGACATGGAGAGAGCAGGTAAAAGGTGTATGGCTGCAGCAGACAGTGAGGACTCAGAGGACTGCACGGTCTGAGCCTCGCCACTGGGAATCAGACAAGGTAATTCATGTTTGAATGATTGAGAATGAACACTTGCCTGTGTTCTTGGAGCGTGATGTTTTCTGCTGCAGCTGGTGTGGAGTCGCCCCTTTCCGTGGTATGGTGGGCATGGGCCCCTCAGAGGATCGTGGAGGAGCCGTCCCCACCAGCACGGAGGTGAGCGGAGCCGGGAAGGACACCATTGACCTCTCAACAGTGGAAGGAATCACAGAGGAGAAGCAGGGATCAGCAGCTGCGCAGAGGGAGGAAGTTGACGATTCAGTCGGAGAAAAAAAGATGCCGAGAGCGCACTGCTGCGGGAGCCTTCTGCCTCGGTGAAAGAAAAACTACTGCCTCAGGGGTAGAGGCATTCCTCCGGTGAGATTTCCCTGGACAGCAGCGTTCCAGAGCAGGTGTGAGCGTAAGCGGGAACGGGTTTGGAGACTGGTGAGGCGTCGATACTTCTGAGGCTTGGGAACGCCTCCTCTTCGGCGCAGGCCCAGGTTTGTTCAGAGAATTCCTCACCATCTCATTTTTATCTCGTTGTGCAGCGCCACCACCAGAGAAATCTCCTCCACCCTTCAGCATGCTCTCGAAGCTGGGGGTACCGGGCGAACAGCTGCCTCCGCAAGGTCCAGGTACCATAAAGTGTCTTTTGGGGCAAAGCCACTGCGTGCCATGGAGATTAGCCCATCAATTTCCATTAGGACTTGCAGCACTCCCACCCAAGGCTTATCGGGTAACTGCTCCCACCTGCAGAGTCCGACACGATGCACTCCAGAAAAAGAAGCGAGTGAAAAGAAACAAAAAATCCACAAACTCACAGCAGCTGGGCCTCTACTGGCTGCTGCCATCTGTCATGAATGCCCTTTCGGGGGCAGAGAATTGAGACCCATGCGCCAACTGGTGAATTTTGGGCAATTTATTGAAAAAACAAACAAAAGTAAAGGTTCAACAAGGGTGCTAAAAATACAAAATAACAACGACGGAGTGATAACTTACGAGAACAGCATGCCAGAACAGGAATAGGCTCTGGCGGAGATGAAGAGAAACATGTGAAACACATGGTGAGTCAAGGCAGCGGGCAAAAAAGAACAAACTAACTCCCCTTAAATAGGGTCAAAACCATATACATAAGTGATTGACAGTATGGGCTCACATGAGCGGGCAAAGAGGTAATAATGAATGAAGACTGGATCAGCGGAAGAGAGGAGGGAGGAGTGGCTGGACTTGACAGCTGACAGGGCAATGCTCACACAGAACACCAAACTGGAAACGTCACCCGACAGCGGGTCAATACCAGGGGAGAGAACACCAAAGCAGAAATATAAAGGGTAAAACATCATCAAAAACAGACTAATATATAATTACAAATTGAAATAAAACATGAAGCGTAAAAACTGAGGCCTAAACAGAAAAATAGAAGGCAGTAATAAAACTCAAAAGGCATAAAATGCAACAAATATGTATAAATAAGGGAAAAAGCCACGAGACTGAGACTGGCAGAACTTCCAGAGCTCAGCTGGTGACAGATGCACGTCAATAATTACTGAAGATTTCAGGATCTAAATTACTCTTCAAAAAGATCTTCACCACAGCTGTTTTAAAGGCAGTGGGGGAAAAGTCCAAAGAGAGTAATTTACAATATTTAAAATCTCATGTTCATAAAATCTGTAAAATGTTTCAAAAAGTGATGTGGGAATCGGATCTAAAGGGCAGTAGGTCATGTTTACCTGGAAGAAAACTCTACCAAGCATCTTAGCATCAACCAGGGCACAACAGTCCAATGTTTCCTCAGCTAAAAGCGTGTCCAAGATTGCATTAAAACAGTCTTCTGGTCAGATAAAATGTTGGATCTATTAGAATCAATTTTGCACCTGAAGTTGTCTGCAAGTCTCTCACATAAAGAGTTGGATGGCAGCTTTGCGTGTTTATGAAAATCTGGGTTGATTTTGTAATCATTGATCACTTAAAGAACTTTAGAGTTATTGTTATGGGTTGGGATTATGTTGGCAAAATACTCTCTTCTTGATTTTTTGACTGCATCAGTGTACTGTATATTTTTAATTTATTCTGTAGTATTTGATAATTGATAGTTACAAATTCAAGTGGTTCTCCATTTACAGTGACTGCATCCGTAGTCAACGAGGTAATGTTCTTCCCTGGCTGAGGTTAAACAAGGACATTGGTTTTAAGATTAAGACGAAGTTTCTTGAAGCTGTTGTGGAGAACAATGATTGACCACTGCATGTCATGGAGGTTGTTTGTACACAGCATGCCATCATCGGTGTACAGAAGCTCAACTGGATGACTTTTAATTCAGATTTAAGTCTGTGAAAATTGAACAAGCTGCCGTACAGTCAATAGTGAAGATCGACTCCATTGGGAAGATTGTTTTGGATAAGTAACAGTAAGGCAGTGAGTTAGATGTTGAACAAACATGGAGTAATCACGCAGCCTTGTTTTACTTCGGTTTGAATTGGAAATGCTTCTGATAATGAGTTGTTGTGTTTGACAACTGCTGTCATATTGTCGTGTATAAGTCTCAGAATGGTCATTAACTTCGTGGAAGAGCCAATTCTCTGCAGAATAGTCCAGAGGACCTCATGATTTAGAGAATCAAAGGCTTTGGATAGGTCAGTGAAGGCCATAAACAAGTCCCGATTCCGCTCTTGAGATTTTTCCAATATTTGTCTTGCAACAAGTATCATGTCCATTGTTCCCCTTTTACTTCTAGATAAATAGATAGATAGATAGATAGATACTTTATTTCAAACAAAAAAGTATAACAAAAACAAAACAAACAACAAATGCAATAAAGTAACAGTATACACTGTTCGAAAGGGAGAAGGAAGAAGTGAACACTTATTAATTCCATCTCCTCTTTTCCATATATACACCCATGTGAATTATATACAAATTACCACCTTTAAGACCCCAAGTAAACAATTTACTGTATTTTTTACAAATCAACATTAACACCCATCCATCCTAACATACATTGATGTCCATACATCAAAACCAGCCTCAAACAACACAGATATACACAGTGCTGTCCCACCCACCATTCCATAGTGCCCCATAATGTCCCAGAGTGAGCATAGTGAATCGTACACATAAATACTACCCTTCTAACATATATCCTTTCAGCAAATAATGTTTATACCTCTTTTTGAATTGATTTCTGTTTGTACATAGTTTCAGTTCCGGCTCCAGACTGTTCCACAAATCCACCCCACAGACAGATATGCACATACTTTTCTTGGTTGTTCGTATCTTGGGTTTTGTAAAGTTTAAGTCTCCTCTCAAATTATGATCATTGTCTCTTTTTTTAAATATTTTTTGTATATTAGTTGGGAGTTGATTATTAATTGCCCTGTACATGACTTATGCCGTCTTAAATTTAACTAAATCGATGAACTTTATGACATGTGACTTTAAAAACAACAAATTGGTATGGTCTCTATATCCTACATTGTTTATTATCCTTATAGCTCTTTTTTGTAATGTGCATATTGACTGTAGGTTGGTCTTGTAGGTGTTTCCCCAGACTTCTACACAGTAGTTAAGATAAGGTAAAAACAGTGAATTGTACAGTAAGACCAATGATTTATAGTCCAAGATGTGTCTTGTCTTCCCCAGTATGCCTATACATTTTGCCAACTTGGCCCGGATGTGACTGATGTGAGGTTTCCAGCAGATTTTATTGTCTAGCGTCACCCCCAGAAACTTATTTTCCTGTACTGTTTCTATTCTGGTATCATCGGGCTGCATGGTGGCGCAGTGGTTTAGCACTGTGGCAGCACAGTTTACCCTCGGCCGGGGGATCGCGGGGATCATGAGATCATGGGTTCGATCCCAGCCCCCGACCAACAGTGAGCTGTGTGGAGTTTGCATGTTCTCCCCGTGTTGCGTGGGTTTACTCCGCGATTTCTCCGGTTTCCTCCCGCATACCAAAAACATGCAGGTTTAGGGCGCTCGCGCACGCAGCGACCGGCAGCCGGTGGCTTGTCACCAGACTGCAAACCAAATCTACCTACGGGTACAAATAAGTAACCAAAAAAAAAAAAAAAAAAAAAAAAAAAAAATCTATCGTTACCATTATTTCATGATTTATTTTATAATTTCCAAACAACATAATCTTTGTTTTTTTTAGATTTAGAGATAATTTACTTTTGTTGAACCACTGCGTTAACTTTTTCATTTCAGTTGTGACCACTTCTAAAACCTGCTGCAAATTCTCACCAGTGCAAAGGATATTTGTGTCATCTGCAAACAAAATAAATTTCAGAATTTTTGATACTTGGCATATGTCATTTATATACAAAATAAAGAGTTTGGATCCCAAAACTGACCCCTGGGGCACACCACAAGTGATGTCCATGCAGGGTGATTTGTGCTCACCAATTTGTACAAATTGTTGTCTGTTACTTAAATAACTTTCCATCCAACTCAGTCCTACCCCTCTTATCCCATACCTTTCCAGTTTCCTTAGTAGTATTCTGTGGTCAATGGTGTCAAAAGCTTTCTTTAAATCAATAAATACTCCTACAGCAACCTTTTTTTATCAATACAATTAGTAATTTCTTCTACAAGTTCGATCAGTGCCAAAGATGTAGATTTATCTGCTCTAAAACCATACTGGCTATCTGTAAGGAGGTTGTGTTTTTCAATGAAATCATCCAGTCTCTATTAGTGAAGATTTTTTTCAAGTATTTTGGAGAATTGTGAGAGTAAAGAGACTGGCCTGTAATTTGTGAAACGATGACTGTCTCCTGTTTTGTATAGAGGTATTACTTTTGCTATTTTCATTTTGTCTGCAAATGTACCAGTTTGAAATGACAGGTTACAGATGTGGGTGAGTGGCTTAACAATTCCTCCAATTACGTTTTTCACTATTGTCATGTCAATTTCATTCCAGTCCGTTGATTTTTTGTTCTTAAATTTACTCACAGTCTCGATAATTTCCTTTTCAGTAACTGCACCCAAAAAGATTGTGTTTGGATTTCTATCTTCTATTTCATTTACAGAACCACTGTTGTTTGTTTCTGGTATCACTATTGATTTTGCTAATTCAGGACCAACGTTTACAAAAAATTTATTGAAACCACTGACCACATCCTCCATATTATTTATCAAATTGCCATTTTCAATAAAATATTCTGGATAATTAGCATTCTTAGGTCGATTACTAATAATCCCATTGAGTACTTGCCATATTCCTCAAGTTATTTTTGTTATCCTCTAATATTCTGTTGTAATATTCTTTCTTACAGGTCCTCATTATATTAGTAAGCTTATTTTTATAGCTTTTATATTTGATCTCAGCCTCCACCATTCTGCATTTAATGAATTGTTTATATAATGTATTCTTCTTTTTACATGCATTTATTAACCCCTTGGTGACCCAAGGAATATTTTTTTTTTGTTGTCTGTCACTGTATTGTTTTATAGGACAGTTTTTATTGTACAATGATTGAAATATTTGTAAAAAATTATCATATGCTTTATTTATGTCATTTTCATCATAAACTAGCTTCCAATCTTGTATTAATAATTCCTTTGTCAGTAAAAACATTTGATTCTTCGGTTCTTAGTCTTTTATATTTAATATTTTTGGTATACTTTTTCTTCCTATAATCACATTGATAGACAACAAAAATCGGCAGGTGGTCACTGATATCATTCAATAAAAGCCCACTCCTGATATTATTTTCCATAATGTTTGTGAATATGTTATCTATTAGTGTGGCACTGTGTGACGTGATTCTGCTAGGTCCGGTATTTGTTGGATGTAAGCCCATACTGTACATTGTGTTGATAAATTCTTCTGTCAAACTATGTTGTTTTGAGTTCATCAGATCTATATTGAAATCCCCACAGATGAACATAACTTTATGAGTTAGTTTTGCATACATTTTTTCCATCCAGTCCTTAAATAAGTCAATGTTTGATCCAGGTGTTCTATATACACAGCTCACTACTACATTCTTCACATTGTCCAGACAGATTTCTATTGTAATACATTCAAATAAATCATCCACAGTTACTGACAGATTTTCAACAACCTTGTATTTCAAGCTCTTGTCAACATAAATTGCAACTCCTCCTCCTTTTTTCACTTTTCTATTTATATAATTTAATTCATAGCCATAATTAAATTATATCTTTTTACCAGAGGCAAAAGACGAGTTCCACGAGAATCTCGCAACAACTGTCAGGATCATCCCCAACTCTGAACAACTCATTCTCCTTGGAGACTTCAATGCCAGAGTGGGTGCTGACCACGACTCCTGGCCCTCCTGTCTTGGACCTTTTGGCGTGGGAAGAATGAACGACAACGGACAGCGGCTGCTCGAGTTCTGCACATATCACGATCTGTGCATCAAAAACTCGTTCTTCAAGACCAAGCCCCAACACAAGGTTTCCTGGCAACATCCGCGCTCAAAGCACTGGCACTAGCTGGACTTGATCCTGACCAGGCACACCTCACTGAAGAACGTGCTAATCACCCGTTCGTTCCAGAGTGCAGATTGCGACACAGACCATTCATTGGTGTGTTGCAAGGTCAAGCTGAAGCTGAAGAAATTCCATCGTGCTAGACAACCTGGAAAGGAACGCATTGACACCAGCAAGATGGCCCAACAGAACTTGTTGAGCAGTTTGCCTCCACCTTTGAGAAGGAACTTGGTGTACCACAAGAAGGAGAATCTGCAAAGTAGAAGTGGGAAGAGCTGCGAAACACCATCCACCACACAGCCTTCGCTACCTTTGGGAGGAAGACCTCGAAGTCACAGGACTGGTTTGATGCCAAGTTGACCAAGATGACCCCCGTCATTGAAGCCAAGCGCTCAGCACTTGCTGAGTACAAGAAGTACCCAAACGAGAAAAATCTCCAGATTCTCAGGGCTGCGAGAAGCAAAGTTCAGCAGACTGCTCGGCGCTGTGCCAACGAGTACTGGACTCAGCTCAGCCAAGACATTCAAACCGCTGCCATAACAGGGAACATCCGTGGTATGTACGATGGCATCAAGAAAGCACTTGGTCCGGCTCAGAGCAAGACGGCCCCCCTCAAATCCTCCACTGGGGAGATGATCACAGAAAAGAACAAGCAGATGGAGAGATGGGTGGAACACTACTCCAACCTCTACTCCAGACAGAACACTGTGACACCGTCAGCCCTTGATACCATCGACTGCCTGCCATCCATGGACGAACTTGACGCCGAGCCAACCATCGATGAACTCAGCAAGGCCATTGATAGCTTGGCCGCTGGCAAGGCACCCGGCAACGACGGCATACCCCCTGACCTGATCAAGCACTGCAAGACCACCCTACTGCTGCCATTGCATGACATCCTCTGCCAGTGTTGGAAGGAAGGTGCCGTACCACAGGACATGAGGGATGCCAAGATCATCACCCTCTACAAAAACAAAGGGGAGAGAAGTGATTGCAACAACTACAGGGGCATCTCCCTCCTCAGCGTTGTTGGCAAAGTCTACGCACGAGTTGTTCTCGTTCGTCTACAGAAGCTTGCCGAACGTGTCTTCCCCCGAGTCTCAGTGTGGCTTCCGCGCTGAGTGATCGACGGTAGACATGATATTCTCCATCCGCCAACTCCAGGAGAAATGCAGAGAACAGAACATGCCCCTGTACGTCACCTTCATCGACTTCACCAAAGCGTTCGATCTGGTCAGCAGAGAGGGCCTTTTCAAGATCCTGCCAAAGATAGGATGCCCACCAAAGTTGCAAAGCCTCATCGAATCGTTTCACACCAACATGCAGGGGATAGTGCAGCACGATGGCAATGTCTCAGAGCCATTCAACATACGCAGCGGAGTGAAACAGGGCTGTGTACTTGCGCCAGCCTTCTTTGGGATTTTCTTTGCTATGCTCCTGAGGCATGCCTTCAGCACAGCAACAGAGGGAATCTACCTGCACACAAGATCTGACAGCAGGCTTTTCAACCTCGCCCGCCTGAAAGCCAGAACCAAAGTACGCGAGGCTCCAATCAGAGGCATGCTGTTCGCAGACGACGCTGCAGTCGCAACCCACACACAGCAGGAGCTTCAGACCCTGATGGACCGCTTCTCCCAGGCATGCAAGGACTTCGGGCTTACCATCAGCCTGAAGAAGACTAACGTCTTGGCGCAAGGCACGGAAGCACCACCAACCATCACCATCGACGACTACGAGCTGGAGGTCGTGAATCAGTTCACGTACCTGGGGTCCACGATCAGCAACAACCTCTCCCTTGATACAGAGATCAACAAGAGGATTGCAAAATCAGCCTTCACACTCGCTCGCCTCACCACACGAGTGTGGGAGAATCCCAAACTCTCTGTCAAGACGAAGATGGCAGTGTGCAACGCCTGCGTCATCAGCACACTGCTGTATGGGAGTGAGACGTGGACAACATACGCCCGGCAGGAAAAGAGACTGAACCCCTTCCACTTGCGCTGCATTCGCCACATCCTGGACATGGGTGTTTTTATTTATTAGGGGTCCAATGTGTGACATTGGTGGCAAAATTTAAAATTGATCAAATCTGCACATGAAATTGACTAATCACTATCCAATTGTGTCAGGTTTATGAAACTATTAACTATTTTTGTAACGGCATTCACGTTCAGGAACTCTTGAGGATGAGCGCTCTCTTCAACTACTTGTAAATGGAGACGTAAACGGGACACTCGGGCTTTTGTTTCCCCGTGTGCCAATGCACTTTGCAATGGCACACATTTTACACGAAACAACTTCAACACTTCCAGTATTTTTCACGCATCAAAACTCATCAACAGCTACATTTTCATGACATATTAAGATGTGATAACGTGTATACATACCTTCAAATTCTCCCTGCTTGTTGGATAAGACGTAAAATCACAAAAGGCGTAAATGCGGGACATGGAAGTTTGGACCTTCGATAACTTCAATATAAAGTGACCACGGTTAATCCTCTCCACATGGGTTGAGCACATCCGGGGTAGAGAAAATAAAAGTGCTTTCCCAGGGCGCTCACCTCGCCAGACGGGGCTGCGCGCGGCCGACCAAGACCGAAGACGTAAATTTTTTAAAGGACACCATATTCGATGTGTCATAAATGTTTGAGATTTTATTGAAATATTCTACATCTGAGCTTCACAAAGACTGATCTCCTTTTTACGTGTATGGTTTGGGATTTGAAAGGTGCAAAGTAAAAAGCATCAGCACTTCCTGTTTTCTGGTTACTTTACCAAATAACTTGCATGTTGCTGCGTAAATTCGGGGACACGGAAATTTACGTCATACGAGTAAATTTGCAGGGGTCGCAGTACAAAAACCATAGATCCGATCACATTGGGGAATGTTTTATTTTGAATTTGCATTACAACTCTGTTATCTCTTGCATAAATGAGTAGAAAGAGTTACTCAGAGATCCCTTTACAGTACTTTGAAATTGATGCGATTTTCATGTCACACAAAAACTGGGAAAAATGAGGGGACACGACCAATAGTTTCGATTCTAACGGCAAAATCAATGATTTTTTTTTAAAAATGCAATGCAAGTCTGAAACTCTTATGTTCCCTTGCATATTATAAAAACGAAACCGACATCTGCAAATTACAGAAAAAGAGAGAGCGCTTGAAAGTCGGATACCCCTGATATAGTGCACTGGACCCCCCCCCCCCAAAAAAAAAACCCACCCACATATCCTGGCAGGACAAAGTGACCAACACAGAAGTTCTGTCCCGCGCCGGCCTTCCCTCCATGTTCACTCTACTCAGGCAATGCAGGCTACGCTGGCTAGGCCACATTCACCGTATGGAGGATGGCAGAATCCCCAAAGACGTCTTCTACGGAGAACTGGCAACTGGCAGGAGAGACGTTGGCCGCCCACAGCTGCGCTTTAGAGACGTCTGCAAGAGAGACATGAAGGCCCTGGAGATCAACACAGAGCGCTGGGAGGACCTTGCAACGGACCGCTCCAAATGGAGAGGCACCCTGACCAGACAGCTCAAGGCGGGTGAAGAGAGACCGACTGCTGCAGCAGATGAAAAAAGGACCCGCAGGAAGAACCGCCACAGACCCAGCAGCACGGAGACCACCCACAAGTGCGATCTGTGTGACAGGGACTGCCATTCGCACATCGGCCTGTTCAGCCACAGGCGGTGCTGTTCCAGCAGAGTAGACATTTAGGATTCTCTTCCATGGTCATCATAGACCGACGGAGGTCGACGATTGACGATTGAGCCATCCATGGTAAAATCCACTCCTTTCTCTTCACTGAGCCATGTCTCTAATATTGCCACAATATTGAATGGCTCTTTAAACTGATGTACATAATCTTTAATGTTATTAAAGTTGGCATAGAGACTTCTGCTGTTGAAGTGGATCATAGAAATATTGAAATCAGATGTGACCATTGTGTTAAACTGATCATCCGTGTAGTAACTACAGTCATTATTGATGGAGCTAAATAAATTATTATCAGGGTCTATGTTATATTCAACGTCCTGTGGGTTGTGATCTGTATATTCAAAAACTTTCAGTTCCTGTTGTTCCTGTTTGTTGATCTTTTGTTTCATGTTGTTAAAGGTCCTGTAGCAGATGAGTATAACCCTTCAGTGTCCTACAGTTGTCTGATTGTTGCTGTGACTCCAGTTCATAATATTCATTGATATTTGTCCAGTTCCATAATATTACGGATGTTAATGACCTTGGCTTCTTCAGGTGATCCGTTTAATTTGATGTATATTTTACAGTTTGATGTCCAGGTGTTTTGAATCTTTTTCTGCTTTTTCATGTATCTTGCTTTTCTGGCTATTTCTGCATTCTCTTTTGTGAGGTGCTCGTTTATGTAAATATTCGTTCCTTTCAGTTTCCTACCTTGTTTCAACAGCGCAGTCTTATGTTTTCTATTCACAAACCTCATGATCACAGCCGGTTTGTCGCCGTTTTTCCTGGGCAGAGGGTGGCAGGTCTCTATGGTGTTGCAGTCTAGCTGAATTCCTTTGGACTGCATGAAGGCCGCCACTTGTTGCTCCGTGGATTCCTCTTCCAGTTCGCCGGGGCTTCCACTGCTGTCCGCGGCAACCGCTCGCACGTATGATCGGGGTTTAATGTGGAGCCCCGTGATGATCACGTCGTTCACCCGAGTGTTCTGCTCCAGTTCCGACACTCTGCTCTCCAGATACGCCAGCCTCTTTTCCTTCTCAGCGTTCTGGATCCGCAGCGGTTTCACCTCCTCGACCAGGTCCAGAATGTTTCTTTGCTGCAGCTTAACAGCAGAAATCTCTTCCGCCAAGAAATCCAGCGCTTTTTTAATTTCGTCCACCTCCTCAGTCTGCTGAGCTTTCTTAGGACCCATGATCCCGGCCGATGATCGTTGATTGTGATCGTAGGAAAAAAAAAAAAAAAAAAACACGTGACGAATCCCTTTGTTCTCCCTGAGCGTGAGGGGCCTGATTGTCTCACCAGCCACTACAATATTAAGTTATGAGACTGGCAAATTCTCCTTTTTTCGCACGAGCAGGTTTATTCTCCGGCGGTTGTAACAAAAAAAAAAAAAAAAAAAAAAAAAACAGCTCAAAAACGCTAGCTCTAAACTGAGTTTTAAACAGTTTTAAACAGAAACGAACTGGGAGCCTTTACTTGTGCGTCCTCACCTTACAGGAACTGGAAATGATCTGAAACCATTTTCCGATTCAGGAATGACTGCTTCTGAAAAATCGATCAGCTTAGTTGAAAGGATTCTTGCAATGATCTTTCCTAAGATGGAAAAAAGTGACATGGCCCGATAATTATGGCAAACTGATTTGTCACCCCCCCCCTTTTTTTTTTTTTTTTTTTTTAAATGGAGAAAATACTGGCATCCCTTAGATTTGGTGGGATGGCTTCTTTTATCCAGATCTGGGAGATGAATTGATGGACTTTTGCTTGCAGGAGGGGTCCTCCAAATTTGAAAACCTCAGCTGGAATTTGGTCTAATCCAGGAGCTTTGTTTAGATTCAGTTTGTTGATTGCATTCTGGACTTCTATAAGAGTTGGTATGTGTGACAGACTTTATTGCGTTGGCCATTGAGGAATGTCTTCCAGTGTTGAAACTGGGACATCACCGTGTGTGTTCAGGAGTTTCTGGTAGTGTTCTTTCCAACAGTTTAGGATTGATCTTTCATCCTTGAGGAGCACTGTACCATCTGTACATTTTAAAGGGACTTATCCATGTTGTTGAGGATCATAGAATGCCTTGATTGATTGAAAGACAGTCTGTTGGACTGTAAAAGCTTGGGATTCTTTTGCCTTTTCTTGGTACCAGTTATTTTTGATGGCACAAATCTCTTTTGTACTTCAGCTTTGATGGATTTATATTCTCCAAGTTTCTGTTTTTTATCTTTCTTTGAGGCAGTTTGATAGTTCCCAAAGGCCTGTTTTTTTTCCCTTTGAAGAATGTCTCTAATTTCTAGGTCACTGGAGTCAAACCAATTTTGATGTTTGTGAGTTGTGTGACCGATGGTTTCAGCAACAGTGGTTTGAACTGCTGTTTTGATGTTGTCCCATGTTTCTGCAGGATTGGAGACAGTTGTTTGATGGAGTAGTTTGGAGTTGAGATGTCACAAACTCTTGTCTAATTTTGGGATCCTGCAGGGCCACTGCATTGATCTTCTGGGGTTTGTTGTTCCTTCCAAAGTGTTGTCTTGGAGCTAGGCACAAGTTAATTTTTTAGATGACTAGGCATGATCAGTCCAACATTCTACAGCGCCCGGAATCACTTTTGTGATATGCACATCTTTGATATCATGTCTGTGTACAATTACGCAGTCTAGCAGATGCCAAAGCTTTGATCTTGGGTGTTTCCAGGTTTTTTTGAGATGATTTTTGAGCCTTAAGAGGGCGTTGGTGACCATGAGTTGATGTTCAGTGCATTTTATCTTCTCTCGGCGCCACACCAGTCGGCTGCCTTTTGCAACAGCGGCTCGATTCCGAGTTTTTTTCCCTTCCTCTCTCTTTTGATCACTTTTTTTTTCACCCCACTTATATCACGGACACACAGATCGTCCCAAATGTCTCCTGAGCCGGTGGACGGAGCCACTGTTTATAGCAGAATTCGATACAACAGGGAAGAGCTGCTAGCATTTAACCGCCACCCGGTCCCACTGGAAAAACTCGACATACCGAGAGAACTGAGGCGAAAACGCCGCGACTGCCGGGCTGGAGTAAGGCGGAGGACAAAAAATATAAGGTACAGACCCTCCCTTCCATCTGTTGTCATGGGAAATGTACGGTCGATACTGGGAAAGTTAGATGAGCTAGCGGCTATCTCCCGTTATGATAGCACTTACCGGGAGTGCTCTCTCCTTTTGTTTACTGAGACGTGGCTAACTGAACTAGCAGCAGATGCTAACATTGAGCTGGAGGGTTTTCACATGATACGAGCTGACCGAACACCAGAGAGTGGCAAAACTAGGGGCGGTGGAGTGATAATGTATGTTAACAACAACTGGTGTAGACCGGGACATATCACTGTTAAACAACGACACTGCAGCAAAGACATTGAGTTGCTAGCTGTTAGCATGAGGCCTACATATCTCCCGAGAGAACACTCACACGTGATCTGCATTGTTGTTTATGCAAATCCGACGGCGAACGCTGGGACAGCGCGTGACGTCATCCATTCAGTTACCAGCAGGCTGCAGACAGAACACCCAGATGCTCTTCTCCTCATCTCAGGCGATTTCAACCACGTTTCACTGTCTCCCATTCTGCCCACTTTCACCCAGTATGTCACATGCCACACTAGAGACAATAAAACACTGGATTTGTTCTACGCAAACACTAAGGAGGCGTACACCTCATCACAACTCCCCCCACTTGGGAGATCGGATCACAACTTGGTTCATCTCCGACCGGTGTACAAACCCCTAGTGCACAGACAACCTCCGGCAATGCACACTGTGGAGTTATGGTCTGAGGAGACAATGGACACTCTAAAGGACTGTTTTGAAGCCACTGCCTGGAAGCAGCTCTGCGATCCACATGGTGAGGACATCGATGGCCTCATTCACACCTTCACGGGCTACCTCAGCTTCTGTGTGGACAAATCCGTTCCCACCAAGACCATACGGCGTCACTCAAACAACAAACCCTGGATCAACCCTGAGATAAAAACACTTCTGAGAGAGAAGAAGAGGATCTTCAGGTCGGGGAACAGAGAGATGCTGAAGTCCGTACAGAGGGAGCTGAGGAGAAAGATCAGAGAAGGCAAGGACAGCTTCAGGAAGAAGATGGAGGACAAGCTGCAACAGAGCGACATCAGCGGGGTCTGGAGAAACCTCAAAACCATCTCGGGGCTCCAGAATACCTCCCCCCAGGCCACGGGGGGCAGGGAGTGGGCGAACAACCTGAATCTGTTTTTCAATAGATTTGACCAACCGCCCTCCCCCCTGTCTGCACAACAACCACTGCTGCCACTAAGAAATCAAGTCCTGCTGCCCACTCCCCACTCCACCGACACCCCCCCCCACTTCCAACACACAGCCCCCCATCCTGACCCTGACCAAGACCCAGGTGAGGACGGAGCTGAGGAAGATCAAGGCGAGGAAGGCGTCGGGACCGGACGGCATCAGCGCAAAGCTCCTCAAGTCCTGTGCAGACCAGCTGTGTGGGATTGTGACGTATATCTTCAACATGAGCCTGAAACTGGGGAGGGTACCACAGCTGTGGAAAACATCTTGTGTGGTACCTGTACCAAAAACTTCCCACCCCAAAGACCTGAACAGCTTCAGACCGGTGGCCTTGACGTCCCACTTGATGAAGACCCTGGAGAGACTGCTCCTTGCTCATCTCCGCCCCCTGGTGGAACCAGCGATGGATCCACTCCAGTTCGCCTACCAGCATGGCATTGGGGTGGAGGATGCGGTGATCTTCCTCCTTCACCGTTCTCTGTCCCACCTGGAGAAGCCCGGGAATATGGTGAGGATCATGTTCTTTGACTTCTCCAGTGCTTTCAACACCATCCAACCGATGATCCTGAAGGACAAGCTGCTGCGCGCAGGGGTGGACCAGCACCTGTCATCATGGATCCTGGACTACCTCACGAACCGGCCTCAGTTTGTGAGAACCCGGGACTGTGTTTCCGACACGATCATCAGTAGCACGGGGGCCCCCCAGGGAACGGTGCTGGCTCCCTTCCTGTTCACTCTTTATACTGCGGACTTCTCACACAACACAACACATTGCCCATCTACAGAAGTTCTCTGATGACTCTGCGATCGTTGGTCTCATCTCCAGCGGAGATGAAGCTGAGTACAGAGGGCTTATCCAGGACTTTGTGGACTGGTGCCATCGGAACCTGCCTCCAGATCAACGCGAGGAAAACTCAGGAGCTGGTGGTGGACTGCCGCAGGCATGGGCAGCCCCTCACAGCACCAGAAATATACAGGGAACAGACATCGAGATGGTGACATCCTACAAGTACCTGGGTATTCATCTGAACAATAACCTAGACTGGTCACACAATACTGACGCACTCTACAAGAAGGGACAGCGCAGGCTGTTCCAGCTGAGGAGACTCAGGTCTTTTGGTGTACAAGGGGCGCTGCTGAAGTCATTCTATGACACGGTGGTGGCATCAGCCAACACTTTTGGAGTGGTCTGCTGGGGCAGTGGCATTACTGCAGCCGATAGGAAGAGACTGAACAAACTGATAAGAAAGCTAGCTCTGTCCTGGGGCAACGCCTTGATCCGATGGAGGAGATAGGAGAGAGAAGGACGGTGGCTAAACTGTCATCTCTTGCTGGAGTCCGAGTTCCACCCTATGCAGGACATACTGGATGCACTGAGGAGCTCATTTAGCAGCAGACTACATCATCCAGGTGCACAACCGAGAGGTTTCGTAGGTCCTTCCCTACCAACGGCTGTCAGACTGTACAACCTAAGCAGGGCTGCTCGCCAGAGATAGCAAAAAGACGTAACAACTAATAGATTTTTCTGAATGCAAAAGATGCAATAGACTTACACAATGGTCCTCTCCGGCATACAACTAGGAACATACCGGTCGCTATGGAGGGTGAGAATATGTATGGGCACATAATCATACCATGTAGGATAACTAAATAGACGGTTATGCTGTTTCATCCCACCTAGCAACAATGCTCTGCACTGGGTGTGATATATATTTACATATTTATTCCATCTAGCTACAATGCTCTGCACTGGGTGTGTTTATATTTATATATCTATATATTTATTCCATCTAGCTACAATGCTCAGCACTGGGTGTGTTTATATTTATATATCTATATATTTATTCCATCTAGCTACAATGCTCCGCACTGTGTTTTTATATATCTACATATTATTCCATCTAGCTACATTGCTCGCACTAGTGTGTGTTTATATACTTGCATATTTATTCCACCTAGCTGCAATGCTCCGTACTGTGGGTGTTTATATATTTCACTTATTTATTCCATCTAGCTACAAATGCTCTGCACTGTGTGTTGCATATATTCATATATTTATTCCATCCAGCTACAATGCTCTGCACTGTGTGTCTGTGTGTGTGTGTGTGTGTGTGTGTATATATATATTATATAGTAATATGTACATATGTATATTAGCTGCTCTTGCTTGCTTGTTTTTTTTTTTTTTTTTTTTTTTTTTTTTTTTCTTGCCTTCTGATTGTTGCTCTGAGTGTTGCTATCCCTGTGCTGTTGCATCCTGGAATTTCCCCGTTGTGGGACTAATAAAGGCTTATCTTATCTTATCTTATCTTATTTTGTAAGTAGAAATGGTCCACTGTCAATCATGTTTCCGACTCCATTTCTTCCAATTGTACCATTCCAAATATGTTGGTCAGTCCCAATGCATGCGTTAATATCTCCAATCTGTTGCAAGAGATTATCTAGGTCTTGATAGAAGGTCTCTTTGGTGTGATCTTCGGCATTTAATGGTGGTGCATAAGCACTAACGAAGTTGGTATGTTTTTTGTTGCGAAGTTTCAGAGTGTCATGAACCGTTTGTTTATGCCGGTTGATGATTCCATAATTCTGGGTAACAGCTTATTCTGGATTGCAATTCCTACCCCATGCAATGCCTACCCGATGGATTTGATGGTCATCCTTGGGTTTCCTTCAGCTGTTCTACAAGTTTCACTGAGGGCTGCAATGTCAACATGATGTTTTTCAAGTTGCAGTCCTATTATTGTGGTTCTTCGTTCAGGTCTTGTTGAACAGTCAATTTTGGTTTGTTGGTTGTCATTTTCCTTGACCATTAGTGTTCGTACATTCCAGGTAGTAGATATTGTTTGTTTTTTCCTTCTGATTTCGAAAGCAGCAATAATCCAGTCAGAAGGATTGACCTGATGGAGCCCTCACTAAATTTCTAACTGCTTCTCTACAGAGAACAGAGGGAGGAGGAATGAAGAAACACAAGAAAGAAGAGGGCTGCCCCCGACTAAAGATTTTCCTGGTCGACCAGTAGTCACAATTTAAAGCAAACAGTCCAAGATTTGTAGCACTTTTATGACAGATATATTCATTTCTTCCCTGATTCCAGCTAAGATTCTCACTCCTCATCTTATTTATTTTCACTTTTTCAGGAAACCTGGGGACACCTGTGGGATCATGTGATCTCTGGCTATTGATCAAGGCCTGGTTAGGTTCCACCTCTCTGTCTCTTCTCAGCATGGAAGCCATGACTGCAGAACTGCTATTCACCACCTTTACATTTTTCTAATAAACCTTGTATAAGTTGTGCTGGTGGGTTGGACTCCTTAATATTGATCTCTTCAATCCAGGCTGGATTTATGGCACAACATTGAATATTTAGGTATGCTAGTCGTTTTTCTTATATTACATATTCCTTTTTATCATTTAACCATCCATGTCATTTACTTTAAGTCTACAGAGTTTCAATTCTATTTTACCACATCATTTTTTGTCTTTTTTGTTCAAACTTTCTGATCTACAACTACTTTGTCTTTCCTCATGTGGACTGCTCTCATGTCATTGTTCAGTTCACTTCTTCTGTCTCATTAATCACTGAGTGGAACCTTGACCTGCACCAACCTTCATTAAAGGTGTGGGTCTCCTGCTTCAGCCCAAACTGCTCTCCCTCCTGATTGATGCAGATGTCCTCCTGTTCCTCTTTAATCTGGGAACAATCTGCTCCCACCTGAACAACAGTAAAGTTTCTCTCCTGGTTTAGAAGCTGCTGCTCATCCAGAACCCCCTCTTGGTTAAAGTCATTTTGCTGTGGGACATCTGGAGGGACAAAGAGACACAAGAAAGGTGTTGGAATATGGTTCTGACACAAAGAGATAATGCTGTGGACACCATGCACAGGCTAGGAAGAAAGATGGAAAATAAAAAGACACTTGTCATTGTTTACAAAGAAGGTAAAAGAAGAAATTTGGTGACAGAGTAAAGCCTCCCCGATCTGCACAGAGACTGAAACATGGGTAAGAAGTTGATGGGACAAAGGAGCCCCAAAGATGCACATCTTCAGTCACAGAGGAGCATCTGTAACTCAGCCCAACTAGCTTCCGTTTTATTTGTTCTGATAATGGTTGATAAGTTTTCTATTGATTGGTTAACTCCTAAAGGACATCATTAAAAGAAAACACTGTTTTTTAAAGAGCAAAAATGTCAGTGTTTAGTTTTACAACAGACTCGTTCTGCTGAATTGGGCATTACCTTCTGGACAAATCAGTGGGGTGAAAGGATTTTATTTAGTCATGGATCCAGCAGATGTGGTGGAGTGATGTGCTTTAACAAATTTCCTGGGGAGATTTGAACACAAAGCTGATGGAGAGGGTCACAAGTTACAGTTGTTGTTCTAAAAACAGAGTATAAAACTATCCATGTCATGTCAAAAAAAAAAAAATAAATAATGTTTACGGGTATAACCATGAAGCTCTGAACAAAATCTGATGTATATTAAAGCACCACAGGTGCTGATGCTGTGGAAGATTTCATTATTTTATCAATTAATATTACACTGTTCTTGTCATTATGCTCCTAGAAACAGTATACAGTGGGGCAAAAAAGTATTTAGTCAGCCACCAATTGTGCAAGTTCTCCCACTTAAAAGATGAGAGAGGTCTCCAATTTTCATCAGAGGTATACCTCAACTATGAGAGACAAAATGAGAAAAAAAAATCCAGAAAATCACATTGAAGGATTTTTAATGAATTAATTGGTAAATTCCTCAATAAAATAAGTATTTGGTCACCTACAAACAAGCAAGATTTCTGGCTCTCACAGACCTGTAACTTCTTTAAGAGGCTCCTCTGTCCTCCACTCGTTACCTGTATTAATGGCACCTGTTTGAACTCGTTATCAGTATAAAAGATACCTGTCCACAACCTCAAACAGTCAGACTCCAAACTCCACTATGGTCAAGACCAAAGAGCTGTCAAAGGACACCAGAAACAAAATTGTAGACCTGCACTAGGCTGGGAAGACTGAATCTGCAATAGGTAAGCAGCTTGGTGTCAAGAAATCAACTGTGGGAGCAATTATTAGAAAATGGAAGACATACAAGACCACTGATAATCTCCCTCGATCTGGGGATCCACGCAAGTCTCACCCCGTGGGGTCAAAATTATCACGAGAATGGTGAGGAAAAATCCCAGAACCACATGGGGGGACCTAGTGAATGACCTGCAGAGAGCTGGGACCAAAGTAACAAAGGCTACATCAGAAACACACTACGCCGCCAGGGACTCAAATCCTGCAGTGCCAGACGTGTCCCCCTGCTTAAGCCAGTACATGTCCAGGCCCGTCTGAAGTTTGCTAGAGAGCATTTGGATGATCCAGAAGAGGATTGAGAGAATGTCATATGGTCAGATGAAACCAAAATAGAACTTTTTGGTAAAAACTCAACTTGTTGTGTTTGGAGGAGAAAGAACACCATACCTACTGTGAAGCATAGGGGTGGAAACATCATACTTTGGGGCTGTTTTTCTGCAAAGGGACCAGGACGACTGATCCGTGTAAAGGAAAGAATGAATGGGGCCATGTATGGTGAGATTTTGAGTGAAAACCTCCTTTCACCAGCAAGGGCGATGAAGATGAAACGTGGCTGGGTCTTTCAGCATGACAATGATCCCAAACACACCGCCCGGGCAACGAAAGAGTGGCTTCGTAAGAAGCATTTCAAGATCCTGGAGTGGCCTAGCCAGTCTCCAGATCTCAACCCCATAGAAAATCTTTGGAGGGAGTTGAAAGTCTGTGTTGCCCAGCGACAGCCCCAAAACATCACTGCTCTAGAGGAGATCTGCATGGAGGAATGGGCCAAAATACCAGCAACAGTGTGTGAAAACCTTGTGAAAACTTACAGAAAACGTTTGACCTCTGTCATTGCCAACAAAGGGTATATAACAAAGTATTGAGATGAACTTTTGTTATTGGAAGAAAAAAGAGAAAAAAGAAAAAACTCTTTTTTCTTCCTGCCCTTCAGAGAGAACGGTCGTTTTTTCTTCTGCTCCCTCTTTCACCCTCCTTCACCCTCCTTAACTGAGAATCCCAGCTTGCTGTCTTGTCTGCGTCGCTGTTCTTCTGGCTGAATCTTGATCCAAATGAAAAAATGGATTTGGTGAGCGGCTTTAATAAAATTAACAACTTTTTACATAAATTCGGGCCAGGGGGAGCCCCTATGGAGAGACCCATGGATTGGAACACATGTGTCTGCGTGATTCGACTGATGATGTGGAAACATCCATTTGGTTTGGCACGATCACAGGATTTTCTGCTGATTGGCTCTGGAGTTTTCCTGGTGTATCGAAAATTTAACTAGAAGAGCTAATCAAAACGGTCCCGGCGTAGCTGCTTCTTCAACAATTCGACCAGACGGGGGAGAGCACTAACTAACGGCAAGACTAACATGGAAATTACCATCTGGCATGCACTGTAGAAGGATGGACTCTGCCGGACATGCTTCCCATGTTTAGAAGGGAAACATCTGGAGTCGTTTTGGTGCCCTCCAAGAATGGATTTAAAGCCTATGTATGGAAATTATGAACACAGGATTGCAAGAGCTGTAAATTCTATGCTCTGAGTGATCTGTGTTATCAGACCTTGAATTTGGTGCCCTGTTGACTATTTTCCTCCTGGATTAAGACAAAACAGAAGATTGTGCTTCTCTTCATAAACATTCTGGTGTGCTCCATCTGAACTCTCAAGGACAGTGACTGGCTCAGGAAATTTCCATCTGCCATGCCTCAAGGACATGCTTCCGAGTTTCAGACACTAAGACATAAAGGCGATTTCAACCACGTTTCACTGTCTCCCATTCTGCCCACTTTCACCCAGTATGTCACATGCCACACTAGAGACAATAAAACACTGGATTTGTTCTACGCAAACACTAAGGAGGCGTACACCTCATCACAACTCCCCCCACTTGGGAGATCGGATCACAACTTGGTTCATCTCCGACTGGTGTACAAACCCCTAGTGCACAGACAACCTCCGGCCATGCACACTGTGGAGTTATGGTCTGAGGAGACAATGGACACTCTAAAGGACTGTTTTGAAGCCACTGCCTGGAAGCAGCTCTGCGATCCACATGGTGAGGACATCGATGGCCTCATTCACACCTTCACGGGCTACCTCAGCTTCTGTGTGGACAAATCCGTTCCCACCAAGACCATACGGCGTCACTCAAACAACAAACCCTGGATCAACCCTGAGATAAAAACACTTCTGAGAGAGAAGAAGAGGATCTTCAGGTCGGGGAACAGGGAGATGCTGAAGTCCGTACAGAGGGAGCTGAGGAGAAAGATCAGAGAAGGCAAGGACAGCTTCAGGAAGAAGATGGAGGACAAGCTGCAACAGAGCGACATCAGCGGGGTCTGGAGAAACCTCAAAACCATCTCGGGGCTCCAGAATACCTCCCCCCAGGCCACGGGGGGCAGGGAGTGGGCGAACAACCTGAATCTGTTTTTCAATAGATTTGACCAACCGCCCTCCCCCCTGTCTGCACAACAACCACTGCTGCCTCTAAGAAATCAAGTCCTGCTACCCACTCCCCACTCCACCGACACCCCCCCCACTCCCAACACACAGCCCCCCATCCTGACCCTGACCAAG